>CM021100.1:586522678-586810859 GCA_007115665.2 Sequoiadendron giganteum
TTTCTTTAAGTATGTGCTTGAAAAGTGCGGTTTAGACAATATTTCCCTTTCGATAAGATTAGTTGAAGTTGGTTCATCTTCTGGTAGCATTGATAAAGAGAAAAAAAGAAAGGAAATTATTGAATTTAGCCCTCTGGAAAGTAAAGTTCCCATAATTGAGGGAAAAAGAAAAGAAAAAAAAATTGTGGACATTCCAGATGAAGAATCTGATGAAAATATTGAAAATTGACTAAAAAATGAATCTGAATCAAAAAAAGGTTGTGAGGAAGAAGAAGATCAGTCAAAAGAAAAGCTATAGTAGCTTATTCAAGGAGAAGGTGGAAGGTAGAAGATAGCTAAGTTATGGTCCATTTAACCATCATATGATCAAGACATGATTATGATTATGTTAAATTCTCATGTTGAGTAATGCAAAATTAAATTGGAGAGTTGGCAAAAAATTCTACCCAATGAAATGATTGAGTGTAGCAAAGAAAAATTGAATTCTAAAGAAAAGGAAGCTGGAGAAGTTATCTCTCACTTGAAGGAGCAGTTCAGGATATCTCTTGCAAAGATGGAGAAGAAAATGAATGAGTTAAGGTAGTTCTTAAACTCAGCCACATACATCTACAACTATTGCATCCATTGGCCCCATGTTGTTATAAATTACTAAGTGAAGTTGGATCAGATTGAAACAAAACTAAATGACATTGGTAAAAGCTTTGTCATATCTCGAGATCCAGATAGAATCATCATGAAAAGAATCTGAGAGCTATAGTCAGAACACTCAAAAATTCAACTCTCCAAGAACACTCTTATGAACACTTTTTGGAAGGTAAAGGATCTAATTAAATGTAGGTTGGAGAAAATGGTGGAAATATTGAGGAATGGTGAGAAACTGGAAGAAGCAATCACAATCCCTGAATCTCTAACTGAAATTATGAACAAGTCTTCGAAGAACAATAGCTTGATCAATATCATTGGAATCACAGTAGAAGGTTGGAAGAAATTTCTTCCGGATGTGAAGAAACATCATAATATAGTCTTCTAAAGCAAGCAGGTAAATTGTATTCAAGTTTTTGAAGCTTTGATCAAAGGAAGAAAATTGTCGGCATATATGTAGCAAAAATTTTGAGGTTTTTTTAACACATATTTTGTCTTTTTTGCATATGGCATCCATGCTTTGTCATTGATGTCAATGAGGGAGAGAATGCAGTGAAAAATGCCTCATAAGTCTCAAGACGAGAAAGTGCAGTAAACATTTTTCACTAAATGTTGCCATCAATGCTAAAGGGGGAGATTGTTGGCAAAAGGCTAGAAGGATTATTGGAATATGGCTTGTAAGTGTTTTCATTTATGGAAACCTAAGAAATCTAATGATATCTAGTTTGCAATATAGTTTTGCCTTCTACTGGAAGAATAGAGTAATGAGCAGGGCATCTGGTTGCTGGCATAAAAAGTCAATCTGAACACCCCACCAGATAGATATTTTGAGTTGTAGATCTCTAAGGAAAGTCTTTTTATGTTTGCAATACCTTGGTGAACAATTTTTTTGATGTGCACTCTCTGGTACATGATCTAGGAGGTTTGGTGAAATAATTTGTTGATTATTTTTGCTAGAAGGTCGACCTGACAAGTATAGTAATCGCAAATGTATAAGATGTAATTAATTAAAAGTGTTCATGATCGATTAATTTTTATTTGGGTTCTCTCTTTGTCTTAACCGACTTTGGAGGATGCACATAATTTTTTAGTGGTGGATTTGGCTGAAAAAATAAAAGCAAGCTAATATTCTATGAAGTCGACAGATGGATGAATAAATCCTTGATTACAAATATATATTTGCGTTTGTTTTCATCATTTAGAATGTGAATAAGGATGTATGTGCATAAGACATGCAAAAGAGTATTACATCATTTTCAGTAGTGGAAATTTGTCTCTAAGTGGTGTGAAGAGTAGTAAGGAGCGTAACAGAGTAGAGAAAAGTGTAGAATTAGAAAGCAGATCCATAATCGAATCTATGAGCTTCACCAGAACTGTAATTTGGCATAAATAGATGCTACTATCCCAATTCACCCTTCAGATTATTTTAATCTGATTTTTTTTTATGCAGTGAGCCTTTCTCTTGAGCAGTGAGCTCTAGGCAGTGTCCCTGAATGCAAGTGCATTCCCTTTTGTATAAAAATATATTTTGAGTACTCAAAATTGTCGATTAAGCTCCACCATGGTTTTTCCCCTAACAAGGTTTCCATGAAAAAATCTATGTCATGGTGCTATTAATGTTTCCTTTGTATGCTTGCATCTTTCTTTAATATAATGATAGAATGGTTTAAGTTTCAGATCAGTGAAAGTTTAAGATTTGTTGAACACTGATTCACCCTCCCTCTTAGTGTTCCCTTGATTCCAACAGGAAAAAAGCACAATGATGATTAGCTCACAAATATATGAATTGCAATAAAAAAAATAAAATTAGGCTCATTTACAAGGGATCACTATGCAAAGGACTCACTATATGAAAGAAAGAAGACAAAAGAGGACTATTATAAAGAGAAATATATCTCGAAGCAGTAGGTTGATCCACCACTGCAACTCTATGTCATATGCAACTTTTTCCTCACTACCTGCAACCACTTCAAGCACCCTAAAATGTAGACAACTTTTTCTTAATGCATCCATAAGTCATAAGAATTTAAACTCACACTCAGATAAACACACTTGATCACTTTCACATATCACACATGCCACACACTTTTCACAAACATCACCTTGCATGTATACCATCCGCGACCTAAACAATCTCAAGTTGGTTGGCCTTAATGAAACGTATGCACCTCAAACGTGTAACACCAAATAGGTCAGAACCAAACACTTTTATGGTGGAAATAATTGAAGGTAGAACATTCCAAGGGTTAACTAGGGACCAAATCTATATCAACACACTTCTCAACATATTCACAATCAACAAACATCCTCCATAATTAGTGCTAGCATGCTAGGTTGGCCAAACTTGCACTAACACTAACAAGTGACTACATACATGCCTCTCCAAGTTTGGAAACATCTCATGGACCACACAAAAACACTCCATAACATCCAAGAATATTCCATACTCACCATAATACTATGCAATTGTTGGCAACACAAGGGCAGACAACTGAGAGGTGGGGTGAATCAGTTGTCAAAAAAATTCAGATTTCCTAAACTTATTAACACTTATTCTCAGATCTGTTTAATAACCATGAAAGCATAAATCAACAACACATCATAAGCACACATAACACCAAGATTATAACCTAGAAACCTTGTTAGGGGAAAAACCATGGTGGAGGTTAATTGACAAGTTTATACTCTGTTAGAAGTATAATAAGAATAAATGAGGAATGTGCATGCATTCAGGCGCACTACCTAGAGCTCACTACTCAAATACAAATGAATACTCACTATCTTATAGAAACATTCAGATTAAAACCATCCAGATTTTGAACTAAGAAAGTAGCATCTGCTAATGCCTGATTACAGTTTCAGTTAAGCACATGAACACTTCTTCACTCTTCTTCACACTTCGCTCTGCCTTCGAATGATCTGAACCTTATTTTCACATAGCATTCACACAACTCACACTTGCACACTTTCAAATGAAGAAATAATTACTTATATATATTCGCAACAAGGAATTACATCGCTTCATGTCGGCTTCAACAAAATAATGAAATGAATACAACTGTCAGCCCAAAACAATAAATATTATCAATGTGAATCCACCAAGGTCAGCCACAACATATTAGAGACCCAAAAAAATATTCTTGAACACAAAAAACCTTCAAAAATAATTCCTCGAAGATCCATAGCATGCTACAAACATCTTGTCAGCCATGAACATGCAAGAGAAAATATTGGATCGTGAGCACAACGATCAATACAGATGTGCAAAAAAGATAGAAAATGATCTAGAAACATCCACAAACACCATAGGAGCATACGCGATAGCTCAGATTACTATAATCACATTATCTTCTTCTAGAAACACCAGCTACAATATCAGAATAACTGTCGGAACATAAAAACTCATAACTTTCTCAAATCTTCATGCACACCTCTGAAAATTTCTTAGGATAAACTAGATAAGCTTGAAAACAAACCTTTAATGTGAAACTTCTCACCATCAACATACTAAAATTTCCATCACACTAATCTTCATTGCTTCACAGACACCTTGTAACATATTTCATTACAATTTTCTCAATATCCTTGACATATACAGTCTTAAAGACATTAATGCTAATAGTGTTGACATCAATGAAAACCACATATTAGAAACTCAACCATAACATCCAACAATCTCCCCCTTTGGTATTGATGGAAACACATGATGTGAAAAAAACCATCAACGCAAATAACTCTTCTCCCAATAATCTCCCCTTTCACATTCCTTTTCTCTCCCTTAATTCTTTAAGAGTTTTTCACATGAATCTCCTCACCCTTTGAAATCAATAAAAAAGATACACTCAAGCTCTGAACCACATATCTAAATCATCTGACTACTCCCCCTGAGTAGCAACCACCACAACATCAATCTGAATTAAGATATAACCATGAATGCGCAGACTGGTGCAAAGACAATGCATCTTAGTTTTGATTAGGAGGGGAAATCACCCCTAACTTCCCTTTGAGATACTCAAAAGTATCCTTAGGAGATAGCTTGGTGAAGATGTCTACAATCTATTCCTTAGTAGGCACATACTCTAGTCTAACTTCCTTATCACCCACCTTGTCTCTCAAAAAGTGATATTTGATAGATATATGCTTGGTCTTTGAATGCAGCACCAAATTCTTAGAAATGTTAATTGCACTTGAATTGTCACATAATATAACAATAGGTTCATCATACACAACTCTGATATCTTTCAACATTTGCTTCATCCACAATACTTGAGTACAATTGTTAGCAGTGGTAATGTATTATACCTCTGCGGTAGACAAAGAAATGGCATTCTACTTCTGACTTATCCATGAAATCAACTTCTTTCCTAAGAAAAATGTGCCACCACTAGTACTTTTTTTGTCATTCACACCTCCTACCCAATCAGCATCAGTAAAGGAACTCAAGGTAAGATCATCATCTTTAGGATACCATAGGCCAAAATCAACTATTCTCTTAAAGCATCTAAAAATTCTCTTCACAACAGTCACATGGGATTCCTTAGGATTGGCTTGAAATCTTGCAAAAATACATACAACATTCATGATATCAAGTCTAGTTTGAGTCGAATAATGCAATCCACCAATCATTGATATGTATTTAGTCTAATTTACCTTCAGAGAATCATCATTTTTTATCAACTTACATCCAGTCACCATGGGTGTATCGACTGGCTTTGAATCTTCCATACCAAACTTCTTTAGCAATTCTTTCGCATACTTGGACTAAGATATAAAGATCCTTTTATCTAGATGGGTAATTTGCAATCCCAAGAATAATTTCAATTCTCCAATCATAGACATTTAAAACTCATTATGCATCTCATTAGAAAACTTCATGCACAAACCATCATCTCCTCCAAAAATGATATCATCAACAAAGACTTGCACAATCAAATCTTTATCATCATCAATCTTGAAATACAAGTTACTATCAGTAGTACCTTTTTTAAATCCAAGCTTCAACAAATACTTTTCCAATATGGCATACCAAGCTCTAGGGGCTTGCTTGACTCCATACAATTCTTTCTTCAACCGAAAGACCATATCTCCCTGATCAATCAATTGAAATCCATCAAGTTGTTCAACATACACCTCTTCTTCCAACTCTCCATTTAGAAATGTTGACTTCACATCCATCTAATAAACTTTATAGTTTTTGTAAGCAACATAAGCAAGAAACAATTTCACAGCTTCAATTCTAGCAATAGAAGAAAAATTCTCCTCAAAGTCAATTCCCTCCATTTGAGAATATCCCTTATATACCAATCTTTCTTTTTTTCTAACATCTTCACCTTGTTCATTCAGTTTGTTTCTAAAGACCCATTCAGTTCCAATTACATATTTGTCCTTAGGTCTAGGACCAAGAATCCATGTATTATTTTCTCAATTTGTCGCAGTTCTTCTTTCATTGCTTCCAACCAATGTTAATCTTTGCATGCTTCATTGACATTACTTGGCTCAATCTTTGAAATCAAATAGTACTCTTCTGCAATTCTTCTCCTAGTTTGAACACCTTTTTTCTTATCACCTATAATTTGATTTTTTGAATGATTTAATCTCACATACCTTGGAGTCTTAGGATTTTGTTGAATTTCAGGCTCTTGTGATCTCTCTTCTATACTTTCACTAGTTTATCCTTCTTGATTTTCTTGATTCACCGGATTGATTTGCACTTTATTTGAAGTATGACCTTTGTTTTTACTATCATTTTGATCATCAAAATCATATCCACAGGTTCTAGATGGTCTAGAAATGTCTTCATCAACTTTCACATTTGCACTTTCAACCATTTTCCTTAATCTCTTGTTGTAGCACTGGTAGGCCTTACTCTTAGTAGAATAACCAAGAAAGATTTTTTCATCACTCCTAGCATCAAACTTCCCTATATCTTCATCTCTTCTAATATAGAATTTACTCCAAAATATTTTGAAATATCTAACAATAGGATTATGACCAAACCATAGCTCAAAAAGATTCTTACCAGTATCACCTTTGATTTGTACCTGATTGAAGATATAAACAACAATACTCACAACTTCTATCCAGTAGTCATGAAGAACATTTCCCTCCAACATCATAGTCCTAGTAGCATCTAGTCTTGTTCTTCCTTTCCACAACTCCATTTTTTTAAGGTGTCCGCAATGCAGATAATTGTCTCTTTATCCCATGTTCTTCACAAAAAGAATTAAACTCACTGGTAGTGAACTCACCACCTCTATCCAATCTCAGACACTTAATCTAATTTGTCTATGTCTCAACCATAGCCTTAAAGATCTTGAACTACTCTAGAGCTTCAAATTTATCCCTTAAGAAAGTGACCCACATCAATCTAGAATAACCATCAATAAGTAGCATGAAATACCTGTCTCCTTGTAAAATTCTGATTCTAGAAGGACCACACAAGTTAGTATGCACAAGTTCCAATACTCCATTTCAACAATATTGTTTGCTTCAGAAAGAGGCTCTAGTTTTCTTTCCTAACTAAAATTCCTTGCTTATGGCATTAGTAGGCTTTACCAACTTAGGAAGATCTCTCACTGCCTGAGTAGAACTTATCATGATAATATTGTCAAAGTTTACATGACACATTCTCCTATGCCACAGCCAAATTTCATCAACTTGAGCAATCAAACAAATTTTACTAGCAGCATTCAAGTGAAAGATGTTGCCTTTTTTTTTTTGTACCAAAAGCAATCACATTTCCAAAACTTCCTAATATTCTACACTTTCCATCCTTGAATTGAAGATTATATCCCTTGTCAACCATTTGTCCAAAACTCAAAAGATTATGCTTCAAACCTTCAACATAAAGAATATCATCGGTATTATGCTTACCATCAAAATAAATACATCCTCTACCATGGATTATACCACCATTTCTATCACCAAATATTACAACACCACCATCATACTTCTCTAGGCTCACAAATTTTCTCTTATATCATGTCATGTGATGTGAACATCCACTGTCAATTACCCATTCATCCTTCTCTTCAACTCGAGCAGCTAGGGATTTCTCCACATTTTTACAACTAGCAGGTTCAATTGACACAAGAATATTTTCCTCGATAGAAATAAACACAAACTCAACTTCATTTGCATTCCCTTTATTAGATTCATCATCTTTCACACCTTCATCAACGACATAATAAAACTTCTTTTCAAATTTAGGCATTTAAGGTCTTGGCTTACGAAGTCTTTCTAGACACCTTGACGCAAAATGACCTATCTTTTTGCAAGAAAAAAAATTAATAGGAAAATTTCTTTTATATTTACCTTCTCCTCTGGCTTCTCTTTTGACAATCAGTGCTTCAATCTCATTCAGTTCTCTTTCTTCGTCTTCAATCTGTCTCGTTTATTCCTCATACCTGAATACCTTTCTAGAAGAACTTTCACTTAGATCATATCTTTGCTTATCTCTTCCGGAGGTAGTAGCTTTAAATGTAGATTCTATTTTAGGAAGGGCATCACCGAATTCACTCAACTAAAAAGTAGTAAGTTTACCAATCAACATATCTCTGGTTACATTTGTCACAGTTCAAAGCTCTTCAATAGTTGTAGCTTTGAATTTGTATGCAATAGGCAAGGATCTAAGCAGTTTAGCAACAATATATGATTTGACCAACTATCTACTAGCACATCTGATACCACACACAAGTTCATTCACTCTTTTGCATGAAAGTAGTAATATTCACATCATCACCCATTTTCAACATTTGATATTTCCCTTTCAGAATTTGTAGCTTAGAAATCTTCAGATTAGCATCACCTTTATACAAGGTTTCCAACTTTTTTCAGATTTGATAAGTAGTCTTCAGATTCATAACATTTTTCATCTTAGAATCAGTCAAAGCACTCAACAATTTTTTCTTAGCCCTGATATTGTATTCAACATCCCTAATCTCAGCTGTAGTAGTAGGACCATTTTGAGGAATAACATACCTATTGCATGTAATGTTCTAGTAGGATTCACCAATGCATCTCAGATGAAACTCCATTCGAGTCTTCCATAGAGAATAGTTTATTCCATCAAATCTCATACTATCCTTCTTATATGATGCCATCCCAGATCACCTCAAGATGTTAAAATTCTTCCAAGGAACCTTCTTTAATACCAATTGTTGGCAACACAAGGGCAGACAACTGAGAAGGGGGGGGGGGTGAATCAGTTGTCACAGAATTTCAGATTTATTAAACTTATTAACCCTTATTCTTAGATCTGATTAATAACCATGAAAGTAGAAATCAACAACACATCAGAAGCACACATAACACCAAGATTTTTATGTGGAAACCCTATTAGGGTAAAAACCACGATGGAGGTTAATCCACATGTTTATACTCAGTTAGAAGTATAAGAAGAAAAAATGAGGAATGCACATGCATTCAGGCACACTGCCTAGAGCTCACTACTCAAATACAAAGGAAGACTCACTATCTTACAAAAACATTCAAATTACAACCATCCAGATTTTGAACTGAGAAAGTAGCATATGTTAATGCCTGATTACAGTTTCGGTTAAGCACAAGAACACTTCTTCACTCTTCTCTACCTTTGAATGATTTGAATCTTATTCGCACATATAGTTTTCACACTCCACACTTGCACACTTTCAAATGAAGAAATAATCACTTATATATATCCGCAACAAGGAATTGCATCGCTTCATGCTGGCTTCAACAAAATAATGAAATGAATATAGTTGTCATCCCAAAACAATAAATATTATCAATGTGAATCCACCAAGGTCATCCACAACATAGTAGAGACCCAAAAAAATATTCTCGAACAAAAAGAACCTTCAAAAATAATTCCTCAAAGATCCACAACACGCTACAAACACCTTGTTGGCCATGAACATGAAAAACATGAATACGCAAGAGAAAATCTCGGATCACGAGAAAAACGGTCAATGTGGGCATGCAACAAAGATATAACATGATCTAGAAACATCCACAAACACCACATGAGCATACACAACAACTCAGATTACCAGAATCACATTATCTTCTTCCAGAAACACCAACTGCAGTATCAGAATAACTGTCAAAACACAAAAACTCATAAATTTCTCAAATATTCATGTGCACCTCTGAAACTTTCAGAGGATAAACTAGATAAGCTTGAAAAAAAAACCCTTTAATGCTTAACTTCTCACCATCAACACACTGATCTTCACTGCTTCACAAACACCCTGTAACATATTTTATTACAATTTTCTCAATATCCTCAACATATACAGTCTGAAACACATTAATGCTAATAGTGTTGAAATAAATGAAAACCACATATCAGTAACAAAACCATAACATCCAACAAAAATACTATTGCAACCATTTGAAAATAAAGAACACCTTCATCCTATGCAATAGGTTGCATTATAACTAAACCCAAACATAAAATTGCACTTGTGGAGCAACTCAACATGAATCATTCCAAAAAAAATTAGATATAGACAATAAAGGCACATTCCTAGATCCACAAGATAAGAAACTTCAATGCAGATAAATTTGGAGAAATCTCATTTCTTCCAGACACCCTTCTTCATAGACAAGCACATTATCAAACACAACTTTCACTTTTATACAGTCTAGAACCTTAAACTATGGATATAGAACCTTTGAACACCTTTGATCATCACATCTAAGATGCATGAGCATATCTTCAACCATGAATAAATACGAAGCAAAACACTGAGCACACCTTTGTCACATTGTATTATCTTTTATTCGAATTTTCTCAAAAGCACTTGGAAACCAAGTGAACCAGCTACATCAGCAACACTACAAACACCTTCTCAACACATCTACAAAACTACACTAGAAGTTTACATCAAACCATGATATAGATGACAACATAGTGAAACACACACCAACACTCCCCACACTAGGGTTGATTTCAATGTGACATCAAACCACAACACATCCACTCTACCTATAATATTCAACAATCTTCCCAACTAAAATCAACCTTCCGTCAATCTCTACATACAAGATGTTGACATCAACAAAAATACCCAATCTTCCAATAATCTCCAAAATTCCAACATTGTGTTGAGATCAATTACAACACCTACAACTTCCAAACTTCCAACACTCTTCCCCTTTGTCATTGATGACAACACCGGTTCTGAAAAATTATCAACAACAAAATAAACTCTACAATAAGCAACACTCCCCCTGATTTGGGTATCTCTTACTCTTCACATTCTCTCTTTACCTATGCTTTATAGACTTCTCCCCTTATCTGATAAGTTCTTCAGTTTCTTCTGAACTCTCTATCTCCTTGTGTTTTCCATACCAACATTTTCACTATGGTTTTTCAACCACTTTAACTCTCTCCCCCTTTGACATCAATTGCAAAGGGAAATAAAATAATCCAAATCTCTCTTTCCTGCATGCTTTACAATTTTCATTGCTCTTTCTCTCTTTTGCATTGAACTATTTTTCTCTACCCCTTTGACAACACTCAAAGGAATCCTGCCCTGCACCTTTCACACACCATCTACATAGAATCTTTATTTTCTATTCTCCCATTTTGACATCTGCATACATCACTTTTGACACCAATTCCAACACCAACAAGCAACTAATTTCTTTGTTCTCACTTATCTCCACTCCCCCTTAGGGGCACAATATATGCTCCATCTTACTGCATCAACCAATAATACCATTACGTACTCCCCCTGAGATGTATCCTTCAAAATTAGTCTAGAACCAAGAATATATCTTGAAATTCTTCTCGGGCAGATGTACACACTTATGCATCTAGTTAGAAGAAGGGGTAATAACCCCTAACTTCTGCTAGAGATACTCAAAAGTAACTTTTGGAAGAGCCTTTGTAAGGATATCTGCAACTTGATCTTTTGTAGGCACATACTCTAGGTTCAACTCATTCTCTGCAACCTTTTCTCTCAGAAAGTGATACCGGATTGAAATATGTTTTGTTCTTGAATGCATCACCGCGTTCTTTGAGAAATCTATAGCACTTGTATTATCACACAAGATAGAAATAGGTTCATCACATGAAACTCTAATATCCTTGACTGTTTTCTTCATCCAAAACACATGTGTACAACATGATGTAATATATTTTTCCTTTGTAGTAGATAATGGCATTGAATCTTGCTTCTTACTTAACCAAGAAACCAACCTATTTCCAAGAAAGAAAGCACCACCACTTGTACTTATTCTATCATTTATACATCCTTCCCAATCTACATTTATATATACACTCAAACATGAGTTATTATCCTTGGGATACCATAGACCAAAATCCAGAGTGCCTTTCAAGTATCTAAACATCCTTTCACTACAACAATATTTGATTCTCTATGATCTTCTTGAAATCTTTTCACAAGACAAACTGCATGCATGATATCTAGTCTATTATCAATTAGATACAATAGTCCACCAATCATTAATCTATACTTGCTCTAATATGTCTTAGGAGACTCATCATTCTTGCTCAACTTGCAACTAGTGACCATAGGAGTACATACCAGTTTGGAATCCTTCATTCCAAACTTATTTATTATTTCTTTGACATACTTTGACTGTGAAATGAAAATTCCTTTCTCTAATTGACTAATTTGTAATCCATGGGAGAAATTTATCTACCCAAACATTGACATCTCAAACTCTTTCTTCATGTCTTCTGCAAATTTATTGCACATGCCTTAATTTCCTCCAAATATTATCTCATCAACATATACTACCACAGTTAGGATTTGTTCTCCCTTAACCTTGAAGTAAAGGTTACTATCTATAGTACCCTTTTTGAATCATTGCTGCAACAAGCACTTGTCTAACCTTGAAAACCAAGCTCTAGGAGCTTTCTTGAGTCCATACAATGCTTTCTTCAATCTACAAACCATATCAACATCTTCTAACAATTGAAAACCTTTTGGTTGTTCGATGTATACCTCTTCTTCCAATTCACCATTCAAGAATGCATATTTCACATCCATCTAATAAACTTTAAAATCTTTATGTGTTGTAAAAGCCAAAAAAAATCGAATAGCTTCCATTCTTACCACTAGAGAAATTTTTTCCTCAAAATCTATTCCTTCCACTTGTGAGTAGCCCTTACACACAAGTCTAGCCTTATTTCTAATAAATTTTCCATCTTCATTCATTTTTTTCCAGAAAACCCATTTAGTTCCTATCACATTCTTGTTTGCGAGTCTTGGGACTAGTTCCCAAGTCTAATTCTTCTCAATTTGCATCAATTCTTCTTCCACATCTTTTATCCAATTTCATC
Source organism: Sequoiadendron giganteum (assembly GCA_007115665.2). NCBI lineage: Eukaryota > Viridiplantae > Streptophyta > Pinopsida > Cupressales > Cupressaceae > Sequoiadendron > Sequoiadendron giganteum. The sequence continues at coordinate 586,535,622 of CM021100.1, forward strand.
TATGCATGCCTCAATCACTATTTTAGGTTCCAACTCATAAAGTAAACAAAATTTTACATGTTCCTCTATGATAGAAAATTTCCTTCTTGTCAACACACCTTTACTCTTATCTTCAATAATTTGATCTTCAAAATGATTCTTCTGCACATACTTAGGAGTCTTAGGGATATTTTTCGGAGCTTCTTCCTCTTCAACTGTCATCTCTTTTTCTTTTTCTTCGTCATTTTCTTCTTCACTACAAGGGGATTCATCAGATTCATATCCTACCTATCAGTACTGAAATTTGATTTGTTTCTTCATCTACTTTGACACTTGCACTTTCAACAATATTCTTCAACCTTTTATTGTAGCAGGTCGATAGGCCTTACTTCTTGTAGAGTATCCAAGAAATATTATTTCATTAGATCTTACATCAAACTTTCCTAAGTTCTCTTCATCTCTTTTGATATAGTATTTGCTTCCAAAAACTTTGAAATATTTCACAGTAGGAGGTTTACCATACCATAACTCATAGGGAGTCTTTGAACTGTTCACTCTTTCTTGACCTTTTTTATGAATGTAGACTGTAGTATGAATTGCTTCTCTCCAATAGACATTTGGTAGAATTGCTTCCTTCATCATTCTCCTAGTTCTTTCTTGAAGTTTTTTGTTTTTCCTTTCCACTACTCTATTTTTCTAAAGAGTCCTATGGGTTGAAAAATGCCTTTTTATCCCATGATCTTAAAAAAAAATGTTACTCATTGGAGGTAAACTCACCACCTCTCTCAGACCTCAAACACTTGATTTTCACATCCATTTCATTTTCAACCATATATTTAAATGCTTTAAACTTATCTAGAGCTTCTGATTTTTCTTTAAGAAATGTCACCCAAGTCATTCTATAATAATCATCAATTGATAACATAAAATACCTGTCGCAATGTGAGATTATTATTTTGGTAGGTCTACGTAGGTTTGTATGCACTAACTCCAAGGGACCTGTAGTACAATATTCTTTTGTCTTGAACCTCTTCTTTGTCTACTTTCCAAAATAACATTCCTTGTAGATTGCATTGATAAGTTTTGTAATCTTTGGAAAATATCTCACATCATCAGTAGAATTGATCTTCACTAGGCTATCAAAATTGATGTGACCTATTCTTCTATGCCATAGCTAACTTTCACTAATTTGAGACATAAAGCACTTTGCACCACTACCTTTGAGCTAATAAACATTAACTTTTGTCCTCGTTCTTGCAGAAACCAGAGTACCAAAGCTTCCTTTTTTATTTTATAGCCACCATCCTAAAACACAAGATTATATCCTCTGGTACACATTTTTCCTAACTTAGAAGATTTTTCCAGAGACACTTGACATAAACAACATCATCTATTTTATGCTTGCCATCAAAACTAATTGAACCTTTTACATAGATCTTAGCAGATGTATCATCACAAAACTTAACAAGACCACAATCATATTCTTCAAGCTTAAAAACTTACTCTTGTCACCTATCATATGATTTAAGCATCTGATATCAATTATCTAGTAGTTTATCTTTTCTCTTGCATGAAAATTAGTCAACATAGTTCCTTGAATGTTATGACCTATTTCCGGAGCACTTTCCTTCACACATCTTTCATGATTATTAGAATAAGTTCCAACATTTAAATCCATGAACAAGCATATATCGCTTCCTTCATCCAAATAATTTGATTCCTTATCATTAGAAATTCTATTGTCCTTTTCAACATAATAACTATTTTGCACAAATTTACCTTTATGATCCTTTTGTTTGTCATTTGAAACTTTGATTGGAAATTTAGAAGCATAATGACCTATACTTACACAATTGAAACATTTAAAGGGTAATTTACCTTTGTATTTACCAGTTCCCTTCTTCAATCTTCTCACAAAATTTTCTTGCACCTCATCAATATCATCTTGATCTGATTCATCATCCTTCTCTACTTTGCAGACTTTAAAGGCAATTTCTTTATTTGTAGCATCTTTACCAAAATATTTCATTTCAAAAGAAGTTAAAGCACCAAGCATCTAATTGCTAGAATAGTTATCCAAATTTTGAGCTTCCTCAATAGCAAAAACTTTAGAGCTATAAGATTTAAGATTAGCTTTCTTCCAGCTTATTGCCAAGACCATTGGTGGAACTGACTACTTCATCAACTTTGAGCATGTAAGAAGTAATATATTCATGTCCAGACATCAACAAGGCTTCAAATTTATCTTTTTGATTCTACATATTTTCTTGTTTTACCTTGTCATCTCCTTCATAAATTCTCTTCAGCTTTGTTCAGATATCTTTAACAAATTTGAGACTTATCACCTTTCCAAGTACATAATCAAAAACACCACTCAAGATAGAATTTCTTGCTTCAAGCCATTATTATCATAATCATTGATATCATCATCACTTGTCCTACAATTAGTAGGTAGAGTATATCCTTTTTGAACTGATTTCCAGACTCCAAATCTATAAGAGATACCAGAAAGGATTCCATCCTAGCTTTCCAATATGTGTAATTTTTTCCATCTAACATAGGAGATTTGAAACCCTTCTTGTGCGCCATCCAGATCTGCCTCAAGTGATTAAGATTCTTCTAAGGAACCAAAACTCTTATACCAATTGTTAGATGCATGAGAAAACTAAGAGGGGGGTGAATTAGTTGTACATTAAAACCTTCAAACCCTCATTATCCTTCAAACACTTATAATGATTTAGAAAAATTGAAACATATGTAACACTAATGTAAACACATCCAAACACATAAGAACACTAGATTTACTTGGAAAATCCAAGAAGGGAAAAACCACAGTGAGGATTAACTCACATATATGAATTGCAACACTAAATACAATTAGTGTTGGGAAAATGTGTCTCAACCTTGCAATTACATACGATTTATTGATAAGATGTATGTTGGTATGTGGAAACTGATCATGCAAAAAATTTCAAGATTTTTTTCCCGTTGACACGTCAAGGCTTTTTTCCCACTGACACGTCAAGGTTTTTTTGTTAAGATGCCAAATGAAAAACAACCTTGTAAAACCCTAATTCTAGAAGGTTCCAAAATGCTTGTTAAAAGTGGGTGGGATGTATGTAGACAATGGTGTATTCTAAGAGTTTGATAGTGGTCAGATTATCTCTTAATCAGTGGTGGTGATACTCCTTTCAGAAGCTTTCTCTAAAAGTATATTGTAATCTTTTGATTTTTGAATAATATATTGGGTGACTTTTGGAGTGGGGTTTTTCTTCTGAAAGGGTTTTCCCCATGTAAATCATTGTGTTGTGGTATGTATGATATTTTTGTTTAATTTTTTGTAACTGTTAAAGATATGTAAAATTTTGCATTATTCTCCTCTCAAGGTTAGTGTAGGAAGTTGTTCTGCTACCTTAGCTTCCTTACAAGTGGTATCAAAGCTTGATCACCTTTGGTTTCAGTTGTGAGTTGTTTGATTTTTTGAACTAATCCGTATTTGAGTGGGAGATTTTGCATAAGACACTTTGTAATCTTGTTCTAGGAAGTTTTAGATGACAAGTTCATTAGGGAGAATAGAGGTGGAGAAATTTTCTAGAAATAATTTTGAGATGTGGAAGCTAAAGATGGAAGATTTGTTGATAGATCGAGATCTGTGGGATGTTGTTAACGAGAATGTTTCAAGGCCTTCAGATCCTACTCAAGTTGCTCAATATGATGTTATGGACTATAAAGCCAAAGGTCTAATCAAATTATTCTTGATAGAATTTGTTTTAATTAATGTCCATGAAGAGACCTTTGAACAAAAGCTATGGAAGAATATAGGTGAGATGTATCAAGCCAAATCTTTAGTGAACAAGTTTTTCTTGAGGAAGAAGTTGTATTCCTTGAGAATGGAAGAGGGTGGATGAATCATAGACCACCTAGAAGCATTCAATATATTGGCAGCTCAATTGGCATCAGTTGGTGTTGAAATGGATGAGGAGGAGAAATTTCGGATCTTGCTTTGTTCTTTGCCTGATTCATGGGATTCTCTTATTATGGCTATTGGGAGTACTTTTGTTATATTGAAGACTAAAGATGTGGTGGGTTCTTTGCTTTTTGAAGAGATGAGGAGGAAGGTATCCATCACTGCCAAGGAGGCCCTAAATTTTTGTGGAAGACCTAAGGAAAAAGGAAATAAGAATGAGAAGTGTGACATAATCCAAGTCAAAGGGGAGATCTAAATCTCTTGGAAAGTCCAAAGTTATTTTATGGAACTATGGTAAGACTGGACATGTTCATAAGGAATGCAAAGAAGAAAAGAAGAAGAAAAAGAAGAAATTTGATTTTGATTTTGAGTCTGAGAAGGAATATGGTGACACATTCATTGAAACTTTGGAAACTCGTGCAGGTAATGATGCATGGTTAATTGAATCAGGTGCATCTTTTCCTATAAACTTTAATAGAGATTGGTTTTGTGAATATGAAGAATTTGATGGAGGTAAGGTGTACTTGGGTGATGATTCTAATTTAGACATTGTTGGTCATGGTAAAGTTCAAATCAAGTTTCCTGATGGTAGAATAAAAAGGATTAATGGTGTGTTGCATATCCTTGGATTAGCATGAAATTTATTATCTATAAGCAAACTAATAGACGTAGGTGTGTAGGTAGTATTTTTTGATGCAGGATGCAAGATAGTTAGATGTGCTATGGTAATTTATAGAGGTGTCATATATGAGACATTGTATAAGCTTGATGCATGCACTCTTGAGCGCAATAGTACTTCTATGAAAATAAAGTCTGTAGAAGAAGTGTTTCACCTTCAGCAAATGGTCATGGATTTTGGGTACCCAAGGGTGCTCTTTCTTCTGAGAGAAAGTTACCTACAGAGAAAACTATGTTATAGCACCAGAGACTTGGATACATTGGAGAAAAGGGTCTAAGGACCTTGAAAAATAAAAACCTTGTTGAAGGTTTGTCTGATTGTAATCTTGAATTCTATTTCTATGAGAATTTAAATTATGGAAAACAAAACCATGTTCAGTTTTACTTGAGTTCTCATAAATCTTGTGGTGTATTGGATCTTATTCATTCTAATGTATTTGGTCCTATAGATGTTCCTTCAATTGTTAAATCCACATATTATGTTTCATTTATTGATGATTATAGTAGAAGGACATGGGTATATTTTGTAAAGAGTAAATCTTAAGTTTTCAATCAATTTAAAGAATTTAAAGCAATGGTTGAGTTTTAGATTGGAAAAAAAATAAATGTTTGAGGACTGATAATGGCAGTGAATTTTTCTCTAATGATTTTGATAGATTATGTAAAGATTTTGGTATTCATATATAGAAAACAACTCTATATTCTCCACAATATAATGGATTTGTAGAAAGAATGAATAGGACACTGATGGAGAAGGCTAGGAGTATGTTGAGTGGTGCTGGCCTAGAATAAAGGTTTTGTGCTTTATTTTTTGCCACTGCATGTTACCTGATTAACAGGTCTCCTACATAATCTCTTGTTGATAAGACGCCTATAGAGGCATGGTTGAGTCACAAGCCTTGATTAAGACATCTTAGAGTTTTTGATTATGAGGCATATGCACATGTGCCAAAGGAGAAGCGAACAAAGTTGGAGAACAAGGTCGTGAAATGTATCTCATCAAATATAGTTATAGTGTGAAAGGACACAATCTTTGGGATCATGTTGCACATAAGGTAATACATAGTATAAGTTTTATTTTTAGAGAAACTAAGCCTTATTTTGTTACATTGCAGCCAAAATAAAGTAAACAGGAAGATGTGATTCAATTTCCTTCTACACCTGAGAAAGTTGAATTGATTCCCAAGGATATACAAGAAGTTGAGGAGATCTCATCTAGATTTGGGTCTTTAGAAGAGGAGGAAGAACCTCCAACTCAGCTTGTTCGTAGGTCTACAAGGCATAGACAACCACCTAAAAGATATTCACTTGATGATTGGAGATGTATTTTTGCTTTGAATACTAACATGGATGAACCCAAATCTATAGAAGAGGCACTTGATATGAATGATGTAGAATCTTGGAAAATTGCTATGGATGAAGAAATGGAATGTTTGAAAAAGAATGATACATGGGATCTTGCACCATTTCCTAAAGGACAAAAACCTGTTGGTTGTAAATGGGTGTTCAGAAAAAATATTGGTTTAGATGAAGATATTGGGAAGTACAAAGCAAGGTTGGTTGCGAAGGGCTACTCTCAAGTTGAGGGTGTTGATTATGGTGAGATTTTTTCTCTTGTTGCAAAAATGACATCCATTAGATTTTTTCTTTCTATTATTGTTGCTTATGATTTAGAGGTTGAGAAAATGGATGGGAAAACTACTTTCCTTCATAGTGATTTGGAGGATATTTATATGACACAACCAGAGCACTACATGGTGAAAGGTAAAAGTAAGATGGTTTGAAAATTGAAGAAATATTTGTATGGCTTAAAACAAAGTCCTAGGATGTGGTACTAGAAATTTGATACATATGTGTTGAGTTTGGGATTTGAGAATTCTAAATCAGATCATTATATTTATTATAAAACTGATGGTGATCGTTTCCTATTTATTGCATTATATGTTGATGATATGTTATTTATTGGTAGAGGGAAAGGTATGATTTCAAAACTTAAATATTAACTTGTTGCTAAATTTGAAATGAAAGATCTTGGTGCAGATAAACACATTCTTGGGATGGAAATGAAAAGAGATAGAGTGAAATAAAAGATATGGCTTGGCCAAAGCAAGTATGTCAACTCAATTTTTGAAGGTTTGATATGAAGGATTGTAGACCATTGTGTGTTCCTATTTCTATTGGAAGTTGTCTATTTCAATTGTCCAACATCTCCATCAAAGATGGAAGACATGATCAGAGTACCTTACCAGAGTGGAGTTGGAAGTTTGATGTATGCTATGGTTTCTACTAGACCATGCATTTCCCAAGTAGTGGGAGTTCTTTCCAAATATATGTCTAATCCTGGTAGACCTCATCGGGATGCAGTTAAAATATTCTTCAGATATTTGTGCAGTACCTCAGATTATTCCTTATGTTATCATAGTAATATGACTGAAGGTGATATTTCCCTTGATATTCATGGTTATGTGGATTCAGATTGGGTAGGTGATGTTGATAGCAAAAGATCCACCAATGATTATTTGTTTACTTTATTTGGTGGTGTAATTAGTTGGACGAGTAAGTGATAGGATGTGGTTGCTTTGTCCCCTATTGAAGCAGAGTATATGGCAGCTACTCATGCTTGTAAAAAAAGCCCTTTGGCTTTAGATATTGTGTTCAGATATTGGAATAAAACAAGGTGTAGTGATAATTTATTGTGACAGTCAGAGTGTGATATGTCTAGCCAAGAACCCAACGTTTCATGCCAAGACCAAGCACATTGATGTACAGTATCATTTTTTTAGAGATATGATCGAAGATGGTAGGGTGAAGCTAGTTAAGGTAGAGACTTAGATGAATGTTCATGATTCTTTAACTAACCTAGTGAGCATAGAGAAGTTCAGATGGTTTTCAGAGACTATGGGCCTTTCAGCCCCTAGCAATTAGAGATGATGATGACACCCTTTTGTTGTCCTTGCAAGGTGTTTGACAAGTGGGAGATTTGTTGGGAAAATGTGTCTCAACCTTGAAATTATATACGATTTATTGATAGGATGTATGTTGGTATGTGTCAAATGATCATGCAAATATTGTACACTCATAACAAGACGTGGGGTTTGGGGCAACACCCAAAAAAGAAAACTCACTAAAAATTCAAGGTTTTTTCCCGTTGACACGTCAAGGCTTTTTCCTACTGACATGACAATTTTTTTCCGTTAACACATGAAATGAAAAATGACCTTGTAAAACCCTAATTCTAGAAGGTTCCAAAAAGCTTGTTATAAGCAGGTGGGATGTATGTAGATGGTGGTATATTCTGAGAGTCTGATAGAGTTCGGGTTGTCTCTTAATCTCTGGTGGTGATACTATTGTAAGAAGCTTGCTCTGCAAGTATATTGTAATCTTTTGATTTTTGAATAATATATTGGGCAGCTTTTGGAGTGTGGGGTTTTTCTCCCGAAAGGGTTTTCCCCACGTAAATCATTGTGTTGTGGTATGCATGATATTTATGTTTTATTTTGTTTAAGTTTTTGTAACTATTAAAGATATATAAAAGTTTTGCATTATTCTCCTCTCAAGGTTAGTGTAGGAATTTGTTCCACTACCTTAGCTTCCTTACAATTAGGCTCATTATCAAGGGCTCATTGCCCATAAAAAGAAGAAAGGGTCACTGCCAAGGGCTCACTACCCAAAGGACTCATTGTCTAGAAGAAAGAAGATAGAAGAGGACTATTACAAAGAGAAATCTATCTAAGAGCAACAGGAAGATCCACCACTCCAACTCTATGCTATCTGCAACCTTTGGCTCATTGCCTGTAGCCACTTCAAGCACCCTGAAATGTAGACACATTTTTCTCACTACATCTAGAAGTCATAAGTTTTTAAGCTCACACTCAGATCACCACACTTTATCACTTTCACATCTCATACACACCACACACACTACACAAACATCACCTTTAATTTATACCATTTACAACCTAAACAATCTCAATTAGGTCAGCCTTAATTAAACATATGCACCTCAAATGTGCAACACTAAATAGGTCAACACCAAACACTTCCATGCTGGAAAGAAGTGAAGAAAGACCACACCAAGGGTTAACTAGGACCCAAATTTACATCAACACACTTCTCAAAATATTCAAAATCAGCAAACATCCTCCATAATTAGTGTTAGCACACCAGGTCGGACAAACCTGCACTAACACTAACAAGAGACCACATACATGCCTCTCTAGGTTTGAAAACATATCACAAAATATAGAGCAACACTCCACAACATCCAAGAATATTCCAGACTTACCATAATACTTTGCAACACTGTCGTAATGACCAAAAAAAAAGATCACCTTCATCATGTGCAACGAGATGCACTATAACTGAAATCCAACACAAAAAATGTACTTGCAAAGAAACTCAACATGAACCAATCCAAGGGAAAGTAGATACAGATAATATAAGCATGTTCCTAGATCCACAAGACACAAAACTTCAATGTGAAGAAATGAAGAGAAATCTCATTTCTCCTAGACACCCTTATTCACAAGTAAGCACACTATCAAACACAACTTTCACTTTTGTACGGTCTAGAACCTAAAAATCTGGATATAGAACCTTTGAACACCTTTGATCATCAATTCCAAACCACATGAGCATATCTTCAACCTTGAAGAAATGTAGATAAAAATACTAATCACACCTCTGTCACACTATATTCCCTTTAATTCAAATTTTCTCAAAAAAACTTGGAAACCAAGTGAACTAACTGTGTCAACAACACTATAGCCACCTTCTCGGCACATCTACACCATCTGCAACACTACACTATAAATTGACATCAAACCATGATATAGATGACAACATAGTGCAACACACACCAACACTCTCCAGAGTAGGGTCGATATCAATGTGACATCAAACCACAACACATCCACACTACCTACAATCTTCAACAATCTTCCTAAATATACTCAATCTTCCAACAATCTCTACATACAAGAGGCTGACATCAACGACAACACCCAAGATTTCAATAATCGCAAAACTTCCAACATTGTGTTGACATCAATGACAACACATGCAACTTCCAAACTTCCAATATTAATAAGGAGATGTGATTGAAGGCATACCATAGAAATGATGCAGGTTTCTATACCACTAATGTAAAATGCAGTTGGTTGATGCAATGTAGTTGCACATGCTCTGTGATGATTTTTGTGAAATGGAATCATGATGAGCCAAAAAATCATGAGGTTATGATTTATTTCACCCCAATGGTAGCTATAAGCATGAATCCATGTAAAAATTTAGTCTAAGTTTGAGTTTAAGTATAAGGTGGAGATATAAAATGTAACCAAGTTTCACCCCAATGAAAACCATGCAAGTTCTATATGTAAATCATGATGTATATGGTTTCCATGGAGTTGGAATTGATGTGGCCTCCATAATATATACTTGTATGAAATCATGTAAAATATTGAAGTTGAAATCATGATATACAAGTATGAATTCATATTAAAAACTAAGCATGAAATCTTAATGTATAGGTTTTCTATGGATTTGGAGCCAATGCAATACCCACAATCTATATTATCACAAAATTATATAAACAAAATAGGGATTGTATGTCCCTCAAATTGAGTGCACACATCATTATATATTCACCAGTAAGCCATAATCCATGAGACAAGGAGGGGCAGCAAGGAAGATGGCATGTATATTGGTCAAGGAGGACAACGGTCTAAGAGCTAAAGAAGGGAAACTTTAAAGGAGGACAGCAATTGTATCACTAATACAAATGTATAAGAATTAGTGGCCATGAAAAAATGAGGGGAATCAAGGAAGATGATATGTGGAAAGGAGAATGAAATAAATGCAATCACCTTGGTTAAAGTAGGACAACAGTCAAAGGGTTGATAAAGCATGACCAAGTCATGTGTTGAGCAAGGTACAGTAATATACTCTAATGTGACCTAGGAAAGAAAGAAACACTAATAGTCTGTCAACCACTAATATAGTCAAACTATCAACTATAATTGAGTGCACACATCATTATAGATTCACCAATAATACATAATCCATGAGACAAGGAGGGGCAGCAAGGAATGTAATACCCCTCTGTTTTGCTTCTTGTTCGATTTGCTTTATGCTATGTTTGGTTCTAGTTACCTTGCTTCTATATACATTTTTTTATGAGGTTTTGATCGTTACTATTGAGTGACAACTATTATTGTGAGATGTAGTTATCTGATTTTGTTTCACATGCATTATGGATTAATGATGTTGTAGAGTTAACATGAGATATTATTATGAGATTACTGGATTATGATAGAAGTGTCAGTTTCGATGAGTGTATTGGTGAAGAGGACGGTTTTGCATCACTCGCTTGCGAGCACCCTACGAATCCGTAATTCCTTCTTCACGGTGTGTATTATATGTTGTTGTTTACTTGATTGCAGGATTCTAGGTACATGACATCGACTCCACCTGGTTTCACAGGTTTGAGCGTGTCGATCCAACGGTTAAGCTGAATAGGAGATATTAGCTAAGTAACATGTGTCAATTTTACACCCTAGCCTTAATGTGTTGTCAGTTGTGTGTGTCGAGTCATTGTATGTCTTGCTTTAATATTATTTATTTCTGAAGGATTCTTGATTTGGAAATAGATAGTTAGAATAATTGCATTTAAATCATGTTGATGGTTATTTAATTTAAATAATGCAATGTGGATAAAAGTTTATATTTAAATTAATTAATTATATTTAATTTATTTAATTAATTATATTTAATCCAAGGGGGTTAAATTTAGTTATTAAATAATTAAATTAATTAATTAAACGTGATGCAAGAGAATGAAAGGAAATAAAAGAATTAAAATTAATTTTGGAATTTAATTTCAACGTGTGGGAATTAAATTAGAAATTGTAATTAAATGTTTATTTGAGAAATTAGTTGCAACTTTGGAAATTAATTTATTATTTCAAATTGCATTTTAAATTGAAAGTGGGTTTTGAAAATTGAAATTGAAATTGAAATTGAAATTGAAATATCTAATTTGCATGTAATGTGAATTAGGGTTGTAAAAATTGAAATTGAAATTGAAATTGAAATATCTAATTTGCATGTAATGTGAATTAGGGTTGTATTAGGTATTTGTGATTTATAAAGAATACATGTTTTAATTTTAGGGCAGAAAAATCTTTTAGAAAAAAAATACATTTTTACAGCAGGGAAGAAATTTTGGAAAATTTGCACAAGGGTTTGAAAAAAGTTTGATTGTAGAATTGATTGAAGGAAATATTGTTTGCATTTGTTGGGTTTTGGATTGGATTCATTGGAGGATTGAAGAAAATTTAGGAAATCTTTAGAGGAAGCTTGCATCAGAAATTCATCTCTTCCTGTAACTTCTTGTACCGGGTTTTCCTCTTTGTGTTTTATGATTCTTGATTGTTTTCTTTAAAATAGTAATGATTAAAGATTTGTTTGTTAAATCTATTTTAGAAAATAAATTTGATATTAGAAGAAAAGAATTAAATAAATTTACAGCCTTTGCTTGTAAAAATTCTTGAGTGAAAATTGTGAAAACCTTATTTGAATTTAAATTATTTGGGGAAATCGGTTTTGTTGTTATTGAAATCAAACATAGAGATTGAACAATGCATTTAGAATGTTTTTAGAAAATGAAACCTTCTGTTTATTATTAAAAAACGGATTTTAAAATCTGCAGTATAGTTATATTCTTCATGGTAAAATGGTCTGGTTGCGTCGCCTATAACTCTATTTTCACAAACTGGGTTGTTAGGAAATTTAAAGGGTTTTTGCATTTTGAAATTTTCTTACCCCTGTCCAAAAATTGCAAATATCCAAAGCGTAGTTTTTGAGTTATGCTTGAAATATGAGACTACTGTTAAGTTATTTTCCCATGGTTGTTCTGAAAATAAAATAATAATAAATTGATAATTATAAATATTAATATTTTATGTATTGTTATTATAATATTAAAATATTATAATTTATAATACTAAAGTATTATATTTATTTATATTATTTTAAATAAAATTTGTATATTAGATTAATGGAATTAAAATTATAAACGTATGGGGAAATTATTGTTTATTTTAAAATGGCATGTTAAAGTTTAATTGAAGGAGTTATATATTTGATTTAAAGAATGCATAATTTAAAATTTAATTGTGGAATTTAAATTCATGTGTAAAAGGTCCAATTATTAATTTGATTTAATTGGAAAAATATATTTATATTTTGGAAAATTGATGATAAGGGATATTTTATTTTGAATTAAACAATTTGATATTTTGTAAAGAATAGAAGATATGTTAATGATTAAATATATTAAATTGTATTTAGTATATATTGAAGACATATATCCATTTGAGAGAATAAATAATATTTTATCTTATTTTATTCTACTGTTTGCAAATTGGGTATTATTAGTGTTCTAAAAGAAATGATTAGTATGTGTAGAAAATGTATAGAAAAAGATATTTTTAATAGAAGTAATACTTGATTTAAAAGAAAATATATTGAAATGTATATATATATCCATGAGTATTTTCAATCAAGTATTACCTTGTTTTATTTAAGTGCGTGTAATTTAGCTTTGCATGGAGAATTTAAATGATAAGTTTTGAATGTATGGTCAAAATTGATAAGGAAAAAGATATTTAAATATATTGATGAATTATAGAAATATTTATAATTAAATGTTTGTTTTAATTAATGAGATTTAATTAGAAACAATATGAATGCGTGGTCAAATAGATAAGCCAAAAGATATTTTTATACATTGATGAAATTGCATGTTTTAAATGGATAGTTGAAGAGACATAGATTCCGGATAGAAAATTGAAAAGATTGTTTGCGATAGTGTTAGTTTGCATTAAAAGTAAATTAAGAAGTTGTTTTATTGATGAAGCAATCAATTATGTTATTTAATTAATTTATACTTAGAATAATTGAATCATTGTGATTGGATTATGAAAGAAATATGGATTTAGTATATCCAAAAGTAGTATCTTCCTCTTGATTATCTTAAAGGATTTAATTCTTTGTATTCAGTAAAGGGAAGTAAGTTTAATTGTTTTAAATTTCCAATAATGAAAAGGGCAATAAGGGTTATGATTATTTTAGATGATCTAGTTATCGTGTCTTTGACTTTGTCAACACTATCTATTGAATGAGTATGGATTTAGGAAATCCAAATATTAGATTTGATTAATGACTTGAATGCTTTTGTTGCTATGTCGTCAAGTTGCATTGTTGGTTTTGGGATTTAGTGTTAGTCCTAAATTATAAGTCTTCCAGAAGAACTTAGATGATAAGGGTTGTTGAATCTGTATGCCATCCTATTGTTTTCCCTTGGGTAGTGCATGGTGTCTTTTCAGTTTTACTCGGTTTTCACGAACGGGGATGTTTGCACCTCCTTGGTTTAGGAGCGGATTATGGGATCCGTGTCTCCTTGTATGAAGTGACCTTGTTATGTGGTTTCATCTTGTTGCCTCCTGTGAAAGGAGTGGACTATGTGTTGTTGCCTCCAAGATGTTTGGAGTGAGATCTTTTGTACCTCCTGTGAAAGGAGTGGACTATGTGTTGTTGCCTCCAACATGTTTGAAGTGAGATTTTTTGTACCTCCTGTGAAAGGAGTGGACTATGTGATTGTTGCCTCCAAGATGTTTGGAGTGAGTTTCTATTATTTGTATCCTCCTTGTGTTGGAGTGGTTATGATGCCTAGTTTGTATGCACTTGTGTTTCCCTTGGTGATTGGTTGTGAGTGCGTTGTCCATTAGAAGAGTGGCTTTTGATAGGGGCTGGAGCCCAAAGTGGTAAACCGGGTAACCTTCAAAAGTGAGTTAATCAAGTGATAATTAAATTAATGTACTTAGATGATTAGGATGCATTCACATTAATCAATATAATTTAATGCTCACTCATAGACTCAAGGGCTCATTTAGACTTGTGATGAGTGAGAAGGCCTGGAATGGCAAGATCAACTATCTTGTCCTTGCGAGAGGTAGTTGATTCCGCATGAGTGAGTATGAGTGTCGGGATTCGGTTGAGGCCACCAGGATTACTTATGTCGGAGCCTATGAAGAATGCCCAGAGGAGATCTCATAACAAACCTTGCGATGACACTCTATCTATGACAACTGTTGTTAATTATTTTATGTGTATGGTTATTTGAACATACTTGATTAATATTATGTCTGGAAGCAATGTGACCTATGTCAATGATGTGAATGTTGTATTTGAGTTGTACTGAAATTGTACTTATTGATGACATTTATTTGGTTATGTCAATTTGAGTCAGTATGAGTCTGCCTTTGGTTAGAGGTAGTAGATCTTGTCCATGTTACTTTGTTACTATCTCTTAGCATGGGGGGTGGGCCTTCGGGTACCACATTGGTTGGGTGGAACATGCACCAAAACCGTTGGGTCCCCATCTATCTTCAGTACTTGATGGCGAGACATCCAGATGGACAGCTCGCGATTCTTGTTGTAATTACTTGCATTGTAATATTTTAACTTGTATAAGTTATTTTATCCCTCTTATGTGTATGAGGTGGAAGTTTGTAATTGTAATCTTGAGTACTATTGCCTCATTCTGGAAATGAGTGATGTAACTATTGGATTAAGTTAATGTTTGTGAGATTGTATCTTGATTGATTATCTTATTATGTTATGTGGTATTCTTATGATGTATGATGTTTATATCATAAAGTTCATAATGATTTGGTTTATGTAATATGTATGTGTGGGTTTAAGTAATCCTAACCTTGTAGCCTTATAGGTTGTTGTTAACTAGTAAGTGAATGTGTATGTTAAATGCACTTTATAAAAAAAAATTAGTTCGCTTAAGACGTTAATTGCAACTTCCTTTAAGGTTACTTGGCGGGGCATTACAAGGAAGATGGCAGGTATATTGGTCAAGGAGGACAACAATCAAAGGGCTAAAGAAGGGAAACTTTAAAGGAGGAAAACAATTGTATCACTAATAAAAATTTCTAAGCATCGGTGGCCATGAAACAATGAGGGGAAGCAAAGAAGATGATAGGTGGCAAGAAGAATGAAATCAATGCAATCACCTTGGTTAAAGCAGGACAGTAGTCAAAGGGCTAATAAAGCATGACCAAGTCATGTGTTGAGTAAGGTACAATAATATACTCTAATGTGACCTAAGAAAGAAATAAACACTAATAATATTTCAACCACTAATATAGTCTAACTATCAACTATAATATATGAGTTAGAATGAAGAAGAGGTTTAGGGTTTCTTAAGACTGCCATAGGTCTTGTAAGACTATCATTTAAGTCTCTTAGTATATAAAAAATAAATCATTATCAAATAATGATATGGTAGGGGTAATGGACAAGGTCAATAAAGGTGACAGGTGGTCTAATCTTCACCTAGAAATGTTGAAGGGTTTGTTTCTATAATAAGGATCAATAATTAAATGAGATGAAGTGAATATTGGCTAACATTATGTATTAGTTGATTAAGCATGGGATGAATCTAATATGAATATGACTAGTGGATTTGATGTGAAATCAAACGAAGCCTAAAAATTTATGTGCCAATAACATTGGAATGATATTCCATTAATGCCCTTTCCACACACGGTAAACATGACAAGGGTAAAGATGAATCAAAAGGATAAACAAAGGGCAGCCAAGGGAATTTGTTCTTGTACACTTCTAAAGATTGAATATGAAAATTCCCTCTCAATAAACAAGGAATCAAAATTTATCTTCTAAGGAAGGGTATGTTGAGTACTATAAAGATAAGGATGATTAATATGATGCATTTGATTATAAATGCATTGAAGAAGAAACTAAATATGGTGATTATGATGTAGTTGATTGAACTTATTAACTTAAGAAAATAGTTCTATTCTAAATGAGTATGATTTTCCCACTCATAATTTTGAATACTTAGCAAAATCTAATCCTAAAATAAACATGATAACAAAATCAAAGCATTATATTAAGCATGTATGATAAGTAGTGATAAAGAAACATAAGAAAATGAAGGAAAATATAAAGCACATGTATAAAGACTTGACATACCTTCAAATACAAGATTTGATTTGAGAAACTACCCAATTATGTGTAGCTTGTTTTTCTTCTTACATCAAAATCCTCAAGAACTAGATATTTTCATGAAGTTTCTTCATTTTCAACGTTCAATTTTGTATAATTCTAATAGAATTACTAAAAACTATAGAATTAACCAATCTATAATATTAAATTATAACAATAAAATCATAATTAACATTGCAACACTACAAACATGAAATTTGAGTTCATATAATCAAATTTGGTGTAAAAACTATTATTTCCTCCTTCATAAGTTGGAAAACCAAAACAAGGTGGTGAAAAGGTGGTGGAATGTGTAAAAATGTATGTGCTTTCCCCAACAACATGAAAAAGCAATTTTTTTATCGGATAACATGCAGAAGTAGGTGAATAACAAAGCATGTAGCCTAGATCATGGGTGTCCTACCTTATTTTTATCATTTTTAGAAGTCTACAAAATTTTCTTACATTATAATGTGAGCACACTTTCACTTGCACAAAGCATGAGCGCGCTTTGGCTTGCTCTAAATAGTACAAATTTCAATTTTCAAAGCCTACTCACATTTTGAAAAAGTTGAATTTATTAAGGTTTTTTTAGTGTCATCATGTGTGTAGGGGGTTGGGTTGAGGTATATCCATGAGACCTTTCTTTGAGCAATGATGGCATATTGTAAGTACTATGTATGTCTTGTTTTGTGTGTGATATGAAATTTCACCATAATTCCCTTGTTATGTCATATGTGTCATTGTACATAACATGACCCTTTTTGTGTGTGTTTCCATTCAATTAAAAATCCCTATACACTCAAGCCTATGCATTAAACCCTTAACCCTATACCTTAAACCCTAAATTGTACACCCTCAACCCAATACTTAAACCCTAATCCCTCAACCCTATACCTTAAACCCTAAACCCTACAAACTCAACCCTCATCCCTATACCCTATACCCTATACCCAATACTTAATCAATAATCCCTCAACCCTCAACCCTCAACCCTATACCTTAAACCCTAAACCCCACACCCTCAACCCTCATCCCTATACCCTCAACCCAATACTTATTCATTAATCCCTCAAACCTAGCCCCTATAACTTAAACCCTAAACACTACACTCTCAACCCATAACCCTATACCTTAGACACTCAACCTTGAACATTATCCCTCAACTATAAACCCTCAACCCTCAACCTTGTACCAAATACTTAAGCCCTAATCCATCAACCCTCAACCCTATACCTTAAACCAAAAACCCTACACTCTCAACCCTTAACCTTATACCTTAGACACTCAACTCTAAACATTATTCCTCAACTATAAACCCTGAACCCTAAAACCTATACTTAGGCCCTAATCCCTCACCCCTATACCTTAAACCCTAAACCCTACACCCTCAACCCTCATCCCTATACCCTATACTATCAACCCAATACTTACTCCCTAATCCATCAATCCTCAACCCTATACATTAAACCCTAAACCTTACACACTCAACTTTTAACCCTATACCTTAGACACTCAACCTTGAACATTATCCCTCAACTATAGACCCTTAATTGTATACCCTCAAACATCAACCCAATAATTAATCCCTAATCCCTCAACCATCAAACCTAAACCTTAAACCCTAAACCCTACACCCTCAACCCTCATCCTTATTCCTTATTACCTCAACCTTATACCCTAAACCCTAAACCCTATACCTTAAACCCTAAACTCCACACCCTCAACCCTCATCCCTATACTCTATACTCTCAACCCAATACTTACTACATAATCCATCAACCCTCAAACCTATACCTTAAACCCTAAACCCTACACTCTCAACCCTTAATCCTATACCTTAGAAACTTAACCTTCAACATTATCCCTAAATTGTAAACCCTCAACCCTATATCTTAAACCCTAAACCCTACAACATCAACCCTCTATACCCTATACCCTCACCCTTATACCCTAAACCTTGGATATTTTCCCTCAACCCTATATGTAATCCCTAAACCATACACTCTCAACCCTTCACCCTATGTCTTATACACTCAATCCATACCCTAAACCCTATACCCAACATATTAAACCCTAATCCATATACCCTATACACTTAACCTTAGACACTCAATCTTGAACATTATCCCTCAACTGTAAATCCTCAACCCTCAACACTATACTAAATCCCTAGTCCCTTAACGATCAACTGTATACCTTAAACCCTAAACCCTTAACCCTATACCTTAGATACTCAACCCTGAAAATTATCCCTCAACCGTATACTTAAGTCATAATCCCTCAACCCTGTACCTTAAACCCTAAACCCTACACCCTTAACCCTCATCCCTGTATCCTTGTGTAAGGGGTAAATCGATAAGCGTAAGATAATCAAACATGAATGAATTAAAAACTAATATAATTCAAATGAAATATTTAGATTCATACTCATTACTCACAAAATGAAACTGCGAAGAAACAAAATCAGACCATGTAATCAAAGGATAGAACATAAATTGAATTCATAAAATATAGGGTTACAATCTTGTGTCGAAGTGTATTCACAATGACGTTGGATCATTGCTGTATCAATGTGAAGCCTCCATTTGTGCATTGCAAAAACTTAAAATTTGTGTGATTTTGATCGAAGATGTATGTAAAATATTATGTGAAGTTGTTTGTCAATTCAACATTACTTCATTGCACAAAAGATGTCAAATTCTCCAATCATTTTTTTGGGTGAAGAGGATTGTTATATAGATTTTATGTTTTGAAATGAGTATGCATGATTAAACAATTTTGAATCGAGATCAATGGTTGAAATTTGTTGAGAGGAAATAGATTGATCAATTAGCTTTTGTGATCGAATCATTTAAGGATATTAATTGATCAATCAGAGTAAATAGATTGCCTAATTAGTGGAATTGAGTAAATCATATTGAGCCTTCAGTGAGATTGAAAAATAGATGGATCAGTCAGGAAATAGATGAATGAGTCAGAAAATAGATGGATCACTCAGCCAATCAGAGTGAGCAATCGAGGGACCGCAATTTTCTCATTCATAGAAGTGGGTGAGGGTATTAATTAATTGAGTTAATTAATTAAGATTTTTGAGTTGAACGTGTAAGTAATGTTTAACTTTTACAAATAAAGTTGCATTTGTTTGTTTTGACCTTTTTGGACGATGTTTTGAATAATTTATTTAATTATTTAATTTTAGGGGAAAGTGATTTAATTAAACTATTAAGTGGTAATAATTTAATTGATTTTGGGGAATGGGGTAAATGGGCGGCATAATTAAATAATTGATGTTATTTAATTAATTAAGAGGAATAAAGTTACATTAGGACTTTATTAAATAAATAAAATTTATTTAATTAGTCAAAAATAATTTTTTTTAAAAAAGTGAATTAATTAAATAATATAATATTATTCAATTAATAGAGGAAATTAGGGTTTTTGATGTAATTGATGTGAAATGTAGTGATATTTAGTGATAATGATGTCAATGATGAGAAAATATCATTCAGGTTGTGTGATAAGTGTTAGATCATTTTTACGTGTCTACATTTTTCCCCTCTTTGAGATAAAGTACCGGTTGCTTTGTTTCAAAGAATTTGATGTTAGGATCAAGATTTGAAAAAATTTATATGCCCCACTGTGCCCTAGCGGTCAACAGAAAGATGGTAGGATGCTAGGCTTCCCCCTCGAGAGGTTGGCTAAATTTTATTTTTTTTAAGTCAGGCTCGCGACAATGT
The DNA here is from genome assembly GCA_007115665.2 of Sequoiadendron giganteum. Classification (NCBI taxonomy): domain Eukaryota; kingdom Viridiplantae; phylum Streptophyta; class Pinopsida; order Cupressales; family Cupressaceae; genus Sequoiadendron; species Sequoiadendron giganteum. Next base: position 586,556,064 of record CM021100.1, read on the forward strand.
TTCATTTCAGTTTAGATGCATAAAGGATGAAAAATTAAGCTTGTAGGACCCTTGTTGATAGTTCAGATGTTATCGAGAGCTCCTAATTTCAACCTAGGAGGGTTTCCTTGGTAAAACATTAGGATTTGGGGGGTTAAAATGGGTATTAGGGTTTAATTTACCTCATTTGCATTATGACCCTATAGTAATTTATTGCCTCTAGATTTCATGATTTTTTGATTGTCGAGGTGCTATGGTGAGGATTTGAGGAGCCCCACATCATGTAGATGTACTTCATGAGTATGGGTGGCCTATTGGTATCAGTGCGCTGATATGTACCCTTTCCTTTCTTGTTTTTGTCTTTCCATTTTTGAGTAATTAATGCATGAAAACATTTTAGGTGTAAGCAGTAATTTCATGATTTTTTCACTTTTGAATCATTTCGACTGCTTTTTTAGTTTATAACTATGCCACTCTTGAGTTATCTACTCGCACTTGACATAAATGTTCACTTTTGATATAGTTTTTCATTCTTGTTTTCGCTTATGCTTAAAATTTTCGCTTTTGACTTTTTGGTTTGAAATGTCTGGCCCTGTAAAAAGATCGCTTTTGAGAAATATGTTCACATTTTCCATTTTAACCGCTTTTGTATTTTTTTACCACTTTCGATAAAGCACTAACTACTTTTGACTGTTTTTACTGCTTCTGACAACAAAGTGCACTTTTGACAAAAAGTGACCACTTTTCTATTTTTGGAATGTTGATCTAGTTTGTTTGCAATTTGAGATTCGTTTCACATTTTCTTAGAAAAAAATTAATGGTGTGGGTTGAATGGTTGCAGGTGGTTCTCAAACTTCGTTACTCTAGGGAGCAATGACCGCATGATATTTTTGATTTGATCACAATTTTCCACAAGCTAGAGAGAGATATGTTAGATGTTGTGAGGTTGTGGCATATATGCTACATGCCAACTATCATATGTCATAGAGTGATGATGACCACCCTCATGGAGCAATGGCACTCTGAGACATCATCTTTTCACTTACCCACTGACAAGGCCACCATTACCCTAGAGGATGTATGGAGGATCCTTCATGTTCCAATCCATGGAGAGATTGTGACCTATTTCGTACGATAGGGTACACATGTTACGTGGTGATTCCTTGGTTATAGGCATATTTGAGTTTGAAAATCAAAGATAGACCTGTCTCCATTCGTGGGAAGTGCAGATCTTATTTCATTGGTTCTATGTGCTTTGGTTTCAGGGCCCATCATTCCTGATCGGTGAGGTAGACATTTTCCTGTCAGTTGGGGTGTATATATCGAGTAGGTGTTTGAGCATGGCACTAGGTATGCATGGGGCATGTGTCTCCTTTCACATCTTTACAGAGATATGCATGAGGTCACCTATTGCAGGGGTAATTCTATTTCTATTGGGGTTTCTTTACTACATGTGTGGACCTGGGAGCATATCCCAGTGACTAGACTTGATGTTATTTTGGATTAGGTTCCAGAGGATCCTTATTCTTATCGATATGGTGATTTTCTTCATTACACTTGGCTTGATCAATTACATTATTGGCATCATGTGATTGATTATATGCCTGGTTTTGTTTGGAGTCTGTGGTTGGACTGTGATGCATGGCAAGATAGTCAAGATTAGTTTCCATTTTATAGATAAACTTGGTGGTTGAGCGGCCATGTACCCTCTTTTCTTGAGATATATATGCTCGATAGGGGTCTTCATGAATTTGGCGTGAGACAGATTCATTTTGCTAATGATTACCATGCTCATTTTGGTAGGACCACCCGAGACGTCCAAGTGTGGGGATTGCAGGCTAATCATGATGAGACTATGGCAGATTTTAGAGTACTTTCCCCATTCAGATGGGTGTGGCCTATTGGACATACAAATCCTAGGACTACCCTAGATTATGATCAATGGTGGGCTCAATAAATTCCTTTGAGGTTCATAGATCTTTTTGGCACTATTCCAACTATGGGTAGAGAAGGTATTAATGGTTGCCATGGTGAGCGACAACAAGTCAAGATCATTGTGGAGTAGTTGGACAAAGCTAGATAAGACAGGCAATAGGATGCATAGGTTGATCCTATGCAACAAGATTAGGCACAAGTACTTGGTCTTCCTCCTCCACCACCTAGAGATGCAACAATGGTAACACATATTGTGTAGTTGACAGTTGCTAGATATGTAGAGGTTGTTTGGTGATAGGCTGTGAAGGCACATGTTGTTGTTTTGACGGCGGCGTGAGATGGCCTTAGGTAGCAGTGGGACAATGAGATTGGGTGATGTCATGTCACCAAGGAATAGGTGTAGGTTATTACAGCTAAGAGGGGGATACCCTTAGATCAGAGGGTGATGCCCTCCAAGAAAAGCGAGATCAATATATGAGGGAGGCCACTTACTACCATAATTTGTATGAGGTATCAGTTCCTAGAGCACAAAGATGTCCTCAGTTTGGTGAGCCCGGTACAGGTACTGGTCCAATATCAGTGATTAGTCAGTGAGGCAACTAGATCAACCATTGGTTATTCCACAACTTTCTTCGCACCAGAGCCACGACCATTAGAGATCTCCACCTCTGATCGGGCAGTAGGAGTTCTTTGTACTTGATCATTATAATGTATATTATTTCAGAGACATTGTTGTAGACATGATTTTGTATATACATTTATCAGCCCAGCTGAGGCCTCGTATATATGTATTTTTTTGTATATGATATCACACATGTTACTTGATGATGTACCTAACATTTTCATTTTTTATGATATATATGAGATATACCATGTTTTGATTTGGATTTGTTATGTGTTATGTGATGACTATGGATGATGATATATGCATGTTCATGTTTTTTTTTACTTTTCTGATGTATGCATATGATGTGGATGGATGAATGATTTATATATCTATGTGATGAATGATCATACATGATGCATGATGTTTTTATTTCTTTATTATGGTCATGATATGTAGTGATGATATTGTGGATGCAGGATGGATATGGTACTAATGATATTTTGATGTAGGATGGAGTTGTTAGTTAGAAGAAATGTTTGATGATGGTTAGAAATTTGATGTTGTTAGTTACTGATGAGCTGTTTTTCTTTGTATAGAGGCTTCATATCTTTAATAATCATTTTTGATGTAGCAAATAGACATGATGCACCAGGGTATTAATAACCAAGGTGGCTTTGTATCCATTGTGTGGACTTTGACTCGACATACAAAGAATATTGTTGCTCATACCAGACATACAAAAACCCTATTAGACTATATGGTTGAGTTGTATTAAAACTTTATGGACTAGTTACATAGAGAAGTATGAAACACCTAACATGCAACTGCTTCATGAATTATCTCAAAACAACTTCCATGCATAAAACAAAGCAAGTACTCATCATGGTTGTATCACAAAAACATCTTACAAACATAACTAACAAAAATCGACAGTTAATACCACCATTCCTTCTTCTCTAAATCCTTATGGACATCCTAGAGAGATCTTGGGAATGTGGTATTACAATAAATAAAAAATATAAGACTATAAAAAGATTAAAAAAATATTGCAAAATCACTTGCCATATATGTTTTGAGGTTTCAGGTTGTTATTTGGTGTTGATGATGTATATTGTAGGAACGTTTTATCCGTTAAGATATATCTCAAGATGTTGTTGGTCAATTGCCAATAGATAGGTAGTTAACACTTTGGAATTATTTTCACTTGATATTTTTCTAATTGTTTCGATCTTCACTTTGGAATTTTTTATTTTGATGTTTGTTTTGTTTTTTGTTTGCATTGTCAAAGGGTGAGTGTGACGATTTGTTTATTATAGATGAAAATTTTATTACAGTTGGTGATGATGGAGGTAGGAAATTTTTTATTTTATGAGTTTTTATGATGTTATTTTTGTTGTTTTCAGGGGACTAACCTAGGGCCTTAAGGGCTCATCAAAGATGGGCCTTGCCTACGTTGTACACATAGAGGCTCGTAGCTCGCTTGGTTTGATAAGAACATGTTTTTGACTTTTATGTATTGTGAATGTTTTTGAATATTGAATTTTTGACTAAGTTAAAAGAAAGCATGATAGATACCTAAGTGGATTGACCTAAGGCCTCGGGGGATGATAAGCCTTGCCTACATTATACAAAAAGAGACCATGTAGCTTGATTGGTGTTGACTCAAAGCATAACATGTTTTCGGAATTTTGATTATTTTGAATTTGTTTTGATTTTTGTCTATTTTCTAGATGTTTTTTATTTTTGATAGTTTTCAACCATGATGGAATGTATAAGGATTCAATTCGCTACCAGTTTTAGGAATTTTCCCCTAGTTCGAGACAAGATTACCCTTAGTAGGTGAGACAAATGTTGATGGTGCAACAAGGTTCAATACTCAACCAGTCATTGAGCCATGGTTGAACACATGTTTTATCATGGGACAAATGGGTGGATGCTTTAGATAGTGTTGATAGATAATGATGCTAGTATTATTCAAACATAGTGCATGTTTGTCAAGTTTTCACAAGGGTAACTATTCTAGAAGTGTCACAAAGTGAGTTTCACTTAAAGAACATTTTATTTCTCTTTACTTTTTTTCTTTCTTTTTTATCTTTTTTATTTTTCTCAATTTTTAATCTTGTGCCTAGGGTATTCTAACATGTTCAAGCAGAGAAATTTTTAAGATGGTTGTTTTTCAACAGTTCGACTAAAGGTTCTCCTTAAGGAGTAGCCAATTGATAAGCTCCAGAGCCATAGCTTTTTGTGATGATGAATGGACCGAGTCAATTGGGTTCAAACTTACCTTTTCCATCTTGATTCAGTTATACCTTTTGATTCTCTTTGAGTACCAAGTCACCAACCTGAAAGTTTTTTTTTATCTTTTTATTGTAGCTTCGTTTGAGCCGATTTCGATAAACTTTAAGATAGTTTAATGTGCTCAAATGCCTTTCATCTAGGAGTTCCAACTCATTTAATCTGGACACCTAATACTCTTCATTGTTGAACATGCCTTTTAGTTTTATTCACAATTAGGGGATTTCGACTTCAATAGTTAAGATAGCTTCGTATTCATAGACCAAGGAAAATGGTATGGCACCTGTAGGTTTATGAATACTGGTTTGGTAAGCCCATAGGGCTGGGTTTAGTTTTATATTTCAATCATGGTCGGCATCATTAATAGTCATTTTTAGTATCCTTGGTATGGTTTTGTTAGATGCTTTAGCCTGACCATTTCCTTGAGGATATTAGGGCATGGAGAATCTATGTTGGATAGAAAATTGGGAAAAAATCTCTTTGAAATCTTGGTTTTTGAATGGGGTTCCATTATCCATTATGATGGTTTAGGGAATTCCATGTCGACAGATTAGATAATTCAAGATGAACTTGCTGAAGGTTTTACGAATGTGGTTGCAAGCTAAGTGGGCTGAACCTTGGGGGAAACTTCATGGTTAAGTGTGCTTGAGCTAGAATAGTACTGGGATAGGTGACCTCCTAGGAAGGCCCAGTGCTTCACCTCTATGAGCATCACCTAGATGCAATGACTGCTAAGTGGACCATTCCTTGTCATGAGAGATAGGTTCTGGTGAACCACTAATCATGAAACATGGGTCAATGAGTTTGACTCAAAAAACTACATGGTTGAATCTTGGTAGCAATATCACAATTTGACACATTGTGAAAAGCACCTCCTACTTACGTACTCTATATCAAACTCACTCAATATCATCACCCATTTAGCAATATTTCTTGTCAAAGATTCTTTTGCTAATAGGTGCTTTAGTGGATCTACTTTTGAGATCAACTTTACTTGTCTATTCAAGATATAGTATCTCAATTTTTGTGCCACACAAATGACAGAAAGATATGCTCTTTCTATGGGTGAATATTTCAATTCATAGCCCACCAGTGTTCAGCTGATGTAGTAGATCGCTCTTTCCTTGTTATTTTCATCTAGTTGTGCTAAGAGAGCTCCTAATGTTTCTTGTGTTGTAGATACATAGAGTATATTATTTTATCTGGAATAGGTGGCATTAATACTAGAGGAGTGATTAGATACTACTTGGCTTGTTGGAACACTTGATCACATCTTCCATCCCACTTGAATGTGATGTCTTTGTGTAGGAGATGGGTGAAGAGATGACACTTGTCTACCAATTGCATGATGAATTACCTGATGGATTGCAGTTTTCCCTATACAATTTTTAGTTGCTTCAATATCTTCAGAGGAGGCATTTCTAATATGGATTTTACCTTTGTAGTATCTACTTTGATGCCTCTTCTTGATACTATGTACCCTAGTATTTTTCCAGATGTTACTCTAAATACACACTTTTTCAGATTAAGCCTCAAGTTATACTATTCGAGCCTATCAAACACTTTTGTAAGGTTGGCCAAATGGTCTTCTCTTTTGATGGACTTCGCTAATATTTCATTCACATCATCTTCCATAGTTGTATGCAACATATCATGAAAGATTGTAGTCATTTCTCAGTGATAGGTTGCTCTTTCATTCTTTAGACCGAATGACATGACATTCTAGAAAAAGGTCCCCCATGCACAAGTGAATGCTATTTTATGTTGATTGTTAGGGGATATCGTAATCTAATTATATCCAGAGAAGCCATCCATCAATGAGAGCACTTTATGTCCTGCAATTAGATCTACAATCATATCAATGCTTGGAAGAGGGAAGGCATCTTTTGGGCAAGCCTTTTTTAGATCTCGGAAGTCCGTGGAGTTTTTATGCCCCAAGTGGGATTTGATACTGATACTAGATTTGATATCCATTCTGAATAATCGATTGGTCTGATCAAGCCCACATCTAGTAGTTTCTTCAATTCTACTTTTACCAAAAGTGTTCTTTGGGGATGCATCTTTCATAGCTTCTGCTTGATGGGTTTAGCTCTAGGAAATATGGCTAGGTGGTGTACGACCAATTCTAGATCTAGCCCTGGCATGTCTACATATATCTAGGAAAATTTTACCTTTATTTCGTTGATGAACGCTTAGAAGTTCACCTTTTCTTCAGGATTAAATGATGTTTCATGGTATGTGATTTTGGGTGTTTCTGATGTGCCAACATTGATAGGTTCAACTTCTTCCACTAGGAGTGTCATCTTCTCTTGATATTCAAAAATAGGGAGATTGAATCCTCCATCTTTGAGTGCCTCAAAGAGGTTTTCACCCTTAGAATCATCCTTTATTTTTCTCTTTTGAGGATCTGATAGAGCCACATCGTGGTTTTCCCTAGGGGATATCATATTAATTTTTATATTTTCTTTTCAATGTGACTAGAGGAAACAATCTCCCCTCTGAAATATGCTTCTTGTTCGAGTTCCATGACAAACCTTGCTTTATGATCTCTTGATGGTATATTGGTTTGAAGCCCAATAAACTTTGCAAGAGCTTCATCATTTTGGAATTGATCCAAAACAAGCGTATGATGTTGTTGGTCCCAATCTATTAACTATGGGTAGCAGAGGGGTAGGCTATCATCATTATTTGTAAAACTTAGGAAAGTTGTTGAAATCGTCAATATGGCTCTGGCATCATTCTCCCATTGGGTATCTAGGTTTTCATCGCTAGAAGTGATAGAAGAAAGAGAATCCCATTCATACTCCTTAGAGTTTGTTTCGTAAGTATAGTCTTTAAGTATAGGCTTTGTAGGTGGGGTATGGAGTATACTTATACTAAAGCTTTCAAATAGGTCCTCAATTGGTAAATCATTGTTTATAAGATGGTAGGTATCCAATGTCTTAACATCAGTAGAAGGAGCACTTTTCTTAAAAGAGGTGCATCTAGTGTTTGAAGTAACCACATCTATCAAACCATAGCCTAGTCCCATGTTCTTCTTTCTTTGTTCCACTATAATATATTCCCATTTTCCTTGTTTGTGTCACCCAAGGCCACCTTTTCTAATGTATCCCATTTTCTTAGCTAGTTGATACCCTAAACTGCTAGTATTAATTGGAAAGGATTGTAGTTGTTCTAGTTCTTCTTGTTCTTCTTTGTAGATCATTGACGAGGGGTCCTCTTTGAATATTTCCTCATCCTTCATATCTCCTCACTTGGTAAAGATCATGGGTTTGACTACCATTGTTACTGTTTGAACTTGTTTGATCTCCTTAGGCCCTCCATAAACCTTTGGTGTTAGGGGAAGCATTCCAATGCAAAAATCTTGATTGAAATGATAGTTCTCGTTACCCTTGTCAAGTACTTGAATCTTGGGATCAAATTTTGGTTGCTCACTTGATGGCGGTTTAACTGAGGTTGATGGTAGTGTTGATGGGTTGCCATATGAGAATGAGTGAAATGATATTATTACTAGGTATATGCTAGATTTTATTGTATTTATCCTCCAATTTTTCACAGTAGTGGAAGGATTTAGGATTGACATATAATGTAACCTCCTTTCCTTCATGAGGAAATTTTAGACACTAGTGGAATGTTGAAGGAATAGCTTGTAGTGCATGAATCCATGAGCATACTAGAAGAAGGTTATATGGTAGCTTAAGGTCTAGTACTTGAAATGTTGTTTCTATTGTTACTGGTCCTATCTGTATAGGTAGCCTCATTGTCCCTTCCAAATTTCTTTCTAGGTCATCATAAGCCTTTATAGTGATGATTTTACCTTTGTTAATTACATCATCAGAATACCCCAACTGTTTAACAAATTTCAAGGTACAAATGTTTAAACTTGCACCATTATCTATCAATACTCTTTTGACTATATGCTTGTGGACACCAACTTCTATATAGAGGGCTTGGTTGTGGAATGACTTATGTGGAATCTCTTTCTCAAAAAAGACTAAATGATGAGTGGCCATAATTTTTCCAACCATGACTTGAAATTGATTAGGAATGAGGTCATTAGGGACGGATGTTTCCAAAGATTTCTCTAGTATTTCCTTATGCATAGGTGATAATTTCAACAACTCTAGGATGGGGATCAAAGTGAGGGTCTTCTTCAGTTTTTTCCATAGTACTATATTCATTAGATGACTTAGTTTTGGGTTTAGGTGGGGCTCCTTATATTGTGACTTTCCCTCGACGAATAGTTATGTTACATTCAAGGTCCTTGCCTTGTATAGTTAACACATTGAACCTAGTGTCATATGCTTGGGAGAGGGTACCTAGGACGGTGTCACCATAGGTGTAGTTGGCATTGTGATAGTCTTGTTCTTTCCCTTTGTCATTTTTCTTAGAATGGTTAGGAATTAGATTCGTGTAAATTTGGAGGTCTTTGTTTTTAGGACAGTGTTCTATATCCACTTCTCCATTGTCAATTAAGTCTTGTATTATATGTTTAAGTCTCATGTAGTTATTCATCGTATCTCCCTTGATCTTGTGGAACTCACATAAGTCTTTTTTCATTGTACCATGGTGTTTTAAAACTTGGATCTTCATAGTTTTGTGCTCGTTGACTTTGATAAGGTTTTGTTGAACTAATTTGCACATGACTATCTCAAGTGTTTCTCTAAATGTGATAAATCTCCTCCTTGGTTGGTTATATTGTCTTTGTTTTCCTCCCTCATTTTTCTATTGGTTATTCAATTGATTATTTTGGGGATAGCTAAGTTGATTGTTTTGTGCTTGTTGGGAGCATAGTTCGTTTGTGCAAATTGGGCTTTGTTTTTTGGTCCATTGGGATTTTGCACATTCCATACAACTCTAGCATCAACTACTCCATCATTGGTAACATTTTTGTTCTTGGCCCAAATCTTGGGTTTGTCATTCAAACTAGAAGAGTTATCTTTGGAATTGTTTAGTTTAAGGACCCTTCTTTCTATAAGAGCTCTTTCAATGTGTAGTCCCTTTTCAATAGTTTCTTCAAAGTTATTGGGGCACAACATGGTGATTTGGTAATTGATTTCTGCTTGAACATGGGAAACAAAGATATCCACTAGTTCTTTGTCGGGAATAGGCCACTTGCACCTACTAGCTTTATGTCTCCATCTTTGTAGGTAGCATGTAAATGATTCCCCTTGGCTTCGTTTGATCTTGTAGAGGTCAATAATGGTGACATCTTGTTCTATATTGAACGAGAAGTGGTTCAAAAACTTGTTAGTCAATTCATTGAAACTCTTAATACTTGGTGGTTGATGGGAGAACCATTCCATAGAATGACCAATAAGACTATGCGGAAAAGTCTCATTAGGTAAGAATCATTGTTTTGTACTTCCATGCAAGCTACTAAGAAATCTCTCACATGTTTTATTGGATTTCCTTTTCTCTTATACTTGTCAAATTTTGGTATTTCAATTTTTTTTAGGAAGGGGAGCATAGTAATAGAGTGATCAAAATGGACATATATCCTATAGAGTGTAGGTCTTTTTTGGTTTTCTAATCTAGATGTCCAATATATTTTGATTTAGGGCTTGTAGTTGCATGCCTACCTTTGTGTTTGGTACATTTATTTGTGGACCTTGTACATAGTAAACTTGTTGTTCCAAGATGTTTGTTTGGTCATAGGTTGGGTATTGTGGAGGTATAGGACCTTGGTAACCATTTGGGGTGGAAGAAGGGTTAGGTTCTTGTTGTACAAAAGGAGGATTGAGTCCTTGTTGATTGAAAGGAGGGTTAAGTCCTTGTTGAATGTAAGGAGGGTTAGGTCCTCGTTGTGTGAAAGGAGGGTTGTGTCCTTGTTGTATGGAAGGAGGGTCAATTCCTTGTTGAATGTAAGGAGGATTGATTCCTTGTTGTATGGAAGGAGGGTTAAGCCCTTGCGGAATGTAAGGAGGGTTAGGTCCTTGTTGTGTGAAAGGAGGGTTAGGTCCTTGTTGATTTTGTTAAAGAGGGGTACCTTGATAATTTTTTGGTGGTACACCTTGTTGTGGTTAATTCTATTGAAGTTTACCCTAGTAGTGCATTGGTGGTACACCTTGTTGTTGGGACAAATTATTTTGAAGGTTACCCTAGTAGTGCATTGGTGGTACACCTTGTTGTTGGGATGAATTGTATTGAAGGTTACCCAGGTAATGTGTTGGTGGTACACCTTTTATTGGGACAGACTGTATTGAAGGTTGCCTTGATAGTGCATTGGTATTACACCTTGTTGTTGGGACAAATTGTATTGAAGGTTACCCTGGTAATGTGTTGGTGGTACACCTTATTGGATTGGTATGTTGGTTGAAGGATCAATACATGATGAATTATGTGGTATGTATTGTCCTCGAGGGGGTATGTTACCTTGTGGCATGTGTTGAGGTGGACCTCCTTGATATTGTTGGGTCACTATTGCTTGTTTGATTTGGATTGGTTTCCTAAACAAAGGGTTGTCCATTGGTTGTTATTTAGGTTGATCATTACTTTGTGAGAATATTGGTGGCATGTTCAAAATATCCACTGGTTTGGGTATGTTTTGCAAAAATTATTTATCCTCTAAAGGAATGAAGCTAGGATCCTTACGACCTTCCACATTAAAGTCTATAGGTAGCTTAGCACCACTTTGTGCTAATTTGAAGAAGTGTGCATTTGGATCCTTTCTTAGCACTTTGTCCATTAGTTTAAGTACCTTGGGATTTTTGGAGTGTTGAAAGAATTCTTCCTCACTATCCCCTTCTTATATGACCATGTCCTTTGGGTTTTGGTTTGATTTATCCATCATTTCTTGTTGTCTACGAATTACCTCCTCCTCACTTTATGGTTGGTTTGGTGTTGCCTTAAATGTGGGTTCCTTTCGAGGAGTTATAAGGTCATTCGGTCTATATCCCCATGGGTCACTTCCATCATTTGTGGTGTTTGTTGAGGGCATGCTAGAGCTACCTTTGTTCACTTCCATATTTTTTCTATGTTGGGATCTCATATTTTTCATAAACAAGTCGCAAGATTTTGTGAAAGCTGCTGATTTCTAACTTATGGAATGAACTAATGCTTTGTTTTTGGTATTTTCTATTTTTTGAATGTTTCGGTAATTTTTGTTTGTAAAAGGATGGTATTTATTGCCACACAGAAGGTGGTAGTATGGGCCTTATGATCGCAAGATCTACTTTTCGTTCCTTTTTGTTTGGGATATTAGCTACATTTCTCCACTAGGTTGGTGTTTCCTTTTTCTCGAATACAAAAATGCTCAAACTATTGATGATGTTTGATTGTTCACCTTCAATTTGTGTTAGGTTTGGTTGTATAATGGGTTCCGTAAGATTTGGTTGTTGAACTAGAGCAGTAGGATGTTAAATGGTCATAAAGTGAGTGATGTTGGTGAATGATGTTGTTTTTGGGACTCAAAATGTTGAAGACTTGGATCAATATTTCACTTCGTTTTTCTAGAGGATGTGTTGTGAAGAATCTACTTGAACTAGCCTTGAGGTTCAAGCAAATGTTGATATCTTAGAAGTTTGAGTGAAGGAATGATCCAAGTTGTTTGTTTTGATTTTGAATCCTAAAAGTAGGTTGGATTGTTTGGTTTTTTTGAAAATGGATGATGGATTAATGTAAATTATGACTTTTTTTGGGAGTCTAATTTTTTTCGTTCTCATGAGATTTAACTAGTTTAAGATTAGTTTTTGATTTTCACTAGAAAGCAGGGCAAAAGAGGCAGTTTTAGAGAAATCATTTTAATTCCTATCAAAAGCAACCAAGTCTTGAAATCAATTGCAGTAAGATTTCTCAAAAGAGGCTTCTATTTCAATTTTTCTATTTGGTAAACAGTGTAGGCAAAAGTGGTGATTTTTGAGCAAAAGCAGCCAAAGTTTAGTCAACTGTGTCCAAGAAATTGGATCAAGTTCAATTTTGCAAAAGCGAAACATTTTTGATATTGAAGCTGTCAAAATCCAGAGAGAGAAAGCATGATGTTTTAGGTCGACTATGGCTAGTTTTAGGTCAAGTGTGGTAAAAACAACAATAGCAATTTTTTGTGTAGATTTATTTTCTAGTTTTTTTGTTGGCAGCAGTTTGGATAAATTTGCATATTTGATGTCTTATTTTGATCTAATTTGTCTTTTGAGATTTGGCAAGTGATATCATGTAACACAATAATCAAAACTATTTGACACTAAATGTCTATAACTTTAAGCATGTTTCTTTCCATAAAAGCTCAAAGATTGTGGAAGTTGAAATACTAAAGCCATAGTTTCCAATGTTGACTTTGTTCTTAGTGTGACTTGAAATATAAGCCTAAATATTCATAAACCTTAAAGATATTTGTTTAAGATATCATTTAAGGAGTGCAAATATAGGGCTCTTTTCAAAGCATTCACACTAAGTCTAAAGGGTTTGAAGTTTGATAACCATGTTTAATGCTTGTTTTGATGTGTTCATTTTAATTCAAGCAAATGTTTTATGTCCAAAGTAATTGAGAAGATTTGATAATTTTGTGAAAACAATTTACACCCTAAGGATAGGAATGTTCTTTTAGATGGGCTTACCTCATGGACCGAAGGGATGATTTTACATGCAACTTATGGAGAATTTTTTAATCTCAACCATATGTTGGACTTGGTAAGTAACTTCTCGGAAGCAAAGTTTTGATTCACCACTTTCAAAGAATGTTTTGGATAAAAATGTGGCTTCTAATACATTGCTTCTTAGTCATGCTCAGGGGATCCAATTCTTTGCTAGCATCCAACAAGCCACTTAAGGCTCTAACCAACTTGCTCGGGGCTCTATATACACAATGTACCTCCCCTTTCATGAATGGAACTGACGAAAAATTAATCGGTGATGCTCATTTGGCATTTAGCCTTGACCATTTATATAGCAACCCAAGTGAAATACAACTTTGATTCACCTTTGAGTTCTCCAACGTGGGATGTGTCTCAAAGGAAATCCCTCTAAAGGTAATGCTTTTGAATTAAAACAAGTGTGAAACTCAAAATTTATTTCCGTCACCCAAGATCGCCAAAAGATGAAAGGGGAGAGGATAGACACTTTAGTTTTCCAAACACGAAAGACATAGTATACAATTCATTGCAATATTCTTTCTAAGCCCCCCAAGTAGCGCTATCCAAAAAAGGAAATGAAATGTGTACAAGTTAGCAATTTATTTTTATGTGCAACAAAATAAAATATTCTAGATTTCAAAAAATAGATAGCAGTGTGCAAATCAGAATGTATTTTTTTAGTTTTAAGCACCAACTTGAGTGTTTCTAACAATCCTTTTTTTAATGTGGTCAACAAAAATAAATCGTTTGTTTTGTCAACATTTTGAAAGCATTAGTCAAAAGAGAACATTCCATTTTAGAGCACCAAAACTAAAGTGTTGTTCTAATCTATGAAAGCTTTTGAAAATTCTTTTTAGAACACCAAACCGAAAGTGTGTAATTTTGTGGGGTTCATTTTTATAGCACCAAATCGAAAGATGTTTCTACTAGAAATATTTTTTATGAAATATTATTTTTAAAGCATCAAATTAAAATCTTCTCTAAATTAGAAAAAAAATTGAAATTTTATTTTTAAAGAACCAAATCAAAATATTCTCTAAACTAGAAATATTTTTGAAAGATTCTTTTTAAAGCCCCAAATCAAAAGCGTGTAGTTTGTGGGGTTCATTTTTATAGCACCAATTTCAAAGTGTTTTTCTAAACTAGAAAGCTTTTAAAAACTAGACTTGGATTGTTCCCCTTCTTTGCAGTAAAATTGTTAGTTGTTCTTGATGTAAAGTATACCAGATCCTGCAAGAGCTGCACAAACAAATTCAACAAACACAAAACATCCAAAACAAGCACATGTTAGCATGAAAAATTGAAAAACTACTTTGCAAATTTCGGATAAAAAAAAAAATAGAGCAAAAGTGAAACTTCTAATGAAAATTGTCCCTATTATGTTTTACAAATGTGGTTAGAAAAAATCAAAAGTGCCCCTGTCATCAGCAACTGCAATCCAAATTTTCAAAAGTGGCCTTTGTTGGTGATGTAGAAGTGGCAAGAAAAGTGAAAAGCGATTAGAAAAAGAGCAACTGCGGTAGGAACTAAAGAGCAACTGCGTAAGTTTCTTGTAGATTTTGCGTTAAAAAATTTAAGTGCATTTTTGGAAAGTGCATCTAAGTTTTGGAACTTTCAATTGCTCAACTAAAACTCATAGAAATGTTAGTGTTAAGGACCATGGTCCCACCGGGCGTGCCAAAATGTGTAAGGGGGAAATCAATAAGAGTAAGATAATCAAATATGAATGAGTTAAAAACTAATATAATTCAAATGAAAGATTTAGATTCATACCCATTACTCACAAAATGAAACTATGAAGAAACAAAATCAAACCATGTAATCAAAGAAGAGAACATACATTAAATTCATAGAACATAGTGTTAACATCCCATGTTGAAGTGTATTCACAATGATGTTGGACCGTTGTTGTATCAATGTGAAGACTCCATTTGTGTGTTGCAAAAGATTCAAATTTGTGTGATTTTGATCGAAGATGTATGTAAAAGCTTGTATTAAATCGATTGTCAATTCGACATTACTTCATTGCACAATAGATGTCAATTCTCATATCATTTTTGAGGATGAAGAGGATTGTTATATAGATTTTTTGATTTGAAATGAACGTGCAAGATTAAACAATGTTGAATCAAGATCAATGGTTGAAAGTTGTTGAGAGGAAATAGATTGCTCAGTTAGCTTCTCTGATCAAATAAATTAAGGATATTAATTGATCAATCATAGGAAATAGATTGCCTAATTAGTGGAATTGAGGAAATCGTGTTGAGCCTTCAATGGGATTCAAGAATAGATGGATCAGTCAAGAAATAGATGAATGAGTCAAAAAATAGATGGATCATTCAACCAATCAGAGTGATCAATCGGGGGACCGTAATTTTCTCAATCATAAAAGTGGGTGAGGGTAATTAATTAATTAATTTTTTGAGTTGAATGTGCAAGTCATGTTTGACTTTTACAATGAAAGTTGCATTTGTTTGTTTTGACCTTTTTGGATGATATTTTGAATAATTTATTTAATTATTCAAGTTTAGGGGAAAGTGATTTAGTTAAATTATTAAGTGGTAATAATTTAATTGATTTGGGGGAATAGGGTAAATTAGTTGCATAATTAAATAATCGATGTTATTTAATTAATCAGGAGGAACAAAGTTAGATTAGGAATTTATTAAATAAATAAAATTTATTTAATTAGTCAAAAATGATTAAAAAAAAGTGAATTAATTAAATAATGTAATACTATTCAATTAATAGAGGAAATTAAGGTTTTTGATGTAGTTGATATGAAATGTAGTGATATTCAGTAATAATGATGTCAACGATGAGAAAATATCATTCAAGTTGTGTGATAAGTGTTAGGTCATTTTTAAATGTTTACAATCTTATACCCTCAACACTATACTAAAACCCACAATCATACACTCTCAACCCTTCACCCTATGCCTTATACCCTTAATCCTTCAACCCTATACCTTAAACCCTAAACCCTACAACATCAACCCTCATCCCTCAACCTTCAACCCTATACCTTAAACTCTAAAACCTACACCCTCAACCCGCATCCATATACCTTATACCCTCAACCTTATACCCTAAACCCCAATCATTTTCCCTCAACACTATACTTAAACCCTAAACCCTATACTCTCAACCCTTCACCCTATGCCTTATACCCTCAATCCCTCAACCCTATACCCTATTACCCTATACCCAATACTTAAGCCCCAATCCTTCAACCCTCAACCCTATACCTTAAAACCTAAACCCTACAACATCAACCCTCATCCTTATACCCTATACCCTCACCCTTATACCCTAAACCCTGAATATTGCCCCTCAACCTTATACTTAAACCCTAAACCATACACTCTCAACCCTTCTTCCTATACCTTATACCCTCAATCCATACCCTAAACCATGTATCCAATATCCTAAATCCTAATCCCTATACCCTATAAACTTAACCTTAGACACTCAACCTTGAACATTATCCCTCAACTATAAATCTCCAATCCTCAACCCTATACTAAATCCCTAATCCCTGAACCCTCAACCGTATACCTTAAACCCTTTACCCTATACCTTAGACATTCAACCCTGAACATTATCCCTCAAATGTAAACCCTCCACCCTATACCCTATACTCTACCCTTAGCCCTCAACCCTATACCATAAACCCTAAACCCTACTATATCACCAAAAAGTGTAGCCTTTGACACTTTTCGCTCATGTGGACCCTTTCCTATGGATTTTGGACCCTTTTCAACCTCTTTTTACCCTCTTTCCAAGCCTTGTGCCAAAGTGTTGTAAGGTGTTGCAATACATTTTCACACTTTCTAGGCTTTTCATCACTAAATCAACCCTTTTTCATGCTATAATGACCCCTTAATGCACATACATGCCTTACTTCAGTTTGTTTTGTGAGACAATCCTGAAAAACTATAATAATCATATTTTAATCCCTGAAAAATAATGAAAATTGTCTAGGTGGAGGTGGCGACCTAGTCCCATGTAGCTTAAAATTCAATTTTAACTTAAAATTATTTCGAGATTTTGTTTCTTAAACCCTAAGGTCGGCCTGTATGGTGTCATTTTGAGGAAATTAGGGCATAAATTCTATAAATAAGGGTTTTTCTCATCTTTTTCACCCTATTCAACCCTAATCTCCAATCTTCTCAAGCAAGCTAGGGTTTGAGCATCCTAGGTCAACAAGACATCTTTTTTAAAGAATTCAATGGTTGATTGTTGCAACAACACAATATCTCTCATCATGGAAAGGTAAATTATTCTATTACTTCATGTTTCATTACATTATTTATATTCATTTTGGTTTAGTTACCTAAAAGGGGTTTGACCAAGGCAAACCCCTAATCCCTAACAATCAACATTTTCTCCTTCTATCCTTGTGTGTTTGTATATTTAAGTACATTGAAGATCATTGAAATCTTTCAATACTTGTTGAAGACCTCTCCTTGCTTGCAAAGTCTAAAAATCCACTAAAAGTCACTTTCAAGCCCGAATATCAGAGTTTCAGAAGCAAATAACTATGAAGAACCAAGGTGCAAACTGGGGGCTTTCGTTTCTCCTTCAGAATTTCCATAAATCCAAAATAGGACTAAGTCGCCAAAAATGGTGACCTAGTTCCAATAGATAAGATTTTCAATGATTTTCACATTTTCAGACACCCATTTGGCAGAAACGAGCTTCAGACCAGTTTTCTCAAATCTGGGACTAGGTCGCCCAGATTGGCACAAGTGTCCCTTTCGACTTCTACAAAATTTTCATTAGCATTCCAGATCTCCATCAGATCCTTCTTCAAATTAGAGGTGCACACATTCTATCTCATTCATTTATGTAATAGTTTATGTACATTCTTAGGTCATTTTGTACATGTTTGCATATCATTACGTGTTTTCCAAAAATTTGCATTTCTTAGGTTTAACATTAGTAAATGATTCCCATTTTTCAGTTTATTGCACTTAGACACATTCTCACACACATCACTTTAAGCCCCTAACCCCTCTTTGAATGAACTCACCCAAAAAGAATATCATTAAGTGGAAAGGGAGTTATTTCTAAACCAAGTGCTCCTAGGTGAAAAACTATAGGGGCCTAGTAAAGGGGAATCCTCTTTCCCTTCTTGCATAAATTTTTAGTGGTTCACCTACACCCTCAACCCTATACTTAAGCCCTAAGCCCTAATCCCTCAACTCTATACCTTAAACACTAAACCCTACACCCTCAACCTCAAACTCATCCCTATAACCTATACCCTCAAACTTATACCATAAACCTTGAACATTGTCCCTCAAAACTATGCTTAAACCTTAAACCATACACTCACAACCCTTCACCATACGCCTTATACCCTCAATCCCTCAACCCAATACTTAAGCCCTAATCCCTCAATGCTCAACCCCATACCTTAAACCCTAAACACTCTAACATCAACCCTTATTACTCAACCCTATACCTTAAACCCTAGAACCTACACCCTCAAGCCTCATTTATATTCTATATACCCTAAACCATGAGCATTATCCCTCAACGCTATACTTAAACCCGAAACCATACACTCTCAACCCTTCACCCTATTCTTTATACCCTCAATACCTCAAACCTATACCCTAAACCCTACAACATCAAACCTCATCCCTATACCCTATACCCTCACCCTTATACTCTAAACCTTGAATATTGTCCCTCAACCCTATACTTAAACCCTAAACCATACACTCTCAACCCTTCACCCTATACCTTATACCCTATACCCAATATATTAAACTCTAATCCTACCTTATACACTTAACCTTAGACACTCAACCTTTAACATTATCCCTCAATTGTAAACCCTCAACCCTATACCCTATACCCTAATACTAAAGCCCTAATCCCTAAACCCTCAACCATATATTGTAAACCCTTAAACCTACACCCTTAGCCCTCATACCTATGCCTTATACCCTCAACCTTATACCCTAAACCCTAAACATTGTCCCTCAACACTATACGTAAACCCTAAAACATACACTCTCAACCCTTCACCCTATGTCATATACCCTCAATCCCTAAACCCTATACCCTATACCCTCAACCCAATACTTAAGACCTAATTCCTCAACCCTCAACCTTATACCTTAAACCCTAAACCCTACAACATCAACCCTCATACCTATACCCTATACCCTCACCCTTATACACTCAACCTTGAATATTGTCCCTCAACCCTATACTTAAACCCTAAACCATACACTCTCAACCCTTCACCCTATGCCTTATACCCTCAATCCATACCCTAAACCCTATAGCCAATATATTAAACCATAATACATATACCCTATACACTTAACCTTAGACACTCAACCCTGAACATTATCCCTCAACTGTAAACCCTCAACCATCAACACTATACCCTATACCCTCAATCGATACTAAACCCTACAACATCAACCCTCATCCCTATGCCTTATACCCTAAACCTTGAACATTGTCCCTCAACATTATACTTAAACCCTAAACTATACACTCCAAACCCTTCACCCTATGCCTTATACCCTCAATCCCTCAACCCTCAACCCTATACCCTCAACCCAATACTTAAGCTCTAATCCCTCAACCCTTAACCCTATACCTTAAATCCTAAACCCTAAAACATCAATCCCCATCCCTATACCCTATACCCTCACCCTTATACCCTAAACCCTAAATATTATCCCTCAACCTTATAATTAAACCCTAAACCATACACTCTCAACCCTTCACCCTATGCCTTATACCCCCAATCCATACCCTAAACCTTATACCAAATATCTTAAAACCTAATCCCTATACCCTATACAGTTAACCTTAGACACTCAACCATGAACATTATCTCTCAACCCTCATCCCTATACCCTATACCCTATACCCTCAATGCTCAACCCTATACCTTAAACTCTACACCCTCAACCCTCATCCTTGTGCCTTATACCCTCAACCTTATACCCTAGACCTTGAACATTGTCCCTCAACACTATATATAAACCCTAAACCATACACTCTCAACCCTTCACCCTATGCCTTATACCCTCAACCCAATACTTAAGCTCTAATCCCTCAACCCTCAACCTTATACCTTAAATCCTAATCCCTACAACATCAACCCTCGTCCCTATACCCTATACCCTCACCCTTATACCCTAAACCCTGAATATTGTCCCTCAACCCTATACTTAAACCCTAAACCATACATTCCCAACCCTTCACCCTATGACTTATACCCTCAATCCATACCCTAAACCCTATACCCAATATCTTAAACCCTAATCCCTATACCTTATACACTTAACCTTAGACACTCAACCATGAACATTATCCCTCAATTGTAAACCCTCAACCCTACACCCTATACCCTATACTTTGAACCCTATACTTAATCCCTAATCCATCAACCCTCAACCCTATACCCTATACCCTCAACACTATACTTAAGCCCTAAACCATACACTCTCAACTCTTCACCCTATGCCTTATACCCTTAATCCCTCAACCCTATACCCTATACCCAATAACCTAAACTATAATCCCTATACCCTATACACTTAATATTATACACTCAATGGTCTCAACATTATCCATCAACCTTAAACCCTCAACCCTATACTTAAACCCTAATCCCTCAACCCTCAACCTTATACCTTAAACCCAACCCTACACCCTCAATCGTCATCCCTATACCCTATACCATCAACCTTATAGAATAAACCTTGAACACTATCCAACAACCCTATAATTAAAACCTAAACCATACAATCTCAACCTTTAAACCTATGCCTTATTCTCTCAACCCATACCCCAAACCCTAAACCCAATATCATAAACCCAAATCCCTATACCTTACACACTTAATCTTATACACTCAATGGGTTGAACATTATCCCTCAACTATAAACCATCAACCCTCGACCATATACCCTATACCCTATACCCTATACTTAAGCCCTAATCCCTCAACCCTCAACTCTATACCTTAAACCCTAAACCCTATACTCTCAACGCTCATCCCTATACCCTATACCCTCAACCTTATACCCTAAACCTTGAACATTTTACCTCAACCCTATACTTAAACCCTAAACCCTACACTCTCAACCCTTAACCCTATGCCTTATACCCTCAACCCATACCCTAAACCCTATACCCAATATCCTTAACTCTAATCCCTATAGCCTATACACTTAACCTTATACCTTCAACCCTTAACATTATCCCTCAATCGTAAACCCTCAAACCTCAACCCCATACTTAAACCCTAAATGCTAAATTCAAACATGTACCCTAAACCCTCAACCCTTAACCCTATACCGAATATCCTAAACCCTAATCCCTATACCCTATACACTTAACTATATACCCTCAACCTTGAACACTATCCCTCAACCCTCAACCCTATACCATAACCCTAAATCGTACACCCTCAACCCTCATCCCTATACCCTAAAGCCTCAACCTAATACCCTAAACCCTATACTCTAGAGCTTCAAGTTTGACCATTTTGGTGTATAAATTTGACACACTTTTTAAAGCCACTTTGGGACCCCTTCTAATGGTGAATGCTCACTCTAAGGAAATGGATGCCACAATAGATACATACAAAAATACATAAATTCATATATATGTACATACGTACAAGCATACATTCATACATACAAACATATGAATACATACATTCAAGAATACAAACATACATACATACATACATACAAGCATACATACTGACATACATACATACATACATACATACATATATTCAAGTACACAAACATACATACATGCATACAAGCATACATATATTCAAGTACACAAACATGCATACACGCATACATATAAACGTATATACAAACATACATACACAAAACATACATTTATACATACACAAAAATATAAAGTGAGGCATAACGTGAGCGCATTATAATGTGCTCACATTATATGATATACAAACATATATACATAAAACATACATTTATACAAACATACACAAAAACATAAAGGGAGGCATAACACGAGCGTGTTATAATGCACTTGCATTTTATCTTACTTTGGGAATCCACGAGTCTTTGGCTTGGATTTTATTTGAATTTCCAACCTAAAGGCTTGGCTTGCCTTTCCAATGCCCAAAAATGTTTTTTGGCATATTCTACAAATTTTCACATAATCTCGTTTGTGCTAACCATCAGGTTTGCAAGTGTTTCAAGGTCGAGTAAAATAAACACTTGGGTAATGTTAAGCTCTCTCTTAGCTATTTAACGATGTAATTTTTTTCACATTTTGACTATGTTAAGGCTTTCATCTTTAATTTCTTTTGTTTGTGTATCCATTTTTTTAATCAAAAACCAATGTTTGGTATTTTTTACTTTATTTTTTAACTATTCATTGACTAGACTCCATTCTACACAAATTAAAAAAAAAGGATTTTCGATTAGTTTTCAAAAATTATAGGGGTAGCATGACCAAATTTCTATTTTTCAAGATGTGTCCACTTTGAAAATTATTAAAATATCATATATTCATTAAAAATTTATTAAAAACATCAAGCGTAAACTACATGTTGTTAGCTAATTTCTCACTGAAGCAATTTTAAAAATATTAAAAAAAAGTTAACCTTTTGAGGGAGCCACAACAAACACTATGTTATGTTTTTTTGACAAAACAACACCAATTTTTGTGGCTCCCTTTTTTTAACACCTTAATTTCTACCATTTTTAAATAAAATTAGTAGTTTAGAAAGTAGATTTGGAGCACTACAACCTTTTTTTTTTGTCGCATCTTAAAATTTTGAGTGTAACTATCCTCATTTCTCATCCAAGGTTAGTATTTCCTTATTTAAGAAAAAAAGTGGCCACTTAAGACCCCTTTTTGGCCCCTCATGTTCGCACACTTACCCTTATATCAATTGGATTATTTGTTTCCTTGGTTTCAGGTCTATTTCAAGCTAATTGTATTTAAATTTGGGTTCTTGATTGAGATAAGTATGAGGGCATCAAGACTAGGAATGGATTCATTTGGCTCGTAGACTATTACTAGAAGATAAAAGTAGGAATTCTAGAATCAAACTTGGTCTCATGCAATGAATTTTAGATTGTAAATTGGACTATACGATCAAACTATTTTGATTAAATTCTAAGGAACTTTGGTTATAGGTTTTTTTAACATGGAAGACTTATAGACCTAGAATAATAAGAATAAATGTTAAATCTTCACTGGACTACATTGACTTGAGATTTAGGGTTTCAATACCGAATTTAGGCTTTCAATAAAAAATAGGGTTTCAATATATTTAGGGTCTCAATAAAAAATTTAAGGTTTCAATCTTATAATTAGGGTTTCAATACATAATTTAGGGTATCAATTTTATATTTATGGTTTTAATAGAAATCTTATGGTTTCAATACAAAATATAATATTTACAACTTTATCAAATAGAAACTAAATATAAATATTGAATGAAGGTTTGCATACTTGGAAAAAGAATGGAAAATTAAAAACACACAACCTAATAGCTATCCATGTTGGCAAGAAAATTCTCATGAGCTCTATTCAAAGGCCACATGATGTTATGGAATGACTCGACATTGACTTCGGTGACAACTCAATGGGTTGGATTTTAAAACTATTTCTCTATAGTAATTGTTGTCAATCAAGATTGCACCCTAGCTAAGATTGACTTAACTATCCCGATGAAACACGTAAACACTCTCAAGTTGTGGGTGACCTATGGCAAGAATGAATCTACAGATATGGTTGGTTCCCCTGGTAGATCACCTAATGTAAAAGGATTTTTTGAGGAAAAGGGAGAAGGATAAACTAAAAATGAAAATCCTAACACCTAATGGTGATGCACCAAAACTTTAACTTATTTTAAAGATTTCACTCACAATCAATTTGTCAAAACATTAACTTTCACAACCTCAAATGCATCATACACCACAATAATTATTTGCATGAGGGTTTGGAAATAAAACACATAATACAACCTGTGCTATATGAAACTTTTGTACCACAATTGCAATAATAAGACATGAAAAGGATTTAAAATTTAGAATCACAATGACAACATCAAATTATTATTGCAAAATGAGACAAAAATCTAAGGTAGCAATACTTTGTTGTTTTATTAAACTAGAGGAGTATGCAAAATCTGAAAATCTAAGTACAAATATCAAGCTTACAAAGCTTTCTGCAAGTGAGCAAGAAAGTAAGAAGCAAATATGAACTGAGAGTTTTTCTCCCAACTTATATCTCCAAAGTGTCTCCAATAACTTGAGAATGGAAAAATCTAACTGAACTGCTCCTCAAAATAGCAACTTGAATGCCATTTTTGAGCTCCAAAGAAAAGCCTCAAAATCAGTGCCCAAAGTGCCTCCAAACTGGATGAGAATGATGGAAACTTTCCTCTTGAACGGGTCGATCCAGAAAAGACTCAAAAATAAGGCCTAAACAGAAATAGAAACTTTAGTTTGACTGGTTTTTTCTTATTTCGCCCAAAAGACTCAAACTCAAATAAGAAAGCTCTATCAATATTTTCTTTCACTTAACCACATTTTAAAAAATAACAAATATTAAGGAAATTTATAGCAACATTGCCTTAATAATGTTTTATAAATTATGCAATTTCAAATTTACAAAATAGAAAGGCAAAAAGGACTTGAGTCTTGACTTGATTTTTTACAACTTTATAAAACACATAGAAGGCACATATGATTTTGATTCAAATTTTGCAAAGCGTACAATCTCTTCCTTTGATATTTGATTTTCTTCAAAAATCAAATGAAAACTAAGGCACCATAGAGTATTCAAGTCTAGGCATTTGATTCTTCATAAAATGATAAAAATCTCAAAGGCAAAGGTTGTATGATTTTCTTCAAAAAATCAAGAAAAACACCTAAGGCATAGTGCGGCCTAGGTTTGTAACAATATGCAAGGCAAACTTAATACATGAATGTATTAGTGAAGGCAATTATTTTTACAATCAATGTGATAAAAAGCATCAAGCTCGAATTAGGGAAAAGGTGAAAACCCTAAACACAAAACTAGTTGAGCTCCTCATTATTCGCCCTCATTTTGCATTTGATCTTTTTGGAAAAAATAGCTCTACCCAAGCCGCCGCCATGAACTAGGGTTTTGAATCTTGAAATCTTCAACTTTTTGTTGTTTCTATGAGATTCCATGGAGATTTTTGCAAGAAAATGCATGGTAAGTCTTTCTTTGTCACAAAACTGAGCATTGATCTCCATTTTTGAAGCATTCTTGGCCTTCTTGGCCGTGACATTTATCATTTTTTGATGCATTAAATTTTGTTGATACTTCTCTAATTTGAGGTAGCCATTATTGACTTTGGTTGATCTTTTACTCTATGGGAGAGCCTGCAAAATTGGGTGCATTTCCTCATCAGCAAATTTTGGTAAGCTTTGAATCTCACCTTTTCCTCCTTTTTTTTGTTAATATCAAGCTTGATTCGAGCTCAAGAAACTGCAAAATGAATGAAGCTTTTTTTTTTTTGCATGCTTCTATATTTCCTGAAGCTCTTCCATGCTCCACGGCTATGGCTCCATTAGGGAATTTTGGGTTCTCCATTATGTGATAAGACATGCCATGTTACTCATTTTTTTGAAGGAAGAAAATAGAAATCTCTTTTGTATAGAAATCCACAACCTCACCATAGAGCCATAGACCTAATATCTATGATGCTTAGTTTGTTTCTTTCAAGAAATGCATTCTTTCTTTTGAAAATGAGACAAAATGGTTTATTTTTCTGAAAAAGTGAAAAGCATATGATTTTCCCTCCATTCTGGGTTTATCTCTTGAAACCCCATTTTGAGATTATTCAATATTTTGTGCTCTTCCATTTTCCACAGAAACCCTAGCTCCATTACGATGGTCTACTTAATGCTTTCGAGAAACACATACTTTGCTTCTTAATATGATAGAAAAGAAAGAATATGTCTAGTTTTCTGAAAGTAATGAGATGCATCTTGTATTCCATTCTGGGTTTGAGTTTTGGAAACACTCTCTTGAGCTTAGTGCATATTATGAGTATCTTGCATTTTTCCCTCAAAACTACTCACGGTTGCCACTGTATTTTTTCATTTTCAGTTTACGAAGAAATGAATGAAAGTTATTTTCTTTGTTTTCAAGCATCAAAAGCTTCGTGGGTTTGCATTCACTATTTTGGGTTTTATCACTTTCACAAATCCATCACTTTACTTTTGAGAACATGAAAGAGAGAAAACTTTTATTGTGGCATCTACCTCCCTTTACCATGGTTGTAGAATGTACACACACAGTCTCGTCTTTTTAGCTTGTTATTGCCATTCAAGCACTTACACATAGATGAATGCATAAAAGGCATCATGTCATAACCCCTACATTGTGTTGAACTTATCTTAGAATGCTTGCACTTGAATGACATAAGCATATATCTCTATTTTCATTACACTTGCATTTTCTTTCACTGCAGTGTTTTATACCTTGGCATTGACACTGTTGTTGTCTCCAATGTCTTGAGCTCTTCCAAGATAGTGACTTCATTATTTTCTGCCCATTGAGCCATCATTGTTAAAGTTATGCTTGACTCCTAAGAGATACATTCATTGCTCTTCAATGATCTCTTCACATGCTTTATAAATGTATCTCATGTTGCTCTAGTGGCTGCCCCATTATGTGACCTTTACTTGTCATTACCTTCTCACCTTTTGATGGTTGTACCTTCAAAATGCATACTCCAAATAACAAAACAACAACAAGAATTGATGTATGGTACCAATATGATACAATAACAACACTATGTAAGCAAATAATGATAGCATAACATGTTTATGTGCAATGAAAACTCCTTCAATGATAAATAATGCATTTATTCTATATAAGCATTCAAATGGGTTCCTTGTTCATTTATGATTTTCACCTCATTGCACTTTCGAGTTGATTGTCATGAATGAGCAACGAATCTGTTACTCTTGCAGACACTTTATGAATTACTCCTTCAGCTGAAATGTTCCTATTTGAGCATATGAACATATTTTCCTATCTCATTCCCCTCTTGAAAATTAGGGGCATCATGTTGGGCTCAACCCTTGTGGGAGCCCATTTTTGCACCACATGCTATGATGTCTTCATAAATTTATCAACAACATGATTTCACCTATACCTGCATAGTGAACAAACATGTTAGATAAAAAATAGTGAAGCTCAATGCTCATGTGATGTTTTACTTTTTCAAGCTCCTTTGCATAGATCTGATACTTTTTTATCTGACTTAAAGCACCATAGGCATATGTTATATTCCTGTTGATAGGGCACATAGGAAGATTCATATCCAGAGCTCTAACAACTCTCTTATCATGAAGCAGGTTCACTCAAAGATCAGAAGCGAGGAGAAACAAACAACAATGAAGACCAACTCAAGACTTTAATCAGGCAATGATGAACATGTGTTTTCTTATATGCTTCTCTTCATTTCTTCTATCTTCAGATGTATAGGATATGCCTATGTTGTTTTTGTTCAACTACCCCCACGGCTTGTGTGAGACAATTGATTACTCCTTTCTTTCCAATGAATATAAAAAAACACCTATTCAGTCTTGTGTATATTTCTTTGTAAAATGAATGAAATGCTATAAAATGAATGAAAGCATTGCAATATGAATGAAAGCAACTTCTTACAATTCATGTATTCTCCTTTATGCTGCAAAGCATTGAATGCCAAAACTGAATTCTTTCTTTTTCAAGCACCTTAAAATATGCAATGGTTAAGCATAGCAACAATGTGTTAGAGAATTCTTCACCTTAAATACAATGAAACTGTTTCAGCACTACCAATTTGAGTTGTAGGTGAAAAATTGGTAACAGTAATAAAATGTAGTATTTTATATTTAGGGAAAAGAAATTATTTATTTTTTCTTTGTTATTCTTTTTGAATTATATGTAGAAAAAGGTAATATATTTTGAACTATATGTAAATTGTGAGTGAAAATATATAAATTTTAAAAAATTAAACATTATAGAGAAAAAATATTAGAACTATTTTATTTATTATAATTAAATAAGTCAATTCATAAAATTAAAACATAATCATTTTTATTTAATAGTATAGATCACTTAAATACATCTTCCTAAAAAAATATATAGATACCAATCTTTTTTTTTTTACATAAGAGTTACCTTTGGTTTTATTTATTTTCAATATATATCAATTTATATAAAGTCATGAAAATAATTATTATTTTTACTATTTTAAAAATATTTAATGTTGAGAGGCATTCTACAATGGCAACAAGGGGTAGAGTGTAATAGTGTGAGCATGTTAACAAAATCTTAAATTTGATGACTATTTGCATGTCAAAATATTAATATTTAATCATAAACATAGTATTTCCAAAATAACTAGCATGTAAAATAAATATATATGTATGTGTGTATGTATCTATGTATGTATGTATATAATGAAAGGAAATGTATATACTTTAAAAAAAATTAAATATAAAGAGTAATTATTTTTTTATGATTAAAAAAATGATTTGTTGATTTGAGATTTTTTTTATTTGTTAATTATATTTGAAAATTTGATAGACATAAATTGAGTGAAAAAATAAAATTTAAATAATTAAACAATTAACCAAACTAAAAATATAAAAGAAAATAAAAATAAAACTTTAAACAATGTAAATACAATAAAATTTATGTGTCTATCTATATAATAAATAAATTTATTATAAGATAAAATAAAATAACTTTAAATTGATCTCTAAATATTTTTAAATATATATACCAATTATATTAATATTTTATTTAAACAAAAAATCTATAAAAAATTATCAATACATTTAAAATATCTATACTAATTATACAATATTTCAGTCAATATAATTTCTTTTAAACCATTGAAAACATCTAAGATATTTGAGAACCTCAAATTAATATTTTATTATATTGACCAACAATGATCGAGCCGTAATTGAAAAGTTACCACATTATTCTTCTATACTTAAAAAGTGTAGCTTTGACACTTTATATTAGTTGAATTTTTTCATTATATAAAATGTAATTTAATCCTTTTATTAAATTAATAAAAGCAATGCCTGTAATTGACCAGCTTAAAAAAATGAAAGTCGGCAAAATTATTAAATGATGAAAGAATAAAGGATTATGTTCGATATTATGGAGACCGCCTTTATTGAAAGCCGGTTTTTCGGGAAGCACGGGGATCTTTAGTACTTGATCACCTACTCATATAGACAAATTGACACATCATACATGATATGCGGTTTATACTGAAAAGTATACCTTATCACAAGTGAATTTTTTTATTTATAAAATGTTTTTAAAGTATATAACATTTTTATTAGCTATTCTTGATTGCATCTTTTTATTAATATTTTTTAATATAATAAAATATATAACATTTTTATTCAAAGAAAGTTTCAATTAAGAAAATAATAAAATATTATTGTCTGAGTTTTTTTTTTAATTATCGAATCAAAGCAAAAAATTGCATAAAGAATGACAGCCATAAGCTGTTTAGAAGGAGAAATTACATAACAAAAGACCAACCACACTAAACCAATCAGACAACCATGTTGGACAAGGTTACCATTAACAAACTATCAGTTTTATTAAGAGAATATAAAACTAGCAAAATAATATTTTATTTGTATTCCTCTCAACTTATCAATTACAATTTTGACGTCAATCATTCTAACTTTTAACAACTTATATTTGAGGAGTTGATGTGATTCTCCCACCAACTTGACATAACTTTTTAGTGGGTCAACTATGGATATGATAGATTTTGGCCTTACATATCTTTAAAATACAATTTTTTTTTTGAAATTGAGGCATTATTATTTGACATGAATGAGAAGAGTAAAGAAATGTATTATTAATAAATTTTATAAACTAGCACTTGCATCTAAAGGAGATGCAAGGATTACAGCACTAGAAAATTATATGTATGCTAATATAGCACATTCTAGTTTGATGTGCCTAGATTAAACAATTAATAATAAGTGCTAAATAATGGAATGAAATAAACTTAGACAAATCTTTTTTTTTTCATTAAAACAATTACTTAGTATCTAATTTTGAAATATTTGCATGCAAATTTAAAAAATAAAGCATGAAGAAACAAATTTTTCAATCAAATTGACAAAAATACTGGAAATGGAAATAGAATGCTCCCATCTAATTAGAAAATCAATATTTATTTGACTTCTATGTGATAAGTGAGATTTTGGAGGCTTTCATATGATATTTTGGAGGTTCTTTCCATTAAACAACATCTGAATTACCAATAAACGACAATTGAAACTTGTTTTTCGAGTGGTTTGCAGGCATGAGATTTGTTTCAAGTTCAAATCTCACACTATGTGTAGCCTATCAGCTAAATATAGAAAATCCTCTATAAGTAGTAAAATAGCATTTGGAGTGTAGGTAAAGAAGGTGTAAAATCAAATGTAAGGTATTATTTGCATTTCTCAATTTTATGTCTTACACTTTCTTGCTAATATAACATAGTATTTGGAGTGTGTTCTTTATTTTTTGTCGTGTTAGTTATTTTTAGAAAGTAGTTGGTAGAAATATAGTCAAGAGTGAGTACTACAAACACAATGTATTTTTTATTGAAACTTTTAAATATTTTTTGTAACAGGATACATCTTGAAAATTGCATCACTATCATGTATGTCACATAACTTGCAAAAATAATTATTAATGTGTATAAAATGAAGCATAGGAAAAATCTTTTTTAAAACTTGTATAAGCAAACCAAAAATTTATAAATAAAAAACAATACATATATATTTGAGGAATATGAACACATTGTTTGAAGAAAATAAAAATAAATGCCTTAACTTTTTCAAAATATTAAATAAATTATATGGTTAGAAAGTTAAGAACTAGTTTGCTGTTTTGGTGGTGGTTTCATAAAATCTTATTGTAAAATACATATGATTGATGAGGGTGAAGTTTGAATTTGTTGATTTACGTTGAAAATATGAATTTAGGAGCCAAAAAGAGCTTCCAACCTTTAGGATTGTTAGAAGGATTCTTAAAATTCTAAATTTAAGGCATAATTTTTTGTAAGATAAAGGTCATACACATTTTACATAGCATATACATGTTTTAGAAAAAATCTCTTTTTTGGCCACCAAATTGCTTCCCATCTTGTTGCACTTACATGAGGAGGGAATATGGTTACCAAGACTCTATTTAGATATTATTTTTGATTGTAGGGTGGTTAAAATTGAATGTGACAATCAAAGTGTTATTTTATTGGTCAAGAATTTCATGTACTATGCTTGTACAAAGCATGTTGATGTATAGACAATTTTTTTATAATATGGTAGATAATGGTAAGGTTGTGTTATAGAAGATTGACCCTTAAGATAATGTTGTAGATTCTCTCATGACGCCAATGAGCATGGTGAGTATTCCTAGTGCAGGGAGGTTATGAGTCTTGGATAATGTACTTGATTTGTTTTAGGGTTCTTATGGATGTCATTGAAATGTACAATAGCAAGTGCAATAATGTTAGAATATTATGATAGTTAATTGTAATTCTAAGTTACTAATGTTATAATACCAATAATCCTAGAATGAGTAATTGGATTCCCATGCTGAGAGATATTATTCTTTTATTAAATTGTTTCTCTTTGTTGACTTGGAATACTAGTTATAGCGGCATTCATGAAAGGTGTGGAGTATAATGGTGGTAATTACAAACTCATTTTAGGTCATTTATGGTAATTTTCAATCCTAGGTGTTAGAAGGGAGTTATGGAGCATCTTGCATTTATCAAGTGGGTCACATGCATGTTGGTGGAAGAAGTTAGATGTCATCCTTGGGTGGTGTGCTCACGTGGGGTACTTATGAGTTAGATATGTTGTCAATTATTGTGATTTACTATTCTCAAAAAATGTTCTTCATATTGGATGTGGGTTTTTGCATGAAACCATGGTTTTGGTTGTACATTATTTTAGGAAACTATTTGTACTTTTTCTCTCATATTGTTCTATAAATTGGAGATATATAATAGATTTTTTATGGGTTGTTTTATGGGTTCATAGGTGTTGTTGTAATGTTGTCAAATTGAAGAAAGAAGTGGGTTGTTATGTGAAAATATTATGGTTTGCTAAGTTTATGGTTTCTCAATTTTAATTTACATAATAGTTAGTAAACGAACATAATAATTTTTGTACACATAATTCACAATTAAAATTACAATAATTCACTTTGTTTTCAACATTATTATCTTAACAATACATTTAAATTTACACATTTGATTATTTTATTGATTTATTTATTAATAAAAGAGGGGTAAAAAATTTATTAGAAATGCAAGGACAAATACAGAAGAAGCCAAAAGAAAGCACGGAATCCCCAAAGGAACCCCAAAAGGACACAATTACATATTCCTATCTTCCATAATAACCTTTTTCCAAATTCCTCACATAATCTGGAGGTAGAAGGCTCCAATCCCCCACATCCCACCTATCATCCTACTCAGAAGCCCATTTGGCCAAACAATCAACCACTTTGTTCCACTCCCTAGGAATATGAAAAAATGAGATATAATCCAGCAAATTGCACATCCTCAAAATTTGTCTAATTAGTAAAGCTAGTTGCCAACTAGCTCCCTCTAGTCTTTTGTCATTCAACATATCCACAAAAATCTGTGAATCAAATTCATAGAAAATCTTCCTCCAACCAAGGGAGTAACCTCTCTCCACAACATAGAGGATAGCCAGGGCCTCCATAAGATTGCTAGTCTGATGTCCCTTATAAATAGAGAAAAAAAAACACTATCCCCAACACTATTATGACCAATTCCACAAATCCTAGCATGGACAAGATTCCCTCGAGAAGAACCATTAGTGTTCACCTTTAGAACACCTTGAGGAGGAGGGGTCCACTTACCTTCATGTTGGATTTTCTGCTTAGTACATCGAGGTCTCCTACTACCAGAGAAACTAGACCCACCAACAAGTAGGTTCAAATTTCTTATGATAGCCTCATCACAAGGAACCATAGTATTCAGACATGTCACATTTTGCAGAAATAGTTTCCTGAGCCTTGTTGAGAATCTTATGCCACAACCATTTGCACATCCTAAAAAATCCTCTTATTTCTTTCAATCCACAACTTCCAAATAATTGGTGATGGGCCAAGGAGGCAAACAAACTTAAGAAAAGATGCATGTACAAGAGGCTTACCCATGCTATTCCAAAATTCAACCAAAGAAGTGGCATGAACATGGACATACTTCCAAACCCCCCACCACAAGTGCCAAATTTCCCAAGCAAAAAGGCACAAGAAAAAGATGTGAGATGAATTTTCCTCACTTTTGTTACAAAGAACATAAAGAGAGGAACCATGAAAACCTCTCCTTTGTAAATTATCCCAGGTAAGACATCTATTCTACACAACCAATCATAAGAAAAAGTTACATTTGGGCCAGGAAAAATTACTCCAAACCTACTTCCACCAAGGCACCTCCAGATTCCCAAACACCTATCTATCCAACTCAAGGTAGCCCGAGGCCACAATAAATTTACCCTTTGGAGAAGGACCCCAAGCTAGAATATCCCTCCCAACCCAAAAAGGGAATTACACAATATTTTAGCCAAAATCCTAGCGAGCTCTAGACGATCATCCTCAGTTCCCCCTGATAGCCACTCCTACAGAGTCTTCCAATGCACCACCTCCACTTAACCCAAAGCCTGCACCAGTTTGAAATATTTCACTTTGCACCAACCAACCTCTAGAAAACTATTATAGAGGGGCACTAGATGAGGATACATAGTCAGAATGGGGGATGCCCATCCCACGAATCATTCCAAAAGAGAGCCTCTGAGCCACTATTGCAAATCCAAAAGAGACCCTTCTTAATATGCTTCACCCCTCTTTTGAGAGTCTCCCAAATCATGGAACCCTTCCCTGAAAGGAAACATTGAGGCACATCCCTAATGCACACCCCCCGAAGATACTTAATAGTGAGAATCCTAGCCCAGTCTTAGTCTTGGCTAGTACACCAATGCCAATATAACTTAGCAACTAAGACCTGGCCAATCAAGCCCACAAGCATGAGTCCAAGTCCCCCCTCCTGCTTTGTCTTGCATAAAGAATCCCAACTGACAAGGCTCCATTTAGAAGATGAAAAATTACCATCCCACAAGAATTGATGAGCTAAAGCATCAAATTCCTTAACAAAACATTGAGGAGAAACCTGCACAAAACATCTATAAATAGGAAGAGCCTGCACCACAAACTTCAAGAGAGTCGTGCGTCCAGTCGTCAAGAGCCATATACAAGTCCAATGACTTACCCGCCTACATAACTTATCTAAGACATCCTACCAAAGATCTCTAAGATGAGAGCCCACCGAGATGGGAATCCCAAGATAAGAAAAAGGGAGAGAGCCAATCTAAAACCAAAGAATTTGAGCAATCATGTTCTAAATAAGTTGGGGAGTGTTAAAGAAGAATATTGAGGACTTCTCCTAATTGATCTTTTGTCCAAAAATACCCATTTATAAGTATCCAATTTTTTTCTTAAATTCATGGCCTCCTAAATTTTGGCGATACCCATCAAAGCAGTATCATCCACAAATTGCAGATGAGAATAAGGATGCGTCCTACCACCCTAGGTCTAACCCTGAATCAAACCTTGGCTAACGTGGGACTTGATAAATCTTCCCAATCCCTCAACCATAATAATAAACAAGTAAGGAGAAAGAGGGTCTCCTTGATGAAGGCCCCTAGAAGCAACAAACAACTCTGAAGGTTCCCCATTAATTAGAATAGAAAAGGAAAAAAGAAGTAGCATAGCTCATGACCCATTCAATCCACTCCCTATCCAAACCAAAAGCATGTAAAACCTTTTGTAAGAACGCCCAACAGACCCTATCATAAGCCTTTGCCATATCAAGTTTGATGAATGTGGCTTTCTCCTTTGAAGTCGCCATAGAATGAATGGCCTCCAAAGTAATCACGATCCCATCTAGGATTTTCCTGCCAACAACGAAACCTCCTTGTTCAACAGAGATCAAAGATTTCAGCCAAGGCTTAAGTCTTTCAACAATCAATTTAGTGATAATTTTGTAAACAATATTGTAGAGAGAAATGGGTTTTAATTGATCGAAAAATTTAGCTCCCTTCCTTTTAGGAATAAGAGCCAACAAAGTAGAGTTCATAGCACGAAGAATCTTCTTATTACGTTTTGACTCCTGAACCACCTCAAGGAGATCCATTTTGATAATTTCCCAAAACTCTTGGAAGAACTCAATAGGGAAACCATCTGAGCTTGAAGCCTTGCCTTTTTTCATTTGAAACACAACCTCTTCTAGATTAGGCAGCAAAATAGGGTGCATGAGAGCCGCACTCATCTTATTAGAATTCAAAGAAGGACTGCAATCCAGAATAACATTCTCCTCAATACCAATAAGAAGAGAGTCCTCAGTAAATAGAGAAAAAAAGAACCAAGTAGCCTCCCTAGAAATCTCAATCATTGAAGATAGTTGCACCCCCTCCTACGACACTAAATAAGGAATAAGATTTCCCATCCTTCAAACTTTGACAAAATTGTGAAAAAAGGTCGTATTTCAATCCCCTTCCTGAAGCCAATCCACCTGAGACTTTTTCTTCTAGAAGATCTCCTTCCACATCTCCCATTCCTCAAGCTCCTTAACAACTATTGATTCTTCCCTAATCATATCCTCAGTAAGTCCTTGATCCTAAATCTGATAGGTAATGTCAGCAAGACAAGCTTGAGAAGACATAAATTCTTGATGTCAAGGTTTCCAAAACACTATTTGTTCCACTTCTTAATCTTGAACTTCAGAAATTTTAATCTTTTGGCAAAGGAATACATAGCCCTTCCATGAGAAGGCTTTCCCTACCGCCACCAATCAACCATAAGGTCATGAAGAGAAGAACCATGTAACTACATAAGTTGAAACTTGAAAGACAGATTCTTAAGGACATTGGAAGCAATAAATACGAGCTTAATCATCCAATGGTTTGACCCTCTCCAATCCAAAATCTCTGAGCAAGTAGACCACCTAACCCCTACCCAAAAGCAATAAACCAAGAAACGATCCAACCTCCAGATATAGCATTCTCCCCACATCTCTTGTTATTCCAAGTGAAGAGACCATTGTTCGGATTTTCATCAACTAAGTTTAGAAGTTCAATATTATCCCTAAGGAGACAAGCAAATTGGTCCAACTTAGCAATCCTACCACATTTCTCCTCAAAACAAGAAACAACATTAAAATATCATGTCGAGTCCATGGAAATAAAGGAATCAAAGTTCTAATATATCTAACAAAAGCTCAGAACTGAGCTTTACCAAAAAACCTAGTATGAGCATAAAAATTGGTGAATAGATATGTTTCACTCGAATCTAGACAAGAAGCAACCACCAACATCGTTGAGTGACTCAAACACCACTAAAGAGGTGTTGGGAAATTATGCCTCAACTTTTAGGATCCCTTTCAGACTTGGGTGTTTTCTCCATGTTTCTGGCCTTTATCGCTGCACCGCTACAAGCTTACTTTGGTGGAGCAGTTGAGTTGTTTACCGCTTTACCACAGGCCACCCTGCTTGGTCTGATGGTTGGGCAGTGTCACCGCCTTATCACAGTGGTATCTTCCCTCCTTGGTGATGGCGCGGTGAAGGCTCGACGATCTGCGTGGCTGTTACCTCCTTATCATAGGGGTCACTTGGAGGTGGCACGGTAGCACGGTCGGTAGCGCGTTGGTGGAGTGTTTTCCTACCTCCTCACCGTGGAGGTTTCTCATCGGTCGTGCAGTGGCATGGTGGCAAAGCGATGCCTTGCCTCCTTACCACGGGATTTTTGTCTGGCAGTGGAGGTAGCGCAGTGAGTGACAAGGGAGTGGCTGTTGGCGGATGAATGATGACGATTAAGTTTAGCGGTTACCGCCTTACTGTGGGCAGTGAGAAGTCTCACCACGGTGGCCATGGTAAGACCATTGGTAGTCTGCCAGGGCGATCACTGCCCTACCGCGGGGTGGCCTGGTGGCCTCCATGGTAGCACGGGTGTGATTGCTGGCAGTCTACCTGGCGATCACCACCCTACCACGGGGTGGCCTGGCGGCATCCATGGTAGCATGGTTGACCACAGTGGTGATTCTAGGCGGTTACCTCCTTACCACGACTGGCATCTCAGATCTCAACGGTAGCATGAGAAAGGCCGAGAGTGGGTCGAGTGGGCTCACCGCCATATTGCAATGGATGAATCGACTTGGAGTGGTAGCACGGGGGAAGCCAATATGGGCTCGAAGCTCGATCGGTCGAGCTTGAATGAGCTTGACTCAGAGTCAAAGAAGTGAACAAATGTGAAGGTGACACGTGGCAAGATCTTCAAGATCTAGTTGGCTGAAAGCTTATTTTCTGATTGCGATAGGATGCATTATTTGAATGGAGGTTAATAAACATGTATCAGCAACCGATTTAATGTTGCACGGCTTGATGCATTTGTAGAAAGACGGTGCATGTTATCAGAGAATGATGGAAGCTTGTAGGTAGGATAGTTAATTATCTTGATGACTGTTGATTGTTGGAATGGGAAGAATAGGTAGGCACACGATTAGAGATTATAAAGTAATCTTGTGTGCAAGATCATAGATGATGAGAAAAGAGAGAGAGGTTGAGAGTGTTCAAGTGGTTTTGCATATTTCTGTAACCATGAACACTTAGATTCTCAGATCAGGGAAGATGTGAACCTGTGGATGCCTAGAGGATGGGTTGGCCGTATGGTTGGATGAGAGAATCGATTGTCTTGGTGAGATGAATCTACACTGTGTGTTGTGAGGGTACTGGAACAGTGTGAAGATTCTGATTAAGTTGTTTCCTACATTCTCCAGATGGACAAGATGTAATCTTCTGAAGAGCATAGCTCTGATATTGTATTGTAACTATTTTGTTACTGAATAATACAAGTGAGTTGAGTGTTTTGGAGGGTGGATTTTTTTACCCGAAAGGGTTTTCCCCACGTATATCTTTGTGTCCACATGTTTGTCTTTCATGTTGTTTGATTCTACAATTTGAGTCTATGCTTGTGTTCAATCTGTATTTGTTAAAAATTTACTTTTCTCGGAAAGATCAATAGGGGATCCACTGTGCCTGTTTCCGCTTTATGGCATAGTTTGTCTTTGATGTGATTTGAAGAAATGAAAATCACTAAAGCGCTACTATTTTAGACGTATGTTCTATGATGGAAGACCCTTTGTATCCCCAAAAAGTGGTATCAGAGCTGGTTAAGGGAGGTCAAGGCTTGTTCATGATACCGACAAGTGGTATCAGATCCTTCTCTTGGTTACTAAAGTTCTAGGTATTTCTCCTGTGAATATTTCTTAGCCTGGAAAGCTTGAGAAAATCTGGGGGAATTTGTTGTTGCTTGATATTTAAATGAGTGGAAGTTCCTGCTTCTTTGATTCAACACACATCTTGAAAGACGATGGAGAAGGATGGAGTTGATCATATTGTGGTGATGTGGTATGAAGCTCCTGTTTGGCAGAAAATGATCCTGATGCAAGGGGCGTGAGGTATGCTTATGGTTGTGTTGTAGTAGAGTGTGGTTCATACTGGGTGTTTGTATGAGAGGCTCCCTGGTGGTATTGATTTTCTTGTGTTGTTGTTCAACCATGGAGTATTGTTCTTGTGTTGGGTGTTCTGACTTAGCACTAAAGGTGGTTTCTCTATTGCTCTGATTGCATGAAGGATATGATGTTGATCTAGGTGGTCTGTAACTTCTGTATAGCATGGCTCTCTCGCATGCTTATGCATGGTTGTGGTTTTGG
Source organism: Sequoiadendron giganteum (assembly GCA_007115665.2). Taxonomy (NCBI): domain Eukaryota; kingdom Viridiplantae; phylum Streptophyta; class Pinopsida; order Cupressales; family Cupressaceae; genus Sequoiadendron; species Sequoiadendron giganteum. The sequence goes on from CM021100.1 coordinate 586,595,299, forward strand.
ATCTGGTCTGAAATGGACCTGTTGTTCCTGCTTACCTGTATCTTGCACTCACATGTCTCAGATTCATGTCTTTGGCTCTGACGGTGTATAGATTCTACTAAAAAATTCTATGATGCATATTCATTTTTTTTCATTGTCCTAGTTAACCGTGATGGTTGTGTGCAAACTCCTGAGTCATCCATATGAGTAGTGAATATGGAGGTGCATGGGTGTTTTATAAACACTATGGTTTTGCAAGTTTTACATGGTCAAGGAAAACTTCTAGTTTGTGGAGCTGTTGTTCAACTATTTTTCTAGACCTTTGATTTTGGGGTGTGACTGGATGAGATGGTTGCAGTTCAACATGGTTTTGAGGAGGTGTGATGTCTTCTTTGCATGGGAGTGTTGGTATGAGTTTTTCATTCAAAATTCTTGTGGTTTTTTTCTTACTGGTTTCTTAGACTATGGTGCTTGAGTTGTGGACGTGATTGGAAAATTGGATTTGTTGTTGATCTAGTGTTTGAGTCATGTTTGTCTACTTTGGTTGTTCTCTTTGATGATCTCATTTTTTCAGTTTCCAGTGCGATGATAGATTTGCAGGTTTTATTGGTTACATCCACAAGTTGTGCAATGTTGTGGGTTGTCTTTACCTACATTTTTGTTGTGAGAAAACTTAGAAGTGGAGTGTCAATATCCACAAGGTTGTAATAGTGTGGTGCAGATCTATTAGTTGGCCTTGTTTGAGGTCACTTGTGCATTGGTGTGGTTGTTTTGAGATGAGAGGATGGATGGCGTTTGAGTACCTGAATAGTTGGTTATGGACCTACAACGTGTATATCATGATGTCATGGAGAGCTTGGTACACTGGCCTATGTAAGCTTTTAACAGTGATGGTGTGGTCCATGTGATATGGTAATCTTGGTGTTGTTCGGCATTGTTGTTCGATGGACATGTTGTCGGGTGTACCTGGAGGTTTTTGGATCAGGAGATGGTTGTTCATGATGCTTGGAAAGCTCAGTATCATGGTTTAGTGGGAGATTTAGCAGTGACTATGGATTCATCACTTGCTAGTGAATGATCTTCTTTGGTGTTGCAAAAGAGTTCTTTCGCATCTGCATGGTCACTATTTGAAGATGTGAAACATCTTGGAGCCATGAAGGACCTTGGTAGTCTTTGGTTGAGATGTTGGTGGTGCTTGACAAGTGATGTTGGTTTAGAGTTTGTTTGCTTTATGTCATGTGTACTCTTGCTTGTGCATTATAGTTTTGGCATGTTGATTTTCTCTTGAGACCATGGATAGTTCACTTGAAGCATTGTATCTCTTAAGGGGGATGTGTAAGATCATGATGTCATGATAAGCTCCTGGTTCAGCTGGTTTGGAGCTTTGACAATGGTATGGGGTTTCTTTATGTTTTGAGTACTCTGGTCATATGCTTGAGGACTTCATGTTAAGTGCAGTAATGAAAATTAGAGTTAGCATGAGATGACAGGTTGTTGGTGCTCATGGATGCATGGAGAATAAGGTGAGGCTGGAATTCTTTTGAGAATTTTGTTGTTTATAGTTGAAAGTTTGAGTAGCCAGCACCTTGGTTGAATGCAAGTTCAACATAGACTAGTGAGGAGAGAGCTCTTGGGTAAGCCACGATGGCTTATATATCTTGGAGGAGCATTTTTCTATTTTTTCTCTTGGTCTGCTCAGCGGTGATGTTTATTTGAAAGGTATTTTCCCATTATATCTTTCAAATTTATTATATGCTTATCTTTCATAGATATAAATCTTGAGTTGTTGTTTTGAGATTCTGGAGGATTCATAATGGAAGGTGGAAAACATAAGTATCTCCTTGTGCTTTTAAGGACTCATAGGAGATGTTTATATGGGTTAGTCTGATCTTCTTTAAGATGCATACATTCATGGAATCATTTGGTTGTTGTTATGGAATTTTCTTTGGGATGTAAAGAAGATTACTCTTGACACAACTGGCATTTAGAAGTGTATGTAGGAGGATGCTACATGTTATGATTTGTTGTTTCTCTCTAATCTGGTCTTTTCTTCCTGAATGTTCATTTGACTTTAGATGTATGTGGAGTCGTGTTGGTCACTATTTTGTGGTCATGTGTTGTCACTTGGGTGATGACACAAATTCTTATGCTTCCTTCTTCAGTCAGATATGGAATCTTGGAAGAATGTGGAAGACTGTTGAGAGAAATGTTTCTTACAGCAGGTGGTTGCAAGTTGTGCATATCAATGTGGGGGTTCCTTGGAACTATATGGTTACATTTTTCTATGTGCAGAGTTTGGTGGAATTGGTATGCTTGGAACACTTGTGATGGTGTCTTGTTTGTTGGGATGCTAACAAAGAGATGCGTTGATATGCTCATTTCGGTTCTTTGCATTCATCTAGATAGTACCCTTGTAGTGGAAGTATCTGGATGTGTTTAGTCTTTTGACTGGTTGACACATGGTGCTTGTATTCTATTGTTGATGGGTGAATATGTGATGGCATGATTCTACTAATGTACATACCTTTGAGGTATGGGTGATTGGATGAAATAGCACGAGCTATGGGTGTTGGTTTTTCAGTCGCATGGGTTTGATCAGTTGGATGAGGGTAGTCAGTTTTGTGGTTGTTTTTCTAGCTGATGGTTTATCTTGTTCTAGAGAATGGTTTCTTGTTATTTGTTCATGTTTGAGTGCTTTGATGTTGCTGTTGTGGTGCCTTTTTCGCCTAAAGGATTTGATGCTTGTGTTTCAGAGACTGGTGCATTTATGCCTTGGCTTGTTCCTTTTTCCTGTGGTGGGTGTTTGGAGTTGTTGCCTGAGATGGTGGAAATTTATCAGATGTCCTTGCAAGTGTCTTGGTTGGAGCGTGAAAGCATGGTGCTGGTCCTTGTTCACGTTTGGAGGAAGCCAATAAGTCTTCGTCAAGTGGGAGATTGTTGAGAAATTATGCCTCAACTTTATGGATCGCTTTCAAACTTGGGCGTTTTCTCCATGTTTCTAGCCTTTACGGTTGCACCATTGCAATCTTACTTTGGTGGCGCAGTTGAGCGGTTTACCGCTTTACTGCGGGCCACCCTGCTTGGTCCGACAATTGGGCGGTGTCACCTCCTTACCGCGGTGGTCTCTTTCCTCCTTGGCAGTGGCATGGTGAAGGCTCGACAGTTCACGTGGTTGTTACCTCCTTACCGCAGGGGTCGCTCAGAGGTGGTGTGGTAGCGCGGTTGGTGGCACGTTGGCAGAGTGTTGTCCTACCTCCTCACCATGGAGGTTGCTCATCGGTGGTACGGTGGCGCGGTGAGTGGCACGGTGAGTGGCATGGTGAGTGGCGCGGTGGTGGATTGATGCCTTGCCTCCTTACTACAGGGTCTCTATCTGGCGATGGAGGTAGCGCGTTGAGCGACACGGGAGTGGCCGCTAGCGGATGAAGGGCGGCGTTTAAGTTTTGCGGTTATTGCCTTACCATGGGCAGTGAGAAATCTCATCGTGGTGGCCACGGTAAGACCGTTGGTGGTCTACCAGGGCGGTAACTGCCCTACTGCGGGTTGGCCTGATGACCTCCATGGTAGCGCGGGTGTGACCACTAGCGATCACCGCCCTACTATGGGGTGGCATGGTGGCCTTCATGGTAGCATGGTTGACCGCAATGGTGATGCCAGGCGGTTACCTCCTTACCACGATTGGCATGTTAGAGCTCGACGGTAGCATGGGAAAGGTCGAGATTGGGTTGAGTGGGCTCACCGCCATATCACGGTGAATGAATGGACTCAAAGTGGGGGAAGCTAGTATGGGCTCGAACCTCAATCGGCTAAGCTTGACCGAGCTTGACTCAGAGTCAAAGTAGTGAACTAATGTGAAGGTGACACATGGCAAGATCTTCAAGATCTGGTTGGCCGAAAGCTTATTTTTTGATTGTGATAGGCTGCATTATTTGAATGGAGGTTGACGAACATGTATGTGCAACTGATTTAATGTTATGTGGCTCGATGCATTTGTAGAAAGACGGTGCACGTTATCAAAGAATGATGGAAGCTTGCAGGTAGGATAATTAATTATCCCGATGACTGTTGTTTGCTGGAACGAGTAGAACAGGTAGGCACATAGTTAGAGATTATAAAGTAATCTCATGTGCAAGATCAAAGATGATGAGCAAAGAGAGAGAGTCTGAGAGTGCTCGAGCGGTTTTGCATATTGTTGTAACCATGAACACTTAGACTCTCAGATCAGGAAAGATGTGAACCTGTGGAGATCTAGAGGCTGGGCTGGCCGTATGGTTGGATGAGAGAGTCGACTGTCTTGGTGAGATGAATCTACACTGTGTGTTGTGAGGGTGCGAGAACAGAGTGAAGATGTTGATTAAGTTTTTTCCTGCATTCTCTAGATGGACAAGATGTAATCTTCTGAAGAACATAGCTCTGATATTGTATTGTAACTATTTTGTTACTGAATAATACAAGTGAGTTGAGTGTTTTGAAGGGTGGGGTTTTTTACCCGAAAGGGTTTTCCCCACGTATATCTTTGTGTCCACATGTTTGTCTTTCATGTTGTTTGATTATATAATTTGAATCTGTGCTTGTGTTGAATCTGTATTTTTAAGCATTTACTTTTCTCAGAAAGATCAATGGGGGATCCACTGTGCTTGTTTCCGCTTTATGGCATAGTTTGTTTCTTTGATGTGATTTGAAGGAATGAAAATCACTAAGGCACTACTATTTTAGACGTTCGTTCTATGATGACAGACCCTTCGTATCCCTCGTATCCCCAACAAGAGGAATAATCTTCCTAGGATCTCAAAAATAGGCCAATCCCCCAGAATTACCATAAGCCCCAACACACAGACACAAACTGTGAGACCAAATACTAGGAGCTTTATTCAACATACAATCCATAAATAACTTAGTTTCTTGAAGAAAAACCAAATCAAGACCATGAGTACCAATCATCTCTCAAATAGCCTTTTGTCGAGGGATGTTATTCATGCCCCTCACATTCCATGAGATAAAAATCATTTAAGATTGGGAAAAGTGGGATTCAATGGTTTTCACTAACCGTGAATCCACCAAATTCTCACCTAGCAACTTAACTTTCTCTGGATCCTTCTTGTGACCCACCTTGGAAGGTTTCTCTAGAGGCCCCTTCTTCAGGGGCTTCTATTGCAACCCCGGGGCATGCACTATGCCAATACTCTTCCCCGGATCCAAATCATCCTTAGGTTGAGAAGAAACATGATCCTTCAAAGCCCCAACCCCAACCAAGTGCACTTGTCCACTTTGATTTGTACCAACCATCTGAGATGTTGCATCTAGGACCATCTGATCCACCCAAGCTTTCAGCCCACATTGGGTGAACCACGTTAAATTCTCTGTGTTAGTTTTATGTGTGTTTTATTTTTGGTTTATTTGATAAAATCTGCATTTAGCTTTTAGATATCTGCCTTTGAAAACCTAACATGATTTGTACCAGCCATCTGAGATGTTGCATCTAGGACCATCTGATCCACCCAAGCTTCTCCTGAAGGAAATTTCTAAAAATCAGTCCCATTGTCTTCAAATAAATCCACTCTCAAGCCCCCCCCCACCAAAAGGAGGCACCACAAGACACCCCTCCTCTAGGACTAAGTCCTCCAAAACATCAAATCAATTGAAAATCCCACCATCTTGTCTATCCTTCAAGTTTCTGTTCAGACCTCTCCCGTAATTACAAGGCTTGATCATAATGAAACCCTCCTTATCTGTCGCCCCTTCGACCAAAGGGGCCTTTCCTTTATCGTTCTTAGTTGACGAGTTGGAGTTAGAATTAGTTGTACCAGCTACCGGATTAAACCAAGGGAACTTCCTTTGTAGATGCCCATACTCATGACAAAAATGACATTTGAAGAAGAGGGTTTCATTTATTTAATTGCTAAATCCAAGAAACTGAACCAAGAGACATCACCATAGTGTATAGCAAAGGGTTATTCAAATCAATTTCCACACATATATGGGCATAAGTAATTACCTTTTGATCCAAATTTTGATGATCTGGACCAAACGACTTGCCAAGGAGAAGGGCAATCATTTGCAGAATATCACTCCTCCAGCACTCCAACAAAATTCTCTAAAGATGAACCCATATAGGAACCCTCGAGGGAACTTCCTCACCTGCATTAAAACCCACATGTCAAGGTTTCATGAAAAGCACAACCTGATTGAAGAAATAAGCCCCCCCTCAAAAGCCTTATTCCTATTTGCCATGCATGTAACTCGACTATAAAATAATTGTTTACAACCACCTTTATCTCCATATCCCCTTCAAGATTCCACACCTTTCGAGCACAGGATTCCAAAACCGACAAAGAGAGCTAGATTCCCATAAATTTACAGATCAAAGCATGTTTGCATAAGTACTCAACATCTTCCATGATAGATTCTGGTTGAATCACCAAAACTGGGTGAACATCTTGGCTTCACTCTAAACATCCAATCACTTTTTAGATTTTGGAAAAACCCTTCTCCACCAACAAACCTTCACCAATTGAAAATTTATTAAGACCCTCCATAGGCTTTGCATGCACAACTAAAAGAGGATCTGCCCAATCCATGCCTCATGGAAGTACCCAAATCAGAGGAACACCCCACAAATAGAGAGATGGAACTAAGAGCCCCCACTCGTAGCCAAGATGAATGCAAAGAAGAAACAAAAGAGAAAAAAAAATAAAGCAAAGAAGACAATGCTAAAATTGAAGGATCTGCCACCCCCAAGCATCAAACACCAGTAGCCAACCCCAAAGAACCCCCCACACGCAGGCCACAACACGACAGAGACAGGAGAAGGTGTGGCTAGGGTTTCCCCTAGCTCGCGCAAGCAGAGAAAAACGCCTCCATCCATCCGTAGATCCCCTATTTATGCATCACACATTTGATTATTATATTAGATGTGTATATACAAATTTATAAAAATGGTTGCTAGTTGAATAATGGTTAGCATACCCTTTTCATGAAATGCCACTATGAAAAATATAGATTCCTTAATAGATGTATAAGCTATCATAAATGTTATGAAATCAATTATGTATGATAGTTCAAACAAAAATATGAAAGTTTCATTTTAATTTATATTTCATGTCAATGCAATTAATAGATTTTTATTATCATTAACTACTTAATATAATTTCTTAATTAATATTATCATTAAAATATATTATTTTAGAAAATATGTTAAATATCTTGTTAATCATTATTTACGTAACATAAATTTCTTGTTAACATAATTACTTTTTTGTTCTATGTTGTCTCTGCGCTGGTCTCTGATTTTTCGTTGTTGGTCACTTTTCATCTTTTGTTGAACTTTTAATGCTTTATCCTATCTCTATCTACTGTTAAAGGGTTTCAGGACCCCTTCAAAACTTGCTTTTACCTTAATCAAAAACATAAATTTCTTGTTATTATTTAATATAATCTACGTGTTCAATTGATAAACATATATCTTAAAACATTGAAATTTAATTAATTATTTGAACTACATTTTTTTGAAAAACATAAATTCTTAATTAAATATGTAATTTAAAAGTAAATTGTGACAAAATTGTGGATTCCAATTGTGAACCACTCCTCATTATAATTTGGGAAAGACCAAAGTATGATGATGATTTTATCTAAAAATAAGTTGTGACAAAATTGTAGAACTCAATTATGAACCATTCTTCATTATGTTTGAAAATGACCAAAAACATGATGATTTTATCTAAAAACAAGTTGACAAAATTGTCACATCCACCCTATAATATTGTTCATAATGTTTCAAAAAAAACCAAGACATAATAACCCTCCTACCCAAAAACAAATTATGACAAAATTGTAAGATCCAATACAACCATGTACCACACTCAATATTTGGAAACCACCAAAACTTTCTAATAATTATCATATTTGTTCTTTGTTGATATTGACCAGGCACTCAACTTGCACGTCTCTTAATGTATGCTTTAGAATATAGTACTTCTAGTTATGTTTTATCTTGACTTTTTCGACCCACCTTTTAAGGTACATAACTCCATAATTTAATAACCAAAAATATGCGTTAAAAAGCCAGCTATTCTGATTCTCTTCAGCTACGCAAAGCCAATGAAAAACCATCTGTAACTTTCAACCGCACATATATTTGAGAGGCTCAAAATTAATCTCCAAAAAATATTAAAAAAATAAAAATCGGCAAATATTATTAAATGATGAAAATTGCAATATCAACCAAATCAGACTTTTGTATATTTAATTTGTTGTTGAGAAATATCTGAGAATGTTCCTTTTATTAAATAAATTGGAACTTTATACACATCATACATTTATCCAGTGTGTGGGTCCCTTGCAAGCGACTGCCACCACATGGGTGATATAACCGCCTGATTGATTTTTTTTTTTTAAACGATAGGTTGAGAAATATATAATTTGTCAAACACAAGCAAGACATTTGTCAAATATTTGTATAAAGAGGTTCAAATGTCTTACTTGCCTAAAAAACCATTTATTTTCTCACTTTATGAAAGTCTATACTTTTTCCTTTAGAAAAATTTGTTATCGTTTTATTAATTTATTTAGTATTTTTATATATTTATTATTCTTTTTATTTTTTAATTATATTTATATTTTTAAATCGAATTATGAGTATTTTCTTTTTCTTTTTTTAAAAAAATTATTTTTTCTGGATTACAAAGTCAACAATTTAGGATATGGTTATTATTTATTGTTGTGTGTATAAAAAATATTAAATTGTGTATTTAGGATATATATTTAAAGAAGTCACCTCTAAGTCATTTTAAAATCAATTAAGAGAGCATTTTTTTTAGAACAATACATTCACGTATCTTTTGCTAACACTTTGCAAGTCTATTACATTAACTTTTCTATCTAAATTAACATCCAACTCTATCATCACTCTTTGATTATCACTACTAAGTTAGCCTTAAGGTCTAACTAAGGTGGGGAATTTCTACAATCCAACCTTTGCATATAGCAAAATCGATGGTGCTCTTAGCACTACTAGTATTTTACTTAGATATGCACTAGACAAGCACTTTATGTAGGTATGAAATATTTAATTCTACTCATGAGAAAAACACAAAAAACAAGATGATATTGTCCCTTCTAACAAGTTCATTGTCATGATTGTCTCCTGGATACTCAATCTCTCAATAATAGTTGTATTAGCTCTTGAATCCATCATCCAACCTCAATTCTCAATTTGTTGATTTATGTTGTGATGTGACATCAATCAAAATACACCTTTTAAATGTTTCAAAGTATGCAACCCTAATTCCATCTCATTCTATTGTTACCAAATGCTAAATTAGTCTTGATTATCTTTCTTGCAATAACTTTCATGCCTAGTATTTAAGGTTAGATTTTTTTTTTAAAGTTTAGATATGTGTGTGCACACTTTGATATTTACTAAATTGATATTCTTCGCATTTTTGTATTCATTATGTTCCTTCACCTAGGGTATGATCCATAGTTGATTGCCAAGTCCTTATTTAATTGTCACATTTCAAATCCCCCCATTGTTTGTGCTTCATGGTTAAATATTTAATCATGGAATATAATCAACCCTTACATTTGACATCTATTCCTCCATACCTCACAAATCTAAATATGTTTTTCACAAGTTAGTGCATCAAACCCCTCAACCTTTAAAGGCATCATATTATTTTACCAAAAGGATGGTGCTTCATGTTCTAGACATCCATTAGCTCAACAATATGATATAATATTTTTTTTTATCTTTCTTAGAACTTGCTTCCTCTCCCTCTTTATAGAAAGAATTTACTTCATCCATTCATAAGATTCATAATGGTCATACTCCTTGCATAATATATGATAGTGATGCATTTATTGATGGTGATATTTGACCTCATTTTCCTATATATGAAGTTAATTTGTTTAATGGTGAAAATATGTTTCATGTAGCTAATGATAGGTCTTCATCTATATCCACTAGCTCATACTTTATTGATGTTTTCTAAGTGAGGAACTTAATGAAAAATGCTTGAGTGATGAACATTCTTTATCCTTCTCTTCACATAAAATTGTTAATGACTCATTATTTTGTGATGGATTTTGATATAACACCATAATCAAGTCAAATGAATAACAATGATACATACATAGAGTCACAACAAAAGCAAAAGGAAGAGAATAATAAAGACCAATAAATGTGTGCTAAATTAAGCGCAAAAGAAACTACACATATAGGGACCCTTGTCTTGACTTATGAAACACAATAACATGAAATACTAGCTTGTGTAGATACTTTTTTCTTACAAATAAAAAACCCAACCCAATGACAAATAATGTAATTCCTTCTCAAGATGCCAAAACATTAACCTGTTAGCCTATTCACCATCAAAGTGTGGGGCATGTGGGATTAATTAACTAGAATCTCTATGTCTATTGACCTTCCTTACCAAACCAAAACTTAGAGTTGAACTCACCATATTTCATCAACATAGGTAATTACCACTAGAAGAAGTTGAAAAACCATATCAATTTAGATCCAAACAAAAAGGAGAAATTTATAACTAAAAACTTTTAATAATTTCTTAACAATTTAAATGGAATCCAAACAATAGATGTCAAAACCAACCACTATATGACTCTAGAAGTAGAAGGCACAAAGGTATGGTACATTACATTAGACATGAGGGTGCATGCAACCAAACAACATGGTGCAAATGGTTTTTACACTCATCAAAAATGGCACAAAGATGGCGAGATGAAAAATGGGTGGAGAAAGATCATATGCATTGACTAATATTAATCTTCCCACTTGTGTAACATCTCAAATAATCAATAGAGCTCTCATAGGGATTGCATAGTAATGTGCAATAGATGTTAACAAAGCTATACATAAAAGATCTCCTTTAAAATATAAGGGTGGTGGAAGGATCTATACCTACTAAAAAATAGATGCAAGAATATAGAATTATGGGTTTGGAAAACTAATGAACCTTATTTTTTCTACTTGTAACACTAGTGATGATTTATGGATGTGAAGTTTCAGGTTGCAAAAGATTAGAATGAGAACATTTAGAGATGAATAGAGATGATTATAAAGTACTTAGTTAGTTGAGGTAGATTATTTCCTATTGGAAGCATCAAATTTGATACAAATGTTAAATTATTTAAAGAGAAAAGAGATCTCATTGTTAGCCCAAAATAGTAATGGAAGAAAATTCAAGTTGAAAAAATAGCACATAGATGCAAAATAATACTAATCATGGATGAGTAAATGGGACATTAGCATGTAAGAATTTCCAAATGCTAATGATAAAATAAAAAGATATCTGAGAAAAAAATTAAAGCAACCATGTGGACAAAGTAACTTGGGTGAAGAACGAACAATGTGTTATAGAATTCAATCCAACTTGTGATCATAAGAAAAGTTATATATGAGAGTATGAATAAAATGGAAATTAAAAATGTTGGAAACTTGGCTAAGGAATTGTTCACATTTTCTTAGGTTCAACACTAGAAAGTGGACAAAGACTAAAGAATATTGAGCATATAAAATATATCATTTTTGTACTTAATAGCTATATCATGGAATTTTTATCTTACGAGGACATCCAAATAAAATACACTGGTATCTTAAAGGTTGAATCTTTGATTACCCTATTTGAATAGGAGAGACTAACAAAAGTAACAATTTCTTAACAAGATTCATAGTAGAAGATCCAATATTAAAAAAGGAAATGGATATCATTCAAGCATAATTCAAGGGCCACACCTATCAAGAATATTTTTGTAGCATCAAAAATTGTCACCCTTGACAATTTCACACGACCATAACACCCTATTTTGCCTATAACATTAATTATAATAATAATTTACCAATTTCAAGACCGTATCATAAAATTAAATTAAATTTCCTAACTTCCCAACAAATTTGGGCCAAAAAGCATTGGTCATGGTGGCAGGGCACCCTAGACCAAAAATAAATTTTTTGAGTGTTTGAAATTTTAGTTAACATGCTTTTATGATTTGAAAATGACCTCAAGTTGGCCCTACCCAAAAGGATTAATTAAAATGCATATATAAAATTTTCTCCTCTCATTTTGAACATTAAGGAGGCAATTTATAAATGGGAGATCAATTAGAAAGAAATTATGGAGAAGTATTGAGTTATCCTCTACATGTTATGCTACAACAATCCATTGTGTATGTGAGCTAACCTTTTACAGGTATATCGAGTAATCAAGGAATCCATCAATCAGCTAATGTGTGGCATCTCTTCTTCAAGTGTTTTCACTTCAAGGTATCATTATCATTTATCAATTTTAGTCAATTTTTGTTGTTTTAGCCCCTTCCTGACCCAAGGTATGCTCTCTTGATCATCATAAATTGTCATAAGTGGAGGTAGGAATGTAAAATTTGGGATTTGACTTAGGAAATACCATATACAACACAACCTTTTCCCCCATTTTCATGTATACAAGTCATATCTGGAGGTTTCAACAAGTGATAGTTCAAGAAAACATAAAGCAGGTTGTGATCAACATATCAGAGTTTTCAAATCCAACAACGAAGGAGATCAGTATAGGGCACCCCACTCCCTAGACCAAAAAATTCAATCTCAAATTTTAGTCATAGGTTCCTCTTTGTCATCATTTTTCAAATTTGGGTCCATACTATTACTTTTCATCTTCATCTATTTGATAAATTACATTTTTAGATAAGATTACATAGTCAAATTACATCAATTAAATCCACATTAAATTTAATCAATTTCTAAATTAATAAAAGAACCAGATCCAAGATAGATTAGCTCTTCTTTTAGGTTGTTAGCCAATCTCGTACCATTGTTGATTTGGATTCTAATGTTAATTGAAAAAAGGATTGAATCTTAGTGATCTCGAATTTAATATAGGATCCCTTTTTTAACTAAATAATTTTTATGCAAAGAAATTTTGTTATTATCTTGAGTATCATAGATTTGTTGGCCTCATGGACAAAAGAATTCATTCACTCATTTAGTGTCATCACATTAACTAGGAATAATGGAGTGAATGATTGTTGACAAAAGGAACACATCAAATCCTCAAATATAACTTGTCAAAAGTTAGAACAACTAAAATAATAAATTATCCTTAAAATGTTGATTGAAAAGGTGGGGTGGAATGCATGTGAGTATTTTCTTCAAGACATGCCTAATTTTCTTAACAATATTTTTTATTTTTTGATTGAAAGACACATATCTATTAATAAGATATTTTTATTTTTTAGTGTAAATTACAAATAAAAATAGTTTATTAAAATATATATTCATAATCCTTAAAAAAGAAACACACAAAAGGTGAATATGTATGATCACATTCTTGCAAGGGTCATTACTTTTTATGGACGCTATGAAAATATTATTTTAGTTTGAATATTTACTTTGTATGCATGTTTATGAGTGTTACATACTTTGAGATACATGATTCATATGCACCTTAGAGTGGGAAAAAAATCAATGGTAAAATTGCATACCCATGCCATTTCGTATTTATTTTTATGCCTTTTTCAAGGTAATATATTAATACACATATATAATAACAAATAACATGATATGCTAGGCTTGTTCCCCTAGCCTCATTATCTATTTATGCATATACATATATCCCTATACATTTACACCTACCCTATCATTTACACACACACTCATGCACATTCTAGTTGTTTTCCTATTTATCACACTTATATATGTACCTACCTCCATTTAGTCATTTTTAGCCTAGATCTTACCATTATTCTATTTAATGATAATTCTATGGATGTAGGGGTGACCTCGTCGTCACAAACTTGTCCATTTCCAATTTAAAATTATAGTTCAAAATTTGAAAACTTGCCTCCTTTACCCTTCTACCTTGAGTGAGCTAAACACACTTTTGGTGCAATTTAATTTATATGTGCTAGTATTTAAAGGATGCATTCATTCTAATCATAGCAAACCATCCATGAAAATTATAGTCCAATACTTATAGAAATAAATCAACAAAGACACGTTATTTTGGTATGATAAAAAGAGTAAATTATCCACATCTTATGTGCTTGGATGTTGTTTTCAATATCGTTCAGTTTTAAGAGGTTGGTCAAGGTGCATTTCCATCGTAAATTTATTTTTTGACAATCTTACTAAGGTATTCATCATCACCATGAATCTCCAAATTTTCAAAAAGGTAAAGAAAAAGATTATGTGTTAAGTGAAACTTTACAAAATAGAATCTTATAGATCACTAGGACAAATTCAAAGCATAGTTATTATATACGCCAAATATAACTCATCACTACCATGTATAAGTTGAAGGTGGAGGGAATATGTATTACACATGTGTGGCTGTGCATATAGATAGATCACTCCTACTTACATAAAAAAAGAAAGTGGAACAAGGGAGTGTTTGGAGGACTAACTTCTTCATGAGGGAAATGTGTCTTGAATGTGGCAGTGATATGTGTTGGAGGGATTGTTATTGCATTTGGTAGGTTAATCTCTTCATAAGTAATAAGTGTTGATTATATGATGAGGATGTTAGGTTCTCATGTAATGAAGGTAATCTAGGTGTTTTATCTTGCGAATCTTTGGAAAGGTGTCATAGTAATGATTCTTGTATGGAATCCTATAATTGTGGCTTGTATGGTGGCAAGCTCTTGACTAACATTCTGAAGCTATCAAGGCAACGAGATTTTACCTCAAATAATGCTTCAAGATATTCTAGTTCAATAGCAAGTAAATGGTCATTCTATTTTTGTCCTATTGTAGAGTTCACACTTGTTCCTCCTTAATAATTTCAAGGAGGAAGATTTCTCTTAATTCTCAAGTAGGGTGATTCTAATCCAATATTCCTTTTATTCCTAGACATAAAGTGTGAAATTCTAGGTGTAAGAAAGAGAAAAGAGATGTGAATACTTGAATACTCTAAAGGTTGTTTGTTTGAATGTTTCTTGTTGATTTAAACTCATATGATTGACTTTTCGATTGAATGTTTGCTTATGTCTACTTTGATTTGGTTGATTGTTGCTTAGTTGGTTGAAACTATGTTTTAGAGTATTTGTATCAAATATAAAAGGACTTAAAATTCATGTGTTTCTTGGAATGAATTAAGAATTCTCATGAAGTATAAAATACAAACTAAGATAAATGTCAAACAAAAAATGTTAAAGTAAAGAGATTGCAAGTAATTATGTTATTATATTTTCTAGATTTCTATGTGCCTTTCAGATAAATCCACTCTGAAAGCCAACTAAATACTAAAAGTAAAGTACGGTTTAGAGTTTTATCTATTATAAATTCCTTTCATGCAACTACAACAATTTATGTCAAACTCGTGTATGAATTAATATAAAAATGAACAATTGTTATTCTTTTTATTTTTCACATACAACAAAATTTGAACTAGAATAAACTAAATAATAAATTACTTTGGATACTTAATTTATTTTTCTCTTTCATTTAGATTATGTTTTCAAAAAATGAAATGAATGATATAACTTGTTTTTCAAATGAAAGGAGAACACATATGTCTATTTCTTCTAGTTTTATAGTTTTTAATCTCTAAATCAACTTGGTGATCATTTGTTTGATTGTAAGTGCTTGTTTCTATGTTATTTTTAAGAATCTATATACTACTACTTGAATATAAAGACATACAACAAAATAACTAATCTAACCATTCTAATTTCTACACTAAATCCAGAGATTACAACTAAATGCTATAATTTAGAGAAATGTAAAGGTTCATCTATTCTAACCAATCTATCTATCCTATGAAAATAAACTACTCTAAATAAGAACAAATACAAATGAATAGTTTACACACTTAGGACACAAACAATCCAAGATGTTGAGGGTGTTGATGTTGTGGCATAAGTGTCCTCAGTGCCCCAACTTGGTACCATCTTCCCTTCTCCAAGCTTGGAGAATTCTCTTGATGAAAGGAAAATGAGAAGCATGGGTAAACGTACAAAGTTGTGTCACACTATTATAAAGGAAATAGCCAACACTTATCCAAATTTTAAACTTGAATCACTAGAAAGTGGTATATATGTTTTGAATTTTGAAATGATATAAACTAATAAAATGTGTATTTTTAGCATATTTAATGTTTGTATTTTTTTGAAAAATTAAAGATTTATTTGAAGATAGTTTTTTTTTCTAAGAAGTTGACATATGGAAACTTGAGAAACCTAGAGATTGTAAAGAGTCTGTATTATAAGAAGACCTATAAAAGGGGGTGGACCTTTGATGTAGTTCTCTTGAATAAACATGCAAAATTTCTAGCATTATAGTGTATGGAGAGGCAAGAGAAAATATTTTCTAAAAATAAGTAATCAAAATACCCATGTACATCCATTTAGGAAATTATTAATAAGGGTATATCCATAATTAGGGACGCAAACTAGAATTTCTACTATTTTGGACATAATTAAGAGTGATCTAGACTTGATTTTGGTAGCCAAAATTGATGCAAAAATGGTGCATACAAAGAAATTGGGTGGCAAGAGTTAGAAAAAAAAACCTATTCTACTAGTAGAAATAGCTAGGCCAATTCAACTTGAAAAGGGGTGGTTTTATAACTTAAAGAGTAAAATGACAATTTTCACAAAGTGGCAAGGCACTAAAGAATGGTAAATAGCAAGAAAGGGTCTTATGAGCAATCTCGACACTTCTATCAAGGTTGGATAAATTGAGAGGTTTATTCACATCGCATGAGTCATGTCTTGGACCATTGAACCATCATCGAATTGCCATGTATACCTATGCAATTTTAAGCACTTATAGAGATAAATTTGTGATTGTAAATTTATTCGAGACCCACAAAATTATTCATTGACAAGGAAAAATTCCATCATAAAATTTCAAGCAATTTATTAACAAAGCACTATTTCTAAAAATTGACAATATATTTATATATTTTACATCATTTATCAATTATTAAGCTAAAATGACACTCTTCATCTAATTTGATTCCCAAAATATATTAACTAATCTCCTACTTCTAATTATATTTAATTAATTTAAACATATTGTACTCATTTACCTATATTAATTCAGTTAATCTGAATTCATGGAAGAAGAAATCATTTTTTATTTTTAATAATATTCTTTAGATTTATTTTTGTAATTACTTTTGTGTGATATTTATTTATATTTTAAGATATTCAAACTTTCAAAATGCTCATTTTTTTTTATTGAATAAAAGGCTAGAAACTAGCAATAGAAACAATGTTACAGCAAACCATCACAATAGAAAACAACTACAATTCCATGGATAAGATCGTACTAGCTGGCTGTAATAATTACAACAGAGAAAAAACACAAAAAAAGGAGTAGCAGAAAAACCATCTGAGAAACAACAACAAGGTTGTACAAATAGGGCAGCAAGAAGAAGCCAACTACAACAACAATGACTAGCCAACAAAGAATACTGGAAACCTGAAGCCTACTTGCAATTAACTCTTTGCCTCAAGATCATTGAGTTGCTTTTGAAGAACATATAGTATCTTTTGAAAATTGGAAAAAGATTGAAGAGTAGAGCGGAGGACCTGGATCTGCAGAGAGAAATCAACACATATAATAATTGATTCAACTTGCAAGGAGAGAAAGGATCGAGAGAGATCCACCAAACATCTAAATCTCCAAATGTGTTTAAGAACGATGTGTCTAAAATTCTAAGTCAAAATATTATGGGATGAGGAAAGACCAAGAAGAATAAAAGACCACGTCCGAGAAAAAAGCATCGAGAAGTAGGAGAAGAAAAAGTTCCAGATCTTTTGATCATGGGGAAAAAACCAAAAGGCGTGTTTGATAGTCTCTTTTTGGGAGCAGAATGGGCAAGCTGGAGTAGGAGAGATGAAAGACAGCCAATCACCAATAGGGATTTTAACATGAAGAACTTTCTAGGCAACCAATTGGGCTTGAGCATCGGCTTTAGACTTCCAAATTAGGGAGCTTAAATTGTTCCACTTTGATCGACTGAGGTTGCAATGCCATTTGCAGTTAAGCTTGCAAGATAAGGGAATGGAAGGGAGGAGTTGTTTATAAATAAGTCTGAGAGGAAAATTATGAAAGCTATTATTGCTATGCCATTTCCAATCATTAAGGAAATTGTCATGGCATGGTGTAGACAAGAGCTGCAACAACTTAGGTTTAACTAATTGTTTGATTTTTTGAATAGGAGTCTTACAAGAATGGGGAAGTCCAAACTAAGATTTAAGTTGTTGCCAGGTTTTCCACTCGAACTTCAAAGGGTCCCACAAATCATGAAAAAATTGAATGCCTTTTTTAAAGAGAATTTTGCCCTTGAAATTTTTGATAATAGCCAAAGGATTGTTGTCTTGTTGGACCAAACAGTTCCACCAAATGGAAGAGGAAGCGAAACTCAAACTGTGTCTCAAGTTTTGATCATACCAAGTTAATATTTTGGATGCCATTTTCCATACTTTCCAAATGGAATTAAAGGGGGAAGAACCATGAGTTTTAAAGTAAGGGGCAAGAAGAATTTTATGTTTCCAACTGACCAAGTCCCAGGAGCGTCCAATAATGGTTGTTTGAATGCGGTGACGCACAAGAAATTTCCAAGGTGCATCACCATCCAAGTCTCTCACAATCCATTTTGTTATGAGGCAAATTCCCTGAGTATGTGGGTCTATAATTCCTATCCCTCCTCTATCTTTTGGCTGAATGCAGTGAGTCCATGAAGTCACAGGAAAACTGTTTTTATTACCCCATTTAGCCCAAAGAAATTTTTTGATAAGCTTGTCAACTAGTTGTAACATGCTTTAGAGGGCAGCCAACATGAAGAGATGTAGACATGACTGGCCAAAAGAATTATTTTTGCTACTTGGATTCTACCGGTCATAGAGAGGAACTTGTTTGTCCAATTCAATAGTTTTTTTTTTAACTTTTTGTAGAAACCAAGACCACATCTCTTTAAGGGAGACTCCAAGACCAAAGGGGATACCAAGATATCTTGTTATACTACCATGCATAACTTCACGCCATTCACTAGGGATCCAAGGTGGTCAAGGGTTGGGATGAATCATTATAAATTTGGTTTTGTGCATAGCCAGTTTGGAGCCCAAAATAGTACAAAATAACTCCAAAATATCCAAAGTATTATTCACTTCCTCTTCGGAATTTTGTATGAACAACATGCTATCATCTACAAAATGTGAATTGAGTGCAATAGCGTTGCCTGTAAGTGGAATACCATGAATAAGTCTATTCGAATGAGCATGCTGAAAAAGATAGCCTAATGCATCAGCAACAAGGATGTAAAGGAAGGGAGCAATAGGACAACCTTGGCGAATGGATTTTTGTAAGGGGAAAGAAGGAGAAAGACTCCCATTAACAACCACTCTAGCATTTGCATCCTTAAAAAGCATGATGATTTGATCACATAATTTAGTGCCAAAACCAAGCCATTTCAACATATTAATTATGGAAGGTCAACAAATTCTATCATAGGATTTATCAAAGTCAATTTTAACAATTAAGGCATCTTGAGCAGATTGTTGAGCCCATTCAGCAATTTCCCAAGCAAGAATCAAAATATCTAAGATAAATCTCCCCCCCAAGAAGCCAATTTTCTCCGCACTATCATTTGGGAGATGCATTTAATTCTTCGGGCCAACGCTTTAGCTATTATCTTGTATGATGTGTTGAGGAGGGTAATTGGCTACCACCCATTAATACTATCTTCCTCCTTGCCTTTGGGAATGAGCTTTATTAGTCCTTGGTTAATCACATTTCCTAAGGAACTAGTTTCAATTACCTCAAGGTAAACATAGTAAAAATCCTCACGAATATGAGGCCAAAGGGCTCTATAGAATTTCACCAGGAGCCCATCAATACTAGGGATTTTTTCTAAAACCATACATTGAAGGGCAACATCAATTTCATCAATGGAGAGGAGGTGGTCGAGGAAATTACTATATTCAGGGTCTATTTTCTTGGGGATACAGTCAACAATACTATCCTCAAGGATGGGAAGGAGGGTATCATTAATTGATTCATCAGTGAAAATGGTTTTGAAGTGCTCATAGAAATTATTCATAATATTTGAATGACCGTTTTGAAGAGAAACATTATTAGATTTGATAGTAGAAATGTGATCCATCCTATGTTTATGGTTAAGATATTGAAAGAAGAATTTGGAACCATGGTCACCATCCTTAATCCATTGCAACCTGGCAAGAATTTGAGCACCTTTCCCTTTATACACAACCATTTTTCGTAGCATGTTTTTCAACGTTGGCTACAGATTGTTGCAATGAGATGTTGCAAGGGTTATGAGCCAAACGTGATCTCCCATTTTCAAGCTGTCCCTTAAGAGATTTCTCAATCCTGTGACATTTTGCTGCAGCTCTATGCCCATATCCTCACAGAAAAATAGTACATCTAGCAATATTTTTCTCTCACCAACTAATACAATTGCCTTCTTGTGGTCTAGGCTCTGCATGCCAAATGGTAAGGAGACCATCAATGCAGTCCTGATTTTGGAGATGAGAAACATTCAGCTTGAAGGGAAGGTCATTGGCAGGGGGTGTGGAATTAGAGAGGGAAAGAGTGGTGAATATGGGGAGGTGGTCAGAAAGAGTGGCATAAAGGTATAAAGAAACAAAACAATCATCAGACAAAGGGAGAAGGGGGCAATCAGGAGAAATATAAAATCTGTCCAACCAACTCATTTTTCTTAACTTTCCTTCTCTACAGTTATTCCAAGTGAACCAATGAGGCATATGAAGGATGGATTTTCCCAAGAGAGGGTCGTGCACACCTAGGGAATTATGGGCCAGCAACCAATCTTCAAGTTTGGATTGGGTTAACGAGGACTAACCATCCCAACTACGGTCGGAAGGATGCTCCACCATATTAAAGTCCCCTCCCAAGACCCATTTGACATTGGGAAGACTAGTGTGAAGCCACTCCCACAACAAGGTTTTCTCCATAGGTGAATTAGGAGCATATATCGACCAAAACCCCACCAACATGTCATTGATAAGAAGAGTAGTTCAAACACAATGATTATTTAGATCGAATCCATCAGCTGCAATATGTTTAGCTAGACAAGGAGCAAGGCCTAGGACAACACCACCACTACCATCAGAATGGTTAGTATGGAGAAATATCGTATTAGGCCACATAGTAGCAAGGGTAGCCTTGAGCCGAACAAAACCAAATTTCACTTCTTGGAGCATTAGAACATTGGTTTGATTAGCCTGGAGGGAATTTTTGACCTGAAATTTATGAGCAGGGAGGGTTTGTCCCTGCACTTTCCATGATTGTATTTTGCACTTCATTGGGAGGAGTCTGGGAGGGTTTCCTCATCAGACTGAAGTATTTTAAATTGGTTTGCACTTGTACAACTTTGGATAAATGGAGTAGCATTTTGGTCAAGGGAGTCCATAATGGAGTCATCACCAGGTGGCGTGTGGGAAAGAAATTGTGGCTAAAATACAAAAAGGATTTTATCTTGCGAAGCAAGGCTTGATTCAGGTGCAAAATTTTGTCCATTAAGAGGGGTCTCCTTTTTTTCATTTTGAGGCCCTAGGCTGGGAACCTAAAACAACCTCTTTAAAGGAAGCTTTATCAAGCTGGGGGGGTGGTTTGAGCAAAGAGGGGGGTGAACTAAGAGAAGGTTGATTGTTCGGCTTAGGGGGGCAGTAAGCAAGAGAGGCGAAGAGGGAGGTGAGGAAGCGGGCTTAAGAGGGTAACCACTAGATGTAGGGAAAAAATTCCAGGGGTTATCTGCAGGTGGTTGAGAGGACTTTGGCTTATGAAAAGGACAGTGGCGGATGAGGTGGCCTTCCCTTATGCAATGAAAATAGGCTAGGCTTATTCAGATAATTAATGCACTAAGAAAACTCAAATCTTGGACCTTCAAGATTGATAGAGTCAGGGAGTGGTTGATTAAGGTCCATCTCAATGTAGACCCTAAGGTGAGATCATAGGCTTTCCCATTTATTTGAGTGAGACTTACACCACAAGACTTTACCAAGCTAACTTGCTATGTCTAGAAAAAAGGGGCAAAATTCTAGGTTGAAGAAGGGGGACTCAACCGACATGGGGTATCTGGAATTAGTGATGCCTTTCGGGTGAAAATCAATATCTCAGGACTGCACATAATAGGTCTTGCCACATATTATCCAGGATCCATACTGGAACACCATACGAGTGTGGTCAGGGTCAAAAAATGTGCATGCTACATATCCCTTGCCTAGTAGACCCATATAAGATTTGATAACATCCAACACTCTTTTTCTCTTCCAACATTTGCACATCTGACCTAATTTATTAATTAATTAAAGTATAAATTATAACATAGTTTTTAATTTTAATTAATTAATAAATACGGTCAAATCAGACGTTGCCCTCATTTTTAGGCGGTCAAATTAGACGTTGCCCTCATTTTCGAGCGGTCAAATTAGATGTTGCCCTCATTTCTGAGAGTGTGTTGTTATTAGAACATTACTATCAAGTAAAATTTTTCAATTCTTATCATTAGATTCAAATATCGATCACATCGATCAGAGGCCATCAAGATGAAGTGATTCTGGAATCATACAAATTGACAAAACAACGCTATCCTTACTCAAAGAAGATATATCTAGAAGTCTGTGTTAGGACAAGAGAACAAAAAGATTTGTTGGGGCTACCTATAGTAATAATGTATTGTTTATAATAAACATCATTCTCTCATAAGGTAAGAAAAAACATAATAATTACTTTATCTAGGCCAAAACAAATCTCTCGGGATGAACATACACAAATGCTAAATCAATGGTTTTATATTTGCATATTTAGTAATAATAATAGAAATTATCAAGTTATTTCTTTCATCCATGATGTATGTAAAAAGATTTTTCAATTGCACTGTAATCATAAAGAAGGCTATTTTGTATCTCATCACATTTGGTAATTTCACAAGCCACATCCATCAGATGATCCTGTATAATACACATGAAATTATTAAATAACTGAGATTACAAAGAACCAAACAAACATAGCAACACTCAAAGATAATTAGCCAGATCTGTAAAAGGCCACATTATTACACAAAAAGGACTCTAGGGCCTATGGAGTGGCCCTGGCTAATCAGAAAAGTAAATAATAGATTGATAAAATAATTGGGCCTAGCCTTGCAGCTCATCAGAATATAATCATTGAATCCAAATAGGGACTTCATTAAAAAAAATTGGTTAACCCAAGGTGTCCCTCCGTTTCAGCCCAACATCTTTGAATGGTCTATCCCGAGATTGAAACTAAGGTACATTCTTGGAACAGGGTGATCTGAGGTGAGACTAATGCTCGGGGATCCACCAAACCATTCACTGAGCCAAATGCATTGGGTAAATACTAGGCCTCAAAGTCAAACCCAAGACTCAAGCCAACTTTTCTACCCATTAGACTAAAAAACTTCATTAAAATTATCATTCAATGGAAACTTAGGAATCCTAACACAATCAGAAACGAGAATTCATAAGATAATCAAGAAAAATGAGCAATTCTAGATGAGATGACTACAGAGAAATATAATTAAACAAAAAGTGTCAGATAACATATATGATATAACAAGGCTCAGATCTATCTACCATTAATTTAGAATCAGCCAGATCTGTAAAAGGGCCTTAGTACACAAAGAGACTCTAGGTCCTATGGAGTGGCCATGGGTACCAAAAACTAAAAATAAGAGTACCATATAATTGGGTCAGGCTCCAAAGCTCATCAGATTGAAATCATTAAACTGTAGTAGGGGAATATATAAAGTAATCATTCAGTGGAAATAGAGGAATCCTAAAACAATCATAAATTCATAAGATAATCAAGAAACATGAGGACTTCATATTATAATCATAAATAAAAATGGATGACTTTAGGGAAATAACATTAAACAGAAAGTGTGAGATTACAAAAATCTACCATTAGAATTAGAATCAACCAATCTATAAAAGGCCCTTACTGCACTTTGTGTACATAAAGGATCTAAGCTATATGGACTTCCTTGGCCCATCAAAAACTAAACATAATAGTATCATGTAATAACTAGGCCTGGCCTTAAAGGATACCATAAAGTAATCATTAAATCAAGACATGGGACTGCAAAATAATCATTCAAGCTAAACAGAGGAATTTTAAAATATCAGAAACAAGAAGATTCATAAATTAATCAAGACACATGAGTACTTCATATTATAATCATCAAATAGAAACATAGATAACTTCATAGAAATATAGTTAAACAACAATAGAGAGGGGGATTCACCGGGTTAAGGTGCCAGTTCAGAAGATGACAGTTATTTTTAGTATCTTTAAACATCCCAACTTTGGTCACAAGGACCATTTAATAGCGGAAGAAAGAAAATATACAACAATAACCAGCTTACCATCCATCATCAATAGTTTTCAATTTGAGTCTTAATGGGCTCCAATTTCTTAGCTTCCAGAGTTGTTCTTGGATTATACTCTTAGAGTTAGAAGGTAGATATCTAACAAATTAAATATAGATTTGAACAATAAAATAGAGTAACAAAACACACGTAAAATACAACACAAAAAATTTAACGTGGTTCACCCAATTTGGGCTACATCCACAAAGCTGCAACCATCCACAATGATTTTATTATCTAGTGAAAAAAATATTACAATATCGCGAATAATGCCATAATTTTAACCATGAAGACCAACTGAAGCTGAAGAGGACCTCAACTTCTCCCTTGTCATTGCCTTTGTAAACATATCCACTGGATTGTCATCTGTATGTATCTTTTCCAGCTTTACCTGTCCATCCTCCAATACTAACCAAATGAAATGATATCTTAGTTGTATGTGTTTGGTTTTAGAGTGCAAGACAAAATTCTTTGCAAGATGTATAACACTTTGGCTGTTTGTAAAAAAGTGATTTCCAGCCTATTTTTTTCCAACTCTTTCATGAAGACTTGTAGCCATATCATCTCCTTTGTTGCCTCTATTGTAGCCACACATTCTACCTTTGTGGTGGATAAAACAACCACCTTTTTCAATTGAGAAATCCAACTCACTACTATCCCACCAACTGTAAGTACATAACCTGTGTTACTCCGCCTAGTATCCATATCCCCTACCAAATATGAGTCAACATAGCCTTTTAAATCTGTATTAGAGCCCCCAAAACATAAACATATATTGGATGTACCTGTCAAGTACCTGAGAATCCATTTTATCACATTGCAATGCTCAACTCCAGGATGACTCATATACCTGCTAACAACTCCTACGACATGCGCAAATGGTGTACATTAAACTACCTACAACTGAAGCATATGGTACCTTGGACATTTTTTCTTCCTCCTCTTGTGTCTTTGGACACATATCCTTAGTCAATTTTACATGACTGGGCAAAGGTGTGCTGAGAGCTTTTGCATTCTCCATATGAAATCTCTGCAACACCTTTTCAACATAATCAACTTGAGATAGAAACAATTCTCTTTTTTCCCTATCTCTAGTAATCTTCATACCAAGGATTTGTTTTGCTACCCCCAAATCCTTCATAGCAAATGAATTTGCTAACTATTGTTTTAACTCCTTTATGCGATCCATGTTAGACCCCGCTACAAGCATATCATCAACATATAAACATAAAATAATGTAGCTATTTGCACCTAACATCTTAAAATAAACATAATGGTGTGAATTACACCTGTTCTAGCCTTGCTCAATCATAAAACTATCAAATTTAAGATACCATTATCGAGGTGCTTGCTTCAAGCCATATAAAATTTTCTTCAATCTGCACACTAGTTTCTCCTTACCTTTGACCTCAAATCCTTGTGGTTGTTCCATATATATTTCATCCTCCAAATCACCATGGAGAAAGGTTCTTTTAACATCAAGTTGTTCTAAATGCAAATCTTCAGCAGCCACAATACTTAAAACAGTACGAATAGAATTCATTTTAACAACTGGAGAAAAGATTTCATCAAAATCAATACCCTTTTTCTGTGCAAATCCCTTTACAACCAATCTGGCTTTAAATCTTTGCTTACCTCCATCCTCCTCTTCCAACCTGTAAACCCATTTGTTTGGTAGAGCCTTTTTACCTGGAGGCAACTTGCATAATTACCAAGTCTGATTTTCTATCAAGGAGTCCATTTCTTCTTCCATTCCATGCTCCCCCTGAACCTTGGTATCCACCTGCATAGCTTCATGATAACATTTTGGTTCACCAGCATCAGTTAATACAATAGAATACAAAGAGGGAGAAAATATTATTGGAGGTCTATTTATTGTTGAAGATCGCCTAACATTCAATGGAGTTTGTGGTATTTCTTGTTGTTGTTGTTGTTGTTGCAGAGCATGAGGAGCCACTGGAACATTATTGTTTGTAATATCATCTAGCACTGCATAATCCTTTTATGTCTTCTCATGTTGCTGCAATAGATATTTGTACAACACTTTCTCATTGAATATGACATCCCTGCTTCTCACAATTTTCTCCAAAGCCTATAACCAAATTCATCAATACCATATCCAACAAATATACATTTTTTTGATTGTGCATCAAGCTTGATTCTATTTTTAGAATCTACATGTGCAAATGCTTCACAACCGAAGGTTTTGAGAAAAGAATAACTAACCTTCTTACCTATCCATGCTTCCTCTAGAATACCACAACCCAAAGGATTAGAGGGACCTTTATTAACTAAATAAACAACAATGTTTACAACCTCTGCCCACATGTTTAAAGGCAGCCCAACATGCAATCTCATAGTTCGTGCACGCTCCATTATTGTTCTATTCATGCGCTCAACCACTCCATTTTCCTGTGGAGTCCTGGGAACCGTTTTCTACCTAAAAATATCATTAGAGGAACAATAATAACCAAACTCTTTGCTGCAATACTCTCCACCATTATCAGATCTGAGACATTTTAGCTTTTTACCTATCTCATTCTCAAAAAAGCTTCTCCTTTTTTGTTTAAAAGTTTCAAATACATCAGATTTTTACCTAAGGAAATAAATCCATACCTTCCTAGTTGCATCATTAATGAATGTAGCATAATACTAAGAGCATCCGAGAGAAGATACCTGAGCTGGTCCCCATACATCCATATGCATAAGCTCCAATTTCTCATCTTTCTTTTGTTTCCCATCTTTGAGAAAACTAACTCTCTTTTATTTTCCATAAACACAACTTTCACAGAAATCCATATTAACACATTTTAGACCTGGTAAAACATCTTTGAATGAAGTAATTTCATACCTTTTGCACTCATATGCCCAAGTCTATTATGCCATAGTGCTGATTCAGAATCCACAACAACTATCCAATTTTTTGCATGTTGAACTACAACAACTGTTCCTAAACATTGTTTTTTATTTGCAATAGCTAAAGTAGAAGGAACAATATGACCTATACAAAGATATAAGGTGCCTACTTTCACACCTTTTTCTACCACTAAGGCACCTTTTGTAACCATCCAATTTTGATCACTAAATTTAACAACACAACCTTCATCATCTAGTTGCCCTGTAGAAATTAAATTTCTTTTTAACTTTGGAATGTGCCTTACCTCATGTAGTAGCCAGTGATTCTCATTCTACAAATTAATCTTGATTTTTTCCTTTCCAACAATCTAACAGGGTTCATTATCTCCCAAATAAACCAACCCAAAATCCCCTTGGACATAATCAAGAAAATAATTTCTATGGGGTGTAGCATGAAATTAATCCCTTGAATCTAACACCCAAGAATCATCAATATTGTCAAGGGAAAGAATCAAAACATCCTCATCAAATTTATTACTTACCACATTTGCCTCTTTATTTCCTTCATTTTTGTCTCCTTCTTAATTTTTTCGAGACCAACAATCTTTCTTCAAATGACCCGTCTTACCATAGTACTAGCAATCCCTCTTGTCTCTATATTGGGACCTTCTATCCCTTGATTTTCCTCGTGACTTCTCATGACTTCCAAAATTGTTTCATCTCTCCTTTGTCCTGCTCGTGCTTTCTGCATTCAAAACACTGCCTGATGTGGATGTTCCACTTGAGCTTTTTCTATGAATTTCCTCGCTCAAAATAACACCAACAACATCATCAAACTTCAATGTATTTGAACCAGAAACAAAATTGCTAACAACCATTACCAAGCTATTCCAGCTTTCAGGCAAAGAACACAGAATCAAAAGAGCCTTAACTTCTTCACCAAATTTAATTTTTACAGAATTTAATTAACTGGTAACCATATTAAACTCATTTAAATGATCAAAAACTGACCCACCTTCTACCATTTTCATATTAAATAAACACTTCATAAGAAATATCTTATTTGAAGTGGGAGGCTTTTCATATAACTTTGCTAGGGTTTCCATCAAATCTTCAGTTGTCTTTGTTGTTGTGATATTGAACTCCATCGATTGTTCCAGGCATAAACGAATACTACCAAGTGCCTTTTGTCCAAAATATCCTAGTCCTCATCTAACATTGTTGTGGGTTGCTTGGTTTTCCCTTCCAATGGTCACCATAAATCCTTCTGATAGAGGTAGTCCTCCATCTGCATCTTCCATAACTGATGGTTCTGCCCATTGAACTTCTCAACCTTCAACTTACCCTCGTCTGCCATGAGACTCCCACTCAACCGTGAGAATTTCCTGCAGACAATAATTGAAAACAACCCGCTCTGATACCACTTGTTAGGGTTAGAAGGCAAATATCTAACAAGTTAAATGAAAATTTGAACAATAAAATAGAGTAACAAAACACACATAGAAGACAACACAAAGAATTTAATGTGGTTCACCCAATCTGGGCTACATCCACAAAATCTCAACCATCTAATGATTTTATTATCCAATGCAAAATATATTACAATATCAGGAATAATGTCATACTACAACTCTCCATCCTAACTGCTTATAACAAGATTTTAGAAGCTTCTAGAAATTAGGGTTTACAAATTCAACCTTTTTCTTTTACGGTGACGAAGCAAAGAGTGTACAGTCTTAAGAAATGTAGAATATAGCATGA
Organism: Sequoiadendron giganteum; assembly: GCA_007115665.2. Taxonomy (NCBI): domain Eukaryota; kingdom Viridiplantae; phylum Streptophyta; class Pinopsida; order Cupressales; family Cupressaceae; genus Sequoiadendron; species Sequoiadendron giganteum. Next base: position 586,624,291 of record CM021100.1, read on the forward strand.
TCAGTCGCCACATACCAACATATACACCAACAACATAAGAAAAATAAGTTATATCATCATCCAGTTAGGAAATTATAGATAGAAAAAATTCAAGTTACCTGATTCCATATACTTGAAAACCCCCAAAGTTATATTCATTAAAATAAAACCCCTTTTTGTTAATTTTCATCAATGTTTTTGTTACACTCAGTAAACCAAAATCTTAGATGTAAGAAAACTTACAGATTTGAATCATTTTAATGGACTGTAAAAAGTATCATGTCTCTTATCAAAATCTACATCTTTTGAAGATCTATTTTAAATCACTTGTATGTTTTAAATCATTGAATATGATCCAAAACATTGATGAAAAAACCTACACAAATTCATAAAACACTTGAATCATCTTCATGGACTGTAAAAACATGCTTACCATAGAAAACCAAATATTTTGAAGACCCATTGTGGATCACACTTAGTAATCCAAAATAGTGCATTTTAGATCATTGAGTGTGATCCAAAAAATTGATGCAAAGATCTTACACAATTAAATTCAGAACCATTTAAATCATTTTTGTGGGCTGTAAAAAACCCATGTCTACCATCAAAACCCAAATCCCAAATTTTTTGAGGATCCATTTTAGATCATACTTAATAATCCAAAACAGTATATCTTAAATCATTGAATGTGATCCAAAATATGACGAAAAGATTCACACAATTAAATTCAAAAACACTTAAATCATCTTTTTAGACTATCAAAACCCAAAACTTTTTAAATCTTTTAAAAAACCCCAAACACCTAACTAATTCTCAATACCAATAAACCCCAGATTTTTTTAATTAGAAGAAAACCCATATGAAAAAAACCAAATTCCCACCTTCCTCCTTAAACCTGAAAATCCCCAAATTATATTTATCAAAATCTCAAAAACTGCCGAACAAAATAGGAGATAGAATCATGAATGAAATCTATGTACTTACTTGTGCATTAGTTGTACTGGGATCGTGCAAGAATGTAACCCAACTATCTTCACCCAGTTCAACCTTCTCAATCCCTCGCATCTTTTCCTTCAGTTTCTCCACCTTTGGTGTCTGCTTTGAAAAGTTGTAAATGTCAGTAAGTTGGAAATGAGTTGTCTGTGACATTGTTCTAATGTAGTTGAAAACAACACCTTTCTAAATCTCTCACCCTTGCTCTCTACAGACAAATGTTTGCGCAAATAATGCAAATACAACTTGTGGCCTCAGGAAACCAAAGGAATAAGGAGAGATAAATAGAGAGAATTAAGCAAGCCCTTCTTCATAATACCTGGCATGGTCCAAGAAGAGAGATATATAATTATTTTGGAAGCCCTCCATAGGACCTAGCTAGTATGGTTTAAGAAGAGATGTATAAGTTTTTTCAGCCAACCCCCTACCATATAACCTGTGGCATAGCTTAAAAGAGAAAAAAATTCAACCAACCCTCCTCCAGGGGACTTGACATAACCTACGAAGATAGACGAATGGGTCAAAGGATTTTGATTTTGTTCATAGAACATGGACAAGGTGTTCATTGATATGAACACACAAACACCAGAAGACTTAGGATAGGCTTACAAGCTATAAGTAAACTGTTGTGCATTGTTTATAATTTAAATTTTTCCAGTGGGCCAAACAATCAACAATGCACTGGTCATTTTCTTTCAAAGCTTAAAATGTACCAAACCATGGTTGGAGCATCCTTTACCATTTGAAGGCTTAGAATGTTACTTGATAAAATCAACATAGTGGAAGCTGTGAATACAAAAAATATACTATTCATGGAATTGGTTTGGTAGCTGAAGATAAGTCGGCATTTAAATTTTTGTCCTCTTCCTATCTAGGACAATTGTTTACTGCTGTGAGAATTTCCTAAAGTAGATTTGTGTGGGATAGATGGATTTGTTTTGTTCAGTTAGGTGACTTGCTTTGTAAGTAATTTTGGTCAACTCACTGAAATTTAGGTGATGTCTTTTTAGAGGGATTTGTCTGTTTGTTTCTTTATAATGTGATAAATAACGATTGACTTGCATTTTGTTTAGATTTAGAGTGTGACTTTTTAATTTAAATATTTAACTTTCATTTGATTCTCTCTTTTTATTTTTAGAAAATAGAAAAAAAATTCAATATACTTGTTTACGATTATTTTCATTTAGGTAAATAAATCTTTATTTAAAACTATCTTACTCATTTTATAAAATCATGATTACTATCACGATTGAAAATATCAGAATCTTACTTTCTAGTAATGAATATTGTTGGACCTACCATTGTTCTTGGTGTCTCTCCTACTTCTAGTTCTCTAGGTGGAAAGTGTGTTGCACAAGATAGTAGGAAAGCTACTCTACTAGCTTACTAGTTGACCCAATGCTTAGCTAGTTGAGTTGCCCTTTCCTCCAATGCCCAAGTTCTTAAAAGTTTCATTTAAGAGAGTTCTAGAATAGAAAGCAATTGGGTAAATTTCCTAATGTGCATTGAAAAACATCATTGAAAATGAGAGGTGGGAAGTGTAGGGGTAGCTAGTGTTCCCATCTATCTCGACATTATCATATCTCCATTGAAGCTAGTCCCTAGTACCACCGAAACATATTTTCTCACTCATCATGAGAAAGGGGAGAGGGCTTGAAAGTAACACAAGAAAAAAGAGAGTTGCAAATACCTATTGTTGAAGAGGAGACTTATATTAGATAGTTCAATCATTTATAAAAAGTTAATCCCTCAAACTATGGAAAATACTAATACAAATGGAAACACATCTTACCCACCCAAAGATTTATTAAAGAAAATTATTGAAAACTTAAACTATGTTAAAATTACTCTACATTAATTGAGCTGGGTTATGAAAACAAGGAAAACTAAAAGTAACAAAAGATACGAAAATAGAAATAGAAAATTGATGATGTAGATCAAAGACCAAGACCTCAAATCGAAGTGTTGGTCTTCGCAACCACCATTCAAATGTTTGATATATTCAACTAAAGAAGCATACTCATCGAAAAATACATAAACTCAAAAATCTATGAGATTCAATTCAAACTAAACTTATGCAAATATGCACAAAAATCTCTTGCCAAACCATATTTTGGAAATTATTTTGAATGCGCAAACAACTTCCATTTCTCCTAAAAAAAATTCCAACAGAAGCTCCCACCTTCATCTATAGGAAAACAAGTGATTCAAAATTTTCTACTAGCAATACCATGCAAATTTTTAAGCCAAAATATAAAACAATCCATTTCTGAACACTAGGTTTTGACCCCTTCCAACAACTTTTCTCAATTCTCATCTTTTTCCCCAATTTCTTTAAAATCTTGTTGGATAATGCTAATAACAACCACAAAATGATTAAATCTGAAATTTTATTTTAAATTTTGATTTCCTGCAACATACATGATGGTACAAAGATTTCAAATTTACACAACAATGCCACTCCTGCAACAACAATCTATAAGCAAACATATGCATAATTCAAGTATTCTAAAAATCATCTACAAGCAAGCCAGAATCTGATTACAACACTCCTTGAATAGTGAAAAACACCTACAACACACATAAAATACCATCAAATCCATCCTCCTCTCCATGTACAAACTCATTTCCCTAACATTCTCCTTAATTATTTTCCTGTCAAAATTCACCTAGCAACTTGGGCATGGCCTTGTCTTTTTCTTGCTAGTCCAGCTTCAAAATCATAATTATTCCTTCTTGGGCATGGGTCTTCCTCTTCCATGTATGAGCTTTCAATTGCAATTCAGAAATTGTCTTCCTGCTCCTTAACCCACTCTCTCCACTCCCTAAACGACATGCCTTCAATTTTCTCCACAAAATGCATTTCAAATTCCAGAATGGAGTTACAATTTACATTGAATGCCCACTCACAAGTTGGGCATGGGATTTTTCCTTTTTGGAAAATTAACAATTTACAAACATATTTAAAACAAATACCAAGTAAATCGATTAATCAATTGATTTTTCACATTCCCAACATCAAACCTTACTGTGTCAGAGGAGTGGAGGATTTAAATAATTTGTGCTTGCAAGAAAAACCAAAACAAAACACAATTTTTTTATTTTTTTTTGGGTATGCAGGATTGTCAGTGCACCTGGATGCTCCTGCATCAATTGATCATAAAAAAATGTTGAAATAATAAAGAACCTAGAAATCAATATAGGAAGCCTAGTAGCCAAAATACTAGTTTGCACATTGTCACCTGATTCAAGTGTGTTGTCATCCTACGATGATGGAAAATATAAGTTTCTAACCTAGAACTATTCTTTCTATACACAAGGAAACCAAGACACAAAATAGAAAGCCTGAAAATCTATTAAAAAAATAGAAAACTCACTATTTTGAGTAAAACATTGAAATGATAAGAGAAGGGGAAGAGAAGAAGAAAACCTCCATGTGATGTCCAAACTATAATAAACTTGTGTCCAAGGCAAAATGAAAGTTTTGGGAACTACTTAGAAGCTTGTCTTCAAGTCAAGCCCCTATTTTGGTCTTTCAACCTCCATGGGTAACCATTGGAACAAGGAGAAATTGGATAGTATGTATGCTTAGCCTACATCTAGGACTAAGAACAACAATGATAAAGTAGATAAATATGTAAGCATTAATCCTTGGTCTACTGAGAGAAAAACCCTAGTATTTATGGAAGAACAAGGGAGGTGATAACTACAATAGTGTCAAAGGAAACGATACTAAATGATAAATAAGAGAGGAAGATAAAATATAGCAAACCAATCTTTACAATGACAATGGAAGATGCTGAAAAGGCCAAGGAAGCTACTTCAAAGTGCTTAGATGCTTCAAAGTGTTGTCTAGAGCCAAGGAGAGTTCAAGCTTGTACCAAGGAGTTACAAATTTACATGGGAGAAAGCACAAATCTTGGAAAAACAAGAGGGAAGCCCATAATTCACTCACACCTTTTAGATATGATTATTGGACTTCTAGGCACCATGTGTATGATAGTTACAAATGAATATTTGGAATTTGAAGGTTCATTGGTAGGTCAAAAATAGATGTATTACTATATGATTAGGGATGATAGTGTGCCATGTGGACATCCACATGTCATGCTAGCATCTAAGTACAATGTGTTTAAAAAATTCATAAACTAGAAAAAAATTAAACATACACTAGGGAACACATGAAAACACTTTAAAAAGGGTTGAACACATAAAAAACACACAAAATGATGGCACTAAGACTAGTTAAAAAGGTCAATGTTGAGTTATATAATGGTCCATAAAACATTATATGAGAATGAACACTAAAATGAGGATAATTTGTAATGTCAAAATTATAGTGCACACAATTTTGGCATTATATTTAGCACAAACATCCCATTGAGTAGGGCATGTAAATTTCACAAGCCATGTAGACTAGATAAAGAAGACTCTAAATTCAATATTTGAAAAAATTAATAACATTTAAATTCCTCAATGACTAGGAATGAATTGAGAATTGTAAGAATAATTAGTCCATGTTTGATGCAGGGACTTCTGAAGACCATAACTTTTGACCTAGGAGTTTGTTTGATTTGAAATTTTACATGCAGGTACATCTCGAAGAGTTGATTCCATAACTTTTGAACCACAAGTTCATTTGATTTAAAATTTCACATGGAGGTGCATCTCAAATATTTGAATCCAACCTCAAACACACTTGTTTGTTTGGAGAAAATTTTGACACTTTTTCAAGGCTATTTTCAACTATCTAAAGCCTCAAAATGATATTTTCATATTTTTCTAGTAGTTTCCAAATTTGGATTTTTTACATTTTTCGAGGTTTTTCATGTAATTAGAATTTTTTGGTTCTCAATTAGTATTACTTTAGTTAGAATCAAATAATTGACAAGTTTAACAACCAAACAAGTAAGCATGTAATACTACTAAAAATAGATAGATTTTTAGTAGGGATTTCACTAGTAGAGGAATTGTTTTAGTTAGAGAAGGGAGAATAAAACTGAGTAAATTGAAATATTTTAAGAAATTGTATTGGTGTTTGAAATAATATTGATTAATGAAATCTATACTGTGAATGTGGTTACATCAATGTTTAGGGATATCAAATTCATGATTAATATGATCCATTAGAGGTCATTACTTCCAAGTTGTCAATCACTAATAAGTTGGACAAAAATAACAATCTCTTCCAGTTCAGCACTTTTGACTAAGTGGAGAAAATTAGGAATTCCTTTTAAGTTACTTTGGATTAATCCAAGAATGAAGATAAGAGGTAATCCTCCAAAAGATAGCTAATCACCCACTTAATGATATCCTCTTATCTTACAATATACATGAGCAACTATCAAATATAATTATAATTCCTTTTATCAATTACAATCGATCATTGCCAATGAAATGAGTTTAGTGTTATCAATGGAGTTTACATGGAGGATGCCTATGATAAAATATTAAAAAGGAATGATTATGTGTTAAATTGGGTCATATTATCAATCCAATTTTGGTCTAGCATACCTCAATGAATGAATAAAATCAATCTTCAATGAATTTGATAGGATTGATACCTATAGCTAAGTCATGAAAATTATGGAAGATGACCTTTCTCCTAATAACATTACATAGAGTACCATAATAATTTTATCTCTACATGTGGATAGGGAATACGAAGCCCTCGGGTTAGAAGAGGGAATAATTAAATTTTCTCTCTCTAAATGATGTTAAATGTAGCACCTTAATTGATCTCTACAAAGTATTGCTAAATCTCTATTATTTGTATCTAAAATAATACAAGATTGATTTTTTCCTAACAGTTCTGCACTTATACTAGCCTAACAGATGGTTTTTACAAGGCTAGAAAAATAAACCAAGGCTATAATCTATTTGTACAAATTATGATAAGAAAATGTTGCTCCCCAAATGTTGTTACCACGTCATTCTAATTAGTAGTTTATGCTAGAGTAACAAAGAAAATAAAGTATTTACACTTCTTTTTGAGATGGAAATGAGGCATGCCTTCTTAATGTAGTGGCATATACTATTCTCATATTCTTATATGTGTATCCTATAGAATAAGAAACATGAACATGCTAGAAAATGTTAAAGAAAGTAGCAACATGGGATTTGAAACATGTTAAATAGAGAAAGGTATTATAATCATTATAAAAAAATGAGCGTCACACTATTTTTAGAGAAAAGACTTATAATGTTCTTAGATGTTCAGGAAAGAATAATGTCATACAAAATTATCTATAACCACCTTGCAATGCAATAAGTACCTACACAATTGAAAACTAAAAGAATTCCAAATCCTACACATTATTAATGATTCATATCTTATAGTAGTAACTAATTGAATGTAAAATAACAATGATATGACCTAAAAAGTGTTCAAAAATAGTTTTAGCAACTCACCTCACCCAAACAATTTTTTCTTTTTATAGTTATAATAAGAAAAAAAATTAGACAATTATTTCCATCTTTGTCTCTTTGCATGATTTAATTTTCTTTTACCTATTGAAGTGGCTCTAGTAAATACAAAATAAATTAGACAATTATTTTCATCTTTGTTCAACTTACTAATATATGATTTTCTACATGATTTAATTTTCTTTTATTTATTGAAGTGCTTCACATGATTTGGGCCATTCATTTGATACAATTTTTTTTTTTTAAACAACTTTACTATTCGAAATGGTAATAATATCAAAAGTCAAAGATGGAATAAAATTTTGAGTCAATTAAAGTGAAAAATTTGATCTATATACTAATTGTTTCCAACAAAAACCATGAAAAAATAGATAGTGACTCATTTAAAATAGATAGAAAAATTTAATATAAATTATATCATTATTGATTAACTTTTTAAATTTTAAATGTTAATAAGAAAAAATATCACATAAAGTTACATTCACTTAATATATACAAATATATTTACTTTACCAAAAATAACTAATCAAATAATAAATAAATATATTATAATGATAAAAACTATCCATCTCTATTGTGTCCAATAAATATTAAACATAATCTATTTGTCTTTTTCCCTTTCTATCCAAAACTTAAATTTGATAGTGATCTTATCAACAAAAAACATATTGTATAGGTTACCTTTCAAATTTTTGATTGTCTACCATATTTTTTTGGATTTATTTATATTCTATAAATGACAACCCACCAGTGGGAGTCACGGGGGGGGCCACATCATGTTTAATTGTAATAATGAAAAATTATATTATTACGCATGTCATATATCTATGTTTTCAGATATTTCATTCAATGCAAGAAAACAAATATTCTCAGATAGCTTTAAACTAGCAATTGCACCTTGGTGAGCAATGGGTGTGTTGAAGAGGTGTGGAAGGTCAATTAGGAAAAAAATTGAGCTATTTTTTACATACATGAGGTCAATTGGTTGGCCGACCATTTAGCAAATGATGTTGCTTTTGCAAAAAAGGTCTCAATGGAGAAGCGATAGCTTCAAATCAAGTATGCACCCTCTTATAAGGATCCAAACACAACTGAAACAAAACCTGTGAATGAGAAAGATAATCATGTGGTCACATAGTGTTATCTCAAGAAATATTTTCTAACAAGTATTTGGAACTCTAGAAGACAAATCAATAAGTACATAGGTGTACATCTAAATTTTAATTTAGTAGGGATATGGGAGAATGAGAGAGTTCATTATTAAATTGAATGACGAACAATCAACACGTCACAAAGAAAAAATAACAGGGTTTGTTGTCTCATAGGCTATCTTTGGCCTTATGGACATTAAAAACCTTCTATTCTATTCAACCAACAAGATATTGAAAAACAAGAATCTGTATAGAATAACATTTTATCATATTTATGTTCATATATCACCAAGTTTAGGTAAATAGGTCTCAAAAGGTACATTAAGCTATAATAGAGAAGACTGGAGTTAAAGGATCATAGGTTGTGAAAATATCAAGAAACTACAAACTAAATAAATGCTAACATAATATGATAATAAAGCCAAAGAGGTGAACTTCAAACCATAAAAACTAAGTATAACTACAAATAGTGTTATATGGAAAGGATCTCCCAAGGAAGCATTGAGATGAAAAATAAGAAATATAGGAGTAGCGATATCACCATGTTTGTAGCTTAGATCACCACAAAAGGGCCAATACAAGATACAATTATGTCCATAATATGTCTAGGAATAAGGTGGTCAAGATTAACAATACTCAAAGAAAGCCTAACATGCATCCTATAACCTTTCTTAGCATCCACAACCAATGAACCTCTAGTAATAAAGAAAAAAGTTGGCACAGGAAAGGAGAATGCTAGCAAAAGTTGTGTAGTTTGGCTTGAAACATGCCAATTTAATTTTCTTGAAATTTTCTAAAGATTTAAAAAAAAATCCATTTTGTGCATATCCTGCAATCATTGCATGTCATGGGATAACCTCTCTTCAAAGAATTATGTCAAACAGTTCACGTTCCTTTTCTATGCTTCCACATTTTGCATACATGTCTACCAAAGAATATCCAACTATAATAGCTAAAAATTCCCCCCTTCGATGATTCTTTGAGGGATGTCCATACCCTATTCCAAAGCTCCCATTTTTCATAGACATGGAGGGTATTGGCGAAGGTTGTAGAATTTAGCTTTACACTTGCCAATTGCATTTTATTGAAAGTTTCTAAAGCCTTTTCAACAAATACATTTTGTAAATATCCTGGAATCATTGCAGTCCATGAGATGCCATATTTTTCAATTATTTTGTCAAACATAAAGAATATATACAAATTGCATTCTTGAAATGAATTTCTAGGGAAAACTGTGCATACTTTTTTTCATCAATGGTTCTAAATAGAGTAAAAGACCAATTGTTCAAACAAAATGGACAACTAGAAATGTTTTGTGACTAGGTCAAAGAAGGGTTGACCATTGGATCTGTAAAGACAACCAATCCAGTTCAGATAGGGGCCTTCGACATAATAAACACTTTGAAATTAAATGTTTATTGTTTATTATTATGATTACATTGTATTATTTATCAAATAATTATTTTTAAAATTTAATAATAATTTATTTGTTAGAATTAATCAATTAAATATATGAGTTGAAGTTATATAAATGTAAATGAAATCAAGAAAGTTGAAAAAAAAGTAGAGATAAATCAAGTATAGTTTGAAAATTGTAAGAGAGGTAGATGGCTTAGAAGATAAAAGAATTCTAGATGACTAAATTTTTTTTCTAGAATTCTTTATTCCTATAATAATTGGTAAAATCCTAAGAAGTATATGGCATACCAAGAATCATAGAAGTGTCTTTGGAGGTGTGGAAGTGTTAATAGACATGGGTGTGTTCTATAAACTCATAATTACATCTGTTGTATATAGTGACACTAAAATATCTTACTATTAGCATATGCACCATCTACTATAGTACTTGATAAGTATGAAAAGTTTTTTTTTTTATCAGTGATAAGTATGAAAAGTTTAAGGAATATTATTTTTATGGTATATTTAGGAACATGCTTAGTTAAGCCCCTAAAAAGTACGTTTCAACATTAAATTTTGTAAGAGTTGAAATTATTGGAAGATTTGGAGTGTGTGGCTTTATAATGGTAGTGCAATGATGATAATGGATCTATGTTATAGTTATGGAGTATGTGGATTTATAATGGTAGTGCAATAATGATAATGGATCTATTCTATAGTTATGGAGCATGACCTAGGTGGTCTTGCAAAATAAAGGTGTGTAGGTGCTCAAGAATGATAGATGATAATGAATCATTTCCTTTTTTAGTAACTCACTTATATCCTTAGGACTAGTCCAATCATAAGACATGAAATAGAATTAGATTTTATATGTGAAAACAAGAATTAGAAATTGTGATGTTCAAAATAACATACATATATTATTGTAAATATAATGAAATCTCTACAATGTAAAAATTATATTAATTAAAAAATAAAATATAGTAAAAACTCATATTGATTAAAATAAAATATTTTTAAAATGATTCATGATTTAAGTTAGCTCACAACATTTTATAAAATTTGAAAGTTACTAGATCAAATATTTATTCACCTATTTAATTCACACTAATGAATGAAAAATCTAAAAATCAATAAATAATAATGATAAGTCAAAATATAAAATATCATAAACAAATTCCATATATAATTTTACTACTTACAAACTAATTAAAAAACAAAGGAAAAGATCATGGCTATAATTTTTTTATAGTTTGCACAAGGTGAGCCTTCTTTGGAATATTTGTACTTATTGTTTTCACTTGAGGTTGCTATGTCATAGGATGCTTTCTTTGGCTACGTATTTTTGCATGGAGTATATGCAAGGAATGTCATTTTGAAACCGTATTTACAAACACTCTAGAGGTGGGCCCGACCAGAAAGTCCAAGTGAGAAAATACAAAAGGTTAGGTCATTCAAAGACTACATGGTAGCTTAAAAATTGTCCTCATGTACCACCAAGATTTGTCGAGAAGGTACCCTACACAACACGTGGTCCTCCAAAGAAACCATAATCCTCCACATCATATCTATAGATCTCTCAAAATAAACAATAGCTTCAAAATTCATGGGGAGATGTGAAACATGCCATTTTTTTATCTCTATAAAAGAGATAGACAATCCAAAATAAGCTTGTTATCACAAGCTACTACAACAACTAAACCCAGGAGATTTAAAATACAATTAGTATGTGTCAAACTATGTTGTGTTGAAACTATATGATGTTGCCACTTCTCAATGTAGTTTTCACAACATGTGCAATCGAGCTTCCTCTATTTGAATTCCATCAATATTTCCTTTCTCCCTGTTATGTAACGAATGAATTATAGTCAGAAACATGTTGTAAAGTTGAACACAATGGCAACACAGGTTCCGAAACACTTATCATGGTGTTGCTCACAATATTTTTGTCTTAGCTTGGAGTTTTTCTAAGATATGGCTGTGGATTATGTGTTTACCTTTCCCATTTATGGTGCCTCTTTTTTTCTCATATAATGACAATCTTAATATTCTAATTTATCTAGGTAATGGTGGTTGATTTGCAGGTGGAGTTTTGGAAGGTGAATTCAAAACTTAGTACCTACAAAGTAATAGTGGTAGATAGAGGGAGAGGATTTCCCTAAGATAATATGTAATGTGTACCTTGCATATGTAAATGTGTGCCTTGTTGGAAGGTGGAGAAATAACAACAATGTTTTCCCCTTTTTCAATCATTCCATTCAACTAAATTATTCTACATTATAGAGATATCCTTCTTGGTGATTGGTGTTCTTTTTACAGATCTTTATTATTTGTTCAATTGGATTTGTTTCATCAATCTCATATTTTAAACCCTAAGCTTTGATACTATGTGAGATAAATGAAAAGGATCCATAATCATACAACTAATAAAGCTACACATAAAATACAAGAGAATACCAATATGTGATGATTTGTTAATGGCATCAAAAGAAGAATTCAATGTTGCCAGTTCTGGTTCGGGTTCAACTTGAGGATTCAACAGAATAATATTATGGGTTGGGTTCATCAATACAAAAGAATATAAAAATTATACACACATGCACACACACTTTTCCTTCATTCTCCTAATTTCTATTATATATTTAAAGTGTCTATATTTAAATGATAAGCTATAAAAAACCCTTTTTTAGTAAATTAAACATTTATCCCTAATATTCTTTTAAATATTTATATTCCATATTATGAAGTATATACAAATATTTGTTATATATTTCCTCTAAATATTTATTAAAAAGACTCAACCATTTCAACTATCATTTTACAAAATTGTTAGGATGTAATGTGAAAGGTTGCAAGAGTTGTCTTAATGATGTGACCCACCAAGCAAAGTTGTTTGTTGATGCCTATGTAGAAAGAAAGTTGAAAAATGCCAAAAATATTTTTGATTCATCGACATGGTGATCTATGGATTGTGATGTACTCATTGGTATGGATGAGGAAAAACTTCCAACATCAAGGCATGATTCTTCTAGTGCCATAACAACACATTCAAAAAATATAATACTAGTGGCCAGTGGGGCAAATGTAAATACCTATTTTGCACCCTGTATCACACTCAGATCCCAACCATCATTGGAGATCATTATATGGGAGGAAAACTATTGATATACAACCAAAGAAGGAAATTAAATATTCGATCCAAATTCCCATTATAGATGGTAAACAATTTGAATGATCTAGGCTTTCCACCCAAACTAAGATCAAAATAAAAATGCAGCACTGGGCATTTATTTCATAGGGAAAACAAAAAACAACCCACTACACTGACCAAAGTCTTAGATGGACAAATATTTGTCTTCCTCCTGGATAGTGATCCGGGAAAAGGGGTTGTCCATTCTTCTAATCATATTTCTCCATTCACTTTTACAACAGGTTGAAGTAGATTCATTATAGATAATCGAAAAGAAAAACCGATTGATCAATTGATGGTAGTGGTTTTTTTACCTTGTCATTAGAGACCTAATCATAGGGAAGCTGGAGCTAGAGGATTTTCCTAAGAGTTTGAGCATAGGAAAGACTTTGTCACCATTCATAATTGCATAGAATGCCAAAAAATATTAGAAAAGGTTTAATATCCCAAGGTTCTATTTGAGTTTGGTTGGATCTTCTTGGGTTTATTTTGGGTTCACTCAGGAAAAACTCATAAAATTCACATCACCCCTGGTGCTATTCCCTAGCCACACCAAACCAGACCCCATAATAGGTTTAAATCAAACCAAAATCCAGGGCCTCTATTGACAAACTAGCAACGTTGAATGAATTGATTGGAAATGGTAGGAGACATTACCTCTATTCATACACATCTCAAAAGGTTACAAAAGAGTAGACCACCTGGATGAACCCCACTGTAACATTGCACATGCTTTGGTTGATAAATGCCTAAATACTGAACCACCATTTTTGTGGTTAATGCCGTAAAGATACTATTGGGCAGTATGAAATCCATGTAACTTTTACACTTCTTGGGGAATTATATATAGGGTAGTTTCTGGCATTGATGTTGTAGACATGTAAAATTGACTTCGCACCTCGAACAACATCAAACAACATTGACCAACCTCAAACGACGTCAAACAATATGGGACATCGTCTTTCATCACCTCAGAATGACTTAGAATCATCCCGTAACACCTCAGAATGACTCAGAATCATCCTGTAACGCCTCAAAATGACTCGAAATCATCTTGTAACACCTCAAAATGACTCAAAATCATCTCGTAACGCTTCAAAATTACTTGGAATCATCCCGTAACACTTCAAAATGACTCAAAATCATCATGTAACACCTCAAAATGACTCAAAATCATCTCATAACACCTCAGATGACTCAGAATCATTTCGTAACACCTCAAAATGACTCAAAATAATCTCATAATGCTTCAGAATGATTCAGAATCATCTCGTAACACCTCAAAATGACTCGAAATCATCCCATAACACCTTGGAATGACTTAGAATGATTCTACAACACCTCAAAATCATCCCTTAACACATCATAATGACTCAGAATCATCTGTAATATCCTAGATCATCTCGAATCATCTCATAATCACTCTGAAGCATCTCAGAATTATCCTGTAATGTCTTTGATCATCTTGGACTCATATCGCAATGTTCCCACATCGCACCACATCAAAACGACATCAAAAACCCTAATTCCTATATTAATTGAATAATACAACATTATTTAATTAATTCACTTTTTCATCACTTCAGACAAACTAAATAAATTTCATTTATTTAATAAGGTCTTGAAAACCCTAATCCCTATATTGATTAAATAAAACAAAACTATTTACACTTTTTCATCATTTCAGACAAATTAAATAAATTCCATTTATTTAATAAAGTCCTGGAATCCCTAATTATGCTATTAATTAAATAAAACAACATTATTTGATTGATTCATATTTCATCATTTTGACCAATTAAATAAATCATATTTATTTAATAAATTCCTATCTCAACTTATTTCATCCTGGTTGATTAAATAATGCCAATTATTTAATTACGTCACTAAATCACCTTATTCCTCTAAGTGGATTAAATTATTAAACAATAATTTAATTACAACACTTACCCTCCAAAAATTTGAATAAATAAACTATTCAAATAAATTATCAAAAATCAAATCAAACTAATCCAACTCTGTTTGCAAAACTCAAACTTCATTTCCACATTCAACTCCAAAGAGGAATTAATTAATTATCTCAATTAATTCATATTCCTCACCCACTTTGTGATTGAGCAAACTACGATTGTTGACTGAGCAATCTAATTTTTTAACTAATCAATCCAAATTGTTAACTGAACTATCTATTATGTTAACTAATCAATCACAATTCCTAACTAAGACATCACATTCCTAACTAATCAATCTAATTCTATTTATTGATATATCACACCCCTGACTAGCCAATCTATTTCCTAATCACACAAATTGTGCAATCAAATTTGCACAATTCTCTCATGCCTAAATCCTGTCAACACACTCCAACCATTGATCTATATATTCTTCAAAACAATCTTGATCATCCATTTCAAATCAGATTTTCTATATAACAAATCCCTTTCCTCATAAATAAGGATCAGAGAATTAACATACATTGAGAAACAAAGTGCTAGCAAAAACACCATAAACAAAGCTTCACCATTGTCTTCGATCAACCAAACACAACAAGCATTCATCCACGCTTTGCACACAAACTTTGGAGGCTTCATTGTGATAAGAACAATCCAACATCAAGTGAATACACTCCGCTACGAGGTGGTAAAAGCTATTTTTTTTCAATTTGGTAAATCAGTAGGTTCCTCACCATGTTTGCATTAGTATAGTTCAATCTCATATGTGTAGGAGTCTTTAGATTTTATATTTTTTGCATTTTGGTTGTAGATTAGATTTCTTTGTCAGATTTCTTTCATTTCCTTTTTGGATCTAAATTTGGCCTTCTTTCTCACCCTCACACATTCTGGCACTCCCGGTGGGACACTTGTCCCCTCCTCTAACATTCATTTGAGTCACTTGTGAAGTTGGAGGTCCTGGAAACGCTTCTGACAGAGTTTTCACGCGCTTTTCCAAAAGACCTGAGCATTTGTTTGAAAAGTCTGAGCGCTTGTCTGTCAAGAAAATTGTGCATTTGTCAGAAGAACTACACATTTTTCATGGGAATGGTGCTTTTTTCTGAAATTGGCGCATTTGTATTTTTTGTAGTTAGCATTTATTTTCCAGGGTTTTTTAGCATTTGCTTCTAAAACTATGCAGTTGTCTGAAACCTGCGCATTTATATTTTCTATTATGAGCAGTTTTTTTGATGAACAAATGCACAAATCCTGCCCTCTTGTAATAGGTTTTATCACTAACTATTTTTTTTTTTTGGATGTGTAGGTAGGAATTGACAGATCTGATCTAGGATTGCAAGGACTTTAACATGTTTGTTGTAGGGATGATGATCGGTCCCAATTTTTGAGTTACTTTTAATTAACTTAGGAACTTTCTTTTGGTGCTCTAAAATTCAAGAACAACAAACTCACTTGATTTTGGTGTTGTTAAAATTAAAAAAAATTAAGCTTTTTAACTTAGGAACTTTCATTTGGTGCTCTAAAATGGACAACAACAAACTCACATTTGAATTTGGTGTTATTAAATAGAACCAATTTTAAACATTCTAAGTTAGGAATTTTCGCTTGGTGCTCATAAAAAGAATAAAAACACTTCAATTTTGGGCTCTAAAAATGAACACATTTAATGTTTTCATAAGTAGGAACCTTTAATTTTGGTGCATAAAAAGAGCAAAAATGTTTTTCATTTTGTTGACGCACGCACGTATTTCATTTGTTGACCAAGATAAGACAAGGATTTATTTTATTAGAAACACTTCTATTGGAGCTCATAAAAATGAACAAATGTTTCTTTGTGATTTCTCACCATTGCTATCTTAATTACTTGATTTCTTGAACACTTCATATTGGTGCAAGTTAAAAACAAATTTGTTTTGTTTACTCACAAATTTTTGGGGATAACATTGCTCGAGGTGTTTAAAATGAATCAATTTGCAATGAAGTATTTTCTATGCATACAGTGATTGGCAAAGATAAATTTTCTTATCTTCTCCCCTCACACCTTTTGGCAATCTTGGGTGAGTGAAAGAACATTTTTGAGCATTCCACTTTATTTTTAAAGTTTACCTTAAAGAGGGGGCTTGCCTTGAGACACATCTCGCACTAGAGAACTCATTGCAAGGTCTCAAAGCACGTTTACTAGCAGGATATATTAAAGGTTTTGAAATCATAAGAAAGTAGCTTCAAGCCATGCTAACAATAGACTGCACCTAATCTCATGCCTTAAGTGGAACAAGAACAGTTAAAGAGCTTTAAGTGGCCAGTGGGTGAGTGTCATATTTTTGCATTCATAGTTACTACTAAGAACCAATTTGTTTTAGAAGCCACCCTATTATCCTAAAACATTCTCTGAAAGTGGTGCATCAGAATTTACTTCCGAGAAGTTACTTGCTATGTCTGACTACATGCGCGCACCATAATTTGCATGTAAAATTTTCTCTTCAGAGCATGAGGCGAGCCTACCTAAGAGAATGGTGTCTATCCCCTAGGGTTGTAATTGTTGGTTTATGTTAAACTTAGCCCATTACATTCAAAACAATTTGACATCAAATTTTGTGTTTGATTTATAGAAGAAAAAAACACATTCAAAACAAACACTAAATGAGATGGTTAAACTACAAACCCTTTGATTTAGTACAGACTTGTGAGAGAAGCCTTATGTTTGCACCCCTTTGAAAGGATATTTCCTTAAAGGTTTTAAAACATTTTGGCTTTGATTTTAGGGTATATTAATCAAAGTAAACATTTGGGAACTATGGCTTGGGTGTTGTGATTTCACAGCCTAAGTTATAGACATAAAGGTCATATAAGTCCATGCTTGCTAAGTTAGTCCAAGTGTTGTCTTATCAATTGCCATATTTCAAAACATGGAGAAAAAGTTGAAAAAGAGTTCACATGATCATTGTTCAAACCAAAACAATTGGAAAGACAAAAGGTCATATAATCCCACATCCATTATTTCCATCCTACTTATTTGAAATCAAAATCAAACAAACCATTAAGGTCATTCCTCCACTTAGACGTCCATGATATTAACAGTTACTTGGGACTCGCAGATAGTACAAGTAGACTTTCCCGCAACATATCCTCAGGATAAGGAAGTGGAATATAGACCTTAGTTCTTTAGCATTTTGATTCCCAAAGAAGTAGTGTCATCCAAAACAACACACAAACCCTAGGGTCTTGAGTTTCACATCAACCATGACATAACATCACCAACTTTATGACCATTTGGTGACCAACTACCCTAGTTCAATAACCAAATATTTTAGCACCAATCATTCAGCTAAGTCTCACACACATTACAGGTGCACAAACTAATATCATAAGAAGCTTGAGAAATTTTTTCTTTCAAAAGAACGAGACACCTTGCCAGTTTCTCACCGCTTCAATTGTCCTAAATGAATAGGAAGAAAAAGAAAATATAGCAGCCGAAAGACCCATATTACTACATCCCATGTGGCAATAATTATCCACTTCATGATCTCCCACAAGTTCAAGATCCCTAAGGTAAAATCCACAGGTTGTCATTTTAGACTTAAGCATTTGAGTCCAAAGGCTCTCAAGAAACACCTCGTGGTGCTACATAAAAACATAAACAAATTTATAGAAAAAATTTATAGACGTGTTTCCAAGGACAATCTAGAGTTATATATGTTCTTCTTTGGTCAAAATCCTGGTTTGTTTCATGATATTGAACTTCTCTAGAGGAAGGAACCAGATTTACATACCCATACGTAGGACAACATCATGTCTTTAAAATTTGAGTCAACTAGAAAGTGCACCACTTTCCCATAGGAAACCCAAGTTGTTTATGAAAACCATGAGATCATAACATAGGAAAAAGATGGAAGCCAACAAGAATACCACCAATATCCCACAAAAAAATGCCATGAATGATAAGAGTAGCCCATGGGGATATAGCCCAAGTTACCTTGAAACTCCCCAGAAGAGAACAGTATATAGCGACACTTTCACTAAGGAAGAAATAAGCCATAAATAGAAGGAGGTTATGGAACAAGGTAACCAAGACCCAAACCAAGTGATCATAGAGGAGGTAAACAACGATGAAGAGATAAATGAGGAAGAATTGTTTAAACATTCTAACAACCCTAAGGTTCTCAAATTAATGGATAGGTTGTTAAGAAAAGACCCGAACTCCTATTTCTTCAAATTAACACAAAGTGGTACTAAATTACCAGTGGACTTTAACGTAGAAGCTCTCAAAGACCCCAATCTTATTCCCTTAGGGGACAAATCAGTTGTGAGACATATAACCCAACCTTTGGAGAAATCGAATATGCCACCTGTGTTCTCAAAAAATAGCAATCAACCCAAAGAGAACCCCTTGTTCAGAATACCAACTCAAGTTGAACAAGCAACAGTAGCACAAATGTACCAAGGGGGGCCATCTGAATATGAACCTTAGAATGACAATATACCTCCTAGGCAATACATGCCTCAGAATGCCTCAAGTGTCGACTCTTCCAAGAACAATCACTATCTCGAACAGGGTGGAACACAGGGTCCCCCTCCAAACAACTAGTATCTTCAACAAGGTGGAACACAAGGTCCCCTTCCAAACCAGAAATATTATCAACAAGGTGTCTCACCAACACATCATCAGGTTAACCTTTATTTTAGTCCTACCCAGCAAGGTGTGCCATAGAGCGCCCTTAATTAGTTGTCCCAACAACAAGGTGTCCCACTAACGCATCATCAGGGTAACCTTCATTTTAGTCCTCCCAACAAGGTGTTCCACAAAGCGCCCTCGATCAATTATCCCAACAACAAGGTGTCCCACTAACACATCATCAGGGTAACCTTTTAGTCCTACCTCATAGGGTGTGCCAAAGAGCACCCTCGATCAATCATCCCAACAACAAGTTATTCCGCCAACACATCATTAGGGTAACTTTCATTTTTGTCCTATCTAGCAAGGTGTGCCATAAAGCAACCTTCTTTAGTCGTCCCAACAACAAGATGTCCTACCAATGCATCATTAGGGAAGCCTTTCATATGTTCCACCCCAACAACAAGGAGTTAATGCTCCTTATACACAACAAGGATTTAACCCTCCTTATACACAACAAGGAGTTAAACCCCCTTATACACAACAAGGAATTAACCCTCCTTACATCCCATATGGCTATCAAGGTCATGTACCTTCACAATATCCGACCTATAACCAAAATATGATAGGACAATAGGGTTATCACATACAACCTTCGCAAACACATATACCTAAAAAAGAGATGGAACTAAAGCTAGATGTTGTCACCCAACAAATAGAAGATATGCAGATAGGAAAATAGAAGAAGACCTACACCATGTAGGAGATTTTTCCATTCCCATTTGATCATTCCATCACGACACTACCCTTTCCAAAAAACTTTGAGATACCTAGATTTGAAATAAAATACAAAGGAGTAGGAGATCTAGTAGAACATGTACGTGATTTCTTGGTATCATGTATGGAGGTACAAAAAAATGATGCCTATCTCATGAGGCTCTTTCCATGCAGCCTTATAGGTCATGCTATGGACTGGTTCATGTTGAGAAATGTGTCTCAACTTCTAGCTTGAATCCCCTATTTTCATGCCTTGGCAAAATTTTCTTATTTTTGCAGTTTATCGCCATACCATGCCTGGCTCTTTTCTTGCCTTGGCAGTTTATCGGGTTATCGCTCGCTGTCTGTTCCCTGACTGCGGTTGGCATCTTTCAGTATGCCTTGTCTGTCACCACCATATCACGGGAAATTAAGCGACCGACCGCGGTGGCCGTGGTGATGCTACCTGTAGTGGTCTTGGCGACTACCGCCATACTGTAAGCGATGGGTCCGCTCACCACGGTGGTCACGATGAGACCGCCTACGGTTGCATTCGGCAGTTACTGCCACACCGCAGATAGTTAAGTGACTGACCGTGATGGACGCGGTAAGACCGCCAGCAGTCTGGTTGACGGTCACCACCCTACCGCGGGGTGGCCTCTCGGCCCCCATGGTAGCACAGTAAGACCATTAGCGGTCCCACTGACCGGTCACTACCACACCGTGGTCCTGTCCGATGAATGCAACGGTAGCACGGTGGTGTTTTCATGGTGAGGGGAGTGAGCTTGGTGAAGTCATTGGTGAGCTCGAATGAGCTCACCACTATACCACAGGATGAATCAAACCTTGCTATGGTAGAGTGGTAAGAGCTCGGCTAGGCTCAGTTCGCTCACCACCATACCACGAGCAGGTCAAATGAGCTCGGCAGTAGAGCGGTAAGGACTTAGAGAGCTCGGATGAGCTCAGGTCCAATTTGACTAATTTTGACTCGGAGTCAAAGTGCGATAGCGAATGCAGGAAGGACACTTGGCAGGTTGACAACTGTTTGATTGGCTAAAGGCCAATGTAGTAAATGGTAGTTAATGCAAACTTGTACGACAGGGATTGAAACCCAATTATGGAATGGCATTGAATGCCTGGGTGGCTCAATGATGAAGATATCTGTCAGAGAAGATCGATTGTGTGATTAGATGAGTGATTCATGAACTTGATGGTCGACGATGGGTTGATAGAATTGAATGCAACATATGACTTATTAAGTCGAGTATAATATTGCATGGAAAAGAGATTTTTTCAAATTGCATGTTAGAAATAACATTGTAACAGTGAGATAAAACAAGTAGTGTTGTTGTGAGCTGATTAGATAAGACTGAACATTGTATGTAACTATAATACAATTGTCTTGACTTTGTGTGGTGGTTTTTTTACCTGTAAAGGTTTTCCCACATATATCTTGTGTCAACTATGAATGCTTAATTTTGTTATCTATTTTTATTGGTTGTATTCTTCTCAAGTAAGTTTATAAAGCTTTTTGAACTTGTTTATGCTCTTCTCCTCTATTGTATTAGTGTTAAGGGAATGTATTCCGCACTTTTGGGTCATTAGATCCATCCTATTTTTCCCTTCAAGTGGTATTAGAGCCTGGCCCATTGTGTTATCCTTGAGAGAAAGCTCAGTTTTTTGTGCTAATACTGTTTCAGTGGGAGTCTTGCATTGTTGAAACTTGTTTCCGTTTGAGATGGTGAATACATAAGGTAGAGTAGATATTGAAAATTTTAATGGCAACAACTTTGAGTTATGGAAACTCAAAATGGAAGACTTGCTGGTGGATAGAGACCTCTGGTTAGCAGTGTCTAGAACTAAGCCACAAAATATGATGCAAGAGGCTTGGGATCTTGCTGATAGAAAAGCAAGAGGTCTGATAAGACCGAATCTTGCTGATTCTGTACTCCTAAACTTCCATGAGGAGCAGTCTACAACTTCATTATGGAAGAAGCTTGGTGATATTTATCAAGGAAAGTCTTTGGTAAATAAGTTATTCCTGAGGAAGAAGTTATACTCCTTGAAGATGGACGAAGGTGCATCTATTGCAAACCATCCGAACTCATTTAACATGAGTTACTCAGCTGGCATCTGTAGGTGTAAAGACTGAGGATGAGGATCATTGCATGCTCCTATTGTGTTCATTACCTGACAGTTGGGATCATCTTGTGATGGCTATTGGAAGCACAACCACTGCATTCAAGATGGATGACGTGGTTTCTTCGCTCTTGTCTGAAGAAATGCGAAGGAAGTCTTATGAGATGGCCAAAGAGGCTCTTGTTGTTCGAGGTAGACCAAAGGAGAAAGGCAAGAAGAAAGACAAGAAGTCAAAATCCAAATCTGCAGAGAGATCGAAGTCTCTTGGTAAAAATTTCAAGGTGAGATGCTGGAACTGTGGGCAACCTGGTCATATCCGGAAGGACTACAAGGAGAAGAATAAGAAGAATGTCTCTAACAATGAATCTTCTCAAAGTGATGCAGATGCTTTCATTGTAGTAGCCTTGAAAAATTAGGCATCTAATGATGTCTGGCCGGTTGACTCAGGTGCGTCTTTTCACATGACGTCCAATAGAGAATGGTTCTCTAAATATGAGAAGTATGACGGTGGAAAGGTATACTTTCCAAGTGATTCAACGTTGGAGATAGCTGGCAGAGGAAGAGTCAGAATTCAGTTTCCTAACGAGAGAGTCAAAGGTATTGGTGGCATACTTCGCATACCAGGTCTGGCTCGAAATCTTCTTTCTAACAGTAAGTTAAATGATGTTGGTGTAGAAGTTTCTTTCTCAAGTAGGGGATGTAAAATGGCTAGAGGTGCAATGGTGCTAGCTAAGGGTGTTCGTACTAGCACTCTATACAAACTGGATGCATGACCTATTATTTGTAACAGTGCCTCTGTAAAGCCAAGCAATGTTGCACCTATAGAGAAAGATGAAGACACTTCTCTAGATGCAAATGCTATGGAGGTAAAACTCCCAGCTAAGAAGACTATACTATGGGATCATAGACTTGGTCACATAGGTGAGAAAGGTTTAAAAACCTTGAAAAATAAAAATCTTGTAGAAGGGCTTGATGATTGTAACCTTGAGTTCTATTTTTGCGAACATTGTATCTATGGAAAACAACACCATATTTCATTTTATTCTAGTCCTCATAAATCTTCTGGTATACTAGATTATGTTCATTTAGATGTGTTTGGTCCAGTTAATGTTCCTTCGTTATCGAAGTCTAGATACTATATTTCTTTTATTGATGACTATTTGAGAAGGGAATTTGTATACTTTCTTAAAAGTAAATCAGAAGTGTTCAGTGGGTTTAAAAAATTTAAATCTTTGGTAGAGAATCAAATTGGAAGGAAAATCAAATGTTTGAGGATAGACAATGGCGGTGAATTTTGTTCTGCAGATTTTGAAAGGTATTACACTGATCATGGAATTAAAAGGCATAAGACAACGCCTTACACTCCACAACAGAATGGAGTTTCTTAAAGGCTGAACAGGATGCTGATGGAAAAGGCAAGGGGTATGTTGAGTGATGCTGGTCTAGAGTAGAAGTTATGGGCTGAGGTTGTGGCTACAACATGTTATCTAATAAACATATCTCCTTGCTTTGCTCTTGTTGATAAAACGCCTTTGGAAGCATGATTTGGTAAGAGGCCCTCTCTAAGGCATGTCCGAGTGTTTGGTTGTGAGGCATATGTTTATGTGCCAAATGAAAAGAGATCTAAATTGGATAACAAGGTTGTCAAATTTATTCTCATCATCTATGGAGTTGGTGTGAAGAGATGCAAGCTTTGGAACCCTGTTACTGAGAAGGTTTTGTACATAAGAAGCGTGATATTTGTCGAGTTGAAACGTTCAATATGTGATCAACAACTTGAGACAGATCAGAGTGACAAGTAGAAGGATACAGTTGAGATTCCCCAAACTCCAGAAAGGGAAGAGTTGCATGTTGTACCTAAGATTGGGGAGAGATCAAGTAGCTCTAGAAGTTTTGATGATGAAGAACAACTCATCCTGTAAGAAGATCTACACGAGAAAAAAGGCAACTTGAAAGGTATGGTTTCTCACTATTAAATTTGAACTGTGCCTATGCTTTAATTACTAGCACTGATGAGCCTAGGACTGTAAAAGAAGCAATCAACATGGTTGATTCAAATTCTTGGCTACAAACCATGAATGAAGAGATGGATTCTTTGAAAAAGAATGAAACCTGGAATTTGGTACCACTGCCTAAAGGGAAAAAGCCTATTGGTTGTAAGAGGATATTCAAAAAGAAAACAGGCCTTGATGGCAGTGTTGATAAGTATAAGGCAAGGTTGGTTGCAAAGGAATTTTCTTAGATTGAGGGAATTGATTATGGAGATATTTTTTCCCCTATAGAAAAGCTGACATCAATTAGATTTCTGTTATCATTGATAGCTATATATGATTTTGAAATTGAACAGATGGATGTGAAGACAATGTTTCTCCATGGTGAGCTGGAAGAAGAAATCTACATGTCCTAGCCTAAGCATTTTGTTGAAAGAGGTAAACAAAATCTGGTTTGTAAGTTAAATAAATCTCTCTATGGTTTAAAGCAATCTCCTAGAATGTGGTACCAAAAAATTGATACGTTTGTGTTGTCAATTGGATTTGTGAGATCAAAATCTGATCACTGCATTTATTATAAATTTGAGAATGATTGTGTGCTTGTTATTACCCTGTATGTGGATGATATGTTATTCATTGCAAATAGCAAGACTATGATTTATGATCTTAAATCTCAGTTGTCTGCAAAGTTTGAGATGAAATATCTTGGTACAGCTAGGTATATTCTTGGAATGGAGATAACCAAGGACAAAAAAAGCATAAATATTTAGGTTAGTCAGAGTAAGTATGTGAAAACAGTTCTGGAGAGGTTTAGCATGGATGATTGCAAGCATCTTGTCATTCCAATCATGCATGGAACTAAGTTGTTTGTTGAAGACTATCCAAAGTCTGCTACTAAGATGGAGGACATGACCAGTGTGCCTTATGCAAGTGTCATTGGCAGTTTAATGTATGCTATGGTCTACACAAGACTAGACATTGCCCAATTAGTGGGAGTTCTAAGCCAATTTATGGAAAATCCGAGAAGATCACATTGGGATGTTGTGAAGAGAGTATTCAGGTATTTGAAAGGGACTTCAGACTATGCCCTATATTACCATGGAATTTTGATTGCATCATAGAGGACTCTCAACATTCATGGGTATGTTGATTCAGATTGGGCAGGGGACCTTGACAGCAGGTGATCCACCAGTGGATACACTTTCATGCTTAATGATGGACCAATTAGATGGATGAGCAAGCGACAGGTTGTAGTTGCTTTATCCACTATTGTGCTTATTTTGTACACACGCCCCATTCAAAATGAGGACCCTCTCTTTCATTTTGCCTTTCCAAGTCATTTTGTTCTTGCCTCATTTTATGTGCCCCTCGTTTTGTGTGCATCTCATTTTGCGTGCCACTTGTTTTGGTGTCCTAGTTGGTCAACGTTCCTTTCCAAGTCTCATTTTTGGTTGACCATATTTTGCCCCTAAAGTATAAAATTGCTAAGTCTTGGGCTTTTTGGGCTTCGCCTCCCCGCTCGCTTGTTTCGATTTTTCCTTCATTTTGGACTTTGGGGACAAGTTTCCCATAGATTTGGGATGTTTTTTTGGTGCCTAAGTGAACTGCCAAAGTTTCGTTAAGTTTCGGGAAGTTCCAAAAATTTTGTTCCGGAATGCCATTTCCAAGATTTCATCTCTGTTTTTTTGTTTCTTCCATCTGTTTGCCTTAGGCATTCCGGCTTTTGGAGCTCGGCCCCTCCGTGGCCGATTCTGGGATTCCGCCTTCGGAATGCCGTTTCCAGGATTCTGTCTCCGTTTTTCCATTTCTTCCATCCATTTGCCTTAGGCAATCCGGCTTCCAGAGCCCGAACCCTCCATGGCCATTTCTGGGAACTCAATCCATCCCCGTCCATTCCAGAACCCGAACCCTCCGCGGTCTCCTAATCCAAAATGGACTTCGACCCAGATGGTAAAAATAGATCTTATCCTCCCTTGACCTTTCAAATTTCAAATTTGCAGCTGGGAGATACCATCCGGAGTTCCATGCTCTGTCAGCCATTTTCAAAACAACATTTCCAGAATAGCATTTCGAGCTCATGTCTCCAGAACGTCCAAGCACACCTCTGATTTGAAAACGGACTTTGACCTAAATGGTAAACTTGTATCTTATCCTCCTTGGACCTTTCAAATTCCAAATTTGCAACCAGAAGATACCATCCAGAGTTCTGTGCTTAGTTCACCGTTTTCAAAACAACATTCTAGCCTCTCGGTCCTAGAACGTCCCAATGCTCTCCAGGAAATTGCTAATGGCAATTCACACTGAATATTATGAATTTTTGATGATTCATGAATGGATCTAGCAAGGATTTTGCAAGATTTGATTAACATTTTCCTTGATTTGTGTATAAAAGCACTTACGACACTTCATGCGTGCAGGTTCCAAGAAGCCTACCATGGGTCCGTCGATAGAACCATTTGATCCAATGAGGAATGCTGAATTCCATCAGGAAGAAGGTATTTTTCAAGCATTTTCAACTATAGTAAAGGGGAAATCAGCTAGAAGACAAAACTGCTATAGTTACTGGCCACTACAAGACAAAATAGGAAAAAGACAACAAATGTATTTTAAATTGCTAAATATTGTGGGGTAGATGAAGCCCTAATGTAATTGAATCTGAGCCACACAATGTAAATCAATCCTATTCATTTGGGCTTTCGAAAACTATAAATAGGAGTCTCCCCCTCATTTGTAAGGGGTTGGAGAGCTGTTGTAAAAATATTCTGCAAAAATAGAAAGCAGCATTGCATGATCTATGGGTGTTACTTTTGAGTTTGCTCATTATGTGTGCATGGTTCTACCTTCAAAGCTAGTTTTAGTTGTAGTTTTTTGATGGAAGTGATGATGGTGATTTCTATTTCAGTATTTGATGAATTTCTAGCCCATACTTTTGGCACTTGTTGATGACAAGCTGTTGTACAAAGTTAGACTGGGCTTCTTTATTTGATTGTTGCAACTTAGTTCATTTGCATGTTCATGATGTGTGTATGCAAAATGAAAATCTGCATTCCTTAGAAGATTGCACTGGTTTTGTGTAACTGTAGGATCCTCTTGGCCAAGCAAAACCCAGTTTAGGGAGTTTGTCTACTGTAGCAGCCTCCATGATCACTGTTCATTTGTAGTTTCAGATCCAGGAACTTTCTCTCTTCCCTGCCCTTTTTCCTTTTTTTTTAATAAGTAACCTTAGGCAAGGTTCATTACACATTGTAAAGCTAAATCTGATGTTGAAATGGAGTCCTGGAATGCTGTTTAAACCTACAGCAAACGCACACCAACTCTCTCATCTTAGGAATTCCATTTGCAGATCCAACTTCCCCACTTTGTAACTCATCCGTAAGTCCACCTTGTGATTCCAGCAAATCACATCAAACAATTGATATATTCCAAGCATCGTCAAGACCTGACATCCGAGAGACCTTGGGATAGTGTTCTGCAATTTGATTGTGAAAGATTGTCTTTCAAGAGAGGTAATGCACCTATGTATTACCTGTGTTGTGAAGTGCATAAAAACACCATGAACAGAACTAGCGCTAGAAGGAGGGCAGACATGTTGAGGCCACAAAGATGAAAGTTGGAAATCGATAAGAGCACTTTCAAAGAAGAAATCTGATATAGAGAGATCTCTTTTAATGCTGAAACATAAAATTAGAAAATTTTGAAGGCAAAAAGAAGCTGAGTTGAAATGTAGCAGCACGTGCAAATCAACATCACTCAGCTACATGCGGATTTAAATAGAATATTGAGAAGGCCATTGCAGCAATTTGCATTGGTAGATAAGTGTAGGATCCATTTCACTTGCAGGCACAATGAATTGGAGTGTCTAACCTTCTTGAGCATAATTGAAAGAGTCTTGCAAGGAGAGATTCCCTTTTAGGAAATCTATCAGCCTTTGGCCCTTGCAGGCCCAAAGGTAGAATTGATAACCATGGAAGCCAAGGAATTTGAAGAGTTGAATCAAGAGTGTTTGGGCATAAAAGACAGACCAAGATTGGAGGAAGCACTAATGTCAAGTTGGTGTAGATTTCACAATGCACCACATTCTGAATTTACCTGTTCGTCGTGTGCAAGCGTCATCACCCAATTCAAAGGTAATTTGAACAAGTTGGAGCAGCCAATTGTCAAGGGGAATGAGTCATCCCATGAGGCAGAAAAGCTATCAGCATCTAGAGGACAAAACCTTCAAGATAAACGAGGAAATCCGCCACAAGCTAGTGTTGGGACAACAAACATTGAAGTTGAAAATCAAGAAGGAGAAGCTGATTTTCTGGGGACAACAAAAAGCTTTGGTGAAGGTTCACTAAGAATGGAGTTGGAAAGCCTCTCGTTCACTAGTAAGGGGCAGTCCTCCACTCAGGAAGAGGATTCGTTGGTAGTTGAGGATGAGTCAATCAAGTTTGTAGTAGTGTATGTTGGGGCAGCCAATGAAGATGCTAAAAATCAGCAAGAGGAAGAGGTTTACAGCCTTGGGACAACAAAAAATGATGATGAAGGCATAACTAAAATTAGACTAGAAGACCTCTCCTTCGTTAATGATAGTGACCAAGCATATGAAAATGCAGACTTGGAGGAGTGGGAACAACCACAGGGTGTAACTGTTCACTACCAGTTTTGTGTTTCAAATGACAATGAGAACCCAATCATGGATAGATATAATGAGCTAGTGTCAAGGCTAGCAAAGGATTGGTTTGAGCTAAAATGTCAAGTGGATTTGGAGGTATTGCTGCTACCAAATTGGTGCAGGCTCCATGATTCATCGCACTCGGAGTTCACATGTGAGCTATGCCAAGAAGCTATCAAACAAGTTAGAGAACAAGCAAGGCAACCGAGCACACCACTTCCTACAGTGGCTTCACGAACAGAATGTGAGGACCAAGAGCCCGAGCCAAGTAATGACTCAGTTGGGGGCAGTCCTCAAGAGGATGTTGGGACAGCAATAGAGGAAGGACAACAATACAGTCTCGAGCTTTCAAGGGATGTAGTAGATCAAACAGGAATGTTGTCCACCAGTCATCAAGAATTTCTCCCTCTTCAAGAGCATTTGAGTACTATGGACGATAGGATTTATGGTGAGTCTTTGGAGGAAAATCACATAGTAAATTTTGGCCCCCTTGATGAGGTACCATCAATTGATGACTTCTTTCCATTGGGAGCTATACTGTGGAGGTATTCTCATGCCGAGGAAAAACACATCCCAGAAGATGGTAGCGATGAAGGCATACTCCTTGAACCTTCGAATGATGATGCACTAGAGTTTCTAGATTGGGAGAGGGGTTCCTTTTCCATTTATAGCGATAGTGAACAAGGGGAAATGAGTGAACGCCATAATGAGATGAATGAACAAGAAACAGAAGAAGATAAAGGCAGGGGTGCTGAGATAGCTGCCAACAGAGATGAAGCACCTGGTCTACTACAAGATGCAACTTGGAGTCCTTCCACCATGATCGTTGTTGATCCTCCTTCATATTTAGATGGCTACAATAGGACAGATTTGTACATGTCATCATCCCATGATATTGAGCATCATGAAGATAAGGTCGACACTTGGGAAAGGAGATGGGACAACATGTTTCCTTTCGAGGACAACAATCATGTGGACGCTCGGTTTGCAGAAGATCAACGAGATGAAGTACTTTTTTTTGAAGAACTACCAAGGGGGGTTGTTGATCCCACACAAGACATGGAAGAAGTGTTTGCTGCCCCGTTCTCCCTGCCTTATGCAGACTTGATTCCTGAGATGCTGCACCCTCCACCATGCCCACCCGAGGTTGTTGATGAAAAGACTGATGATGCAATGCTTGCTCTTGATTGTCAAATGCTGCCACCTCCATGTGATGAAATCTAGGTTCTATCCTTCCTTGCTCCGTTTAATTTTCATAGCTGCACTTATCATTTTGATTATGAGAATGAGAAAAAAATGAACATGTTTATGGATTAATCATGGGTTTAATGAGCCTCTTCAATTGTTGATTCTTAGTGATGTTGGGGTAGAATTTGAATGCTGCCATATTGAATTTATTCCCTCTGAATATAAGGATAAATATGCATGCTATAGAACTATAACGATTGCCTATTTTCTTGTGCATGCATTGCGAAATCCGATAGGCATGAGTATCGGTTGGCCTTGCTTGAACATAGTTCTTTGTAAATATCTTTGTACATAACTCATTTTGAGTAGTGTAGGTTTCCTGTAAATACTTTTTTTTCCTACTTTGTTAGGTTAGGTTGTTTGTTGTAGGTTTCTTTCTTTAGAGTAGTTTCTTCATTGTTTTCTTTTGTTGTTCCGCTTTGGTTGGTTTTGGTGTTTTCTTTTTGTTTGCTTTTGTTTGCTCTCGCTTTGCTGCTGCTTTGCTTGGGGTCCCTCTAATTTTGGCTAGGCGCATCTTTGCGCACATCAACCATTCTTATTTCTTGGGGTTGTTCTATGTATTTCTTTGTCAAACTCTAATCAATTTTTGAAAGTGGATGGTGAGGATCTTTTGTTAGTATCAAGCGATTTAGATGTTTGATTCAAAGTGGATAAGTCGTTGGTTGGTTTGATTCTGAAGTATTCTGGAATCTTATATCTCTCATATATTTTAAGGATTTGACGGTCACTGTAGGTCCTTTGTGAAGTCTAGTTAAGTGAAAAATCTAAAATTCTTCTCCAGCGCCATTGTGATTCTCAGCCCTGAGTGCGAGCTTCATTGCTTGCAGGTTGGAATAAAAGAATGTAAAAGAGAAAAGAAACAAAAGAAAGAAAGCAAAATATTGAAAATTAAAAGAAGAGAAATTCATCTTTTCAGGGGTATACAAGCAACTCTGTCAAGGCTATGGATGCCCGGCCGACAGTAGAGCAATGTTCGGGAGAATCACAACGACAACCTCGTCGGGGCTATGGACGCTTGACTGGTAGCGAGGCAATGTCCTAGATGCTTTTGGAGTTAGAATAAACTACGCAGCTTAACTTGATGGAGCTTGGTTTCTTGCTGCAACTAAAGGATGGGAATTAATGCAATTGCACACACTTGTATTTTCAGCATATTGAAGGTTAAGTTAACTAGTGGTTTTGATCCTTTGGTTGAGCGTCTAGCTTGTTTTCCCTATCATGAAGGTTGGAACCAGAGATTTTGGGTTAGTGATTCCAGTTTGTCATCGAAACGCTCTAGAGCATTTCCCCCAACGAGTTGCCATTTGTTGTTCTTGTTTTGCACACACGCCCTGTTCAAAACGGGGACCCTCTCTTTCGTTTTTCCTTTCTGGGTCATTTTATTCTTGCCTCATTTTGCATGCCACTTATTTTGGTGTCCTAGTTGGTCAACGTTCCTTTCCAAGTCTCATTTTTGGTTGACCATATTTTGCCCCTAAAGTATAAAATTGCTAAGTCTTGGGCTTTTTGGGCTTCGCCTCCCCGCTCGCTTGTTTCGCTTATTCCTTCATTTTTGACTTTGGGGACAAGTTTCCCATAGATTTGGGATGTTTTTGTGGTGCCTAAGTGAACTGCCAAAGTTTCGTTAAGTTTTGGGAAGTTGCAAAATTTTCATTCCGGAATGTTTGGGAACTTTGTCCGTTCCCGACTGTTTCGGGATTTTGCCTCCGGAATGCCGTTTTCGGGATTCCGCCTCTGGAATGCCATTTCCGAGATTCTGTCTCTGTTTTTCCGTTTGCCTTAGGCATTCTGACTTCTGGAGCTCGACCCCTTCGTGGTCATTTCCAAGATTCCGTCTCCTGAATGTCGTTTCCGGGATTCCGCCTTCGGAATGCCATTTCTGGGATTCCGTCTCCATTTTTCCATTTCTTCTATCTGTTTGCCTTAGGCATTCCAACTTCCAGAGCCCGGCCCCTTCATGGCCGTTTCCAGGATTCCGCCTCTGGAATGTCGTCCGGGAACTCAATCCGTCCTCGGCCATTCTAGAACTTGGCCCCTCCATGGTCTCCTAATCCAAAACGGACTTCGACCCAGATGGTAAAATTAGATCTTATCCTCCCTTAACCATTCAAATTTCAAATTTTCAGCCAGGAGATACCATCCGGAGTTCCATGCTCTGTCAGCCGTTTTCAAAAAATATTTCCAAAACAGCATTTCAGGCTCACATCTCTGGAACGTCCAAGCGCACCTCCAATTTGAAAATGAAATTCAACCCAGATGGTAAACTTGGATCTTATCCTCCTTGGACCTTTCAAATTCCAAATTTGCAACTGGGAGATACCATCCGGAGTTCCATGCTCAGTTCACCATTTTTAAAACATTCTGGCCTCTTGGTCCTAGAACGTTCCAATGCTCTCTAGGAAACTGCTAATGGCAATTCACACTGAATATTATGAATTTTTGATGATTCATGAATGGATCTAGCAAGGATTTTGCAAGATTTGATTAACATTTTCCTTGATTTGTGTATAAAAGCACTTACAACACTTCATGCATACAGGTTCCAAGAAGCCTACCATGGGTTCGTCGATAGAACCATTTGATCCAATGAGGAATGCTGAAATTCCATTAGGAAGAAGGTAGTTTTCAGGCATTTTCAGCTACAGTAAAGGAGAAATCAGCTAGAAGACAAAACTGCTACAGTGACTGGCCACTACAAGACAAAATAGGAAAAAGACAACAAATGTATTTTAAATTGCTGAATATTGTGGGGTAGGTGAAGCCCTAATGTAATTGAATCTGAGCCACATAATGTAAATCAATTCTAGCCATTCATTTGGGCTTTGGAAAACTATAAATAGGGGTCTCACCCTCATTTGTAAGGGGTTGGAGAGCTGTTGTAAAAATATTCTGCAACAATAGAAAGCAGCATTGCATGATCTATGGGTGTTACTTTTGAGTTTGCTCATTATGTGTGCATGGTTCTACCTTCCAAGCTAGTTTTAGTTGTAGTTTTTTGAATGGAAGTGATGATGGTGATTTCTATTTCAATATTTGATGAATTTCCAGCCCATACTTTTGGCACTTGTTGATGACAAGTTGTTGTACAAAGTTAGCTTGGGCATCTTTATTTGATTGTTGCAACTTAGTTCATTTGCATGTTCATGATGTGTGTATGCAAACTAAAAATCTACAGTCCTTAGAAGATTGCACTGGTTTTGTGTAACTATAGGATCCTCTTGGCCAAGCAAAACCTAGTTTAGGGAGTTTTTCTACTGTAGTAGCCTCCATGATCACTGTTCATTCATAGTTTCAGATCCAGGAACTTTCTCTCTTCCTTGCCCTTTTTCCTTTTTTTTAATAAGTAACCTTAGGCAAGGTTCATTGCACATTGTAAAGCTAAATCTGATGTTGAAATGGATTCCTAGACTGTTGTTTGAACCTGCAACAAATGCACACCAACTCTCCCATCTTAGGAATTCCATTTGCAGATCCAACTTCCCCGCTTTTTAACTCATCTGTAAGTCCACCTTGTGATTCCAACAAATCACATCAAACAATTGATATATTCCAAGCATCATCAAGACCTGACATCCGAGAGACCTTGGGATAGTGTTCTGCAATTTGATTGTGAAAGATTGTCTTTCAAGAGAGGTATGCACCTATGTATTACCTATGTTGTGGAGTGCATAAAAACACCATCAACATCCATGACAGAGGCAGAGTATATGGCTGCAACTAATGCTTGTAAGGAAGTTGTTTGGCTGAGGCGTTTATGTTCAGATATTGGATTTAATGCTGGGAAGATTTCAATCTGGTGTGACAATCAGAGTGCCATTTGTTTGGAAAACAATCCAACCTTTCATGCCAAGACCAAGCACATTGATGTGCAATATCACTTCGTGAGGGATATGGTTGAAGATGGCAAGGTCAATCTGGAAAAGGTTGATACCTTGAAGAATGTTGCAGAGGCTTTGACAATGCTGATTAGCACAAACAAGTTCAGATGGTGCATAGAATCGATGGTCCTTGGGGCCTATGATAGATAGTAAGTTTTGAATTCATGAGGGAGCTGGAAGTGTTCGTTAAGTGGGAGCTTGTTGAGAAATGTGTCTCAACTTCCAGCTTGAATCCCCTTTTTTCATGCCTTGGCAAAATTTTGTTGTTTCTACAGTTTATCGCCACACCATGCCTAGCTCTTTTCCTGCCTTGGTGGTTTACCATGTTACCACTCACTATCTGTTCCCTGGCCACGATGGTCGCGGTTGGCATCTTTTGGTCTACCTTGTCGGTCACTACCATACCATGGGCAGTTAAACAACCGACCGCGATGGCTGCGATGATGCCACCTACAGTGGTCTTGGCAGTTACTGCCATACCATAGGTGGTGGGTCCACTCACCGTGGTGGTTGCGATGAGACCACCTACGGTTGGGTCCAGTGGTTACTGCCGCACCACAGATAGTTAAGTGATTGACTGTGGTGGCCACGGTAAGACCGCCAGCGGTCTAGCTCATGATCACCACCCTACCACGGGGTGGCCTCTCAGCCCCCGTGATAGCGTGGTAAGATCGTCAGTGGTCCCACTGACCGTTCATCACCACACCACGGTCCTATTCGATGACTGCAGTGGTAGCACGGTGGTGTTTTCATGGCGAGGTAGACGAGCTCGGTGAAGTCATCGGTGAGCTCGGATGAGCTCACCGCTATACCGCAGGATGACTCAAACTTGGTTGCGGTAGAGCAGTAAGGACTTAGAGAGCTTGAACGAGCTCAGGACCTGTTTGAATGATTTTGACTTGGAGTTAAAGTGTGATAGCAAATGTAGGAAGGACACGTGGCAAGTTGACAACAATTTGATTGGCTAAAGGCCAATGTAGTAAATGGCAGTTAATGCAAACTTGTTCGACAGAGATTGAAACCCGATTATGGAATGGCATTAAATGCCTGGGTGGCTTGATGATGAAGATATATGTCAGAGCATATCGATTGCATGATTGGATGAGTGATTCATGAACCTGATGGTCCATGATTGGTTGATATAATTTAATGCAATGTATGACTTATTAAGTCGAGTACAATATTGCATGGAAAAGAGATTTTTTCGAACTGTATGTTAGAAATAACATTGTAACAGTGAGATAGAACAAGTAGTGCTATTGTGAGCTGATCAGATAAGACTAAACATTGTATGTAATTGTTTTGTTACTGTAATACAACTGTCTTGACTTTGTGTGGTGGGATTTTTACCTGTAAAGGTTTTCTCGCGTATATCTTGTGTCAATTGTGAATGCTTAATTATGTTATCTATTTTTATTGGTTGTATTCTTCTCAAGTAAGTTTATAAAGCTTTTTGAACCTGTTTATGCTCTTCTCCTCTATTGTATTAGTGTTAAGGGAATGTATTCCACACTGTTGGGTCATTAGATCCATCCCGTTTTTCCCTTCAGTTCACCTGTCTGCAACCCGAAATCAAATTTTTTGATGAGCTATTTAGAAAATTTATCCCACTTATCATTTAACATAGAACAAGATGTAACCATCATGAGTCTATCCTAATTCAAACATAATCTAGGAGATTCCTTCACCTCCTACTTGCAAACATGGAGACACAAAGCAAGTAGGTGCAAATTCCCCATTCCAGACAAGGAATTGGTGGATATTTTCATCATGAATGTCCTACTAGAAATAAACTATCGGCTCACTATGCTATGTCATGTACAATTCAAAGAAAAAATCGAAAAGGGGTTACATATTGAGAGAGCTCTCATAGTAAGAGGAGCCTTAAAGACAAATAACTCAAAAGAAAATCCCTCTAGCTCAAATGAGAAACACAAAATATCGGCTAAAAACAAGAATGTTACAAATGATGGAGTGGTAGATGCTAGATTATTATGGAACACACATAACAAAAATTGGAATAAACCACAAGTGGCACAAACAAACTATGGTCCCAATAAAACACAAAACAACCAAACTACCTATCCCAAGAACAATCAATTTGTAAACCAACATACAAATCGGGGAGGGAAACAAAGGCAATATGATCAACCTAGGAGGAAATTTATTGTATTAGGTGAGTCACTTGAGATAGTTATGCACAAAATAGTACAACAAAACCTCATCAAAACAAACAACCACCCAAACTATGAGGAACCTAGCTTTAAGACACCATGGTACAATGATAAAGACTTGTGTTATTTTCATATGATCAAAGGACATACGACTAACAATTGCATGCACCTCACACATATCATTCAGGACTTGATAGACAAAGGAGAAGTAGACATTGATCATCAGACTGGAAACAAGGACCTTCAAATATACTCAAATCCAATTCCAAACCACGCTAAGAGGAAAAATAAAGGAAAGGGACAAGAGTACCATAATGTTAATTACACATATGGTGACACAGTTTTAGGAACACTCTCACAAGTTGATGACAATAGGGAAAATGTAGTAAAAATTAGAGGAGGAGATAACAACTGCAATGTAACTACCACCACGAAAGAGTTACAATATAAGGAGCACCTTCCAAACACACAATCAAGTCACCAAGTGATTACAACATTGTTGAATAGTTAAAGAAGACACCCACCTTCATCTCAATCCTAGAATTGTTAAAATTTTCACCCGCACATAGAGATATTTTGGAAAAAACATTGGAAATGTCAGTCCCTAATGACCTTGATCCCAGTCAGTTCCAAGCCATGGTTGGAAAAATAGCTACAAATAATCACTTAGTATTTTCAGAGAAATATTTACCACAAAGGACATTCCACAATCAAGCTCTATACATAGAGGTTGGTGTTCATAAAACCATGGTCAAAAGAGTGTTGATAGATAATGGTGCAGGTTTAAACATTTGTACCTTAAAATTCATAAAACAGCTGGGGTATTCTAATGACGTGATTGAAAAAGGAAAGAGTATAACCATAAGGGCTTATGATAACTTAGAGAGAAATTATGAAGGAATAGTCAGGTTGCCAGTGTAGATAGGACCAACAGTAATAGAAACTACTTGTCAAGTATTGGATCTTGAGTTACCATATAACCTATGTAGACACGAAAAATATAAAGACTGATCGTATACACCTGATCCCGATCTTACTAACATCATTTCTTCCTAAATCATCTCCTTGGCTAGTCATTTAATTAAATAACCCTTATTTAATTAAATTCATCACGTTTCCTCTCTTAATTAAATAAATCAAATTTATCCGATTAAGTCATCATCTCTTATTAATTAAATAAATCATTTTGTTTAGTTAATCTGATAGTCCCTCTTTTAATTAAATAATTCACTTTATTTAATTAATCTCTAAAGTCATTTGCTTAAATTAAATTAATTAATCTTTATTTGATTTAATCTAACACCACCCTCTTTAATTAAATAAATCAAACTTTATTTAATTAAGTCTAAACCATTATTCATCTCATTTTAATTTATTTAAATCCTAAAATCTAAGTCAAAATTGTCAAATCATCTAATTTCTACCTAAATTGATCAAATCATGATTAATCCTAATCCTAATCACTCCAATCCTCTAGATTTTGCAACTTGCACAATAAATCAATTTAATTGATTTATTAATTCCTCTATTTTCCCTCAACTTGGCATCAAAAAGGGAATATTCCTCAATTTTGAAAATCCCTCCAAAAGGGATGAGTACTTCCAACAAGGAATTAAGGCCTCTTACATGTCCTTTGCCTTGAGCCAAGTGGAATTTACTCCATTTCTTGTTCCCTCTAAACTTGTCATTTCACAAAATTCAAATTCCACCTAATTGCATTTATGTGCACATTCATCCAAATGTGCTCATTCCTCCTCCAATCACATGTGGACAAATGGCCTTATCTCATTGGTTGGTATTTTGTACCACATTCATCCATTCTTCAAATCTATAAATATAGGCCTCCTCTATTGACTTTGGATCCATCAACAAATAACACAATCACTATAGGCATTTAGCATTTGAGTTCATAGCATTTTTCATATTTTGTAATTAATTTAGCTAGATTATTGACAAATTTCATCAAGGAAGCACACTCATCATCAAAGATCATCACAATTATATCAAAGAATTGGGAAAGGGGCATTTTTCACATCAAAATAACACCAATTCCCCCATGGGATTGAGAGTTTTATCTTTAGAATAGGATTTGATAGCTTTTATTGTTGTGTTCATTTCATTTCCCATTTTCATGTTTCAATCTAATTTCATGGGGAATGTTGACCTAACTTGTATAATGATCTAATTATATATTTGTTCTCTTGTGTTTGTGTAGGTATAGGTTCACCATTCATAACCTACTCCTGGGACACCCTTGTATCCATGCATTATAAGCAATCCCTTCCACTTTCCATCAATGCCTAAAGTTTCCACATGAAGGAAAGGAAGTAACACTATATGTCAATATTGAACCTTTCCATTTTTGTGCGAAGTTGGAGGAGAAATACAATAAAATCTAACATGTGTCTAGCAATGATATAGCCTTCCATGCTTTCGTCAACCTCCACCAAAAAAAAATCAACTGAACAATCGAAAGCGGAAGCCAAGATCCAAGTACTTGACAAAGGCAATGGGCATTATCATTTTAACCAAGCATTCTGCATTGGCATGCTTCCACCAACACCTAGAGTATATTGAGGTCCAAAAGAGATCAAGATAGTAGAAATGATAGTCAAACCCACTATTTTTACTAGATGGGAAGAGATGAAAGATGAAGAAATATTTGAGGAGGAACTTTCATCCATGATCTACAAGGAGAACCAAAAAGAACCAGAAAAGCCACAACTCATTTTAATTGATCCTAACACCAAGGGGTATCAATTATTCAAACAAATGGGATACAATGGAACAGGTGTCCTACGACTACACAAACAAGGCCAATCAGAGCCTATCACAATGGAATAGAGACAAAAACATATGGGGCTAGGTTATAAGTTGAAAGACATGGTCATTCCAAAAACTGGATGAACCTCTTGGAAGAAACGAGAAACTGTTGCTAGCGTTAAGGCACTGGATATCTACCATGTCATGGACAATGAATTACCTATTGGAGACTTATTTGACAACTTTAGAATTGATAGGTTCCCTCTCCAGTACATGGAAACCATTCCCAACATCTATTACCATTTTGAAGTAGACTCTAATGAATACAAATGGGATTCCCCTTCCTTTGTCATGGGATATGATTCACCTGACTCAAGTAATGATGACTTAGATACCTAGAGGGAAAAAGACACCAGAGCCATATTAACCCTTTCACCTACTTCTATAAGCTTTACAGACCAAGATGATATTCTCCCACTCTGTTACCTACAACTCATAGATTATGATCAACAACAACATACACCTATTTTGGATCAATTCCAAAATGATGAGGCCATCACAGAGTTCATGGGGCTCCGAATAGACATACCAGTAGGAGATCACAAAGAAGGGTTCATCATGGAGCTAGAACAAGAGGCATACTTCGGTGGAGAGATTGAGTCTTCCAGTCACAAAAATGAAAGAAAAAACATAAAGATATGATCCCATAGAGAAAACCACACTGCGGCTCTATCAAATCCATAAAAGGGAAAAATAAAGGACACATTTGAAGGTGAAAACCTCCCAGAGGCACCTAAGGATGGAGGATTCAATATCCCCATATCAAAATATCAAGAAAGGTCAACACTCCTGGTAGAAGAAACAAAATCCATAAATGTTGGTACAACAGAGGAACCAAAGATAACATATTGTTCAACATCACTTGGTCCTGAGGAGAAAGATAAACTTTTCCTGGACCTATGATGACATGCTTGGACTAGATCCAACATTAGTGGTGCATCATTTAGCTATCATCTCTGGAGAAAAGTCCATCAAGCAAAAAATTAGAAAGATGCATCCCCAAATAGCATTATTGGTGAAGGTAGAACTAAAGAAGTTACTAGATGTGGGTTTCATCAGACCCATCGACTATCCACAATGGATATCAAATCTAGTACCAATGTCCAAACCTACTGGGGGCATAAGGATATGTACAGACTTCAAAGACTTGAACAAGGCTTGTCCAAAAGATGACTTTCCATTATCAAGCATTGACATGATAGTAGATTTAATAGCAGGGCACAAGATGCTTTCCTTGATGGATGGTTTCTCAAGATACAACTAGATAAATATTTCTCCAAATGACCAACACAAAACAACATTCATTTGTGCTTGGGGAAATTTCTGTTAGAATGTGATGGCTTTTGGTCTAAAGAATACATGAGCAACCTATCAAATTGAAATGATGACCATATTCCATTACATGCTACACACAATCATGGAGGACTATGTGTACGAAATCCTAGAAAATTCAATCAAAAGGGAAGATCACTTGGAAAACCTAGCAAGGGTATTTGATTGATTGGAACAGTACAATATGAGATTCAATCCTAAGAAATTTGTGTTCGGAGTAACCTCTATAAATTTATTGGGGTGCATAGTGTCAAGAAGAGGTATAGAAGTGGATCTTGCCAAGATAAAAGCTATAATGGAGATGCCTCTACCAAAGACACTCAAACAGTTGAGGAGCCTACAAGGGAAGCTACAATCAATCAAGCAATTTATCGTACAATTGGCAGACAAATTCAACCCTTTCACTCATCTCCTACACAAGGACATCGCCTTCAAATGGGATGAGAGATGCGGCCAATCATTCCAACAAGTCAAGGAGTACCTACTTACTCCTCATATTTTGAACACAAAATTTGATACATTACATATTAAACAGAAAAGTGAAACTAATATCAAAGGTGGACCCACTCAAATATCTACTAGCTAAAGCAACCTTAACAAGTTGAATAGCCAAATGGGTGATGATACTGAGTGAATTTGATATAGAGTACATAGACAAGAGAGCTATAAAGGGAAGTCATAATAGACCAACTGGCCGAAGCACCCATAGATGATCATAAACCTCTCTCAGTGGATTTTCCAGTTGAAAGTGTCTTAATGACAAAACATACATGCCAATGGAATTTATACTTTGATGGGCCCCATACCCAACATGGATCAGGATCAGGTATCTTATTTCTCACACCATAGGTAGATAGTATATCCAAGGCCTACAAGATTGCATTTCCCTGTAAAAACAACATATTGGAATATGAAGCTCTTATCACAGGTCTCAAAATGGTGATCGAATGGAGAATAAAAGAGCTACATGTCTTTGGAGACTC
The DNA here is from genome assembly GCA_007115665.2 of Sequoiadendron giganteum. Taxonomy (NCBI): domain Eukaryota; kingdom Viridiplantae; phylum Streptophyta; class Pinopsida; order Cupressales; family Cupressaceae; genus Sequoiadendron; species Sequoiadendron giganteum. The sequence continues at coordinate 586,665,970 of CM021100.1, forward strand.
CCAACTAGTAATCAGACAAGTAAATGACGAGTACCAAAAAAAGGATGAAAAATTGCTACCATAAAAAATAATGGTGGATAGCTTCAAGGATTAATTCACCAAAATAGCCTTTGAATAGGTTCCTCAGATTAATAACAGAGTTGTTGATGCAATGGCCACAATAGGATCGCTACTTGATATTCCTCATAATGTGCCTAAATATGAATTCCTCGTAGAACAACTACTAGTGTCGACATTTAACATACCAAAATAAAAAATGGTATGTGTTGTTGTTGGTCCTAACTCCCCATGGTACCAAGATACTTTTGACTATATCCAGAATGGTATCATACCACCCAACTTAACGACTACTCAGAAGAAAAACTTCACCCATAGAACCTCCCGCTTTATGATCTTAGGAGAAACCCTATACCATCATAGCCTAGATGGTATGTTCCTCTAGTGCTTTAACGTAGAAGAAGTAAAAACGACCTTACAAGAGGTTCATGAAGGTATTTGTGGATCCCACTCTAGCAGACCTAACTTAGTCCAAAAGCTACTCAGAGCAGGATACTATTGTCCTTCCATGGAGCAAGATTGCATTCAACATTCTAGAAGGTGTTGACAATGTCAGCAACATAGTGACTTAATTCATGCACTGAAACAAGAGTTGAGACCCATCACAAAACCATGGCCTTTTCCACAATGGGATTAGACTTGGCAGGTAAGATATCACCCACTTCATCCAACATGCATAAATTCATTATCACCACAACAAAATACTTCACAAAATGGATAGAGGCAATTCCATTAACCTATATCACCGAAAAACAGATATCAAAATTCATTTTGAATTATCTTATTTATAGGTATGGAATTCCACAAACAATTGTAATAGATAATGACACCCCATTCAAAAATTAGGATGTCCAAGAACTCTATTCCAAATTCTCTATCCAATATAGGCTTTCTAGACCCTACTATCCTCAAGGAAACGGTTAGGTAGAGGCATCCAATAAAATAATCCTAAAAACATTGAAAAAGACTATCAATGATGTCAGTCGTGATTGGAATTTTCAGCTAAACCTACCCTTATTGGCTTATCAAACCAGCATCTACACACCTATTGGTGCCACACCTTTTTCCTTGGTCTATAGATCAAAATTTGTGTTACCCATCGAAATCGAAATTCCCTCATTGTGAATCTCACTAAAAGGCATGGTCAGCAATGAAGAATACAAGGTATCCAATTTGAATTAATTAGAGCTCCTAGATAAAAGGTGTTTGAGCATGTTAAACCATTTTTAGGTTTATCATAATCAGCTCAAATGAGGCTATGACAAGAGAATCAAAGATAAAAACTTTCAAGTTGGTGACTTGGTCCTCAAGGAGAATCAGAAGATGCAATTGAATCAAGATGACAAAGGTAAATTTGAACCTAACTGGTTAGGTCCATTCATCATAAAAACAAGTTATGGCTCTAGGGAATATCAGTTGGCTACTCCCAAAGGAGAACCTCTAGTCGAACCGCTGAACAACAACCACCTCAATAATTTCTATACGTGAAACATGTCAGAATATCCTAGGCAAAAGGGTACAAAAAAAATATACAAAAAATACAAAAAAGTAGAAAGCAAGAAAATAAGTAAAGATAAAAAAAAAATTATTTGTGTGAAAACCACTTTGTGACACTCCTACAACAAGTACCATAGTGAAAACCTGGCAAACATGCACTATGTATGATTAAAATGAGAATTAGTTTCTATCAACACTTTTTCACACCATCCACCCACCTATTTCATGAATCACGTGTCCAACCATGCCCTTGTCATTGATTAGGATAAGTCATTTTATTGGGGGAAACATCTCAAAGCTATTCATGGATTGGATCTTGCATCATTCAATCATGGTCAGAAAACAACAAAAATATAAAACATGTGGAAAACATCATAACAAAACAACATCGTTGGATTATTCCTTCACTCAAATAGTCTAAGATATCAAAATTTTCTTGAACCTCACAAATAGTTGAAGTGATTTTACCACAACATATCCTCTAGACACATAAATGATATATCAATCCAAGCTATCAATTTTGTTTACCCAAAAACAATTCATGATTTGAGTCAAACGGTCAAACTACATGGTCTCTACATGTACAATGTAGGCAAGGAATTTTAGCCCTCGAGACCCTAGGTCAATCCCCTTAGGTTTCCAACATTCTTTATTTCAACTTAGTCAAAAAATATAAAATCCATAAACATTCACAAAATGGAAAAAAAAAAAAACGAGTAAACTACGAGCCTCTGTGTGTACAATGCAGGCAAGGTTTATCTTTGATGAGACCTCGAGGCCCTAGGTTAGTCCCCTGAAATAAATCAAAATAAAAAACATCAAAGCAACATAGAAAATCAAAAATAGGACCATCTCATCAGCAACATCCACAATAAACATTTCAACCATAATAAACAAACCATCCCAATCACCCTTTCACAAAACAAACTAACAAACAAAGAAAACATCAATAGCTATAAATTTCAAGAAAAAAAAAATCACATAAGAGTTGACTATAAACAAATGAAAAACAAGACCAAAGTATCAACTACCTATCTTTTTAAACAAGTCCCAACAACATCCTAAGATATTCCTTAATGGATTCGTTCCTACAATAGACATGATCAACAATGGATAATAGTCCCACCCTAAACAGATATGGCAAGTGATACTACAACTTTGTGTTTTTATCTTTTCGTGGTCTTACTTTTATGTGATTTATTTTATTGACTAATTCCCAGGATCTCTCAAAGATGTCCATACTGATTTAGAGAAGGAATGGGGGCAATTGAGCGTCATTTCGATTTGTTGTTTGTAAGATATGTTTGTAATATTTCCATGACAAATACTTACTTTATTAAGTATGGAGTTTGTATCAAAATAGTTCGTGAAGCAGTTACATGATAGGTGTTATATACCTCTTTGTGTGATTGGTCCAAAACATTTTTCATGCAACCTCCCCCCTATACTTTGAAAAAAGTTTTTGTATGTCTGGTATGCACAAAGATACTCTTTATTTGAAGAGTCAAATTCCAAGCAATAGATACAAAGTCACCTTGGTAATTCATACCCTAGTGCATCGTATCTATTTTCTATACATCAAACATGATTGTTCAAACAACGAAGTCTCTAAAGCAAAGAAAAGTAACATCATCAATTCTATCCATCATCTAACAAACATCATCAATAATGTCCATCATCATATTTATACCAACTAACAAACGTTATCAATTATGTCCATCATCATATTTCTTCTAACTAACATCATTTTTCTATCTATCCTCATTTTACTTCTAATTAACACCAGTTTTCTCGCTATCATCATATTCATCCTGGATAGAAAATCATCAGTACCATATCCATACAACATCCACAAATGATATTAAATCATATCATGATGATAATAAACCAACTAAAAACATCATGTATCATGTATGGGGCATTCATCGATCAAACATGCATCACATCATAAAATGAGACAAAGTATGATTCCTTCATCCACATCAAATCCATACATCAGAAAATCATAAAAACACATATAAAGGTCCATCATCATATTTCACCATCGTATAAGCATAAAATGAGGCTAGATCAAAGATCATCAAAAAGGAACATGTCACAAGTACATCCGTAGTGCCACAAGTATGATAGGAAAATACAAAATCATAACATATATACGAGGTCTCGACTAGAATAATGAATATATATAATGCACATTTCTACAAAATTCCTATGAACCATGAAACAACATGAAGATCAGGTACCAAAAATAGTAAGACCATAGCAAGACAAAAAAATTACTACTGAAAACCAAAATGATCTGGGTGTCTCACAAAATGATCACCAACACCACCACTACTGTCGCTTGTAGAACTAGACTCCCCAAACCATGGACACCGAGAGGCCCTAGGAACAGTAGCATCATATAAAGTCTGATAATAGGTAGATTCCTGCATATACCTATCTCACTCAGCTCGCATACCATCTCGCTCTTTCTAGAGAGTATCTCTCTATGTTGTCAATAACAATACTTGAGCCTCTACAACATGTCATCTACCAATATCACTCTCTTAATCTACCCAAAGGGAATCTCTCTCTTTTGTCAATAATACTACCCGAGCCTCTGTCGTATGTCATCTAGCAATCACTCTATCTTGCTCAACCCTCATAGTGTCTACCAAAGCCTCATCAACCTATCAACGTACAATATCTACATCTTTGTCCAAAGTCATATGAGCTAACAAAAAATCAACATCCCTAGCTGGTGGAGGAGGATATGGAACCTTTCTCTGACCCTATGCATGAGGATCCCACTCATCCTAAATATCCTCTACCTCATCATGTCGAGCTTGATCCAATTGCTCTACAACAACCTCAACACGTTGTCACTCCTCACGATGACTTGTGATGCCTTCTCTGCCTAGAATAGGATCACCTCTAGGATCAATAAGCCTCAAAGTCCTATGTCATGCCCACCGCTCCTCATAATCATGAGTAGTACCTAGATCTGCCACTCCATTTGACCAACCCCAACCAACTAGGGCAAGGGCAAAAAATTCAATAGTAACTATATCTGCATCAACTTGGATACCCCATACACGAAACTCTCGACAAGTGTGACCAAACTGAGCCTCATACACATCAAGAATTTGCCCTTGTCTCTCACCAAATTGGCAATAGACTCAGTTTGGTAGATAACGCTCTATCATAGATGAAGAACAACAAAGTAACCAATGGGTCTGTTAGTATTACATAAGTTGATCTACATCCTCTAGCCAAACCTCGCAGCTCATGGAAGGTCTCCATACAAAACTAGGCATCTCATCAAACACATGATGCCAATAATGCAGGTCCCTAGGAAAAGTGTAGTGCATAAAATCCCATAATGATAACAGTATGGATCGCCTAAAGAACAATTTTGAATCCTATCAGGATGAGTCATTGCAATATGCTCCCATGCCGAAACATGCAAAAGGGATACACTTGAATACAACAACCTCCCACCATGATACACAACTTCGTGCATATCTCAGTAAAGATGGGCAAGCAAACAGGCATATCTCGTACCATGCTCTAGCATACTGTCAATATATACACCCCAACCCACTACAAATTGTCGATCTCGTCTATTAGGAACAACTAATCCCAAGACCAAGCCACAAAGGACAAGAACGATAGAGTTTGCACTATCTACAAAATCAGATAAATCAATCGCTACATCATGAAAATCCACATGCGTCACACCTAACAAACACTGCATAGCTCGAGCACCTCATTGAATCTCGTATATAACAAGCTTGTCATGAATTGAAAGATGAAGAATCCATCACACATCCTCCAAATTAATAGTTGCATCCCTTATAGGAAAATAAAAAAAGGAAATCTCAAAGTGCCACCTCTCCACGAGAGTAGTCAACATCACCGTATGGGTCCTGATAGGAGGCATGTAACAGATATGATCCAATCCCACTACATCAAGAAAGTCCCGCTCTAACGCACTGAACTAGGCAATCAGATCAAACAAGTGATGAGGATGTCTCCCTCTCATCATAAGCAATTGGAGATTCACTTGCAAATGATATAAACCAAGATGTTAGGGTTTCACTCTAAACATGCCAAGCAGCACAAAATTATAAAAGAAAGGTGCCAAATGACATTTATGATAATAAATGACACATACTAGGGTTTTAGAACACAAGAATGGTGGAAAATGACATGTATGACAAAAAACAAACACAAGTTAGGGTTTCACTCTAAACATGCCAAGCAACACAAAACGACACAAGCTAGGTGACAAATGACATGTACGATGATAAACAAACACAAGCTAGGGTTTCAAAACAAAAGCATGATGCCAAATGATGTTTAGGATGATAAAAAGACACTTGATAGGGTTTCTAACAAAGCTAAAAGGTGAATGACAGAAAAAGAGTCAATTGCTAGGTTCTGGGACAAATGCTCAATAGAAGCCAGACAAAAGTGCCATATTAGGACAAAAGCGTAGTTTTAGGACAATTGATTAAAAATTTGGGCACAGTTTCTTGACAAGTGCATAGTTTTAGGACAAGTGCATAGTTTTAAAATAACTGTGTAGTTTCTAAACAAGTGCTCAAAACAAATGTGCCAATCTTGAACAACTGCACAATTTTTGGACAGATGCACAAAAATCACCTAATAAATGCACCAAAACCGAGACAAGTGCACATGAATCTCAAAGCTAGCATATTTATCTGATAGAACTTTGCACACACAAACTAAGAATGAAAACAAGATGAAAGTGAAGGGCGAGAAGGTACATATCGGGCCACCGATGCCTTTAGATTGTCTATACTCTTGAATAAGCTTGGAATGATGTGGGGCAACCTCAAACCTTGGTATTCTCCCTCAACAACTGACATAATGTGGAATCCAGAGATAAGAATTAGCAAGAGGAATAAAACACAAATGAACCAATTCAAAGTCAAAATGGCCTATATAACACCTCAAGGAAACCCTAATTACACTTAGGTAATCTTCCTACTTTCAAATTAGAAACTCTAAATGAGAAACGATGCACATATTTATGTAACATTTCATTTGAAAACATCGAAATGACAATACAATAGTGTCAAGAGCCTAACCTCAATGCTTAATGTTTTTGGTCAACCTCTCAAGGGGGCAACATAGAGTCTTACCATCATTTCCACTGAACACTGGGGCATAGTGGGGCATAGTGGGGCATAATGTTTTTTCAAAAACTTGATCTCAAAAATAGAATCTTTGAAACAAAGCAACCAGTACTTTGTATCAAAGAGGGGCAAAATGTAGACATGTAAAATTGACTTCACACCTCGAACAACATAAAACATCATCGATTAACCTCAAACAACGTCAAACAATATGGGACGTCATCTTTGATCACATCATAATGACTCAGAATCATCTCTTAACACCTTAGAATGACTCAAAATCATTCTGTAACACCTTGGAATGACTCAAAATCATCCTGTAATACCTCGAAATGACTCAAAATCATCTTGTAATGCTTTAGAAAGACTCAAAATCATCTCATAACACTTTTGAATGACTCAGAATCATCTTGTAACACCTCGAAATGACTCGGAATCATCTCGTAACACCTTAGAATGACTCAAAATCATCCTATAACACATTGGAATGACTTAGAATCATCTTGTAACACATTATAATGATTCAAAATCATCTCGTAATGCTTCATAATGATTCAAAATCATCTTGTAACACCTCAAAATGACTCAGAATCATCTCGTAACACCACAAAATGACTCAGAATCATCCCGTAACACCTTGGAATGACTCAAAATCATCCTGTAACACCTCAAAATGACTTGGAATCATCCTGTAACACCTCAAAATGACTCAGAATCATCTCGAATCATCTCGTAATCACTCTGAAACATCTCAGAGTTATCCTATATTGTCTCAGATCATCTTAGAATCATATCGCAATGTTCCCACATCGCACCACATCAAAATGACATCAAAAAACCTAATTCCTCTATTAATTGAATAATACAACATTATTTAACTAATTCACTTTTTCATCACTTCAGACAAATTAAATAAATTTCATTTATTTAATAAGGTCTTGAAAACTCTAATTCCACTATTGATTAAATAAAACAACATTATTTAATTCATTCACTTTTTCATCATTTCAGACAAATTAAATAAATTTCATTTATTTAATAAAGTCATGAAATCCCTAATTTTGTTATTAATTAAATAAAACAACATTATTTGATTGATTCACATGTCATCATTTCGACCAGTTAAATAAATCATATTTATTTAATAAAGTTCTATCTCGACTTATTTTGTCCTGATTGATTAAACAATGCCAATTATTTAATTATGTCACTAAATCACCTTATTCTTTTAAGTGGATTAAATTATTAAAAAATAATTAATTACAACACTTTCCCTACAAAAAGTTGAATAAATAAACTATTCAAATCAATTATCAAAAATCAAATCAAACTAATGCAACTTTGTTTGCAAAATTCAAAGTTGATTTGCACATTCAACTCCAAAAAGGAATTAATTAATTAAATCAATTAATTCATATTCCTCACCCACTTTTTGATTGAGCAAATTATAATTGTTGACTGAGCAATCTAATTTGTTAACTAATCAATCCAAATTATTAATTGAAAAATCTATTCAGTTAACTAATCAATCACAATTCCTAACTAAGCCATCATATTTCTAACTAAGCCATCACATTCCTGACTGATCAATCTAATTTTGTTAACTGATCAATCACACCCCTAACTAGCCAATCTATTTCCCAATCACACAAATTGTGCAATCAAATTTTCACAATTTTCTCATGTCTAAATCCTCTAAACACACTCCAACCATTGATCTAAATATTCTTCAAAACAATCTTGATTGTCCATTTCAAATCAGCTTTTCTATATAAAAAATCCCTTTCCTCACAAATAAGGATTGAATAATTAACATACATTGAGCAACGAAGTGTTGTAAAGAACACCATTGACAAAGCTTCACCATTTTCTTCAATCAACCAAACACAACTAGCATTCATCCACACTTTGCACACGAACTTTGGAGGCTTTGTTGTGATAAGAGAAATCCAACATCAATCGAATACACTCCGCTATGAGATGGTAAAAGCTATCTTTTTTTCTCAATTTGGTAATCAGTAGGTTCCTCGCCATGTTTGCATTAGTATAGTTCAATCTCGTATGCGTAGGAGTCTTTTGATTTTAGATTTTTTGCATTTTGGCTATAGATTAGATTTCTTTGTCAAATTGCTTTCATGTCCTTCTTGGATTTGAATCTAACCTTCTTTCACACCCTCACAAACATGTTCTCAATACCAAGTTCAACATTGTATCCCCAGGAGCATATATGAGCATCTACTTCCCTTACATTGAGAAGCAATGTTGTCTTACTTCTTTTAACTAGTGGATTGAAAATATGTTGTTCAGTCCTAAGAAAACTATTGAACACATATAATGCATGCTCAAATGAAATGCTACACGACCTCAAAAGTGTAGAATAATTGAAAAATATTTTCAATTTATATTAAAATAAATATAAGTATCATTTTTACTCCCTAAATCATTGGTATAACAAATATAAGTAGAATAATTGCAAATCTTTTCAATTTATATAATAATAAATATAACGAATTTGAATCTTTGTATAATGGACCTTCATTAAGAACCATATCAGTGCATTATCACTACAACAAAACAAGAAATTAGCACCTAAAATAGTGTTGGATTTTAGAACATTTGAGTTCATGAATTGGACACTTTTGTCAACGCAAAAATCGGTGAAAAATGGTATGTTCACTTCGGCATCGAATTTTGCACCAACTTTAACACAGACTATAGCGCCAAATTTAGCACTAGAAAAGTGGCACAAGCAATAACACCTCCTTTAGTGCCTAGAATAGCGTCGGGAAATAGCACCTAAATTATCGCCCAATTTGGCTTCAAGTTTTACTTCCATGTTTTCTCCCATTTTTGCTTCTAGTTTTTCTCCCAAGTTTGCTTCCAGTTTTTCTTCCAAGTTTGCTTCTACTTTTTCTTCTTGTTTTGCGTCCATTTTTTCTTCCAGGTTTTCTTCTATTTTTGCTTCCAGTTTTGCTTCTCGGTTTGCTTCCAGTTTTGCTTCCAATTTTGCTTCTAGTTTTGCTTCTAGTTTTGCTTCCAATTTTGCTTCGAGGTTTGCTTCTAGTTTTTCTTCAAGTTTTTCTTCCAATTTTGCTTCCAGTTTTGCTTCCAATTTTTCTTCCAAGATTGCTTCTGGTTTGCTTCTATTTTGTCTTACATTGTTGCTTCCTTTTTTTCTTCTAAAAATGCTTCTTGTTTTGCTTCCATTTATTAATTTAATATGTTTTATTTCAATTTAATTAGTTAAATATATTGTGCCTCTTAAATAACTCATATGATTATAGAGTAATTAATTTAATTATTTAACTCATATGATTAAATAACAAGATAATTATTATAACATGATCATCATCTATAATTAAAATAAGTGAGTCAAATATCTATAATTTAATTGAATTTGACAACATCCATCCTAAGCAGTAAATTAAAATCATCATACGTAATAAATATCCATCCAAAAATCATTGACCGCTTTTAATATATATAAATTAAGAAGTCAATACTGATAAGATCATCATCATATATGACTAAAACAAGTGAAAGTCAAATATTCCAGTAGATACATGTCCAACAGTTGACATAACTCGAAATGATACATGTACAAATGATAAATTGCGTAACTCAAATTGGTACAAGTCAAGATGATACATGTCCAATTGATATAAGTGAAAATGATACATGTCAATATGATACAACTCAATAATATGGTATTGTAGGTCGTGAAAATGATACATATGATAGTAACCTTGAAAAGAGGCATCATAACGATATATCAACAATGATCCATGATGTAGTCTATATGATCATGAATGTCACTAGTTACTACCAGCTGCAATTGTCTCATCATCATCACCATCGTGATCATCATCATCATCATCATCATTTCCATCGGCCTCGATGTCTTCTGTATCTGCGCCATCATCATCCTCTACCATGTGATATGTACTAGAAGAGCCAATAATTTCTAGATCTATATCATGATGAGGATCATCTTGATCTTCTGGAAGACCCGTGTTATGTAAAAAAAACATTTCAAATGAAAAGTTAATTATTTATTTCATGCAATAATTTATTTTTCTATTATATATCTAAGATTACAACATATGAGATGAAACAACCATAATCATATTACATCATATCAAAGTGCACATACCATAATAAAATTTCAAAAAAATTATAGCTAATATGTCATTCCAATGATATAAAACATGCAACAATTCTAATAAATGCTAGCAAAAATCATAAAAAAAATGTTATACACTTTAACTATCAACTGTAAATTCTAGTACATAACCTTAAGTGCCAACCCTCTGCATTTTGTGCTATATATGATTATTTTTGCCTCAAATATCCTTTAAGAGTTAACTGGTCTATATATCTTCTTCTCCTATATTTTAGAAATGGATATTTTTCTAGGATATTTTGGCACTGTAATATGCTTCAAAGGTTCTTTGATAATTAACTAGTCTATATGTCCCCATATTTGAGAGTTAACATTTATGGTTTAGTTTTTTGTTGGTAAGCAAGCTATGACATGCAACAATACTTGAGCATACAAAGAATAGTTCTTCAGGACATTTTGTACTTTGATTATACTATTTTTAAGTGACCTTTTCATCTATATAATCATATCATGTTCATGTATATTAATATAAGGCAACTATGAAGGTAGTTCAAAGAGATGGCCCTAAAATTTTGCCTCATCTTACAAATTTTGTAGGAACAAGAATAGGGATCAAATTTCGAGAGTCTCGTTTAAGTTTGAATTCAAGAAATGAAAAAATTGTGAAGGTTGGAATGGCTTTTAATGTATCACTTGGGTTTTAGAATTTGCAGTTGCAGACTGGTAACCCAAAAACACAAAATTATTCATTGCTCCTTTTTGAAACTATGGTTGTTAAGGATTAACGCCTAAAACCATGTATCAAAACATTAAGCATTCATTCTTCCAACCAGCGAAGAAGGAGATGATTACTTTGCTTCATTTTCATTTGCATAACCATATCATGGTGGGAACCAAGAATACCAAGGATGTCTAGTTTTATGTGGAGGTAATGTATGTGGTCCAAAATTTAGGAGGGGCAATAAGGTCAATGTATGATCCTGATGAAATTGAGGAAGAACAGAAAGAGAGGAAAATGAAAAATAAAATCAATGCAGAGTTTCAAGGATTTGTCAAGCAAGTAAGAGAGCTATGGGAGTAGCCTCATCTAAAATATTTTGAGCTAGATTTTTATATACCATTTAGAGAGCTTGGTTTTCATGGAGTTCCTTTCAAAGCCTCTTCTTTTATTGTTCCTATGGTAAACTATTTGGTAGAGTTGGTGGAATTACCTTTCTTAGTAATCACTATTAGTGAGATTGAGATTGTTAACCTTGAGAGAGTAGGACTTGGGAAAAAGGAATTTGAGATGGCTATTATTTTCAAAGACTTCAAGTAGGATGTACTCCGCATTGACGCCATTCCTCAATCTTCTCTTGATGGCATCAAGGAATGGTTGAACTCTATGGATATAAAGTATTATTAAAGCAGAATGAACTTGAACCGGCAACCAATTTTGAAGACTATTACTGATGATCCAGATAAATTTATTGAAGATGGTGGTTGGGAATTTTTGAATATGGAAGCTAGTGATTTTGATTTTGATAATTCAGAAGAGTCAAATCAAGGATATGAACCCTCTGATGTAGAAGAGGAATCAAAATCATATTTCATGTAGCCACCATTAAGAGTGTTACAAGCCAACAAGATGGAGGGAATTCTTACATAAGGATAATTTTCAATGTTCTAGGTACCATCTTTAATGCCAACGTTGAAATTCCCTAGCAGTATTTATGTTAAGGAAATTTCCTTTAGATCCAATGATTCAAAGCACATCAACCATGTGGTAAAAATGATTAAATCCCATTGACGATTTGTAGCAATGAAAGAGTTTGAAAAGGCAGAGAGAGCTACACTGGTGACTTGGGAGAAACTTTGGCTTTCAAAAACATGATATCAATATGTCAAATATATGACTATGGTCGATATCCATATTTCTCATCAAAGCGAATCTATGTCATTGTTTTTTCCTTTCAGACATCGATGGGATATCAGATGATGTCTCCCCAATAACCCTTAGTCTCTCTAATATCATACCTTAGGCGTGTAATTAATCGCTTATGACATTCTTTGTTTTATCAGCTCGTTGGGGCAACTTTTTTTATATTCTGTTGATAGCAATCGTTCCTCCTGATACCCTTTTCTTTTGTCAGTTCATCACTGTATCGGGGAAACCGTGCTTTTTGTTAGCCTGATAGGTTTGTGTCTCATCGATACCACTGTGTACTTTATTAATAATTGTCTTCATCATGCCACTATAACAGTCCATTGGTGAGACATGTCATATTTCCCCAATATACTTTGGTGTCTCTGATATGCTTTGCTTGGGCTATCGAGGAGAAAACAATATGTGTTATGGTGATATTTATTTCTTACTCTGATGAATCAAACCTTGTTATCTTTGTATTCATCATTGACTTGCTCATTCAATCACCGGTCCCTTAAGTCGTGACTTAAGTCATTAGCAACATATCTTTACCGACCCCCTTGAATAGGTTTGTTGGTCGCTTAGTGTTATATCACCCCATTTAATTTTTCCTAAGTCGGGCTTGTTGTAATTTTTCATTTGATTGTGGCATCTGCCTCATAGGTTATAACATCGTTAACCTAGTCATGGCCCCACTTTTAAAACTAACATTAATTGTATGTGTAGAAATCTTGCACGTCTGATTTGAAGGTCACATCTCAGCCATTTCTCGCAAACCTCGCAGGATTTGAATATTGATCTCTAAAATTATGCGAGGTTGGTGAGTGTTTGACATGTGTGCACCCATAGTAATGAAGGTAAATCTTGGTCATATATCACACACCTCACACAACTTAGATAAATACTCTCCAAAAGCTTGCAAGGTTTGTGAATGATGAACACGTGGACTATTTGGTTCGCTTGGGAAAAGAGGTGGAGCCCACAGGAGATGATGAAATGGTCTCAATTCAACAAGTTTTCATTAGTCGATAAGGTAATGAATGAAGACAAATAAAATTCAAACCATGTTGACTTGATCTCGACCGTTCTCTATGCCATCTTGGAAAGAGATCGGCGACTGCTATTCAAAATTGGATGCACGACTAATTAAACTGTTTGCTTCACATGAGCGAGCAATAATGGTGGATAGGACACCCAAAGCCACTATTTTTCAACATTAAAGCACATTAAAACTTATTTTCCTCACACAATTTAGGATTGCAAGTAAATTCAAAGCCTTCAGGAGATCGTGTGAATTATTTCAACTTGCAACTCGAACAAATTAGGGTATCCCGTGAACAAAACAGTCGTAAATCAAATTACAAGCTTTATCTTTTAAACAATCTTGATTGAAGGCAGGTTTTCACTTCTTTCTTTCAAATTGGATTAGCTTGCATGTTTTAATTGCTTTGTTTTTCTTTAAAATTGGGCATAAGTGTGGTCTTCTAGTGTGCTTCAAAATTTGTATATCCAATTTGCACTAGTTTTTAATTTAGCACTAGGTATTGAGTTATCCTGCATCAAAACCCTAGCCTACTTTGAACCTACCTAATTGTACATGGCTCCCAAAGCCCAAGGGTCTGGTTCTGAAACCCCAACTAGGTTACTCTCTTAAGATGTTGTTGACCAACTCAAACCCTCAACAAGTAAGAAAGTTCAGGGGTAGGTAATATTTTATGGTCCTAATATTTATGAGGAGTTGCTAGATAAGCAACATTGTATCAAGGATGTTGAAACACCTTTCACTAGATGGCACATGTTTAAGAATTGGTTTGGAAATAGAAATTGTGGAGTTCCCACTTGCAATACCTGGAGATTAGACATGGAAATTTTTTTCCCAAATGTTTATATGGATGTGGACTTGTTGAAAGACATTACAACAAGGTATGACCCTATTTCTAGGGTAATTAGGGAGTTTGATGGCATTGAGATGGTGAGGATTACCATAGAATAAATTGTTGAAGCCTTTGACTTGTCTGAGTGGAATGAAGACATGATCCGTATTGACCTAGATATTTTCAGGAAAGAGTATGAAAATACCAAGGTCTTGTTTAGAACCACAATGCTGCCAATACATACTGCTACCACATGATATGGAAAAAATAAGAGACAAATAAAGATTGGCATAGATGAGAAGGAGCCTTTCCTTGTGAAATAATTTGCTAACTAATTGAAGAATACCTTCTATTTATATGCCAAATCATTGGTTTTGATCCACCAAAAACTATGCCAGAATAATATATGTACATGGCAGGAAATATCCAACATGGAGCTTTCAACGTGGTCTATGATTATGCTACTTACTTGGTAGAGCATATGCACAAGGGTTTGATTTATCTTAGGGAAGGAAAGAATTGGGTTCAATTCTAGTGGTAATCCCTATTAAATGCATATGTTTCTATACAAGGTAAGGAAATACTTTGGCAAAGATATGTCATTGAAGACAAAAGAGGATGGTCTTGAGCTTCCAATTCAATGTTGGACCAAGATTCTAGAAAAAAACGTGATAAAAAGTTTGATTATGTAGTCTTTCAAAATGTGTTTGCCTCCAAGCTGAGGAGATCCTTGATTCATGATCCACCAAGGATCCCGAAGGAGATTCATAATTTCTTGAGACCTATGGGAAGGAGGCTTGAATTGTAGATAACTCATAATTGGGGAGATATCATTCCCTATCCAAATACAACTATATTCAAGGTATATGGGACACCTATCAATCCTTATGTGCTACCAAGGGATGTATCTTTGAGGATTTGATTTATTGAAATAATGAGACAACTAGGAGTTGCACAAATGACACATTTGCTAGAAAATCAGAAGAAGTGGTCTTTCTTCCCTGAATGGACAACCTTTGCAGACTTTGTGATGGTTAAGGGAGGGTGGAAATATTTTCTTAAGATCTTGGAACCCTATGACTTGAGGATAGTGTTCCCTAGAAACCCTGACCCTGAGGGTTTCGTTGCTGCAGTAAAGGCAAGGATAAGGACCAGTGTATTTGAGCATAACTTCTACTACCCTGAAGATGTTATCAAGAATATTTTGGATTTCAAGGTGCAAGAGGAAAAGAAGGCCATGTATGTTGCCTTCAAAAATATGGTTGAGAATGACTTGAAGTCTTATCCTAGATATGGCCATTTGCCAAATATTAGGGGAGAATGGGGAAGAGTACAATATGTTTTGGAAAACCTTGAAAGTGTTGTGGTTGTATTAAGAAGGGAAAGAACGATTGAGGATAAGGGGAAGTCATTGGTGGTAGAAGAGAGACCATTTGCACATGAGGAGGAAAGACCTTCCTATGAGCCTCCAAAAAAGATAAAAATATATTCTAGGAGGAAGGAGATTGTTAAGAAACAATGAACATTGTTAACCCCTACTACCTTAGAAGGGTCAAGGGCATCTTCTCCAGCTAGGTCAGTTTCATCACCTCCTAGATAGGTTATGTTTTTTGTTATTGAGATTGATTCACCCCCAAAAGGCCCTTCTCCATCAGAGCAGCCACCAGCCAAGAAGCAAAAATTTGTGAGCAAAATTGTTGACTACCTAGACACCAAGGAAGAAGAAATATTAATCAATCCTAAGGAGATGCAACAGAGCATGCCTTCTCCTCCAAGGGAAGTTGTAGTAGATACTACAAAAGTAGCCTTAGATTGGGAAAAAGGGTAGTTGAGTGGGACAAGATACTTGGATGAATTGATACATGAAGCTTGTAAGGAATTTATGGAGGATGACTCTGTTATTAAAACAAGAGAGTTCCGAGATTTTGTTTAGAGGGCTAAGGTTCCAATTTATTTTGAGAATGATTTACAAAAGAAGACAAGAAGACCAATAGAAACCAAACACAACAAACAAAGTACAACTGTAACTATTTGTCTCAAGTATCACTCTATAACCTCTTCAAATATTATTGAAACTCAACACAACAAATGAAAATTGACATATTAACACAACAATATCCAAGTAAGTTATTGAAATTCAACTATTGATACCTCGTTCTCCATCCAGATTAGAAAATTGGCCCACTTTTTTCTTTGTAACATTTCCTTTTCATATTGCTTTGGATACAGGCCATATTTCTCCTCCTATCAAAACATGGCACATGGACTAATTAAACTAATTGATATGCAATAATTTACTTTTTCCTAGGAATAAAAAAATATCATTTAACATATTAAATATACTTACAAATGTGCATATCAAGGCCTATAAATCTTTCTAGCCACTATAATGTGTGGCACAAATTTTGTTAAGCCTAGCCTTGGAGGCCTTGTCCTGAAACATATACTAATTCAATTTAACTATGCACAAATAAAATTTAAAAATCGTTTAATAAATTTGATATAATCTTATGAGAAAATTCAAATACCTGCATACTCTCCTCTCACCGGACTTCCTCTATGCATCACATCATATGATTTTACAAGCTCTTTCCATACTTTCCTACTTACATCAAGTGGCCTTTTTTTGAGCCTTAGCTCAGGAAGGAGTTTTTTTATCTTCTTTGTTTGGTTGCACTGAAATCTTTTGCAGTTTTAAGACATTTGAAGCTTTATCTTCTTTACAGACCAGCCTATGCCAAATTCAGTCTCCATGTCATGGATAATTTCTTTTTTCAGGTGTATGTGTATATTTGAGAATGGAAAATGTAGATGGTCTTTGAACCATTGAAGGCATGATTCCTTCAACCTATTCACAAACATTTTTCTAGCATTTGTCATTCAGACTTCCCTTGAAACCACGTCGTATTCTATCTTGGTATTGTAGGTACCAATGGAAGATGCAAAACATGGTGTGGTGGAAGAAGTATATGTCCCAAGAGTGGTTGGGACATTGGAAGTCTCTTCTCCCTATTCCACATTCCTAGATTTTATTGTTATTGATTTCCTCTTGGATCTTGTACTTGATCTAGGACTGGTTGGGGAATCAATTGATTCTCTTTGACACGGTTGATTTGTTTGCAATGTTTCAGGTGCTTTACCAGATCATTTTTCTATCTATTTGGTAAGTATTGTCAAGTCCACACCATCCAATTTGTTCACTGCCTGTACCCCCAATATGGAAGCCAAGGCCTCTTCATCATTGTCAGTCTCATGTCCCTATATGTATATAATAAATTTCTTCTTTTAAATTTAGAAATAAAATAACTTAAAACTTAAAATCAAAGAAACAATGGAAACATTTACAAATCTATAAATTGACAATGAATTACCTCATTGTGGCCAGAGTTTGCTCCCTTTGATCCCTTCCCTCCATTTCTTGACATTTTGAGATGACCTACGGAAAATTATTTTTGTCCAATCTATGGAGGAAAACGAAGTACACACTGCTAGGTATGAAAGTACATAGTGTCAAGAAAAACAATTTAGATATGGTTGCAATGCATGAAGCATTTTTATGTATAGCTCCAATCAATCATTGTCAAGTACAATTTAGATATGGTTGCAATGCAAGGAGCATTTTTATGCATAAAATTGGCATTATAGAGGTTGATTGAAAGTTTAATGAAGAACCATCACGTGGATCAAGTCCAATCAATCAAGGTTTTAAATAAACTTCACATTTGCATCTACTATCAACATATAAGTGGTTTTTATACTTTTCTTAAAAAATTCAAGGCCATATGGTGTTTCTCTCCTTTTTTAAAAGGAGTTTTAAAATTTTAAACTCCAAATGGTTTTTGACATTAAAAATCCCCAAAAAAAAATTGTGTAAGGGTATATGGTGAGGAGTACAATTCTTCTATTTTCAGTATGCCTCAGCCATAGCAAAAACCTTACTTTTCATGGTTTCCAATTATCGTTAGAGAATTTTTGTGGCACAAATGACACAATCGTTCCTAAAAATATAACAAAATCATACAATTTTTGTGGCTTTGAATGCTATGGAATTATTTATCACTTCAAATGGCATTTGGCAAAGGTGCCAACACATAATTTTTGTAAAACTTGACAAGAATGCAAACCAATGAGCACAAGATTCAAAATCTAGGTGATAAAAATAAATCACACTAGCTAAATGCAAAAGGAAATTGTTTGTATGATTTGTGAAGAATGCAAACCAATGAGTATAGGGTACCTAACCAAATTCAATTAATTTTAACACAACCTACGGGTGAAATAAACATTAAATCTGTTAATTTTTTTGATAAAAGTGTCATATATGTACCTACCTGCACTAGATGATGCCAACTACTGATGCAAATCACACATGATACAAGGGAGAAAAACAAGTCACACTAGCTAGAAGTAAAAAGAAAATGCTTACCACGCGCAGCTCCAACAAGCTCTTTACTCAAAAAACTCCATGAAATCTCCAGATGCAAATTCCAGGTGAAACCCTATGGCGGCTGAGAAGAGAGCTTCCAAAAAGCTCGATGGAAAAAATGACATGTTTCTCCAAACATTTCAAATGTTTTCGTAGGAATTTTTTTTTTTTTCATTTTTTATTCATTGGTGGGTGCTATAGTCATCGACCTTAGCATCGACTTTAGTGCTGACTTTATCACTGACTTTAGTGGCGACTTTAGCTCCAAATTTGAACCCTAAATGTAATCTCTTTGGGGTGTTAAAGGCGACACAAAGTGTGCCTATTTTAGCACCTACCTGTGCAAATGATGTATTTTGCATGGAAGTCGATAAATAAATACCATTATTTTTATTATTTAATTTTGAACATTTATTTTAGTGGTGTTATTACTCTCAACTCTTTATCTTGGGCAGGTTATATTATTTATTCATTTTGATTTAATTAATTTACTTGGGATATTTATGTGAGGCATGTTATTCTTCCTTACATAAATTAATGAACCAAACATTCTTAAACACACTCAGGTTTCATCCTTGGAGTTTATCCTTCTACATTAAGCTTATAAATCTAACATTTTTAAGTAGAAATGATTCATTTCATACTTTATTAGGGCTTGGATGCAACCCTTAGCTATGTTTCATTGCTACTATCTTGATTAGGGTTTGGGATTTTTTTTTGTAATCTCTTTGATCCCTCTAACCCGCCCTTATTTAATGTATTATTGATAGATCATTCACCATGTATTATCATATATATTTGTCTATTATCTTTATCCATGAATAGATTACCTATTTTGACATGTTTTTACACTTTTTTAGATCTCATCATTCCATCCTAAAGTAGGTTTCAATCAAGAATAAGGAATCCAATCTCTAGTTTTCAAACAAAAAATATCTATGGTTTTAATGAATTTTTGGAAGAAGTGTAAGGTAGAGAACCAACTATTATTATTAGTAATAGGTTTTCTTTCATCTAGGATAACAAGGGACCATGGAAGGGATGTTCAACTAAAATTATTAATAATAGGTTTTATTTGTAGTCAGCTTGTAAATAAATGTCTTTTTGATGTGAATTTGTAGTCATCTTGTAATCATAAGATTTGACCTCTAGTTATCAAGATTCTGTGTGTAAACTTTTTGTGAAGAGTAAAATGTTGCAATGTCCTATTTTATTTTTCATAGTGCATCTTAATGAAAAGCAAGTGTATTAACAAGATAATTTCAATAATATTCTCTTGGTGCACAACTGTTATGTGACTATTGTCATTGTTGTGTATTATAGGATCCAGAGGAGGCCATGAATAGAGGACGTGGACATCGTAGAACTACTAAATCACGGAGAGGAAAGTGGGTGGAAGAGGATATGACAACGAAATCTGCAGATATAATAGAGGTAAGAAGAGAAAGCAACCTCAACCAAAGGAGGAAGGTGTTTATCACAAATGCTACAACATAGAGGAGATAAAGTAATTTTTTTGTCCATGAGGCCTTTGAGGTCAAATTTATTGGTTGAAAATGCAAAGGAATGGTGATTAAATGTGATTCTATGATAAAGGGAAAAGTTTAAAAATTAGGATGGATAAAACATGATATCAATATGTCAAATATATGACTAAATTGAGGTTTTGTGTTGGATAGCATATTCGTTGAAATGATATAATTGGTGTACTAAACATTATTTACTATGTTGTGTATTATAGGGGCAAGACAAGGGCATGGCAATAGATCATGTCATATAAAATGAGGACACAACGGATGAAGCGGGACATCAGGTACTCAAATTTTGACTTAACTTAGGAAAAAATGATCTGATGGCATTTTGTGATACGTCCATCTTTTTTCATAGTATTATTGAAATTTATAATGTATTATCCAATTTTGACATAAATTAATGCATGTTGTTGATTATTTTAGATGGAGATTGGAGCAAACGCATAGTCAGAGTGTTCAACTAGACAAAGAACAAGATATGTATGTGGATGTGGACCTAAAATTGTTAAATCACGTAGATAATAGTGCATGGAAGAGGATATGAAAATGGATCCTACAGACAAAAAAAATGATTGCACTGAACTATAGTACATGGGATGAATACATTGAGAAAATTATTGTTTGTGGATGCTTTGTATGTCATGGAAAGAAACAAATCAAACAAGTGATTGTACAAAGACATTACATATATGATGAGCTTCCAGTTGGTAGTATGCCTCCTACAATCGATTCAAATCCAATAGGAATTGTGGAAAGGAATTTTCCAATTTGATTTAAGTCACATGTATACTTCGTTTAAACATTGTTTTATATTATTTAAATAACTAATTCTTTTCTTAATGGATACTTGCAAGATAAAGTTCTTGGTTTAAATTTTCCTAGATCGTTGAATTTAAGCCTAGAGGGCAATGATCATTTATTAGATGATAGATCTAATAAAAATATGTACCAATATACCAGCTTAGAAGATGAGGAATTGACGAAAAAAGTAACAAAACAAGAACCGGTGTAAAGATCCATAATTTTCTTAAAGACAAGGGGAAGGTGGACTACGTACCCTATGAGAATGAATGTGATTGAGATTATGACTTTCCCCTAAGTTTGAGATCAATTTACAAAGATACATTTGATCGTCGACTATATTGTGCTTGGCCTAGTGATCAACATCTACCTAGAGTGTATGAGGTGTTTCAATTTTGGGGATAGAACTACATGATACGACCCTTCGATATTCATGGAGCGAATCTAGGCCTCTTTATTGTCCAAAATATACATGTGGGATCTAAACATAGAAACAATTCTGAAACAAACCACTAGGAGATTAATGCCATATTATGGTCCATCATATTGCAGTGGTGAATGGAGAAGGCTAGCAGAATATAAGCCTAGCATGTCAACATATGGTCTAAATTTGAATATGTATACACATCATCTCCAATTGGAAAGTGGAAAATAAATGAATAGAGGTAATCTTATGTATATAGATGGATGTGCATAGACACACAAAAATATTGTAGGATTTATAAATAGTAGTAAGGGAAGGGACCCTACTGTAAGACCAAATTGTCAATTTATTGAGGTTATAAATGATAAAGATGGAGATATGGAAAGAGAGCTTGATAGATTGATATTTGTTAAGGCTATTATGGACCTTACCGTTGGGGATGAGTTATTGATTGATTACCCCTTCTTAAAACACACTCCTACTTGAAAGAAAAGGGAAGAACAAGGTCTCCCTATGGATGTTCTTAAGGGTAGAAAACCAAAGAATAATAAATGAGTGTGGACTGATGTCTTATAAACTATGTTGTCAAAATTGTGTTTTACTTAAATTATTGTATAAAAAAGGTAGTCTATAAAATAATGTTCCATTATTCAATTGATGTATATATATTCATAAAATTTATATTTATATTTTTAAAGCCTTATTTGATTATACTTCTTTGAAATTGATGACATTGTAGCAGACAATAATGTTAATGACCAAGACTTCTAAATTTTTAGAATTATTTACAATCCATGTTTAAAAAATGATGATTCTTATGTCCTAAACTTTGAAATGCTTCAGCAATATTATTTGTGTTCATACAAATTACCTATTGCAATATCCTTAAATTGTTCAATGTTTGGTATGAATTATTGGCAGAAAAAATTAGGATTACTTGGATGCTTCTTCCATTCATTTTATATCAACATATGTTCGTGAAGACACAAAATTTAATAAAATATTAATGCATGTAACTCACAATTATTTAAATAAGCAACTTTGTTAACTTTATTATTCTCAATAGGAGAGATGGAGGGATAAGTGAGATAGAGAGACAGAGAGAAGAAGAGCAAGGGACATAGATATATGAGGGTTGAAAATTGAGGGTATAGGGTTGAGAACCTATAGGGTTGATGGTTTAGGGTATTGGGTTGAGGGTATAGGGTACATATGGTAGAAGGTTTAAGGATTTAGGGTTGAGGGTAGAGGGTTTAGAGTACAGGTTTGAGGGTATATGGTTAAAGGATTAGAGTTGAGGGTCCAATGTATAAGGTAGAGGGTATAGGGGTTGAGAGTTTAGGGTTTAAGGGTTGAGGGTTGAGGGTTTAATATATAGGGTTGAGGGTTTAAGGTTGAGGGTAGAGGGTTGATGGTATAGGGTTGAGGATCCAATGTATATGGTAGAGGGTATAGGGTTGAGGGCTGAGGCCAGTAGAGGGTAGAGGGTTGAGGGTTTAAGGGTTGAGGGATTAAGGGTTGAGGGATTAGGGTAGAGAGTTTACTTTGGTTTAAGGGTTTAAGGGTTGAGGGATTAGGGTTGAGGGATTAGGGTTTAGGGTAGAGGGTATTGGGTAGAGGGTAGAGGGTAGAGGGTTTAAGGGTTTAGGGTTTAAGGGTTGAGGGTAGAGGTTTTAAGGGTTTAGGGTTTAAGGGTTGAGGGTTTAGGGTTAAGTGTTTAAGGGTTTAAGGGTTGAGTATATAGGGTTGAGGGATTAGGATAGAGATTTTACTCTGGTTTAAGGGTTTAAGGGTTTAAGGGTTGAGGGTTGAGGGTTGAGGGTTTAAGGTTGAGGGTATAGGATTGAGGGTATAGTAGGGTTGAGAGATTAGGGTTGAAGGTCCAATGTATAGGGGTTGAGGGTAGAAGGTAGAGGGTTGAGGGATTAAAGGATTAAGGGTTGATGGATTAAGGTAGAGATTTTAATTGGGTTTAAGGGTTGAGGGTAGAGGCCGGTTTAAGGGTTTAGGGTTTAAGGTCCGAGGGCTAAGGGTTTAGGGTTTAGGGTTTAGGGTTTAGGTATTAGGGTCATAGAGAGGGAGGGATAGAGGGAGGGAGAGATGGAGGGAGAAGTGAGATAAAGAGAAGGAGAGAAGAGGAGGGAGGGATAGAGATATATGAGGGTTGAGGATCTAATGTATAGGGTAGAGGGTTGAGAATTGAGGGTATAGAGTTGAGGACCTATAGAGTTGATGGTTTAGGGTATTGGGTTGAGGGTAGAGGGTAGAAGGTTTAAGGGTTTAGGGTTGATGGTTAAGAGTTGAGGGTAGATGGTAGAAGGTTTAAGGGTTTAGGGTTTAGGGTTTAAGGGTTTAGGGTTGAGGGTAGAGCACGTTTTTAGGGTATAGGTTTGAGGGTATATGGTTGAAGGATTAGGGTTGAGGGTCCAATGTATAGGGTAGAGGGTATAGGGGTTGAGGGTTTAGGGTTGGATGTTTTCCTTGTGTTGTTGCACTTACATTTCACTTGCACAAAATAATTTCGCAATAATATTAAGAAAAATCAATGTTGGAAATTAGTAAAGAAAGAAAAAGATCAAAGAGCCACTCTTTTGTTAGTAAAATAAAAAACTTCATCACAACTAAGAGGGATTTTTGAAACTTACCTCCAAGATAACCTTCTCATTTGTGATATAGAATGGGAACATATAAATAAATGTGTGCAACCATATAATGAATTAAATAACTATTTTTTTTTTAAAAGGGTATTAATGAATGTGTATGCCTCACAATATAGTTTGAAGCAATTTTGACTAGGTGTACATAAGAATTTGGAAAAGAGAGCACATGTGTCCACTCTTTAATGAATATATCTATTGGAATCAAAGATGTTGAAGTCCTTGCAAAAAATTATAGAATTTGATAAAGAGAAATACATATATATATAGAACAATATTCACAAAAAAGGTAGGGTGGTAGAAAGACACACCCACTTAAATATTTCTTATAATTGAATCAAATTAGAAATGAAAATTATTATGAGATCAAACATAAAATCAAATCCTTTTTCTTACAAAAATGAAATCATATAGGATTAATTTCTCCAAAAACTATAAGGTTCCATTAATGACTTATACCAAGATTTTCTCAAGAAAATTAAAATATCTTTATTAACCATTTAGAGCACATACACTATCCTTAAAAAATAGAATAATATGCCATGTTTTATAATTTTTTTATTGGATAATGATTGAATGAATAAGCTATATCATTATATAGTTTGTCTCTCTCAAAGAGACGCATTTTGATTTAGTAAGAAAAATTATATGTTATCTACTTGTAATTTTCTTAATGTTTAATGTTTGAATGAATATGATATATGGTTATATGAAATTAATCACTCTCTTACACTTATGAAGAAATAATAGTTTAGGATGCTTTTATTATATACTCACACACATGTCTAACAAGTGATAAAATAGAAGTAAACATCATAGTACATGTTATAACTATAACACATTTTTTATGGATAACATAGGCCTAGGATATTATTTATTTAATATGTTCCAAACCCTAAGATATGCACATAAGACCAAGCAATCATGAATTCAAATAAAATTTATAAAAAATCATAAAAAAGAATATTAATCAAATCATGCTATCTCATTTGTTATGGATTACTCTCTTTTTTTATTCATAATAAGCAGAAGAGCTCCATGCATTATATTGAGTGCAAAAAATTGCATCATTTTAGCCCAACTAGTAACTTGGGAAAATTAGAATGGCACTGAGTGCCCATGACCACCCTTATAAAAATTCAAAATTAACAAGATTTGACACAGGCTACGGATTCGATAATGAGCCAAACAAGTCTATACTAATTCAAAACACAAGACAAAACACCCAAAAACCACCCCAGTACTCGATACCATCCTTCATTCTTCTTCATCATAGAATCTGGTGGATTCCACCAAGTTCGTAAACACATGAAACCATTCCAAGCCTTTTGTTTCGTTCAACCCCATTCATCTGCACATGAAGTTTTAACCAACCATTGTCCATCTCCTATGGCACTCTAGACCTTCAGCTCTCACGTCCATGATGATGGGATGCCACTCCACCTCTACACCTTGTAGAAACATTTTTTCAATGTCATTCAGTAATGGAATTCCAACTCCCATCTATGCCACTGCCACCACATCCACATCATTGAGCAGAATTGTTGCCTTGAAGACCATCCTGAGCAGGATTAAACACCTCAATTTTGGTAGATTTAGATCTAGAAATGATGCCAGAAAATGAGAGGTAATGTCTGAATTTTCCCTTGTCCGATTATTGGAGAAGCAAAAATTCTTCCCAATCACCATCTGCACAACTTCCAGACATAGGATATCTTTTTTCAAACAGATCTTCTTGAGCCTTTGATCCGTTATGAAGCTTGAGAAAGATGATTGCTTTTTGGAGCAGTGTAACTTAGTCGAAGTGTCCATTTTTAGGCTATCTACTCGATTCTTGACATTTCATCGCTTGATATAGTCGCTTGGCTTTGTAGCGATCGAAAATCCAACTAAGTCCATTAATTCTTTCATACGAATCCCTTGAGGTGGCATTTAATTTCCTTTTGGAGGACTGTACTTCTGCCACCCTTCTCAACCCGATGCCACCCTCCTCAGTATGATGCCACAAAATATGATCAATTTGAGGTATATTTTATTTGAATTTGGTTCATTAATGTCCCAGTTACTCTTAATCTTATCAATGAGGAGAAAAATTAATTTGAATATCTCCTTGATATCATAGGCTATCAAATCACTCAAAATAAATCATTATCGTTGTATCGGTGGAACCATGATTTTACTCTGGCCGATATCCATATCTCCCATCAAAGCGAACGTATATCATTGTTTTTCCTTCGGGGCATCGACGGGATATCAGATGATGTCTCCTCGATACCCCTTAGTCTCTTTGATATTATACTTCAGGTGTGTAATTAATCATTTATGACATTCTTTGTGTTGTCAGCTCATCGAGGCAACTTTGTTTATATTCCGTAGATAGCAACTGTTCCTCCTAATAGCCTTTTCTTCTGTCAGTTCATTGTTGTATCGAGGAAATCATGGTTTTTGTCAACCTAATAGGTTTGTGTCTCACTAATACCACTGTGTACTTTATTAATAACTATCTTCATCATGCCACTGTATCGGTCCATTGATGAGACAACATGTCATCTTTCCTCGATATACTTTAGTGTCTCTGATATGCTGTGCTCGGGCTATCAAGGAGACAACAAGATGTGTTCCGAAGATATTTGTTTCTTACTCCGATGAATCTAATTCAGATGCTACACTCGACGCTAAACTTGGCAATAGACTAAGCGCTAAATTATGCTCCAAAGTAGGTGCTTAATTATGCATTAAATTAGGCGCTATTGTTGGCACTACACTTAGAGCTAAACTCGATGTCAACTCGGCGCTAAATTTGGTGTTGAACTTGGCGTTGAACCTGGCATAAACATGGCACAAAATTTGGCGCTACTTTACACCGAATTTAGCACCTGCTTGTTCTGGTCGGCGCAATAAACGCCAAAAATAGCGCCAACTTGATAAATAGTACCGACTTTTTCAAAAAATTAGTGAAAACTACATTGAAACAATGGGTGGAAGCAAAAAAGGGAGCTAATCACGAGGATTTGTTGTAGTATATATAGAAAATGAGTATAAGGATAATGGTATCTTAGATTCTTGCGATGATAAGCATAACGCTAACGTTTCAGAGGAATCTCAAAGCAAAAAGATGAGAGCAAACAAACCAAAAGAAGACCTAAAAGAGACAAACGTTTCCAAGAATAGTGTAGAAAGCAAGTGGAAGTTATTGAGGAATTCTTCCCAAATATGGTAGATAAAGCTAAAAAGGTGAGGGCAAAAGAAATTAATCTTGACAACAAACTCACTCGGATAAGTGAAAAGCTTTAGTGAAATCAATAAGTGAAAATCTTTACTTGAGAATTTTATTTTTTATTTATGAATTCAATAAGAGCTTTAGTGAAATCAAATGGCATGCTACCTTGAGCATAACTCCCAAGGACACATGTCATCCTTTTATTGTTGACATGAAACAACCAATCAAAAGTAGAATACTTTCTATTTTCTCTCTCTTTTCCTACAATGTAAAGCTAAAAAGGTGAGGGCAAAAAAATTAATTTTGACAACAAAATCACTCTGATAAGTGAAAAGTTTTAGTGAAATCAATAAGAGCTCAAGAAAATAGGCAAAATGTATTATTTGAGAATTTTATTTTTTATTTGTTAATATCCTTTTGATTATTTGACAAAATTTATGTGTGGACTGAATTATTTTCATTTAGATGGCACATTTGTTTAGTACATTTCCACTACTTTATCAATTGAACTTATCCAATTCTACTACAAACAATTGAAGTAAGGTAAATATTATATTATAATATATGGTTATTCTAAATTGAACAGTTTAATAAGGAAGTGACAAAGTGTTGGAGGTAGAGAAGAAGTATAATGAGATACAATGACCTATTAATGAGAAGTATAATGACATTAATCAAACAATTCCCTATTTCTAGCTCATTGTTGTATGCCACCTTTTTTTTTTTTTTTGGAAATATGCTTTGTTCTTCCAAATGAGAAATTAAAGTGTTAGGTTAGATTCTTATCTGTTATTGGTGATGGTCCTTGCTAGCTTTTGCAATTTTATCTCGTTAACCTTGGTGCCTATATTGAATACCCAAAAAAGTTGGGATTTTTTATACACAAAGAATGCACCACCAAGTGTTTGTCATCATTTGGCCTAGAAGTGTAGCCACTAGGTTTAACTAGTGTAAGAGTGGTTATTTTGAAGAATTTACCCAAATTGTAGGATATAATCAGTGCCAAAGAGTTGAATAATTTTAATATCTGCATCATTTAGACTTTGGAGCTATATAAAATAACATGTATAGATGGCAGATATTTGGTGTCATACCATTATAATATCATAGTGAGTTGAATGACTAATTGTTTCTAACAAAAATCGTGACAAAATAGATAATGACTCATTTAAAATAGATAGAAAAAGTAAATATAAATTATATCATTATTGATTAACTTTTTTAATTTTTAATTTTAATTAGAAAAAAATATCACATAAAATTACATCCACCTAATATATACCAAATCAAATAATATATAAATATATTATAATGATAAAAACTATCCTTCTCTATTGTGTCCAATAAATATTAAACATAATCTACTCGTCTTTTTCCCTTTCTATCCAAAACTTAAATTTGAAAATGATGTTACCAACAAAACACATATTCTATAGATTACCTTTCAAAGTTTTGATTGTCTACCAATTTTTTTGGATTTGGTTTCTATTCTATAAATGGCAACCCACCGGCGGGAGTCACGAGAGGCCACATCATGTCTAATTGTAATCATGAAAAAATCTATTATTACGCGTGTCATCATTCATATATCTACGTTTTTCAGATATTTCATTCAATGCAAGAGAACAAATATTCTCATATAACTTTCAATAACAAAATGCAAGAAAATCTTAACTCTTTCATCACTTAATAATTTTGCCCACATTCTTTTCGGCCAATGACAGGCATTGCCCTATAAAATTAGGATTATACGTGAATCTATCACTTTATTTATTATTATAATATTAAAGGTAACAGGTACTATAGTATCCATTAATTTTTAATAATTATTAGTTGTACTTGTCAGTAATTATAAATTAGATTTTTTTAATAAAATTAAAATATAATTTTTATAATTAATAATATTCAAATGATGTTTTTGAAAATAATTACGTCAAATGTGTTTTTTATGTGAGTTTCACCAAGCTCATTGTGTCCATCGACGTCCTAGAGTCTCAAACAAGGCATGTAAGATGATATGAATGATTGTGACCATTTTTGTTCACCATTTTTTATCGCCTATGTTCACATTCACTATTCGTAGCGGGGCTACGAAGTCAACCCTTTCTATAAATAACATGATGACATATATTAACACCATTATGTGTGTGTGTGTGTGTGTGTGTGTGCATGTTTTATTGGCTATGGTTTAATATTGCATGTGATTTTTGTTGTATTAACATGCATTACATTTCCATATATGTCAAATTGAATACAATTGTGATGTATTAAACAATTTGGTTAAGACTATTTAATAAATACAACAATGATATAATTGATATATGTAAATGAATGATGTGATCTAACTAAACAACGAAATATAATTATCTAATTAGATGCTACATTTTTTACTAAGTGTGCACATGTTAAACTAGATGCAACTATGATCTAATTTAGATAAAATTGAATGCTTATAATGATCTAATTTAATGTGCCACACAAATTACTAAATAGGATGCATGATAAGTAATAATCAATTACAAAAATTACTCCTAATAATTCAAGACATAAATGTTTGTCAAGAATGAAGCAATACGAGATAAAAGTAGAAAATAACATCTATCCAATCTAATCAACACACTTTAAAATACAACATACAATTCCAAACTAATGTTATTAAGCATAAAATCTATGCAAATGCATAGCATTGATAGGTTCTTTGAGAGGTGTATTGTTTGTCACAAAAAATTGGTATGCTTCTAATCCAAAATCTACATCAATCACATAAGGTCCTATCCAATTCAGATTGAATTTCCCTTTTTCTCCTGGTCCCACATTTATATTACATTGATTTTCATATAGCACCAAGTCGCCTTTCTTAAAAGAACGATGAATAACACCCTTGTTGTATTTCCATTGAACACCTTTGTAATAGGCTTGAAGATGTTTCAGAGTGTGTATACGTTGTTCGTCGAGCATCTCAAGTTGTTGAAGTAATTCTCTATAAGAATTATCATCAATAATACCATTGAGAGAGATTCTTAGTGAAGTAATTTCCAATTCTAAGGGCATACCAACATCAATGCTATAAACAAGGTTGTATGGAGTAATACTCGTAGCTATATGAACACTTGTGCAATAAGCCCATAATGCATAAGAAAGTTGAGTATACCAATATTTACCATGTTTATTAATAGTTTTATGTAAGACTTCATCAATTTTTTTGTTAGTTGCTTCCGCTTGGCCATTCGATTGAGGATAATATGATGTAGAAAAATGATGTATGTGAAAATTTTCCAAAAACTTCTTTACTTCCTTGTTTTTAAATGGTGTACCATTATCCATAATCAAATGTGAAGGAAGACCGAATCATGATATTATGTTATCTAATATAAAATAATAAATAACATCAGTCATCGTGGAACGAAGAGGAATTGCCTCGACCCCCATTCGTGAAGCAATTTATAGTTGTGATAATAAACGTATGTCTTGGAGATGATGAAGGAGAAATATTCCAATCAGATCCAAACCCCACACAGAAAATGGCCAAATAGCTACTTGGGCATGAAGTTCATGAGCATGAGCATGAATCAATTTGTTATGTTGTTGACACTTATGACATTTTTTAACAAAGGTGAAAGAAAATTGTTACATTTTGTGTCAATAATATCCAATACGAATTAACCTTTGAACCAAAGATCAACCACCAAAGTGTCCCCTACAAGCACCTGAATAGGCTTCCTTGAGGGTCACAAAGATCTCAAATTTATTAAGGCAACAAAGAAGGAGACCATTATATGATCTTCGATATAACACATTAGCCAAAATTATATATCATACTATAATTTTTCAAAGTTGAGAAGGAGTGTTTTTTGTAGTAGGTTTAGGAAAAATACTGTCATGTAGGAATTGAAATATGTGTGAGTACCATTCATCTAATGTATCTATATGACATATTATCTCCTCTTTTATGATGTCAGTGATCGATGGTGATGTGAGATTATAAATGGTGAATTGAAAATCCATGGAAGAATTATCAAGGGATATAAGGGAAGTTGTGCTTACCATTGCATTTTCATGGTGATTATCCTTACATGGAGTATTATTTATAGTGTATGAGGAAAAACATTGTAATATTGTTAATGCTAAATAATAATATTGGGATAGTTTATCTTGTTTCGCTTGATATGACCCATTAATTTGTTCTATGATTAATTGAGAATCTCCAAATATGCGACGATGTTGAATATTCAAAGATAACATCACACACAAATCAGCAATAAGAGCCACATATTCCATGATTTTGTTTGTGCAAATGAAGTTGAGACGGTACAATAAGGGAATTGGCTTACCTAAAGAAGGTAATAGGATCACCCTGACATCGGAGCTAGTTCGACACTTAGAACCATCAAAATATAAATCCCACGTTGTATCTTCTTATAATGTCAACACATGTTCATTAAGAAATGAGTCTCGATTTGGTAACACTAGTGGTGAGGGAGCTTTGGCTAAATGGTCGGTCAATGCTTGACCTTTAATCGCTTTTTGAGAGACAAACTTAAGATCAAATTTTGTTAACATCACCCACTTAGCTAAGCGTCCTGATAGATCAACATTGGAAAATAAATGTTTTATAGGTCAAATATTGTCACCACATGCACCTCGACATTTAGGAGATAATATTTCAATTTTTTTACATCAAACACAAGAGCCAAACATCGGTTTTCAATATTTGTGTATCGTGTCTCATAATCAATTAATGTTTGAATAATATAGTAAATAGGATGGTCTTTACCATTCAGATCTTGTTGCGCCAACAATGCCACAAGACCATTTGATGAAGTGGAAGTGTAAAGAATAAAGGGAGGTCCTAGTGTTGTTGGTTGTAAGACAGGAGGATTAACTAAATATTGTTTTAAATTTTCAATTTTTTTGACCATCTTCATTCCATTTAAAGTGAGATTCCTTTTTTAGCAGCTGAGTAAAGGGGAGATTTTGATCCACCAATGATGCTACAAGATGATGGATAGCTTGAATATTTCCTTGTAAGTTACGTAGTTGACAAATATTTTTTAGGAGATGGAATGTTTATTATCACATCAATCTTCTTTGTTCCACCTTAAAACCCCGATTTGACACTATAAAATCTAATAGCTTTCTACTATCCACACCAAAGACACACTTCCTAGGATTTAATCTCATATTATACTTTTAAATTCACTCAAATATTTGATAGAGGATTTTGACATGATCTTGATGTGTTATAGATTTAGCCAAGATATCATCGACATAATCCTCAAGAATTTTATGTATGAAGTCATGAAAGATTAACATCATAGCTCTTTGATATGTCACTCCAATATTTTTAATCCAAATGGCATGACCACCCAACAAATGTCCCAAAACTATAGAGCATGGAACAACGAGCAGGAAAGGGACCAAAGGTAATTTTGAATCTATTGAAGTAGGGGAAGATGGTGAAGATGATGAGGATGGAGATTTGGAGGCTACAAAAGGTGTTTATAGTGGTCATGGATTGATTTTTATGCTGGCACCTCCAAATTTGTGGTGGGCGTGGATCTCTCTATTGGAATATGGTTAATTATTCCCTTAGGATTCATGACAAGGGACTAACTACCTCCAATGCGATCCATGTCTCTACCAGTTGTATTGGGCATTAACAGGTTGACCTTTTGGTGCAACAACAACTATAGGCTGACAATTGGTATTAGAGCATTGGGTCATGGGTTTGGATCCCCTTGTGTAATACCGAGGGGGATATTGTTGGCAGATGGTCAATGCTCCCTATGTAATTCATGACAAGGGACTAACCACCTCTTGTATGACCCATGCATCTACTGGTTGTATTGAGCATTAACAGGTCAACCTTTTGGTTGAATGACAATCGTGGGCCAACACTCTCTTGGGACTACAATGGTTCTGCGAGGAGGATAGAGCTTGGTTGTGTTTACTATAGCTGAGCAGCTACACATTTGAAGGAGAGCTGTGAGGTGGTTCTTTCATGAAATATTTTTGATGCCTCTTTCTTCCTTTGTGATGTGGTGTTGCCCCTTGTCTTTTCAACTCTACTCATGTTCTTTTATTTTCCTTATGTTTGTGGAGGCTCTTGAGGGTTTGGTTCCTATGGTGGCTAGATTGGTTCATGTTTACATGGTTCTACATGCTAGAGGAAATATTCTTCTCTAATCCTCTTTTTTTTTTGTCCCCTTGGCGAGTTTTTTGTTGCTACCTATGCAACTTTATATTTGGCTTTCCCTTTGTGGGGCTCTTGTTGTTGCACCCTTTTACTAACCCATCCATTTTACTAAGATTTATTTCCTATACTATGGTGGTACAGTCTCCTGTTGCTTTATGTTGGGGATTTTGGGTATTTATGGTTGTTTGGGAAGCCCCTTTTTTCTGAGTTGTGGTTGTAGGAGGGTTGCCCTGGTTCTGAGAAGGCTTTAAGCTCTTCGTTAGGGGAGCTATTTTCAATCCCTCATGGATAGTGAAGAATATTAACTTGGAGGGGTTAGATAGTTGTAAATGGTAGATGGTTCTCTATTGGTGTTGTTTTTTGAAGGATGCTTTCTTTTTGGTGTCTTAGGAGAAGTTTTTTAAGGAAGCAGTGGTTGTTTTGGTTACTATTTTTATGCCTATGTTCCTTAAGAGAACTATTTTTAACCCCTTTTGGTGTGTGAAGCCTATGTTATTGAAGGGGTTGGACTTTTGTTTTATGGAGTATTCAAGGTTTATGGTGTCGTGGCTAAAGGTTTCTAGAGGTGGAGTGGTTTCCCTTTTTTTTTTTTTGTCTTGTTGGTTGGGAAGATTTCAAAGTATTTTCTGATGTCCCATATGCCCATATTGCCAAAGGATGTTATGTTCTCCCTCTCTATTAGAGTTTTCTCTCTTCTTTTCTTTGCATTCATTGTTTTCTATTGAGGTAGAGACTTATCCTTTTGTGGTGGACCCCTCCTATTGAGGTGGAGTTGGGTTCTATGAAGATGGTGGGGAGCTCATTTTTTGTTGGTATTCTCTCTTGCAACCCCTATTGAGGTGGTGGCCTTTCCTATTGAGGTGAAATTTAAGTTTGTTGGAGATGTTAGTTATAGTGGAATGGGTTTCCATATCTTCTCCTTTAGAAGGGATCTCTCTCCTATAGAGGTGGAGTTTGGGTTGGCTTGTTGGGCCGACTAGTGTTGTATGGGAGTTATTACTTCTCGGTGTTTTTTTGTTCCTCCTAACTTTCCTATTGGGGTGGAGAGTTTGGATGGGATGGAGGTTAGGAAAGGGAGCTCTTGCTTTCCTATGTTTTGGTCGCTCTCTCATGGAGATCCTGTTTGGTTGATGTAGTTTGTCTGCATCACTTAGTTTGCTATTTTTCTAGCTCAAGTATGTTCTTTTCTAAGTGGCTGGTTAGTTGTGACTTGGTTGTTTTAGGTTGTGTTTGTGGTAAGCTAGTGTTCAAGATCCCTGTAAAACCTAGTTTTAAAGGGTTCAAGGTCCCCTTCAAAACTTGTTTATTGCAAAATGGGTAGTTTAGTTAATCCATCAAAGGTTGTTGTTTGGCTATCTATTATCTCTTAGTAGCATTCTCTATTTAGATATGGTTTTATGTCCCTTCAAAACCTATTTGTAAAGGGTTTCGGGTCTCTCCAAAGATTTTTGTTCCCATAATCAATTTTTTTTTTCCCCAAGGTGTAATAAATATCGTTTTATATTGATATTGAGGATTGATAAAATTTTGATTATATCTAGAAAATCCATCCATAAATTATAATAAAGCATGTCCAATAGTTGAATCCACAATCATGTTTATGTTTGGAAGGGGAAAATCATATTTTAAAGATGCTTTGTTAAGGTCACAAAAATATGTACACATTCGAATATAATTGCCTAGTTTTACTATGACCACTATGTTTGATACCTAAGGTGAATATTCAATAGGGAAAATAAAGTCGTCTTGAAAAATATTCTCAATCTCAGTCTTAACCAACAAAGCCACCTTAGGGTTCATTTTATGAATCTTTTTTCTCACTAGTTTAGCATCATCTTCTAACACAATGTTATGCATCACTACCCTAGGACCTGTGTCAAGCATATCGTAATAAGACCATGCAAATAATTTAGGAAAATCATGTAATAATGTTATATGTTCTTTTTGTTCATCAGAATCAAGGTATTTACCAATTAAAATAACCTTATCATTATTAAATGATTCCATCGATACATCAACAGTATCTCTTATGAGTAGTGTATTGCAGTCTAAAGTGTTGGGAAGTTTTTTGGGTTATGCCTTCATAATCTACATTATCATTTAATACTTCCACTTCTTTCCAAAAGTGTGGTTCAACATGTAAACAATAAGAAAATCAGCAATCATGATGATATGTAGGTAAATTATCATAAAATGCCAAATATTCTACAAGGACTCAACATTTTAAAAAACATCCAATGATATGTTATTGCTTGTGTCATATATCAATTCAAGATGAACTATATTGAGAGATACGTTAGGAGGGTCTTGTGTTAAAATTAAGTGAAGGTTTATGTGAAGCTTTAATAGGTTGTGAAGGATGATAACCAAGACTACTTATCGTTCCTTGTGTGTTTAACTCTATAGATACTTTGATTCCTTGTTCCTTTACATTACATCCCTTACCATTATATCCAAATTGGGAAAGTAAATTTATAGCCTCTTCCATAAATGGATTCCAATTCTTTAGAAGAAGGTGGTTTTTCATAGCCATTTTCATTATATGCTGATGTATAAGTGGTGTTTTCTCCATTATGAATAATTACAAAATTTGATGTTTGAGGAAGATCTGTGAGAGGTTGTGTAGATGCCACAATGGTTTATTTTAATTATGTGGATTTTGATGAGGGGATTTTATATTCCCCTGTAAAATTTAGTGTAAAATCTAATGACCCCTAATCATCATCCACAATTTTTTTTCATGGGTGAAACACATTCATCTTTGTGCTCAACATGTATGGGTTCCACATTTGAAAATGGAATCAAAGTGTTAAGGGGTCTTATTTCTCCTTCAGTTTGCAAGAAATTATTGGACTTAGGATCAATTTTTACCATGTATACTTTGTTGTTATATGTGTATTTTATAAGGCGGTGGAGAGTTGAAGGAACTCCCTTCATCTCATGTATCCATGGTCTTCCTAAAAGAATATTAGATGAGAGGGTAGCTGACATGACATAAATAATGATAGGTAACACAACATGACCTACTTTAATAGGTGTGATTATTCCCAATGGTTGTCTACCCACATTATCAAAACCATAAATAGCTAGAGCATCAGGTTGAATAAGAGACAAGTATCCACACCTAACTTGTTTAAAAGATCAACACTACAAACATTAAGAGTTGATCCAATATCAATAAGGGTACGTATAATTCCAGTTTTGTTAATAGAAACTATTATCATTAAGGCATCATTTTTCTTTTCTATCTCAAGAGGGGTAATTCATTTTGATGAAAGAAAATATTCATATTTGTGGAATTCATATCCTCAAAGAAAGGTGCTACATCATTTGGTTTAGCACTAGAAGGTCAACAACTTTTTGTAAACTCCAATCAATATGACAACTTGATTAAATAATTTCTCTTGAAAACCTATAAATTTGAATGTATTTTGGCAGAGTATAGTTGTCTTATAATTCTCTCACTTGATTTTGAAATAATAATTCATGTTTTTATAGTGGAACTTATGATAAATTAAAGTTTAGGCCAAATCATTTAAATTTGTATTTTCGAGATTAAATTACTGCCAAGGCCCAAATTTGAAAGTACATCTCCAAAATTAGAGATTGAAAAAAATGGGAAATCAAATCTATTGGGAAAAATAGCTAGACTAGAGCATAGTGCGCCCTAGACTTGCTTTCTCACACTCACCAAAATTTGGTTTGGGTGTTTTGGGTTTGCTAAAATCAGGACTTCTCCAAGGTGCGGGCACTTGTTAGAGTTAATTTGATGATGTTTAATCGATAAGACATTTTATAGGGTAGTATAGACACATTCTCCTAAGTTGATAGGAAAATTTAAGGCTAGGGAATGTCTAAAATGCATTGATGTGAAAGATCACTAAAGCTAGCTCCAAATAGAGCGTAAAATTATACTTTCACCTAAAAGGGAGTACAATTTTTGATGCTACAACTCTCCAACATAAATATTTTATATACATGGGGCATCCTAAAGGAAAGCACTTTATTCAATGAATTTAAACTTCTTGTCAAAATGGGTAGCTTTAATTTTGTAGGTTGATCGTGGTCGAAAGGTGCTTCTAAATGAAATAGATTTGGTCTAAATGAATTTCTTGTGTGAGCTTTGACTTTATCTATCCTAAAGCGTCGTTATAGGCATGCCTCTTATTTGGGTTCTATATTTTTTTAACCAATTTCATATAAGGGTATGGAAGACAAAGTAAACACGTAAACAACCTATCTACTCAAATAAAGTATTTGGTTTTATAAACCCACAAATATAATTTGACCCAGTCATAAATAGTATGGCCTACTATTCTCAAGGCATTGACCACTTTTAATCATCAAGGTTGCAAAAGGATGCAAGAGGAGAGAATATGCGGTCTATTATTTGATTTTTTTAAGCATGATTTGAGAAACTTCCCAAGGCTAGCCATTTATTTATGCACTATAATCACGAAACAATGAAAAGGTTCCCTAAGCTAGGCTTGCATGGATAATAACTAAAGAATTTATATGTATACCCAAAGGTGCATGAGGCCCAAGTTAGTGGAATTAGAGAAATTTTCTAAGGTGTGTGATCAAATTCAAATCCTTTCTCACTTCACTTCTATAATAGAGCTACACCAAAAACAATAATTTATACCTTGTAGGAGGAGAATTTTAATTCTCAAGATCATGTGAGGGAAGAGCACACACACTCAATCTTCAATTTATGCAAGTGGATTTTTGTTTTTAATTCTCAAGATCACTTCATGATGCAAGAGAAGATTACATGTGACCTAGTCATAGGTACAAACAAGAAACAAGAATATAATTTTTAAAAATATAATTTATTTATTTATTTGGTTTTTAACTAGTGTGGCTACATAACACAATATTAGTAGTATTATATTTAATATTTTGATGCACTAAGATTGAAAATATAAAATCACATATAAAAATGATAAAAGTAATGAAATTTGTATATTTTGAATAAATATTATATTAAAAAGTAAAAATAACATAATTAACCCCCATACATTTTAGATGATTACATAATTCTTTTTTAGATAAAGTAATACACAAAAGCCAAAGTTATCATCAATAAACAAGAGCTGTGAGCCAATTGGAGTCCTTATCTAAAGTGATATTGGATGTTCATGTTTTGTGTGAGATGCCTTTGCTTTAGTAGTCTGAAGTTTTCATTTTTGGGATCAGAAGGGGCTCAACACAATTTGAGCGATATAATATATCAACTTTTTGATCTTAAAAATGTTTTTCCAACCTTATCTTTTGTTTGATTGACCGTATTTAATATCTCTCTCTACTTTGTAGGCTGGTCCAATAGCTCATTTTATGAAAGATCTTATCCTAGAAATCAGCCTTGCGGTTACTTCTAAGTTTTATCGTTGGCATTCACCTTGAGGTGAACTATAGGGTGACATTTTTGAGCCAGAAGGGAAAAGAAAAAGCACTCAAAGAAGAGGAATTTAAGCCTTTCCTTGAAGATTGTTTCATTAGACAAAACATCTATGTATCACTATGTATGAAGCAATAGCTGGCCTAGTAACACCTTTCGGCATTTGTTATTGAGAAAGTCTTTGCTCTAGAGTTCATTAGATAATTGTTACCTCTAAGATTTGTTAAGTGACAAATTGATCAATGGCAAAGTGTAGGATCATAGTTCCCCTTCTATTTGTAGGGTAGACTTCCATTTTCTAGTTCTACAAATGGAAAATGCACAAGGAGAGAATATACAACTTCATCCACCTATTTGTAAATATTTTGCAAAGAAATGTAACATTTACTAACATGCAATGATAAAAAAAATAGTAACTTACAAAGAGTAGCAATATGAGCTATTTCTTGTTTGCTAAACTAGAATGCATTAAAAGGTTCATCCAAGATATCAAAGAAAATTAAAACCAACAACATCAACATAGTGAAAAAAAACAACATAGAGAATATGAAAGATTATTAAAGAAAACAACTCCTTAAACTGTAAAAACCCTTAATATTCTCTTCTTATTCATACACAAATCATGACATTATCGCTCTTACAAAGATCGAAATTTGAGGAACTTTCCCAAACAGTTCACTTCCTTGTCTATGGCTTGTCATGGCATTCCATCACCATGAGGCCACATTTGTTTGAGAATTTTTTTCAAATAGTTCACTGCCTTGTCTATGTTATTGCTTACTATTATGCTTTGATGGATTTTTTCCAAGCATCCCTGACAATCCATAATGCCATGAAGCCACATTTCTTTGAGGCATTTTCCCAAGCATTTCACTGCCTTGTCTATGCTACCACATTTTCCATGCATGTCTACTAAAGCATTTTATCAAACAGTTCATTGCATTGCTGCTATCAATCTTTTCAATTAAAAACTTGACTTGAAAATTATTATAGATGGCTATAGATGATAGCATGCTAGGATTGCACATTTGAAAATTCCAAATTTTTAAAATGATTTGAGATGATATTACACATTTAAACCTTGATTGTCAACAAAAAATAGTCTGATGTATGTACACCATAAGTAATTAATTCAGCACATAAATTCACATAATGATATGGTAACAAATTTAAGCCCATCCATTTTAATCAACAAACTTGAAATGGAATCAACATCTCTATAGATTGTATTCTGATGATAATCACCAAAAAACATAAACTTGTAATTGTTCTGAAAAACCAATGGAGAGGTGGGTTTGTATTTTTTGGGCATTTAGGAGAGACAAACATCAAAATAAAAACATTAGTTGGGGATTAGGCATTACCGAACCAACATGTTTTAATGAGTTACCTTTGTGTGGCCAATAGTGAACAAAATAAGCAACTTAAACCTAGGAAGTGGTAAAGAAATCATTCCAAACATGAGCCAACTAAACCATAGACATTACTTTTATCAGTGACACATATAACTTGAAATACAACCACACAAAATTATTATTAGTATCAACAATCTTGTATCATCAATTGACCCACAAGAAATATGAGCAACTCAAATCATATGAACCCTATTTCTAAGTAAGGGATAACAAGAAAAGCCCCATGTAGTTTACTTCAAAACTTTCATTATTTCCTTCCAACAAAAATTCCCATGACTCAAACCTTGTTTGGTCAATTATATAATTACCTACAAATA
This sequence comes from Sequoiadendron giganteum, assembly GCA_007115665.2. Taxonomy (NCBI): domain Eukaryota; kingdom Viridiplantae; phylum Streptophyta; class Pinopsida; order Cupressales; family Cupressaceae; genus Sequoiadendron; species Sequoiadendron giganteum. Next base: position 586,706,963 of record CM021100.1, read on the forward strand.
CCTTTGATCTTGCCACCACTATGTATCCCTTATTTTTTCATTCTTCCCCACACAAAATACATTAACAATAAGTAAAAAAATGTAACAAATGAAGGGGAAGTTTCCCACTAGGTATTGCCAAAATTGATGCAATGAAATTAGAATAAAATTGAACATTAAAAGTAATAATAATTCTTATTCTAAAACTTTGAAAACTTTAGAGGGAGTGAAGTGGATTTGTTTGTGCTTCGACAAAAAGATTGTGGATGGTCAATTATTGTGTAAAAGTTTCAATAGCATAATGACAACATGATTTGGATGTTTAAAAATAAGTTATAGGCTATTCAAACAACTCCCCCAATTCTTGAAAGGAATGGAAAATTTATAGATGGTCAAATATGATTTTGAGGAGTAGAAATTTAATTTACAGTTGACTAGTTCATTCGACTAGTCAACTTAATTGATTGATTAGTCAACTAACTTGATTGTGTGGTTCACTAGTCTAATTGACCAGTCAACTAATTTGATTGATAAGTGAAAGGTGAAGTTGACCAAACTTACATGAGTGAAATATAGGCAAGGATAATTAGGATTATTTATTCATTTAACTTAAACATATGTGAATAGATTAATTAGGACCTAATTAATCAATTGATTAGTCAAGGAGTGATAAGGATAAATAAGATTAAATAATTAATATAATGTAATCAATCAATCAATAAGATGTCGGTAAAGGCATAGTGTGATGGTTAAGTTGTGGTATAATGATTCTTGCGATCGAGGTTCAAATCTTTACGGGCTTGATATTTTGGAGTATTCAAGTTGGGGACGAGGTTCTCCATATATGACCTCATCAATTCATAATTCCAATTAAAAAACGTTTATAAAAAAAAATTAATAAAATGTATTAACATGACGAAGTTGACAAATCAATATCTTAACAAAAGAAAACGACAAGAAAATTAATTGATTTAAAGTAACAATAAAATTGATCGATTGATAAAGGGGATTAATTGACTAGAGTGATGAAATCTCCATGTCTAGACATATCATAATAAGAAATTATGTATTACTTCAGTTATGCTCGGTATCTTGACTTTTGTGTCATAATGTTGATATCTTAATTTTCTATGATGGTTTTTCTTTTGAGCTTTATTTAAATTATTTTTTGTGACTTTCAATTGGCTTTAAAGAGCCGACATTTTAGACTCGTCATTTGATGGAATGTGTGAAACCTATTAAAAAAAATACAGAAACTTTAGTCCAATAACTAATAAATATAGTTGATTGGATTCTTCCACTTCGTTTCTTTCAATGTAAAGGAAAGGGGCCTCAACAACCAATCGAAGAAGTAAAAAGGACTAAAAGAAGACAAAGATGATACATGAATTTAAAAGGAAGGAAAAAACCAAAACTATGATATAATATATTAAACTACCTTTGAATTATAGTAAAAGAAGACAAAGATGATATATGAATTTAAAAGGAAGGAAAAAACCAAAACTATGATATAATATATTAAACTACCTTTGAATTATATTGGACTGGTCTTTTAAAAAGAGAGAAGAAAGACAGTATATTAATGTACGCTAATGTGACAGGACAATGGTATTTATGACTCCATATCCTCTCAGTTGTACACATGACATAAAACGATGGTTGCCATCTTCCAGTGGGTTATGCAGCCTCCACCTGATATTGCCGGTTACTTTCTTCAGCTCCTAAAAACATTCACAGCTGATCATGTGTTTTCTCCAAGTCCATAAATTGAAAACACAGCCGATAAATTTCAAAATCTATGTTTCATATTTTAAGCACACAGATAAAGGTGGTCAATTATTTAGTTGAATTATTGTATGTTTCGATTTGTTCTCTATAAGTAGTTTGCAATGTAAAAATTTCCAGGTAAGTTCGAAAACAATTTTTGATTTTCAAATTTGTGCATTTATTTTGACTTAAAATTTATTGCTAAATTTTAATAGGGAATAAGAGGTTAGTAAGGAAGGAGTTGATTATTATTTTTTGAAGGAATATTATTGAAATGATAAGAAGATAACAATTTTCAATATTTAAAGAAATTGTATTCTATTGGAGTGCCTAGTTTCATAGTTAGATCTAAAAGATCTAATGATTATACAAATATTAAAAACTATTTATAATTGGTGCTTAACCCACATCACTCTTTGCTAAATTGTTAAGGTGATTAGCTTAGAGCATTAAAATCTCAAACATCACTAAATTGTTGGACCCCTTTCTTGAACAAATAGTAAACATGTCTAGGAAAGCTAGTAGCCAAAATTTTTCTCAAGATAATTTATAAGTTCATTCCACAAGATGGATGGTGAGGTGTAGAGGTCGGAAATCTATTTAAAACAATTCGACAATACTTAAAATAAATTCCATTATATTCCAAATAAAGTTGTCATCTCTTTCATACATTCATCATAAAACAAGTCGATTACATACAACGACATAAAAGTCGAAAAGATATCTTTCATTACATTTCAGTCTAAATCGAACAAGTGTCGAATTACACATTTCAAATAATAATTACAAAGGATGATACATATCCAGTTTACAAATTCGAGACTTAGGCATTCAGTCGACATAAGCTCATCATTACATACATCATGAAAAGTAAAGCATTAAAAAGAAGATTCAGTCTGTCGATCTTCCATCCATAAGCAAATCTTCAAAAGAAGACGAGAACAAAAATCAGACGCTTTTCCGTCTAACCTCGAAGCTTACGCTTCTCTGGAATTTCTTAGTCAATCAAGAAATACCCGACCCTGCACGACTTGCTTAGCAAAAAGCAGTCCACAAGCAAGATGGAATCTGGTGCATGCCTAGTACTACTAGTAAACCACAAGCATTTTCATTTTTCTAATTCAGTTAAGAAAGAAGCATGTTTGGTACTAGGATATGGTAGAGAGCTCAAATAATCCATCTATTTCAATGGTACAAAAATTACTTGGCCAAGTAAAATGTCATGCACGACAATAAAAAGTAGTTTTGAAAAAAACAAAACTACACTCTCTATTTACCCATATTCGGCACCCGTACCAGAAGGTAACTTTCCCAAAAACAACACATGCTGAATTATCTATCATTCATGCATGGTTCAAATAGTCAAACACAATCTTTCACAATCTTTCAAACATTAACTGAAAACATCGTTTAATGCAAAAACAGTTAATCAAATACTACTTTTCATTGCTCCAATTCGTAAAAAGTCATAAAATCAGTATTTTAATTCAGTCATTTAAATAATCAACAAGTTTTAAAATGAAGGTGTATCTCCAGTATGTTGAATAATACATATAAAAATGTAAATTAAAAGAGCACACATTCAGTTGTTTCAAACTCTTCTTTAATTATAGTTGTTTAAAATTCATTCTGATAGTTTTCAAAAATTGACTGAAATTCAAGTTTAAACGTTGTGATTCAAATTAATCCTATTTTCAGCGTTTAAATATCAATTATTTATCAAATTAAATCTAACTATTTTAAATTTCTGAGTTTTGACAATTTCCATGAAAAGTGAAATAATCAAGTTAAAATTCTGTTTCTATGTTTTTCTGTCAATAATTTATTTATTTTCTGTCAACATGATTTAACAAATTTGTATCAGCGTAATTTCGTTTTTCTCAATATGGTCAATTCGTTTCCAAGTTTAAATTGGTTTTCAAAATTTCAGTTCATTGTTTTATGAACGATTTAAATCAAAATTTATCTAATTCTCAGCATAAATAAATTAAATTTATGTTTCTAATCTTTTCTTGAATTCTGGAAATTAAAACACAGTTGAATTTTACCTAACAGGAAGATTTTATCTACTGATTTTTCATTTAATCTCTGTCTAAAGTTTGTCTAAGATTCTGGAAATCAATCCAATTTAATTCTATTTTCAGTTTTAGCAAATTTCAAGTATAATTTTTAACAGTCATAGTTTTTGTTCTGTCTATTTTCCTAAATTGTAACAATCAAAATCTTCCTTAAATTTCTAATAATCATTTCCAGAATTTGTTGAATTAAAACTTGAAAGATCTAATTTATAAATTCATTTACAAGTTCCTACCTGGTAAATTTCCTCTATGTCTGGTAAGAGAGACCTGTGCGTATGGAGGAAGAGGGAGTTCCTTCTGTTGCTGTTGTCCTTGCTGTGGCCGCACCTTATCTCTGCCTTGGCCGCACTTTACTCTTTTCTTCCTTGCTGCTAAGGCCACACTTCACTCTCTTTCCTCGTTCTATGGCTACGTAGATTGCTTAATTCCTGTGGAGGGACCTTCCTTAGGCCACGCGTGGGGAGGTTAGTAGATGGAGAGTCTCCCTTTGCTGCTGTGTGCATGGAATCCTTGGGTGCGTGGGGTGTCTGTGTGAGAAAGGGGAAGTGGGGAGGGCTATGCGTGCCTCTCCCAGGGCACACACTCTTCCTTTATCTGCTGCGAATGGAGAAATGGGAGGAGGCATGTGTGCTTTGTCTTGCTATTGTGCGCATGGAATCCTTGGGTATGTGGGGTGTCTGTGTGAGAAAGGGGAAGTGGGGAGGGTTGTGCGTGCCTCTCCTAGGCCGCACACTCTTCCTTTATCTGCTGTGAATGGAGAAATGGGAGGAGGCATGTGTGCTCTGTCTTGCTGCTGTGTCTTCCTCTTACCTCTCTCACAATTTACCGTGCATGGGAAAAGAAATGCATATCAACTAAATAAAAAGAGCAACTCTCCCTCTCAGATCTGTCAATTTGTTCAATATCCTTCAAATTCCAATTTTTTTTGTGTGTGCAAATCTTCTGTATCTCTTCTTTCAGATTTTTAATGAGATATATATTTCTATTTTTCATGCATTCATGCAAAACTCAGATCCACCATTTACTCAATTTGATCTTCAGATCAAAATTTAAACTTTCAGTTAAGATTTGAAGATATTTCATTCCCGGGTTTAGCTGAAGTTCAAATTTGAATGCAAATTTCAATTTCTAATTTTGAACAGAACTTTGTTTCAATTTCCCAATTTTTCACTAAGTTTAAATTATGAATTCTATTTCTAAATTTTGAAATTCATTCATTTTCACAATTTCTAATTTAAATAACATTTAAAATTTATAATGACTTTATTTAACTAAATTGAATCAAATTTCGAATTTACAATTCTATTACATTTAAATTTCAAAATTTCAACTTCATATTTCCAAAATAGTAATAAAATATTAAACAAGCATTCTATTTATTTAATTTACATTAAATTTCATTAATTTAACAAAATCATCATTTAAGCACATGCATTTTTGCAATTTTTTTGAAATCACATTTAAACTAAATTTTCAATTTGCAAGCATGATATACGCACAAAACATTAGAATATAAATCTACGTGAGTGTGTGAGATCCCATCTATTCGTAAACATCAATCGGCTAAACAACTCTACTTGATCGTTGTTCTCGCCTTCAACCTCATTCACCTGTTTTCCTGCATTCACTTGCACTCGATTTATCATCAGTAATGACAAACCCTGAAATAAACATAAATAAAATAATTTGCATTTGCATTTCAATTCAATTTCAACTTCATTTCATTTCGAATTTCAATTTAATCATCATTAAATAATCATCTAAATAATCTTTAAAAAAACATTCCATTTCTATCTAAATCTCGACATAATAAGTAATGTTTGCATTTAAATAAGTAAGTGAAAAATCCATGCGTGACACAAGGCAAAGTTAAAATCATTTTATAAGGACTCTTTCCATTTAAGAAAATAGAAAACACATTTCCATGCTTTTCAAGTGGATTGCAATGGAAAAGAAGCTTTGATCTTGTAAAAGGGAGTAGGGAAAATCTTGTCCAACCAATTCACATGTCATTTTCTTTTAATTGACGCTATAATAATTTTGTGTTGAATTAATTTTTTTAGGGTTCCTTACATCTAACAAATCTAGTAATCCACTTGACAACAAAACATAACCCTTGTGTCTTTGGGTCTATGATTCTCAAATTTCCTTTAGATCTCAATTAAATATAATCAAACCAAGATGAAGTAATGAAGCTAACATTACCATCCCACTTGAACCAAGTAAAATTTTGAATTAGCTTATTCAACTCTTTAGAACCATTCTTGGATGACATCGAAACAAGATGAATAATACACATATGTGACAAGGAAATTTTTATTCACACTTGAATTTTACCTACCAAAGACAAAAATGTGTTGCCCCATTTAAATAATTTATGATTTAGTTTGTTTAGGAACCAATTTCACATCTCTAAAAGATAGACCTAATCCAAAGCTAATGCTAAGATATCTAGTTATCTCTCATTGTTTAATTTGTCTACATTCTTTAGAAATTAACAAAGGAGTAGGGATAATTTGGGACATAAATTTTTTAGTCTTGTTATGTGTTATTTTTTAATCTAAAATAGAATAAAATAAAATTAGAATATTTAAAGTATTATGCAATTCTTCCTTAGAATTTTGCAAAACACATGTTATCATCAACAAAGTGTGAATTGATAGCAATCATATTTTATGAGATTGACATGTCTATTACAAGATTCAATTGATTGGAATTTTATAGAGGACAACATAAGTACTATAAGCACATATAAGAAAGGAGATAAATGACATCCTAGCCTAATGGAAGGTTATAAAGAAATGATTCTGACATAGAATTTTTAATAACAAGGCAAACATTCAAAAGAATGAAGTTTTCATATTCCATAATGATAAATATTAGTGATTTTTGGATTTGGCTATGTGTAATGTTGTAACATTGATGTTTTAAATCATTTTTTATGATCCATCCTCAAGATAAAATAGTTACAAAAGAGAGAAATGAAGAGATAGTAGCAAATCAAGTACTCTATCTACTGTCTCTTCATTTATCTCTTCTCTAGCTATCGTATCATGTTGATGGATCATGAAGTTTGATCTGAAACATTGATGTTACAAAGGTAGAGACAATAAAATCCAAAATTTGGTGATAGGATGACATTGGCATCTTTGAACAACATTTGAACATGTGATCAAATTTTATGCCCCAAAACCCACTAGTATTTTAAGGATAAAATTCCAACATATTTTTTCATGGGCTTTATCAAAGTCTAATTTGACTAACAATATATTTTACCCCAATTATTAAGCCCCTTTAGTAGTTTCCCATGCCAACATCAAGTTATCAAGGATATATCTATAGATATCTTAGAAATATAGTTTTCTAGGATCTCACAATACCTTGCACGATGATTTGTTGTTTTCTGGTCACAATTGCAACATAATTTGTTGTTTTAGGGCGATCCCACAATGCTGGTTTACAATTTTTGGGAGATTCTAATTTTTGCTGAAATCACATATTTTTAGAAAATATAATGATTTAAGCCTTAAAAAGATTCATTTTAAGGATTCCAATTGAAGAGGGTTTGATCAAACCACCTTATATCAAACCCCCTTGGATAGAACCTCGCTAATTTTAAACCATACCTATAATGAAGTCTCCTTTACACCTATCAAAATGTTGATAAAAAACTACTTTTGATTTACCTTTTGGGGGATCAAATGAATTCATTTAAAATTTATTTTTTGTAAGTATGTAGTCATTATTGTAAGCTTCCAAAAGGTATGATTTTAAATAAATTTAATTTAATTATTATATTTATTTTTTTATTTGTTGTGAATGTAAGTTTTTCACTGAAAAATCAAGCTCTTTGTTCTGCACGTGTAGAAAAATAGCAGATTCTCAATTTTTTTTTTTTTAAAATATCAGTGCACTAGATATTAAAATCCTTGATCCAACAATTTTTTTTTGAATTTTGATACATACAAAAAAATTTATGTTGTATATAGTCCGCCTATGTCTGAATTATAATTGGTTTGACTTCAAAACTTGATTAAGGAAAAAATACTCAATAAAACAATATGAAACCAAATGAAAGCACTAGATATCATAGTTACAAATCTAAATTAGAAAAAAATAGAATTTATCCGTCATTAGAAAAAAGTTATGTTGTATACGATGAGCATCACTCCTTAAAAATGGTGTTTAAGTTTTCGAAGGAGATGGAAAAATAAGTGCAATTTGATTCCATTTTTTTTGAAAAAATATATATTTAGAATCTACATACAAAATGTCACAAATCACTAGTTTGCATCATCTTCAAATTCCCCACGATTCAACCGGTATAGGTGTCTGAAAGTGAAGATTTAGTTAGAAAAAATCAGTTTAGTGTCCAATTTGACCAAAAATTGTAAACTAGTATTGTGGGATCACCTACCAACTAGTAATAATATTTTTATTTTCTCCTTAGTTATAAGTTTATTTAAACCTTTGTAAATTATTGGGCCTAAGGAAACCTTCTAAAGAGCTTCCAAATAAATAATATAGAAGTCATATTTGATATACTTATGCATAATGTGATAAAATTTAGTTGGAAGCCTATTAAAGACCAATCTTTTATTAGATTTCATAAAGAAAATAACATGTTCAATTTCATCTAAAGAAGAATATGACCTAAAAACTAGTTGTAACAAAGATCAATTTTGTTATGAATGCAATCTTTAATATTTTCTTCAAAATTCTATTGCATGTTCATTAAATGATTTTATTCCCTAAAAAACTTCTAATAAAAATATTTGAACAACATATTATTTTAGTAGAATGTTTGTAAAGAGTCATGTTCATCCATTATAGATCAACTTCTCTCATTTTAAAATAATATAATAAAGATAATTAAATAAAAAAATGATCCTCTATTACCCTTCTTGATCCATTGTAATCTAGCTCTTATCTTAGCACCTTTCCCTTTATAATGGTCCAATTTTTATAGCTATGATTCAAAAAGAATAATAGAGGTTTGGATCTTCATATTATGTTGGATCCACATTTAGTTGTTTCTTTGTATGTTCCAGTTTTCTTTGATGGCATTCTCTTAGAAAGGACCATAAGAAATTAACACATTGTGAAGGCATAGACCACAAACATTTGATTCATAATTCCCCCTCTTGATGCTTATGATGGAACTCCAATTTCTCACTAATGTAGCACCACAATATTTTTTAACATGAGAAGTATTGATTTTATAGGGGAGTTGAGAAGAAAGGGAAAAATCCTAAGAGAATGTGATAGTGCAAATGATTAGAAAATAGTCAAAACAAGAAGGGTTAAATGAAATCTATCCAACCCACTCCTATCACATCTAGGTCTATAATTGGACCATGTGAACTCATTACAAACATGAATAGAGAATTATGATGAACCACACCCACATAATTTAGCTTGAAGTGATTATGTTTGTGATTAGTTTTTAAGTGTTTTACAAGTGTGATAATTTAAGAGGATTTTTATAATTTTATAAGAAAGGGAAAAATTGAAAGTATTTTATTTTATAAATATTGATGATGATTTTCAAAGACAAACCAATAAATATTAATCTTAAAAAAGACTAATTTTTATAATAAAAAAATTTGAAACATATTATTTTCATCATTAAAATTATTTATATTTACTTTGTGTTTTATCTCTAATTTTAATATATGAATGCTATGAACTTAGTTGTGCTAGATGAATACATCACAATATTATCTTTGACACTATTTTTTATGAATGTTATAGTTATAGAGTTATTCATGGATAATTAGCATACTTTATAACTACCAGTCTAATATTTTTTTGCATGGAGGCTACAATAATTTTGATTTAAACATATTCTACTTATACATAAAAAAATGATATTGCTAAATATTTGAATAATTATAAAAAATTGGTAATTAAAATATATAGTTTTCTATAATATTTTGTATTTCAATTTGTTCCCTAAAATTTAGATTTATAAGCTAGAAATACAAGGTAGTTTAGATTCTATAATGACTAAATAATCCCATGATTTATTTTACCAATAAAAAATATAGATAAATTTAGAAGGATTAATGGTCTAGCTAAGTTAAACATCATGCTTTAATGTTCAGACAAAAATAATTCACAAAGATGATTAAACTTATAATAGTTGGATCATATAATAGAATATGAATTTGATAAGGAATTTGCAAAAAATAATAATATTATATAAAAATGTATATATGAACATATTTAATTTAATTCTCAAATATTAAAATTAATGAAAACATAAAATTCAACTTCATTGAGAAATAGAGGAGGGAACTTTTTTTATATCTTAATAACAATACAAAAATGTATATATATTTTATTTTGGTGTTATGGAGAAGTTTTTTCTATAAAATCAACAAATAAAAATTTCCTAATTTAAAATAGAAAGAAAAAGATTATATGTATTGGTGAACTTAGTAACAAAATTTGTTTCCTTAGAGACTACATGTTTTGCAAGTTCCTTAACCCTCACAACCATTTGAATCTCTCATAAATTAATTATGTTTCTTGTTATATATATTTTGTTGCTTTGTTGGCAAGTTTATCAAAGATGTCATTGATAAATTTGCTAATAATCTTCATGGCCTTGCTAGAAATGCCAATATTAGGGTGCACATGCTTCAAGAATTTAGATAAGTAGATATTGTAGTTATCGCTGCTCCTCTTATAATTCTTTTTCCTCTTCTTAAAAAAAAAGATTAGAAACATTTTTTAGTAGCATGATATTTCTCAACTACAAGTTTTCTATTTGCAATGGGCTTCTTTTTTCTTAGAGCCCCATCGATAAGAACTACATAAATTATAGAACTAAATGATAATAACCTTAAATGCTAATTTTTTTTTATAGTCCAAATTAAAAAATTAGAGAATTTACTTTAAAAAATAAAAATAAATCCAAATGACACAACATAATGCTTCATACAATGAATTTATTTATGTATTAATTTATAAAATTCCTAATCATATTTGATAGGTGCTTGAAAGTTTAGGGATATTTAGAGTTGGATAGCTCACAAGTGAGAGGTGTCTATGCGAGAAATGATATGAGATTAAAGATGTACTATAATGTTGTTTGGGACACTATAGATTTATTTGTGGTGGTCGGTATTGAATGGATTGACATAGTATAAAATTTAGTCATATATACTTTGGTTGTTGTGGCCTCCAAATTTTACTAGTGATTGATCTTCCCCCACTACACAAAATATAGAGGCCCTCACAAGAGCTAATATACTAGATAATATATAAGTAAAGTGTTGATGATAATAAATAAATTTACAAGTTTTTGAATAGCATGGATTAATTTAATAGGTATCTAATTGATTGTATAACCATGGTTGAGGTTGAAGATGACAATGAAACACTCTTTGGGAATGAGATAATCTATTTGAAGACCAATATCCTCTCAAGGTGCCATTTTTAGTATAAAAGGATGTTTGATGGTGGTAATCAGTACAAGAAAATGAGTAAAATAGTTAGTGATGATGAGGTGGAAGTTGTTGACGTTGGAATTGATGTATCAATGTGAGGAATGTTTCCTCAAAAGAAGATGAACTAAGAGCAATGGTATTGGTGAGATTTTGTATGACATCCTTTAATGCATGGTATTGGTTGGTAGAATGATTTAGTACCCTATTATATGCATAGGAGGAAATTCTTAGTCAGTTATGTGGAGAAAAATTATTACATGTGGGAGGAGGAAGATTGTGTTGGAGAATTCCAAGATCGAAAAGAATGAATTGGTAACCTTCCACTAGTGAAACGATAAACATGATAGGATATATCATATAAAATGAAGAGTGTGTAAATATAAAAAGATAAACCTTGCATATATATGTAAAGTGGATGAGGTGAGAAGGTATGAGACAATGACTAACTACCCCTCCAAATGTGCAACACTTGTGATCTCACTTGATAAATGTGTAAGAAAGCAGTAAGTATGCATGCAATAGGTGTCTCAAGTGATGAATAGAAATGTATCAACCATATGAAGTGAGACAAAAAGGTAAAATTCCCTAAGTGGAGAATTAACTAGTGTGAATAGGACTCTCCTATGTAGGCTAAAATCTAACTAGATAGATAACTTGTCTATTTACACCAACACCCCTCTTAAGAGAAACTTAGGGAGTAATGTATGCAAGATTATGAGTCTCGGCTACTAGGCCATGTTAGGTACTTATGTACAAATTTATCATAAAGTGGAGTAAAGGAGAAAAAATTAGTGAGAAAAAAAAAACCTTTCTCCAAAAGAGAAATGATGCAATGAAATAAAATGTACAAGTGAAGAAGATATAATGACTCATGATGACCCCCCATGGAGTTGAATGGATTTCAAGACTTAATTGTAATTTAGATTGCAATCATTGATTACCATGGAGTGTTGAGATTAATCACGATCATACATCATAATTTATAATTTAAAAAAATCTCGAGGGGCATCAAATTTAAGCTCATGTTATGTGTACTAGGATTGTCCTTATACATGTACAACACACATGGAAATAGGACTAGAACATGGAATAATTAAATCATTCATTTTTTCCACCTCTAATGACACCTAAGATACCATGGAAACACATTACCACTTTCATTCTCATCACACATTGCACTTCCTAGAACATGACCCAAAAAATAATTATGATGTGAAGAGAATATGTGATCCAACCAGGAGCTACCAAATATAATACACCTTAGAGAATCCAATTTACTTTATCTATGATAGGTGCACACAATCATAATCTAAAATCCAAGATATGTTGTGTCAACCTAATACAAAACATTGTTATCACATATAATTCAACCCCTGAAGAAATGTGTCACCACAATGCAACATCATAATATATAAAGAAATCCTTTGACAAAATGTATAATGCAAATAATGTATGTGATCTAATGACAAGTCCTTAAATGTATACTTTAGCATGCACACCTTTTTCTTGGGTAATCCCTTTTAAATGACCATTGCACATAGTCTAATTGGTGGTGCAAAAACAAAATATATGATTCAAATAGACTATGTGACATAATGGGGCATTTTCATGTGTGGAATAAGTGATTAGAGCCTTTACATATTCAAGATACATAAATCATCAAGCATAGACCAAGAAAATGACTCCAACTTGATATAATACTAACACTTTATCATGATAACTAGTAGACATGACTCAAAGTTTGATGATACATGATGAAATAGTTTAGGATCACAATCACTAAAAGGTTATCCAAAAATAATTGTGATATGAAGGGGAAGCACAATGAAACTAGGAAATTCCACGTGAATAATTTTATAGGTACCAATAAGCTTAAGACACAACCAAGACACACAAACCATTATAAATAAAAGGAGATGACTATAGTGAGTTATCATAAAGTGCAAGGTCAATAAGACTACAAGATCATGGGATTAACATTAAAGACTTAAGTGGTTTCACCTGGCTAACTAGTCACCATTAAAAAAGAAATTCAAGTTGAAAATTACATGAAAATACCTATGACAAATACAATTTTAGATTAAAACTTTAGGAGATAAACCCTAACATAGAATAGAGGTAATAAGACGTAGGGTTCAAAATAAAAATTTCAGACATTGCAATAGGGAACCCTCGGTGTACTTACTACTTGTCAATCCATTTTAAAGATGTGATTGATTCCCAGTTTATATTTTATTTATAGTCACTATTATTAGGGTTGCATGTTTATTTGTCATTTAACCTTAACATTCTAAAATATACTGTCCTTTTTCCCACCTTTCTATGTGTCATACCTTTGCTTCAACCTTCTAGTTCTAAATTTGAATCCTACTAATGATCTAAATGAAATTTACTCTTCTCTCATTATTTGTTATTGAAGTTGAAAATTATGGCCTTCAAAGTCAAGGCTATGGTCGTCATTTTTTATTGATGTAATTATTTTTCTAAATCCTCCAAAAAAAATTCTAGATCTATTTTTTTAATGTGTAGGTCGTTAGCAAATCTTCTTGACTTTCCCTTTTATTATTTTGGATATGAGTTTCTTTAACTATCTCCATGTCATTTTATGAAGCTATTTCCTAATCCTCCTTCCTCTCTTTGCCTTTATCCTAGGTCTTGTAGTATTTTTTATTGGGTTGAATGAATCCCTCATAATATTTCTTAGTATCCTCCTAGATCTTCTATTTTTATAATTTTTCAAGCATAGAAGGGCATTCGTAAATCAAGTAGCCATATCATGAAAACCATGATATCTAAACAATAAAATATCATAATCCAAAGCTTGGATCCATTCCAATTTTCTAACTTTTAGGATAACACTTTTTGGGAGAGGTACTAACAAGTTTTTTTTAACATAAAATCTAGCATAAACATAGACCTTTGCCATGAAATAGTTGAGAAATATCAATAATTTATCTCATTTATTTTTCAATAGTTTCAAAAACATTTTGAGAGAAAAACATATTGAGGAAGAGCATACACATGAATCCAAACTATTTTTGTTTTTGATTAGGGGGTAAAGCAAGTTTTGATGGGACCTGAAACCCCCATTACAAACCAGTTTTGAAGGGCTCTGTAACCCTATCAAAGAAAATCATGTTGCTTACAAGATAATTTGAATGCCATCAACATCCTAACAATAACAACAACAAAAAATTAAAAAAATGACTAGATAAGTTGCATTAGATAAGAAAACAAGGGATCGAGATCTCTTTACAACTAGGTTTTAATCGGGACCTGGAACCCTTAGGTAAACAATGAAATCGCCTACATCAACCATGCATTAGAAAACTAGCTGCTCAAGAAAGACACCACTAACCCAAGAAAAATAATCATATTAATGGTGTAGAAAACCATCAAACCCCTAAACAACAACACTAGAAAATCCAAAATCCCCACCTCAATAGGGGAGTTTGAGAGTACAACGGAACACTGAAGCACATCAACCTTCTTGCAAAAACACCCCACCTCCACCTTAATAAGAGAGAGATCCCCTCTATAGGAGAGGAAGATATGATAGGAACAACCTCCAAAGCCTTCACTCTTCTTCGCACACAAGCTCCACCTCGATAAGAACAAGCAAAAGAGAAAAGTACTCCCTACAAAATCTACAACAACCACCTCCACCTTAATAGAAGAGGGCTCTAACTCAATGGGAGTAGTCTCCACTTCCATAGAAGACACCAAATGTAGACCTCGAGAGAAAGAAAAAAATCTGAAGGAGGGACAGTGAC
The DNA here is from genome assembly GCA_007115665.2 of Sequoiadendron giganteum. Classification (NCBI taxonomy): domain Eukaryota; kingdom Viridiplantae; phylum Streptophyta; class Pinopsida; order Cupressales; family Cupressaceae; genus Sequoiadendron; species Sequoiadendron giganteum. The sequence continues at coordinate 586,722,017 of CM021100.1, forward strand.
AACCTCCTTAGGAATTAGAAAGATATAGGTACAAGAAAGAAGAAGAACACACCTTAGCCAACAAAAATAAACACAAAATATTTTGAGCCTTCAGAATAAAAAATTGTAACTCAACCCAAGAGTGACCCTCAATCATCAACACAAAATAATAGGAACCTCCATTCTTGTAACAATAGAACACCACAAAGTTGAAAAAAGGCCAAAACTCCTCCAAGCAACTCTAAGGAGGCCAAGAGCCACACATAGAAACTTCACAAGAAATATCAAACACAAAGCAACAACCTCTATAAAAGAATGGTGTAAAAAATACTAGGTTGCTCTAGAAAGAGAGAATACAAAGGCCAAGAAGAATGAGGGTGAATAACAAAACTCCACATCACAACCTTCAGAAACTCAATAAAAACCTAGAACCAATACAACATAAACATCTGGGTCTTGAAAATAAGCATGAAATAAACCCCAGTTGACATCCAAAAATCCAGAGGAAGAGAAGAGTAGAACCACTAGCAATAGACATCTCCCTGGGTTACAAGACACAATAATCCAGCCAAGAAGAGGATAGAGAAACACAACTACGAGAAACTCTTGGGATTCAACACCTAAATTAAACTCAAACATAAGGAGGCTCCAAAGAAAACCTTAACCAAAAAGATGACCACCAAAGACAATAAGTTGGCCCAAAGATCCACACCCACCAGCCAAAACTAGCAAAGACCCTCAAAAGCATCAAAATTAAACAAAACCTCTAAGGCTACACCAAACAGAGGAGCAAACACCACTGCAACAACAAAGCTCACTCGAAGCAGAGCTAATATAGAGAGAGTAGGAACCTCGCCTACCAACACACCCATTCAATAGAAAAAGCAGAGCACATTGTCCAAAACTAATACCCAAGCCAACTCAAGCTGAGAGCCTAATAAAGTAGACACAAACCTCAAAGGAAAGCCTAGACGAACCCAGGCAAACCAAGGAAAAAATTCTCCAAAAGATCCAAGAGACCCAGGCATCGAAGAAAAAAAGCACCAGTAGGTGCAAGACTCAAGCCGAGGGAAAAAATAAAGCATTTTGACCATGCTAAATACCAACAAAATTGGCTCTAAAGTTAACCAAAAGATAAACACCCCCACAACAACACCTGAATCTACATCCTTTCCATCAAGGTCACCTTCATAATCCTCGCTAGCATCTTCAAATTTGAAACCCCCCACCCCACACCCTTTCCCACTCATGCTTTGTAACTCCTTCATCATAGTAGCTGATCCAAACTGGTTTTTTTGCCATCTCCTTTTAGGTTTTGAAACCCATACGAAAATGCTTCAAAAAACTCCTATCATTTTGAAAGAAATAGGGACCACCTTGAAAAATCACATTTTTATCTGATTCATTGGAAAAGATAGAAATAAAGTATCCTTTTGCACATGCACATAACTCAAAGTCCCATTTAGTTTCTAGTTCCTTTGAGACCATAGATATAGTTAATCTAATGAAATTTGCATACCAAGAAATATATAAATAATGATCATTTCATATTATATTCTTGTAAAATTTGTAAATATCAATATTTATTATTGGACATTGAATTGAATAAATTTTGGGTGTTACTATGAACAAGGTATATTACCTAATTGGTTTACCTTCTATGTGTTAGAAACCCTAGATTAGACATGCAAACCTAAACACCTTCCACAGAAGAGAAAACATAAAAAAGCAGAGCTTTGCATGCGAATGTGCAAAATGATATATTCAGGAATTCAATGTTACAATGAGATGATTTGCTTTATAAAAGCAAAGTATGCAACCCTAATGTTGACCTAAAATAGCTCAACTAAATAAAGCTTACTTATTAATTAAGTAAACTAATTATTACCTAAGCAAAACCTAAGTAAAGTTATGCAAGTGTAATTAAATATTAATTACACTAACACCCCCCCATAAGTGCAACTTAGGGAGACTAAATAAGCATGCACCCAAAACTAAGATGAATGCAAGAAAGCATGAATGGGTCTCGACAACAAGGCCTGATCAGGTACCCATGTACAAATACATTAATGAGGTAGAGAAGGAAAACCCAGTGGGACAACCCCCCCTACAATGAGATGACTGCTGCAAAGAAGCACTGGAAGAACATTGTGGAGTAACACTGGAACCGCAATTTGACATGCAAGGAAAGATAATTTTGTCTACAAGAAACCATATTGGAATCATAATAATGCAACAACAGACTCGATGCCACGGAACACTCGAACACTCCAAACTGGAACAACCCTGGAATCCATAAAGCAACAGTAGATGAAATGATGACAGAATCTGGAAACCATGAATCTCGATGCTGATGCCAAACTAAGACTAAAACTCTTCCATGGGAACAAGTACCATACAGACTTGGGAACAATAACCACAAATTTAGTGACCCTCAAACTGAGATGGATTCGATGCGGATCACTAACCATAGGCTCTCAATCTAAAGTGTGAACCAAAATGAATCTGGTATGTGTCAAGCTAAGACAAAATAGTGCCAATAAGAAACTAAGAAACCATATTACAACCCATGTGAGTAGTCATCAAAACACAATGAAGATTATTATGCAAGAAACCCCCCCGATGGAACTTTATATCAGTTCATTTATTACAATCCCCAATGACTGCAAAAGGAGAGAATGCCTAACATGCATAAATAGAAAATGAAAATAGACTTTAGATCTGTGTAGAGGACTGAACCAGCTTTCCAATGCTGCAAGAATGGCAAAAAAAGGATCATCGAGTCAAAAGATATGCCCTCCGAAGTGAAAACAACAACATCTGAGTTCAAGGACTTGCAAAATAAATCTGGAGAAAAATCAGAAAAAAATACTAACACCATTGGATTGGCATTAGAATCAGCTTTCCAATGGTATCTCGTTTGCAAAAAATGGACACTGTACGCAAAAATTACGCCCGATTTTGTCAAAGGTGCTCCAGAATGGCCAATAAGGCCTGCAGGCAGCCCAGGGGGCTAAAAACATCTCGGCCCCTGGTCCTGTGGGTGACCAGGGGCTGGCGGACTGGGGGCTATGGCGGAGCCCTTGGTCATCCATATGACTATAGTCTGGGGCTAAGATCCAGCCGAGGGCTGGGCACATAGTGCCCGGTCCCCCATATGATCGGGGCTAGAGGTTGCAGGCCCGCGGGGGCTGAGCGCCAATTGGCGGCTGGCAGATGGCGCCGCTAGCTGGAGTGGCCGCCCGGCGACACAGGCATTTAAACTTGGAGGCACTGGCTTGAATCCCGAGATGGGGTTTTTTTTAATTTTTTTTCAAAATTTGTGCCTCGAAAAGCGTGCTGGGGAGGCCGTATGGCCTCCCTGGCAAACAATTTTTGCCCTCCGAACCAACTTTGCCAAAATCAATGAAACGAAGGGTGATCTTAGGGTTTTGGGGCACTGCAAACGTGATGGCGGTGTCCGTTTTGCTCTAGGATGCTCCGAAAAAATGACAACCTCCAGAGCTTGCAAAAAATCACCCAACTTGAAACCCTCATAGATCTGGCAAATCATGGCCAAAATCTGCAAAATGAAAGCCAAACCTAACTTTTCCCAGCGCTCTGAATCCAATGGTGAAGCCTAATCTAATCCAAGACACTGCATAAATAAACTCAAGGCATGATACCCTCGAGGAACCCCGAACAAACTTTGCAATGAATTTCTCCAGAATTTGAGAAGGGGCTACATGTCAAGGCTCTGATACCATGTTAGAAACGCTAGATCAGACATGCAAACCTAAACACCTTCCACAGAAGAGAAAACATAAAAAAGCAGAGCTTTGCATGCGAATGTGCAAAATGATATATTCAGGAATTCAATGTTACAATGAGATGATTTGCTTTATAAAAGCAAAGTATGCAACCCTAATGTTGACCTAAAATAACTCAACTAAATAAAGCTTACTTATTAATTAAGTAAACTAATTATTACCTAAGCAAAACCTAAGTAAAGTTATGCAAGTGTAATTAAATATTAATTACACTAACACTATGTCCTATTCACACTTGCTATTTAAATTTACTTAGGGTTACACTTTCGATACTTATCTCTTTATGTAACGCCCCGCCATGCAAACCCCATAGGACAACAACCAACTAACCAAAGACAAAACAATTTCCTATTTTTAAAGATAACATCAATGCATTAACCATTAAACTAATTAACCATACAACATTAGATAATGACACCTCACTAGTCCCATGGGGTTATATGGTTACATTACTTGCAAATGTTCCCAACCAATAACATCATTATAAACTAAATGTCAAGTAAATAAAAAATAGAAGCATACATTCACAAGATAACATACAACCATCTGTGATCAATAGAGATGAAAAAGATACATACATCATTTTATTACATAGTCAAATCATAGTTCAGTATTATAATTATGGAGCATATTTCCATAGATACAACACTTCAAAGATACAATAGTACATTGCATATTGCTTCCCTTATATCAACGGGAAGAGTACATCGAGTACAAGAATAATACATCAATGAAAAATAAGGTACAAAGCATAGAACAGTCTTCAACCAAGTGAAACTTTGGAAAATCTGCATCTGCTTTCACATCACGAACACAACCTATGAATCCAATGGGGTGCATAGCACATTTCACCTGACCTTGTAGACCCGAAGACCCACCCCTTGTGCTAGGAGATGACAAGAAAGGACTCACATCCAAACAATGTCAAATAGATAGGGCTAACACAACCCAACACATAACAACAATAAAAAAAATCAACAACACTCCTAGAGGCAACCAAAGGAAGGAAAGATATATGGGTACAGTACAAGAGTGTCATCACATGGCCTATCCCAAAAACCTATCACAAGGTGCCACCTCCATCTATGGTTATCCTAATTGCCTAACTCAAGGCACCACTCCATAGGGTGACTCATGCAGAATCACTTACCATTCGTGAAGATAAGGTAGTGATTTTACCAACCAGGTCTTCTCATCCCATCCTTAGCCTAAGTAAGCACTAATGACATGGGTGAGGCACATAATTAATCTTGTTTAATTTTTAACTACCCAAGCCCACTAGTTCATTAATTAGATTATCACTTGTTTAGGAAACTCTTCTATGGGCTATCTTGAAAGCCCCTTTGTGGGTTGGCCCCCATGAAGAGCCACTCTCCCTATGGGCACCCAAACCAAAACAAAGCAAGGGGTGTACCTCAAGTCACATAAAATAAAAGTGTACATAACACACAACATGTGAGGCATGAATCATCTCACAAACACATATCATATCATTGAGCCAAGTATAAAGGAGGTACTATTCACCAACAAAACAACATAAGTCAATCGATGCACAAAACCAATAGAGTTCCCAAACAAACAAGTTTCCCCCCCAGCCTCTAGAAGCTACTAAAACATCCACCCAACACTACTGAATTTGACTTCGATTTCCGATGATAGTTTGTTGGAATTTCGACAATCTATTGTCGGAATACCGACGAATCACCAAAATAATTTTCGTTGCCGAAATTTCGTCGATATTTTGATGAAGTTTAAAACATCGAAATCATGACGCAAGCTCGTTGGAATATCGACGACAATTTCGTCAATCTAGCGATGAATAGTAGAACATAACACAAGTGGCATGTCTTTGCCAAAGCGTCGGATCAACAACAAAAGTTTGTCGTAATTACGACGAAATTTTTGACGTATTGCAAATATCGGTGAGAGATCAAGACTGTTACAGTGATCAAAATTTCTTGAGAAGATATATCGGGAGGACTGGCCTATGGTCTCAGCGATAAAGTTTCATCGGCGAGATACTCATCTTGTCTCATCGATGAAGCATGAGGGAAGCATATTGGCAAGACATATACTATAGGAGTAAGTTTTGAATGTCTACCCAACCCGCTATGTCACATCGATAAGATTACATCAGAAGGAGTCTTGGTGACATAGTTGACATCGAAAGAACAACGACAATAGTTTGTCGAAATTGTGATGAAATAGGTAAGTCATTACGATAGAAGTTTCGTCAAATGTATTGCAAATTCATTGGACGCTTTTGGAGGTTCATCGAAAATTCGACGAAACAATGCAATTTAAAAAAAAATAAAATTATTCGTTCAAATGTAGGCATATCGGTGAAAGATCAAGACTGTTACAATGATCAAAATTGCCTGAGAAGATTTATTGGGAGGACTGGCCTGCGGTCTCAACAATGAAGTTTCATTGGTGAGACACTCATCTTGTCTCATCGATGAAGCACGAGGGAAGCATATCGACAAGACATATACCATCAGAGTAAGTTATGAATGTCTACCCGACCTACTATCACGCCTATAAGATTACATTCGCAGGAGTCTTGGCAACATACTTGAGATCAAAAGAATAATCATCGGGGAGACTCACCATGTCGAGGAAACTGTAGAATATACTAGCGATACATGATCTCTTGTCGATGAAGATATAAATGGATCAAAATACTTATTAGGGTGACTTTGGGTGATATTTAAAAGTAGTAGGAGGCTCCAAAGTGCATCCATAGGGATAATAATAGGACATAAGGACAAATCAATCAAAGAGAGAAAGTTGATGTGCCAAGACCATGACCATTTAAAAGGGGTAGTAAAAGACAAGATGGATAGTCATCAATCCTCAGATATGAAGGAAAGATTGGAAGACTTCATTATGAAAATTTAGATCACAATATGATTAACCATGTTTTGACAAACGCAATGACATTAGTGTCAAGAGTTAAGAGGCCATTCAACTTTGCATTTCAATAAATTATTGTATGCATTGAGTAAGTGTTTACAAGGTAGAAAAAGGATAGTCATATGGTTGTTTTAAATATCTAACAAAATGTCAGTTGTTGTGTTTAATTAGGCTTACAGAGGTAGGGATTTATCATTTTTTGCATACATCTGCAGTCCAAGCTCTAGGTCTGCATTATTTGGTTACTATGTATGAGAAATGAGCAATGAATAATTTTAGAATATGGAGGCTATGGATGATATTATGATGGCCACATTTGATGTTGATGATCAAAAATTGGAGAAAAATATAAAACCTATGATGAGTCATGAGATCAAGGGGAATGTCATGGATAGTGAATGACGAATCATAGATGTTAAGACAAAAAAATATTCACCATAGAGCACATGAAGAATAGAATTTATGATGCTATAGGAAGGTTTACTATCATAAATAATGTATTCTAAAATTTTAAAATATAGTCATACCAATGTGTAAGTACAATCACTTCAACAATAAAAGATATAAGGACATGTGCTAGAGGAATGATAGCTAAATAGTGGATTGAGCATAGAGATGGTAACCCTTAAAAGTATAATGTTGTGTTGACATCAAAGCAAGAGAAGAAGGTTAATGTCAAGTGAAGTACAATTGCATGGCTGCCATCAAGAGTACAATTAGATCCATTAGTGATAGTGAAAAGGTTTTGACAGTAGTCTTGATAAATATCATAGTGCCCTTTACTTCATCAAAATGACAGACTATACTAAGGTAGTGGTACGAAACTTTGTTGAAGATAATCAAATAAAATGAAGAGGGAAATCAATATGTAATGATGGTTTGAGCACTATGATAGACAAGTCTGGAGGCCAAATTCAAGCGAAATGAAAAATATTAAATAAGCTCTAAAGACAAATTTTGATAATGGAAAGTAGAAAGCATGGTATTCAGAGGACAATGTAGGACTCAAAGTTGGATAGATAGTATAATTTTGTGAGAGTTCCTTCAAGAGTGTAATGGTGATGAGGTATTGAAGGCTAAAGTTGTTGCAAATGTACACATATTTACTAAATGGAATCTCAATTTCTTTGTTTCCCATTCTCATGGTCAAGGAAGTGCTGACATAGTAACACACAGTTCATCATGGGAATTACAGAGAGGTTGAAGACACTATTGCAAAAAATCAAAGGTATGTCAAAATAGTGAAGTAACATAAATTTATGAAAGAGAAGATTGAGACATTCATATGAAGGACAACCATCAAACAAAGGTTTTCATCAAACACAATCATCCTTTGATAAGTTGAAAGAAAGTCATGAATATAAGAGGAAGTTTGCAAGATAGTCATATACATTGATAAGGACAATGAATAAGGTTTTGAATTATTACTCAAAGAGAAACTAGTAACCTAATCCTAATATCTGAACTCCATTGCATAAAATTTTATTGAAAAAGGAAAGTATTATGCAACTGAATACAAAAAACTCATCTTACAAATTTGCACAACAAGAACAACCTACAAAATGGATTCTAGTTTTGCTAAAAAATAAAAAATCAAACTAGTGAATAATAAACTACACACTAGAATCTAATTTTGTGGAAAATGAGCAATTTGGTGAGAAAAATTACCTACAGTGTGTCTTGGATACTTAGCTAGTGTACTAAAAAATAGGATTGCAAACCCAAAATTATTCTCACTCTGGAAATTCAATAGAAAAATACAAAATGTTATCCTGGATACTTAGCTCTTAGACAATCAATAACACAATATGAGCATGATTATGAATGGTTTTACCTGGTCCCATTCTTGATCTCCATGTTTGAGAGCCTTCTCTTTAAGATCCCATGAATCCAATTTGATCCATTGTTACCAAAAGAGATATTAATGTGTAAACAAGGAGCCACATTTAGTCAAACTGGTTGTTGTTTTCTTCTAAGAAATTTAGAGACTACAAAAAGAAGATACCTGATGGGGATCATATGGGCTTCCTAGAGAAAGCACTGCAATATGGCCTCGAGCAGCAATGAAAAACTTTGGATTAGCTTCACATTAAATCCTAACAGCATGACATTGACGCTCCTCTTCATTAAGTTGATGGTATGAAGAACCAAATCCATATCCTCCTTGAGATACATATCATATTGAATAGAAAAACATAGTTACACAAGCAATCTGAATTGTGAGATAAAGCCTCCAAACCCTCTATGGAAATATGAATTTTATCGGATAATCAAAATTTTAAATTTAAGTAATACCCAAGAAAAATAATTCCATACAATGTAGCTACACATGAAACTTATAGATGGGACTGATCTTCCACTTCTGACTCTCCTTCTTATTCCATTTGAAGAGGACAACCTCTACCTCTTGATTCAACTATGTAAGTTTAGCATTAACAAATACAAATATTTTTAGCACAAGAAACAATCCTCACCCATCTAAACAAGCACCTATAAGACAAGCCCAAAAATCTAAGTTTATCACAATCAAGTAAAGATTAAATCCTTATAATCAATTAGTAACTGGAAAGTATTAATTGGATCAGAAAGAAGAATCAAATAATTAGGGTTGGGCACTATATAAACCACTATTATCACAAATATTGAAACATGCTCACGTACTGGGTCCTCTCCCCTAGATTAAATTAAGGAAAACATTATTGTAAACACAATATGTATAGAAGAATATGAATGTAAAGGAAAATGGATATTAGAAAATCATAAATGTAAATAAAAATAATGTGAGCAGAAAATGAATCTAAATTGGTCTTGAACAAATAAAATCATACCCAATTAGCATTAAGTTAAATACTGACCTTGTACTCATTGCCATTGTGAATCTTGAAGGTTACTTTGATGCCTTCTGCAGAAACTCTCTGGCCATGAGGCAAGAAAAGGCGGGAAAACCAAGTGTTTATTGATGAATTCCTAACAATAAAAAAGAAACAAGCAACCAATCAACCCTATTAGAACAAAATAATCTTATGAATTGATTTTATTTGTTTTACTGGCTAATGGATAGTCGACCTAGTTCTCTTGAATTGAGATACTACTAAGATGTGTTGACTAGTGATTTTAGACTACCGATATTCTGCTTCAATCTCTATAAGTTACTTTTGTCTTAAATATATTCAAGATAACTCTGAAAAAAAATTCCTTGATCTCTTAGAAATTATGCAGATTATTTTGTTAATACTTCTTTGTTTTGATATTTTCTTTCAAAATTTCATAGAAAGATATGTAATGCCATATTTGAAACTTACATATTTTAATTTAACTAGTTCTGTAATTATAGGATATGATTCCAACAATTGTGAAACGCATTGGCAATATGCTGGATGAATGAAGTAAACTATGCAATTGGCAAGTGTAAAGCCAAATTCCTTAGCCCTTGCCAGCATTCTTCTTGCCTGTTCTAAAACATGTGCTTAGGAATAGGGAATGAAAATCCATCTAAGTATAATGAAAAGGATATTTTTGTCAGATATTATATTACAGTAAGTTGAATGAATGTAAGTAGAGAAATTTTTGCATACCTGCAAATGGTACAAAATTTCATGGTTAAGTGGAAGCCTCCCATCAACAACAAGATCAAAATATCCATGTATCGATCTCAATTGAGCTTCTAAACCCTTCAAAGCTATCAAATTTTCCACTAACCTATTATGCACAAAATTCAAGTTTTAGAGACCACTAAAAACAAAAGAAATAGAGCTTTGAAACCAAATCCACACACAACACAATGTTCATAGTGAAAATTTAGCACTTTCTTTCATCTTTGCATATTAGTTTGATGCTTCAAACGATGCATTTATTACATTGAAAAGTGCATTACCTTATTGAGCTTCTCTTTGTTCCGAGAATAGTTTAATATTCTCTACTTAACATGGCCTAACACGTGAAGGTGGAACCTCATTTGGCCCCTCCCCCCCCTCACATCACTCTCAATTCCCCATACCTGATCATATAATATTAATCATTCATTCATCTATTAATAACATATAACATTCATTCATTAACATATTCACATTCATTCATTCATCCATTAATAACATATAACATTCATTCATTCATCGATTAATAACATATAGCATTCATTCATTAACATATAACATTTATTCATTAACATATTCATATTCATTCATTAACATATAACATTCATTTTTTCAATTTTTACATATTATCAAAAACATGGTTGTCATAATATGATTACAATCACATTTTTTTAATTTCTTTTTTGCAACTAAAAAAAGATGAAGTGGAGTATTGTTTTCAAAATCATTTGTCCCCCTTCAGTTGTTTTGAGCTCTGCTCATGATCTTAATGTATGCATAGTTGTGTACTCACAACGTAGACGCTGCTGCAAGGGGGGATCTGCTGCAATAACAAATAAATGTTAAATTGATATGTTTTATTATTATTGTTACAAGTATTTCATTAATTAAAAGAACATTAGAGTGGTGCTCTTTACCTGATGGGGCCAAATCATGTTCCTGATCTTGTCTTATAGCCTCATACTCAACATACTGAACACCCTCTAAATCCTGATTTGGAGTTGAAACATGAAAGGTTACATTAATTAATATACCAATTGCAACTAAATATGTTTAAAAGAACATTAGAGTGGTCCTCTTTACCTAATGGGGCCACATCATGCTCCTGATCTTCTCTAGCCTTATCATGCTCAACATGTTGATCACGCTCTACATGCTCTAAAGTTGAAACACAAAAGGTTACATTAATTAATACACCAAATGCAATTAAAGATGTTTAATTGTATTAATCCATACTGTGTTTTGTATAGGACATGAATACATCAAGTACCGGGATGCACACCATGGCCTTCATCTGCAGGTTGCGCTCCACCCTCACCAGCCTGCATTCCAATGTCATTTGTAGTATTATCATTGCTTGTCTGTTTAAAACAAATAGGCACATTATTATGGTGGAAATTAATATTTAATAGATTGCACAAGTATTCAATTTTAAATAAACTTTATTCAGTTTATTGACCTGCGTGTTGGATGCAATGGAATATTGTGTTTGCCCAGTCAAGACTCTTAGGTGTTCAGCCAGGGCTCCATAGCCTTGCTAGAAGGCAATCTTTGGGTCCTCTTCTGTTGGCATTATGTTGAAATCAAAGCCCTGCATTTTTGCATAAGATCATCAATTTTGCTTCTATGGTGTGATAAAACCAAAATTGTTTGCAATTTATTATTTGGATACAATATTTCATTTATTGATACTTACAATTCATGCGACTAATTTCATTTAACCACTAGATCCAAGTTTGTGTTGCCCGTGTTTTCCTAGTCTTGCCTTTGTTACCTTCGATGTGTCGGCCAGCCTATGAAAATTTTGAAATATGTTAGATTATGTAAAAAGAAAGAGTAATCAATATATAATTACATTGTTGATAGTATCACATACCTTCCTTGGCTTGGTGGTGTCTTTCCTTTTTTATTTTCAGCCTTCTCCTTTCCATCTGACCTAAATCATGGGGGACGCTCATACTTTTTATCTTCTCTAAATGTGACCTATATTGGTCCCTCACATACTTTAGATAGGTACCAGATTTCTTAAGGACCTTGGTTCAGTTGAATGTTTTATCACTGAACAACACAACTAAACGGTCAATGAGTTCATCTTTTAAATCTTGATTTTGGGCATTCCACCATGTAAGTATGGTGGGCCTGAAGAGCTCCAATGTAATATCACTTAGATGTTTATAAAAAACATCATTTCCTGCAAAATGATCATGGGATCATTAGTCTATAAAGAGTGATCAATAAGTAAATTTCAATTGGATTATATATAATAATAATTAAAACATTTTAAAGTACCTGGGACCTTCTCTATCTTTATGGGAACAAAATCCTCAGTCACCATAAATGTGACCGACAATGTTCCCATAATAGTAATACGGGAAGATCTAGGGAATGTTGCTAAAACATCACCAGTACTAGTGGCCTTTGCATCTCGAGGTACATTTCTTGACACATGTAGTGGCATGTGTTTGTTGCCAGAGGGTGCACTATCGAATTCTTGCATGGTATGTGTTGTTGACATTTCAGCCGACAATATATGCACGGATGATGGGGTCGGATGATGTGATGTATGCATAGGAAGATCAGGATTGACACTTGTACCAACCCCTACTTCCCGAGCAACACTTGTAGTACCCTGATCATGGCCACCAACATCATGAGGACGCAAATAATCCTATAAAAACAACACATATTTTAGTTCATGACATAAAATAGTACAAAATAGAAGACCATGAATGAACTTATGTTATAATTAAAGATCTCATGACAAATTACTTGCAAGTTATGTGCTCTCTCAGACAATATTTTAACCCTTTCTCTTATCTCATTTGTTTGAGGCACTATGAATACCAACTTAAGGATTTCTTCATTGCATTTTTTTGGGGCCTTCCTCATCATATCCACAGGGTTTGTAAAAAATGCAATGTCATCATTGCATAATAGTGACTACACCTCCATATGGATGCTCTCCTCTACTATTGGTGTCTTTCCCTGATCAGTCGACTACAACAAGAATATTAAAAACATTATCAAAATTAACCCAATAAACTCATGAAAAAAACATAATAATAAAATTTTTTGCTCGTATCTGATTTGTACAATTACAATGAGGTAAACCTATCAGGTAGAAGCGCTTGAAGTTGGATCACGATCTTCTTTTTGGGCTGGAACCTTCCTCATATGATCAATGTCCCGCTGTGACAAAAATTAAATATAAAAAACATTACCGAAATGAAACCAATAGACTTACAAAAAAAAACATAATAATAAAATGGTATATTGGAGTCATTAATTGGAGGTTGGGTAAAATGGTATATAGTACATACCACCCCCATGGTAACTGTGTTTTTATCTAAGTGATTCAAATTGTAATCGATTAGTAACTCTTCCCCTACAGTTATTGATTTTATCGAACCTACAAATACATGGTTTCCCTCTCGCGCCTTGAATACACAATTAGGTTGCTTATTTGTTGACCTAGGTCATGTACTATTTATAAACCCTACAATATTCCCTAATGATTTTGGCCTTTTATCAATGTACCTAGCCACTCCTTTATTTTGATCCTTATCTTTTAGCTATATATAATTTGCTGACATTGCATACCTACGCATACTTCGTTTATATCAAACCAGCTGCATCCAATCTTTGTAACTATAATAGGGTCCAACATACTCCATCAATTCAATAAATTTTTCATAACAGACCTTTATGTCGTCCATGCAAAATAGGCCCAAACCATGTAATGACGATGGTGCTATGCGATATATCCTCTCGTTGACACAAAAATCAGTGTTTATTGGAGGAAGTTCCTTGGGTACCCATTGTTTTCGTAGATGTTTCGACCTCAAGGGCACCTCAATGTCGCCTATGCTCTCATCATCATAAGAACATGACCCCCCTTCAACAAGAAAAAATTCCATGCATTTACAAAAATTTCTTCTAATCTTTTGATCTCTAGTTGATCTCCCTCTTTTAGACCTACTACATGTCTCGCTTTCCTCTTCTCTTCTTGAATTTCCCTCACTCGAGGAAGACAAATCTAAAAAATACCTATTTGGTAGTACCTATACTCATAAGGATGTTGGGTGAAGTTATTTCATGGTGATTTGATCCCAAGGTGACATTATGATTAATCTATCATTTCATCGCTAGAATTTGACAGGTTATAAGGTAATCAAGTCTTGATATATTGCAAGTTATTGTTACTGCTGTCCAAATGTGTCCATCAAAAATCAAATCTACTTAATGTTTTAACTCCCAAATTTTTTAACAAGTGCTAAATGTGACTATGGTCCACCAGTTACACAACCAAGGCCTCAAATGTATTCTCTAATTGTAATCAAAGGATGTTTTTTGTTCATTCAAGTAAATAAACTTGAAGGGAAACACCACCATGTGGTTTATTGGACACCTACATGAATAAAAATAGGAGAAAATTTACATTTAATTTTCATATGTCTAAGTGGTTAATGGGGACGGAGTGTGTACTAGGTTTTGTAAAGTCATCATAAGTTTATGCTTTGGCAATAAAAAATGTTTAAGTCATCTTAAATCTTCCTATGTCTAATTGTTAGGAGACTTTTGGTATGTTTTAAGGTAGGATGAGTGGTCACATCAATGTTATAATTCTCTACACATGACAAGGTTTCACCATCTTCAAATAGTGAAAGTTAGTGCTCATAGTCATTTGAAACAACATTTTGATTATGTATGATGGTAGGATTTGATAACTTAAAAGAATTGGCTACCCAACAAACTTAAAGTTAAAAGAAACTTTTTCAATTCAAGGGGTTAGCACTTTATTTCATATTTTCATATTGGTTTGATGCTTCAAATGATGCATTTATTATCCCACTTCTATCATATTGTATTCCCATCCCTTGTAATTTTTGGAGGAGTTGATACCAAAATTTTATATCAAATACCACATTCTTGAAGCAATTTTATGTGTTTTTACTATTTTTCTGAAGTTCTTTTGTGTTGTATGGATCCGTACAAGCTTGAAATGATCTAAGATCATTGGTGTAGATAAATATTTGTGTTCCCTTTCATTTGCATTTTTTTTGAAGTGCTCAATCAGTGTTTTGTGGGAGAAAACAATCAAATAGAGGGACTGCCCTGTTTTGCCTATGTAAGGGTTTGAGGGCTAAATAGAAATGAAATCCACCAATCCACCCACTGTCTTGGAACTATAACTTGGTGGATTGGTGTGCATCATGGTATGATAGAGGTTAATTTCATTTAGGGGTTTGTTAAAGCAAGAAACTTGGCATTGAATTGATGCCCTAGGGCTGACAGGGGAATCTTTCTTGTGAATTTTTGGTTGTTAAGTCAAGGTTTATCAATTTGATGGATATCTTGGTAGAGTCATGGTGACACTATTTGATGGTCCAATCTCTACTTCAAAACAAAAATATCTCTAACAACTCTAAGAGCTATAATGGGATGGAATTAAAGGAACCTTCATATGAAGGATCTTCTAATGAAGTACCTTTGAATTAAGGTCTTCATTTGAAGGTCCTTCATGCAAAGGTTCCTTTTATAAAGCATTTTGGAAATGAAATATTTAAAATAAAAAATACCTTCATTTGAAATTCTTGACATGGCATCATTTTTGAATGAAGGTTATTCATTCAAAGGTCATGATGACATCACCTTCAAATGAAGGTTCTTCATTCAACTGGTATTTTGTAATTTTGAATGTGTGATAATAATTTAGGGTTAATAATTAATCCATTTGAGCCTTTTATAGATGAAAGGAAATTTGATTCAATCATATGCCTTGTCAAAATTTTAACTTAATAGTAAGGGCATCGTGAGTAGTTTGTTGGGCCCATTCAACAATCTCCGATGCAAGGATTGAATTGTCTAGAATATATCTATTATCAAGAAAGCCAATTTGTTTACCTGTATGACTATATCTCAAGAAATAGGTTTAGTTGTGATGGAAATGATATTGACAAATATTTTGTAATCTAGGTGTTGAGAAGCATAATTGGCCACCATCTTAGGAAAGATTCTTCATTCTCACTTTTAGGTGTTAAAATTTAACAATACCTTGATTGATGAAAGAGTGCAAAGAGCCTTTCTCCATGGTATCCAAGTACACATAGCAGCGGTCTTCTCTTATACGGTTGGACATGATTTAAAGAAATTAGCTAGGAATTATTCATTTAACCTAAGGTTTTCTCATAATGCCATCATTGGAAAAGTATGATCAAACTCTTCTATTATGAATAATTCGTCTATGTGCCTCTAGTAATCACTATAAATGTTTGTAAGGATAAAATGACTAATTGCATTAGGTAAGAGAGAATCAAATTTGAGTTCTTCAAATATTATATTCCTCTATTCATAATTTTTAAGGGTTGTGTGTGGAGGAGGTTATCACTACCAAGAAGGGAGGAGACCTTTCCTTGCATATATTTGTGGTGGAAGTATTAAAGAAGAATTGTGTGCCTCTATTTCCATTAATTAGATCTAGCTTAGCCTAGCATATACTTAGGATCCTTTGCCCCTATAAACTTCTATTTGTTTGAGTTTATGTTATGTAAACGTAATTCCATGCTATGTTGAAATATAAAAGGTGGATGAGGCCAAAAGGAAATAACCCTTTTTTAGTTGTAGCTTCAATTTTTTTCTTATTGTTTTATGTTTCTAGCAACTTTGTGGACATAAGATTTGAGGTAGATCATACAAAAAAGAATAACATATTCCCACCAAAAACCAAGATGTGGATAGATTATGGTATTTTTTCCAAGACCTGAGGCTGGTCGATAAAAATGTGAAAGACTAAGCTATTTTATTTTTTCTATCTTATCTTATACCATTTTACGAGAATGGGGGTGCTAATGTACGAGAAGATCTTTCGAAACTAGGCATGAAAATTGCAGGTTAAAGAGAATGGGGGTGCCAAACTTACAGTACTCATTTTCCCTTGGTTGTCGATTTTCCCTGAGTTCCCTCAACCTCATCCTCGGTGCTAGTATTGACCTTGTTTTCACTCCTCCAAACTCTTCGTCGACGTTGGTATTAACCTTGTTTTAACTCCAAACTCTTTGTCAATGCTAGTATTGACCTTGTTTTCACTCCTCCAAACTCTTCCTCAACACTAGTATTGACCTTTCACTTCTCCAATTTGACAAGCTACAACTTGGTTTCGTTAGGTTTTAGAGTATGTTAATTAAATTTAAAATTATGGCGCCATTTAGAGTAGTGAATATAAAGTAAGCCAAGCCTATTATAGTCATGAGGGAAATAATAAAACTCCTAGGATAATTTTTGAAAACATTTTCCTTGGTTAAAGGGAGGCCATAAAATATACCTTTGGATTTTTTCAATCTTCAAATATGATACCCTAGTATTCAAATAACCCATATCATCGGCAAGACAAGTTCCATCGGGGTGAAATGAAAAGGTCATACCAAGCATATAGGTCTCACCGATGAAGTTCCATCTGCAAGAAACCTGTCTTGTCTCACCGATCAAAGAACAAGGAGTTGTGTTGGCTAGACCAACACCATCAGAGTAAGATCCCTGAGTCATCTCGAGTGCATTTGTCTCACCGATGAAATATCATCACCGAAAAAATCTTCTTGTCTTTTCGACAAACAAAATAAACATACTATCGCCAAGACAAACGCTATCAGAATGAGTTCAAAATGTCCTCCTGATCAACTATGTCATGTCGATAAGATTACATCGGTAGGAGTCTTGGTGACATACTTGAGATCAAAGGAATAATCATCGGGGAGACTTATAACATCGGCAAAATTATTGAAAGTCTTAGCGATACACCATGTCTTGCCGATGAAGACACAAGCAGATCAAGATAGTCGTCAGGGTGAATCTTGGTGACATTTATATGAATCAAATGGATAGATTATGTGATATCAGCGTAATGTATCCCCGAAAAAAAGAGTGTTTAATGAGCGTTAGTCAAGCCTGAATAAAAGGATTGTCCAAAGTTTGAATTGTCTTGCCGATAGAACATTTGATGTGACAGTGGGTAAATTCAAAGATCAACTATGCTCGTGTTCAAAGCTAGGACATTAATGGTAGTATTACTACCAAATGTGTTGATGATTTCCTGAATTGAGAAAAGTAATTGAAGGGAAATTTTGCAAAGTTAGTAGCAGAGGAATGGATGAAGGGCCAAAGGATCTTGCGGTCAAATAATTCTAAATAAACTTGTAAGTTACCTGCAATTAAATTTTTGGTTTTGTGATTCATAAAATGGAAAGCACTAGCTCAGGAAAAGCAAAAGGTAGGAAATAGAGTGAGAGTAAAAACCCTAGAGGAAAAAAGAAAAAAATTGAAGCAGAGAAGGAATTGGGGGTAGCTGAGAGGAAGTTAAACCATGACTTAATTGATCAATTGCTCGGCTTAGGACCTATGACCAGGCAATCTACACAACTTAGGATAGAAGTGGAAAACTTAGAGGATAAATGCAAGTATATATGAGACATATGGACCCCAATTAGGGGATATGAGCTGTTTATTTTTTATTACCAACGAAGGAACCAATACGAACTAGTGTGAAATCCTTGGAAGTTAAACCTATAGAAACTAGTTTGCCCCAATGTATTTGTAAATGTAGAATTGGTGAAGATGCTAGCTGGCTATTATAATCCAAAATGTAAAGATATTTGAGATCCATCAGGAAAACTGTTTATACATGTATCTTAAGCTACCATCTGTGAGGTTTTTAACCTAGAGGGAGTGTGTGGTGAAAAAAATGTACCTGAAAAGCTGGAAAAGGAATTTTGGAGGATGGATACTTTGTACAAGGGTTGGAGGTTGCCACTACATAGGTCTAAGAAAGATGGTGTTTTAGTTCCACTGAATGACAGTGATGGTCCCCCTTTCCATGTTGATTTGTTTGAACCCTACATGAGGTACACATATTTTTCAGTGTGTCAAGTGTTGGGAATGGAGGCCCCTGAGCACATGTCAATTGTACCCATGGTAATTGTAGAGGACACCCAATGCCACAATTCAAGGTTTTTTTATTATACTTCACACATCTTTAAAGTACTTGATTAAGGAATGATGGAATTAAAAATTGGAGCTCCTATCTTGCACTTGGATGCTTATTCAATCTTAATGCATATGATACTTTATTATGGAAAAGAATTGCAGATGTGGCCTGAAAAACTGAGGGTTGTACAATTTGATAAGGAAGGAATCATATTACTAGTACAACTCTAGACTGCCACCTGGGATTACAAATTTTCTAATTCCTGTTATCTACATTTTGAAGAGTTTTTTGTGAAACCACTATATAGATTTTACAATCATCATTGTGAATACTCATTTTTCGATGAAATAAAAAGGTTTTTAAGGCCTAAGGATTTCAATGGACCTATCAACCACAATTGGGGAGACTAGTATTGTCTAGAAGATGTGGCCATGATAAGAGTATATGGATTTGAAGATGGAACCTTCATTCTACCCAAGACGGTGCCTAATAGGATTGCATATTTGGAGATTGCTAGGTAATTGGACTTTTCTGATGTTATGAATCCGAGTTCTTTCAAAAAGCAGGCATTTATGCATAGTACATTATGCTTCGGTGATTTCATTGTATTAGCAAGGGATGGATATGACATGGTTCTCAACAAATTGATGCAATACAACATGAAGAAGGGTCCACTGTGAAAAGAATTTGATCCAGAAGGGTATATTGATTTTGCCAAAAATAAAATGAACTTGGGAGGATACAATCACATACCCTATCTATATGATGACTTGATCAGGAATTTGGAAGCAGAGGAAGCCGAAAAAGTTATTGATGAGTATAATATGGGATTGCAAGATACAAAACTATTATCTTTTAATGAAGAGACATCTGGTGATGGTAGGCCTAGAAATACAATTGATAAAATTTCTAGATTGAGAACTCAAGACTACAAGTATGTTCCCAGGGAACCAAATGTTGAAGAGAGTGCAGATACTGACACAAGGTAGATAGCAATTAAATAATTTATGGCTGATGATGAATTCATTAAAACATCAGAATTTAAAACCTTTTTGTGCAAATTAAAAGGAAAATCAACAAGGGAATCAGTGGAGAATATTACACCAAGTAATGAGGAACAACTACTGAATAACTTAAAATCAAGTGTGGAATAAGAAATGAAGAGCATGACCCCTGAGAAAGGAAGGAAATTATTAGAAGATGCAGGTGTCATGATCTTTCCTGGGTTGGATTTAAACTTTGCTTTGGTTTTTGATAGTTTTCTGAAGAATAGTAATACCACACATAAACTCACTCCTGAGGGGGTAACAATGATTTATGCAGGATCTAAGTATAATCCAGATGAGGGATCACTTATGATATGGGCCATGTACCCTCCACACAAGAAATCTATTGTAATTGATACTAAAAAGGCTTTTGGACATGTAATGAAGTTGAAATTTGGTGAGGTTGATCCAATAGCTACAACAAAAATTGGCATTAATGTGGCCAAATTAGATAAATCCCAAATCCAAAAGCTAATCAAGGAAAAAGAAATGTATAAGATTAATAATGAGAGACTACTCAGAAAAAATGATCACTTGAAGGACATGATGGGAATCACGTTGGGATCCACAAATAAATTTTATCATGGTGAAAGCTCCCAGGAAAGAGACCAGTGGGAAGAATCAAATGTGTACTCACAAGGTAAATGTGATGCACTCACTGCAATAATAAGGAAGAGGCAAACCAATTTAATGACTTGGTTGAGTAATCTCTAGGGAACACATTCACACAATTTTACTGCACTACAAGAACATAAGAGGATAGATGGTAGGATTTGAGAGAAGTTCCAGGAAATAAACAAGAGGGATGCTCCTAATAACGTAGCTATTGATACTAGAAACAATTTTATATAAAAAAAAAAGACTTCCGTGATGAATTGCAAGGTGATGAGCAAGGGATGATCAATGTCACAAAAATGGGAGTACCAATGCTATTAGAAGATGGAGGGGACCTAAAGGGAAAAGATAGATGGATGAAGGAATGCGAGACGATGATGCAAACAATTATGGAGACAACCACAGGAAACGATTTAACAATGGATGGGGCATGTGAATAGAATGAGAAGATGTTTGAAATGGAGATAGCCATAAGTAATACACTAGAGGATGTTGATACACACAAGCAACTAGGTTACCAAGATTATCTATCAAACATCTATTTCTGGCTTAATAAAGCATAATTTCTAGTTTGTTATTGTTGTTAAGCAAAAGACATTTTTGAAAGGATGCGCCCTTTCACAATTTTGATATATTTATATATGTTTCATAATGTAAAATAGATATAGGCAGATAGGAGAAAGATACAATAGATAGTTTGCAATGAAAATTTCCTTTAAAAGACTCAGATGCATGTATGAATTTTGATGAAGTTAATGAAGATGTTTGAACTTGTGGCTTAATCTTAGTATCAATTGTTTGTGGAATTATACAGTTATTTGGTTGTCTCCATTTTGATGCTTTTCTATTGTTTAAATTGATATATCAAGGATATATTCAGTTTACCAATACACATTTTTTGTATTTGTGTGATGTGATTATTTGGTTCTTTCAAGTAAATATTAAACCCTTCTAGTCAATCATAGTAATTGAAGAGTATTAATTGGATCAATAAGAAGAATCATATAACTAGGATTGTCATTCTATCTCAAGTAGAGTTTGTCAGTCATTTACTTGCATGTTTATACAAGTTATAAACTACATCTGTGTGCCAAATAGTTTGAATTATTTCCATCATAGATTACACTTTTCTAGTTCTTCATTAGACTCCATACACCCAACAAGGCATTGGTCTCATGCTTTCATCTTTTAGATTATCCATTTTATTTTTTACATCTGTTAACTGAACATATTCTAATATTACACATACACTTTATTAGGATTATATCTGTTCACTATAAGATTTCTATTGTGAATAGATTTTTGTAAACAAAATCCAGTTTCAATGCCAAATATAGCAATTTTTTTGTTTCTTTTATCAAGTTTCATTAACCAAGCTATTTAGTGGGATGAATAAAGTTTTGTTATGACCCTTGGTCTCTTTAAAATAATTAGACAATATTAGGGAGATTAGGAAGGGGAGAAAACTAAACTCCTTCAAAATAGGGGTAGTTGTGGGTTTGTTGGTTTTCTTTGTATACTATATACTAGTTCCTCTAGGATAAATAAGTCATTGTAGAAATGAAAGATGTTTTATTATCTACCTAATATTGTTTTGTGTTTTTGAAATGGAAGAGATCTACAACTCTATAGAAATTTCTATATGCTAATGGTCAAATTATTAGACTATTTAGATCATTTTAATTGACTACTACATAATAGTTTATGTGTTGAAAGAATTGTTTCCATTCTTTGTAGTTTTTACATTCGAATATAAATCATATTTAATTTCACACCAATATACTTCTTTCATAAAGATATTTGTTTGATTTTTCCTTGCTATTTTCATCTTAAAATTTAAATAAATGTATTCTATAATATAGAATTATTTTCAAATTGGGACAAAAATGATTCTAAGAGATATATTTAATCATAAATATCATTTAATTTGTATGTTGTAACTTGAGTACTTTTAGTTAAAATAAAAATAACTTAAAGTTATACATACATATAGTTAAATTGGCAAAGTTGTTTGTCCATTTTATTTTTTACATCTGTTAACTGAACATATTCTAATATTACACATAGACTTTATTGAAATTATATCTGTTCACTATAAGATTTCCATTGTGAATATATTGTTGTAAACAAAATCACATAACTTAAGTCAGCTTAGTTCACAAAGGTAGACCCATCTAGGTTTGGCAACACTTGAAGAGAAGAAGGTTCAAATCATTTGGCCTTGTTTGTTACCCTAAAATGTATCAAGAGATTGGAAACATCTTGAGGTATTCTTACCTGCATTTTTGAGAGCTAATAGCCTCCAAACCTCCAAATCCACAAAAATATTCCACTTGTATGACCAAATTCTTGCCAAACCCAAAAACCCTTGTTTTAGACCAAAATCATGAGGGTTTATTGAATCTCCTACTTTCACAGCCTCCCAGACCTCAAAAATAACTCAAAAACAACCCATTAGGTCTGTACATGGGTAAAAATTCATAAAATCATATCACCCATACATATTTTGTTGAAATCTAGGCTTGAACCTCTCATTTCACATGCTTTTCTTCACAAAACTCTTGAGGACAACAACTATACGTTCTTTATTTCTCATCCTACTCCCTATTCATGCATACTAAAATTACAACAGTTTCCATGGGGCCTCTTACACAAGCTACAATAATCAAAAAAAGTGTAAGAGCCCCTTTATATCATGTTTGGACTACAAAACCCTCAAAAATAGGGTAACCGGGTTGTATGCAAAGAAATGAAGCTTTCTAACTCAAATCAACACCTTAAGCCCTCAAATCAGATTAAAATAAAATCTAACACATATCTTCATGACATGTAATTCATTTCACATCAAAATATGGTTGTATGTGACCATACAATGCTGCAAAACAAGAAAAATACATAAATTTTGAAGAAAAACATAGATTTTGGAATGTCAAGAGATTGTATTTTAAATCCTCAACCATCAACAACCTTTACAATGATCACTTTATGAGGTGTAGGTGCTCCTGCATCACTACCCCATCCAAAATTTTCCCACATTACACAAATCAACAATGTTCGTCTAAGATAAGCCAATCAAATCCTACCTTATGTGTCCTAGTAATCAAATTGGAGATGATCCTAAAAATGACATTGCGAAGGGTGATTGGTCTAAAAAATCTAAACGACTTTGCAATTATTTCACTACTACATTCAATGTGTCATCTTTCATGAAATTTCCCAAAACACTATTCATTATGATCATATGGAAATTTCTAGGAGAGCTAAAATAGTTGTAACATCATGAATTAAAATTAAACATTAAAAAGTACATCATGAATTGATTATGTAATGACATAAAAATTAAAAACATCATG
The DNA here is from genome assembly GCA_007115665.2 of Sequoiadendron giganteum. NCBI lineage: Eukaryota > Viridiplantae > Streptophyta > Pinopsida > Cupressales > Cupressaceae > Sequoiadendron > Sequoiadendron giganteum. The sequence continues at coordinate 586,746,305 of CM021100.1, forward strand.
AATTAATTATGTAATGACATAAAAATTAAAAACATCATGAATTAATTATGTAACCACATAAGTCAAATATAATTCTATCAATAAATTAATATCAAATAGATAATACAATCGCATAACTCATACATTTCAATGTCATTGATCTTCTTCTTCATCCAACTCTTTGTTTGTATCATCCGATCTAGATTCGATATTGTAAGGATTGGTCATATCATCATCATCCACATAGATATCATCTTCATGAACATTAACTCCTACATCATCATGATCTAGTTCCTCCTCTTTGACATCTTCGTCAGGCACATCATCAACTAACTATTGATCATCATCTACATCATCTTCTAGTTCTTCGGTATCTTCTTCTTCCACCACATTAAACTTTACCAACCTTCCTCTTGAATCATGTGTAACAACATATGACCAACCCAGTTTACTTGGAACCTCTGAGTAAAATACCTGCTCACATTGGCTTGGAAGAACATAGGGCTCATTTTCAGCTCGCTCAAAATACCTTGTATTAACCATGGTAAATCCATTATCAATTTCAATCATAGTTCTCTTGAGATCATTTTCATTCAATCGTAGCCTATACCATAGGACAAAAAACATAACTAATTTGAGGGACTTAAATTCACACTCAAGTATATCATCCAAAATCCCATAGTATTGATTTTCTGAGACTTCTGGATGTATGTCGCTTCTAGATGAAACATTAGTCACCTGAAAGATTGCAGTTATCCCAGAATCATAAGTTTTTTTCGTGTCATACAAATTTTTGATTTGAAATTTATGACCATTGAACCACATAGCCTTGTGGTGTTTCACCTGCAATATGTCAAACATGTAAAAATTATTGCAATATCGTCAGTTGATAAACATATTTATTCTTGGCCAAATGTATGCAAAGAAAAAAATCTCAACATAAATATACATCAATATAATTGAAAATAATTAAATAATATGGGTGATTAATATATTTATACCTAACTATTTATCTCTTAAACCATATGCTAAATCAATTTCCCTTGATGTAATATTGGAATCTCCATTATGATGAGCTTCTTTAACTAGTGAAGCCACACCTTCCCATGTTAATGTATGACCATATTTTTGAAATCGTTCAATCCATACCGTTATCCAATCAAGATTATTTGTGATGTACAAATGTAGTGCATCCCACTCTCGACCAACTGTATAAAAAAAATGAAATTCATAAACGACATATAATTAGTTAATTACCACGGTATACGACCTTAATTTATAATTGATGTATATTGAAAATTTATAATTAAATAAGTACAATATACATAAAAACAAAATTTAAAATGTATTCTAATTAATCTCCATGACCATCTCATAATTACCTATCACTTTCCTCAATCTACCCTTCCTCATTAGGTACTCCCCTTCGAATTTGTTAATGGAGTTGGGATCCCAAATGCGATCTACATGGATCTTTGCTACAAACTTAGGAAGATATTCAGTAATGTACACCATGGTCTAGTATACCATATATCCCTCCACCATAGAACCCTTAGGATGTGCTCTTTGTCTAACCAAAGCCTTCAAAAATTGCAAGTGCCTCTAAACCATCCACATTGACCTTATGTGTATAGGTCCACACAATTCAATCTCCTCAACTTGGTGTATGAGGTAGTGTTCTTGTGCATTGAAAAATGTCAAAGGTAGACACTTTTGCATTTCACACATTAGACGAGGAATTTTTCTCTTCCAATAATTTATTCTTCTTTATGGATTTCTTTAGATGACAACCATCTACAAGTGATTCAAGGCACAAATATATTAAAGAGATTTAACAAAAATATACAACGAATTGAACAAATATCGCTACTTACCTCATGTATTTTCCAAGATCATATATAACTTGCTTGACATTGTTGTCGAAGTTGTCTGGGAGAGATAGAGGTAGAACATAATGCAACAATTATAAAATGATCTTTTCATTATTTTTCCAAAAGTAGTAAACATAATACACTAAAAAGTACATGTAGTATACAAATATATATATAATATACCAGAATAATTACCTTAATGAAGGTATGCCAATCATGCATTTTCATCACTGACCCAAATTCACCTTTCTTCGTTATGATATTGTTTATGTTCACAACAAATCTTGTGGGAAATCGAATTTTTCGTATGACTTCTTTTATAGCATTGCTTTTCTACTCCGTTAATAACCAAGGAAGGAAACATATATTAATTTGGTCTCCATCGCTATTTAATTGAATGAAATTTTTCATTGCATGATTGGCTTCTTGAATGTCACTACAAATTTTGACAATTTTTTCTTTATCAGGCCTTCCATCCAATATTTTCCATAACATTTCTGTCATATTCTTTCCGATACACATTGTATCAAACAAATGCACAATTTTTAGCTACTCATAGTAGGGAAACCTACTAAATTCTTTGGGATAACTTTTTAGTCTCTGTGGAAGCCGACCATTCATGCCTTGACGACCTTCATGAAGCATATAAGTTAAAAAAATTTAACAATGACAATCATTGTCAATTACAACATGAGTAAACGCAACACAATATAAAAATATAAATTCAAAAAATATCATATATGATAGATAAAAAAATTGATTTGATGTATAACCTTGACGATTAATTCTATTATATTCCAACTTCCATAGGCGAGGTGTCATTCTTCGTGGTTTTGATGTAGTCTCTTCTTTCCCATTGAAAATATGTTTTTCAGTAGTTCGATACTTATGATTTTTGTCGAAGAAGTGCCTATACTCATCAAACACCTTCTTTCCTAAATTTGTTGAATGACGAGATTTCATCTTTGGACCACAAATTGGACATGCAATTTTTCCCTTTGTTTGAAGACCTGCAAATCATATATTATTGGATTAAATATGTCAATTTTTATAATTATATATAATGAATAGATTATTTAAAAAATATGCATGATATCTACTTCATAAAATTAAAAATCGTTAAAGTCATGCAGTCGAACATTATAACATACCACAAAAATGTGTTAGCCCTAGGGCATCATGAATTGTGCATACAAGCATTGCATGTAATTGAAATTATCTTTGTCTTATTGGTCTAGATACATCATACATACTGACGCCATTCCATAACTTTAGTCTCGTCGATAAGAGGCTCGATATATACATTTATATCTTTAACTTGGTACTTACCTAGTTGAATGAACATAAACATTACATAATTATTATAACCATTTTACTACAATATATATAAATTAATGTACATGACTATTAAATGAACAAAATATAAGTCATTATGCAACAAATAAGACAAATGAGATGCTACTATGTTAAAGAAAATTGATGTAAACAAATACCTGGAACAATCATTGCCAACATTATGTGCTCCCTCTTTATTGACATCCATGGAGGAATTTTATTGTTGATAACAAAAATAGACCACACCGAGTAAATAGATCTCATCTCTCCAAATGGATTGACATCGTCCGCTACCAATGAAAGCCTAAGATTACGAGGTTCTTCTTTAAAGTGTGGAAATTTTTCCTCCATGTCCCTAAATGCAGAACCATCTATAGGCATTCAAAGAATGTCATCTCCACTTCTATTCTGTGCATGGTAATCCATAAACTGTGCTAAGCTTTCACACCTAAATAATTGTTGCATACATGGAATAATGGGAATATAAAAAAGAACCTTGTGAGACACCTTTTTCTTAGTTGATCTGTTCGATATCTACTGATATGACATTCTAGGCATTCTATTGCAAATTCATGTTTTTTATGATATATAATATGATAATTGGGACATGCATCTATTGCTTGATACTCCATTCCAATATCTTTCATAATGCCAGATAAATCTCGATATGAGTGAGGTAAAATATTTGATGGTGGTAACAAAAATTCACCAATCAATCTACAACAAAAAATATTTTTTTAATATAAAGAATATTAATGGTACATATTTCATCCTTTATTTACAAGTGATGAATTAACAATAATTAAAAAAGATGAAAAAAGATGGCATATATGACATACCTTAACATCCGTGAGATTGCTATGTTGGATAAACCATTCATAACCTTCAAGTTCACCAACAACAATACAACAGAGAGAAGAGTTGTTTGGGAGCCTTCTCAAGTATAGGTAAATCATGAACATCATCAAATTCATATCGATTAACATGATCAGCTACGCCACTAAATGTGTCATGGATCAATGTATTTGTACCACCATCTTCAACTATGTTTTCTGGCGTATGATCATCTTCTTCCATAGGATCATTAACTTCATCTTCGATATTCACAACTCCATGTTCCTCCACTTGCAAAACCACATTCTTCGGGCTGTGATAATCCATATCATGTGCCCTAGGGCACCCCACCTTTATAATAATGATAGACACAAATAAACCATGATCATGATCAAGTGATTTTTTATATATATAAAAAATGTTAAAACAATATAAACATTTACAAATTCAATCAATATAAACACATATAATGAACAACTTACCAATGGACGATAATCATGCCCCCCTTCAATGTTACCATGTTGCCTACAATGTTTCTTAGTTGTTGTGATTAAAATTCTTCTCGTCTTTAAGCCCTTGCAATTATTGCAAGGACAGTAACATTTCCCATTACCCTTTCTTTTCAATCTAGCCCACAATCTATCAAGTGACTCTTCATTTTGTTCTAGACTAATATTATCTAACATGCTTTTTCTTTACCAAGATTGAATATTTAGATCTTCAAAAAATATCAAACTCACACTCCAATAATTTTTAATCATAGACAGGTAACAAAATCTAATAATTCTGATATTTTACACCAAAAAAATTCGGCATGCAACCACCCCTGCAAAAGAGAAGATAGTATGAAGTTAATGACCCCAAAAAACACTTTAAAATGCTAATTCTAGAAATTATTAAATTCTGATTTTACTATGAGTTCCAACTGTTAGACTCCTAAAATCAGAATATTGAACTTGCACAACAAAATCTATAAATGAAATCTAATGAGATGTTGCTTTAAAATATGATTTTCAAACCTAGAAGTACAAATTTGACTTCACAAATGAATTCTGGAAATAAAATAGTATGGAATAATAAAGAGTTTCATTTGAAGTGGGCCACCCTATTATATGCCTTGATAAAGTTAAAAGATCTATGAATTTTATCTACAATATAGCCTGCATAGTCATTAGTCTTATTCACATCCCTGCTTTAGATATCAATAGGAAACACCATTAGATGACCTCCTTGAAAGTTCAATCCATTAAGGGAATAATGAAAGGGTCCTCCTTAATGATTAAAACCATCTGACAAAACTTAGTGTATGGCTGAATAAGGATGATATCATTTTGAAAGACTAAAATGATTGTTGAGATCGATCCTAACATATTTATGTTGAATATAATACATACAAACAATCTTGTATAGACCTTAACTTCCACACTCTCGAAAAAATTGTTTTGTAAGGACAACACTTCATTTGCCTAGTTTTGTAGGTTAAGCTAAATATTGTTCTCACAAGCAACTTCAAATGTCTCGTACACTTCCATCTACTTATGAAGCAAGCCTCTATCTAAATTGACTTCACCATTACAATAGTGCTTCAAAATATCATAGGGCCATCCTCTGGTTTTATATGTTAAATCTATTGCCATTTGTATTGAATTTTCTTCCATCGATGTAATTCATGTCTTTAGTTACTGTTAGAACTGTAAAATTTTGAAAATTTTATGGTTGTCTATACTCATAAGTATAAGAATCTGCTTTGCATAACATATTCGCCCATGTTCTAGTCAATTTTTATCATGTGGTTCTATAAAATTCACCTGGCCTTGAGCATTTGAATGTATAAATCATATCGACATAAGATGATGCGGGTCTCTCTGATCCATAAATCATTTTATACTAACGCATATATTTTTTCAGTATATCGGCAAGAGGTCAAGAATGTCATACTAATAAATTCTCATTTGAGGATACACATCGAGAAAATGCAGTTCACACTCTCAAATGACAAATAGATCCTATTGGCTAGATAATAATCATCGAGGTAATAGTGTGAAGTCATATCAAGCTTATATATGTCTTATCGCTCAAAGCACAAGGAAATATGTCGGCCAGACCAGAGTCATCCGAGTAAAGTTCCTACAGTCAACCCGAGACATTCATCCGGTCTTGCCGATGAAGCAAAGGAGGATTTTGTCGGTAGGATAATGTTATCGGGATGAGCTCGAGGAGTCCTACCAACCCTCCATGATGCACCAACAAAATTGTATTGGTAAGGGATTTGGCGATATGTTTGGAAGGAATAATTATTTAAAAGACATGATTCATGGTCTCACTGATGAAGCAATTCATCTATGAGACAAACTTCAGTGGAGAGAGGTAAGAAGGTCACACTGAGTGTAGTTCCATCAGCAAAAAAATAAAAATCATTATGTCTTAGCAATCAAAATTGATGAAGGAAATATCTCGGCAAGATACATATCTTTGGAGTAAGATGAGGAATCTCTACCCAACTTACTAAGTCACAACGATAGGTTTGCATCGGTGGGAGTCATAGCGATATACTTAAGATTGAAAGGATAACTCTCAAGGAGACTCATAACGTTGGTGAACCTACAAGACATCTTAGCGATATATGATCTATTGATAGAAAAGATACAAAATAGTTGTCAAGGAGACTCAAAGTGTCAAGGAAACTACAAGATGTCTTAGCGGGTGTTTAATGAAAATTGGTAAAAGCCCGAATAAAAGGATTGCCCAAGATTTGAAAATATCTTGCCAACAAGATTACATGATGTGATAGTCTGAGTTTCGAAAAAACCTACTACACTCATGTTTTAGCTAAAACATTAATGGCACCATAGAGCATAAGTAATTTCATGAATCAAGGCGAAGTCAATTGAAAACATTATTGTAGAATTGACATCGAAGGAAGCAGAGGGGCGAGAAAAGGACCAGGGCATTCTTTCAGTTCAAAGTTTTGAGAAAAATACAGTAAGTTCTTCATACATTAATTTTGCAATTTTGAAGAATGGAAGCCACTGGTTCGGTAAAATCAAGGGGTAGAAAACATGGGGAAAGTAGTCAGTCTAAAGGGAAAAAATAGAAAACAAAAATTCAGCCAGAGGGCATTGAGCGAAAGCTAAGTCAAGATCTTATCAACCAATTACCTGGCTCTAGAGCTGAAGCTAGATGATCTGCACAACTTAGGGAAGAAGTGGATAAATTTGATGACAAATGTAAGCTCATAGGAGATATTTGGACTCCAATAAGAGGTTATGAACTTTTTAGATTTCATTACTATCAGAGGAATCATTTTGAACTGGTATGTAACCCACAGAAGCTTAATTTGGGGAAGTTGGTTTGCCCTAATGTATTGGTCAATGTTGAATTGGTGAAATTGTTGGCCACTCATTATAATTCGAAACTCAAAGCCATCTATGACCCATCCAGGAACCCATTGATACACATATCAAAGGATGCAGTAGGCGAAGTTTTTAAATTGGAAGGGGTATGCAACGAAAAGATCATATATGAAGAGTTAGAAAAGGAATTCGGGAGGATGGACACAATTTATAAAGGTTGGAGATTTCCCTTTCATAGAATTAGACATGGCGGAAAACCAATTCCACTAGAAGATAGTGAAGGAACCCAATTCCATGTTGATATTTTTGAGCCCTATATGAAATACATTTATTTCTCAGTAGGTCAAGTATTGGGAATGGAATTCCCTAAGTATATGACAATTATGCCCATGGTAACTTCAACAGATATTCAGTATCACAACTCTAGACCTTTTGATTACGCCTCATACATTTTTAAGGGGCTCAATTATGGGTTGATGGCAATAAAAGGTGGAGCCTCTATCTTACATCTTAGGCATTATTCACTATTGATGCATATAGTTTTGTATTTTGGACAGGAGTTAGGATTGTGGCCTCAGGAAATAAAAATTTCACAATTTGACAGGAAAGGCATGTCATTACCTATTCAATTATGGACTATTGTTTGGGACAACAGGTTTGCTAATTCTAGTTTTGTACACTTTGAGGAATATTTTGTAAAATCATTGTACAAATTTTATAATCATCCATGGTTTCTCAGGCCTAAGGACTCCAATGGGCCAATTAGCCACAATTGGGGGGATTGGTACTATTTGGAGGATGCTACCATGATTAGGGTTTATGGATTTGAAGATGCCCCATTCATTTTTCCTAAAATAGTTCCAAATAGGATTGCATACTTGGAAATTGTTAGGAAAATGGACTTTTCCAATGTTATGAGTTTTAGTTCTTTTGGAAAGAAGGCTTTTATGCCCAGTACACTATGCTTCAGTGATTTTACTATATTGGAAAAAGAAGGCTATGATCTGATTCTTGATAAATTACTGCAATATAATATGAAAAGAGGACCACCGAGAAAGAATTTTGATCCAGAAGGGTATATCAATTCTGCTAAACAAAAGATAAACTTTGGGGGGTATCAACATGTGCCCTATCAATTTGATGATATGATTAGGAACTTGGAGGAAAAAGAAGCAGAAATGGTGGTTGAAGAATATAATCAAGGGTTGCAAGATACAGAGTTGTTGTCTTCCGGGGAAGAGATATTTGGGACTAATGTACCACAAGATCTACCTAACAAGATGCCAAGGTTGAGAACTCAGGACTACACATGCCCTGCCAGGGAATTAAGTGTTGAAGAGAGTATAGATACAGATGCAAGGCACATAGAGTATAAGTCATTTGTAGTAGATAATGAATTTATAAATTCTCTAGAATTTAAGGCATTCCTATATAAACAAAAAGGAAAAGAGATAAGAGAAATGGTTGACAATGTCACACCAGGTAATTAAGAATAGTTATTGAATGATCTAAAGATGAGAGTGGATAGAGAAATGGCGGGTATGACACCTGAAAAGGGAAGGAAAATGTTAGAAAGTGCAGGTGTTATGATTTTTATAGGGTTGGATCTCAATTTTGCATTAGTCTTTGACAGTTCCCTGGAAAATAGTAATGCTACACATAAGCTCAACCCAGAAAAGGTGACAAAAGTCTATGCAAGGTCAAAGTACAATCCAGATGAAGGGTCATTAATGATTTGGGCCTTGTATCCACCTCATAGGAAATCAGTTGTCATTGATACTGAGAAGGCATTCGAGCATGTTATGACTGTAACACCCCTCCATTTTGCTTTCTGGACTGGACAATGTGTCCTTGTTTTGTTTTGATTTATGTTTCTCGATATTCAGATACTTATTCTTTTGTGTGTATTTTATCGCTATTTATAGAGTGACAAACTATTTTGTGTGATGTGATTTGGTTTATCTGATGCTTTAGTTTACATGCTTTAATTGGTGTAATGATGTTAGTGGATATAACCTGTGTTTGCATATGAGATTATTTGAGGTATTATGAAAATGTCAGTTATGATGATTGTATTGGTGAAGGGGAAGGATTTGCATTACTCGCTTGCGAGCACCCTACAATTTCATGATTTCCTCTTCACGGTGTATATTTTATGTTGCTTATATTACATGTTGTTGTTTACTTGGTTTTCAAGTTTGTAGGTACATGACATCGACTCCACTTGGTTTCATAGGTCTGAACATGTTGATCCAACGGTTTAGTTGAACAGGAGATAGTAGCTAGGTAACTTGTGTCAAGTCTACACCCTAGCCATAGTGTGTTGTCAGTTGTGTGTGTCAAGCCATTGATTGCCTTGCTTTAATCTTATTTAATTCTGAAAGGATTCTTGATTTGGAAATAAATAATTATAATTATTGCATTAAATTATGTTGATGGTAATTTAATTAAAATTATACATTGTTGATAGAAGTTATTATTTAATTAATTAATTAGATTTAATCCATGGGGTTGAATTTAGTTATTAAATAATTAAATTAATTAATTAAATGAGATGTTAAGAAAATTAAAAGAAAGAAAATAATTAAAATTCATTTTGGAATTTTATTTCAATTAGTGGGAATTAAATTAGAATTTGGAATTGAATTTGTATTTGGGAAATTAGTTTTCAATTTTTGGAATTAATAAATTAAATAATATTAGATTTGGTTGTTGAAGATATTTTCAATTATGCCAACATGTGCAAGTTTAATTAATTAGAAGAGTTTGTTGCAAATTCATTCACAGAGAGAATTTTGGAGAGGAAAAAACTTCTTCAAGTGTGAGAGGATATTTTTTGGAAAAAAATACACAGAGGATTGTTTTGGGAAATTCTTGGCTGTGGAGTTACATTGGAATTGTTCTGGTAAATCTTGTTGTGTTTCTTGGTTGCCTTCTTGGTTGGAATCACTGGATTGTTGGATAGAAGCTATGGAAGATTTGGAGGAGGCTCTGCATCAAATTTCCATTTCCTGAAGCTTCTTGACTCAGGTTTTCTTCTGTGCTTTTTGTATTGTTCTTTGTTTCTTTCAAAATTGTAGTGATTAAATAATTGGTTGTTAAATATGTTTTAGAAAATAATTTTTTATTAGAATAAATAAAATAGATAAATAAATATTGAAACTTTTGTTATTCCCGTGAAATTTCTTTAGGGAAACTGTTAAAACCTTTGTAGAATTTAATTCATTTGAGGAAATTGTTAGTTTTGGTTGTCAAATAAAACCTAGAGGTTGAACAACACATTTAGATTGTTTTAGAAGATTTAATTCACTATAGAAAATCTTTTTATTTATTAAACCTTTGTAGAAATTGCGGTGGAGAAAACTAGAGGATTTGAAAACTTCTGGTTATAACTTAGATTCCTCTTAGTTTCTTGCTCTTTTATTGTCTATGAATTTGAGAAAAATTGATTAAAATATTTAGTTCTGAACCTTTGTGAATTTTGGTTGTTCTCTGAAAAAATTGCATAATTTCACCTATAGGTGGATGTTTTGGAAAAATTTCCCCAATTTATCTTATATGATGAGATTATCATATATATATATATACTTTATATATATATATATACATATATATATATATAATATATATATATATATTATTGTTTTTGTGAAATTGAGAATCGTCGCACGACGAATTTACCGTGCATTTTCATTCTGGAAATGCGTTGGAGTATTTTCGAATTCCACTGGTTTTAATTTTAAAAAATAATAATATAGTTTTTTTTATGGTGGTACTGTGGTTGGTGGGGGCGAACATAATCCCCACTGCCCACATAAGGCATTAGGAGGGACATGCTGCCTATGAGGCAGTGCGCCCACCCCATTGGGGAACACAATGCCCCATAGGGAGTGCGGCCTCCCAGTATTGCTTGGCAGCTGACTGTACTTAATGTACAGTCCAACAATCCTTAAGGCATATGTGTTGGTAGGGTCGTCCCATCCGTTGGTCCTTTTTTTGATACTTTGGTTTCTTTGTTCTTTAAAAAATAAATGTAATATATATATTAATATAATATATATGTGTATATATTATATTTATATATATATTCATATTTTAGAAATTAGTTAATAAAGTTCTATTTTATTTTGAATAAAACAATTTGATATTTTTGAAAAGACAGAAGATATATTTAAATGTATATATGTGATTAAATTTATTTTAATTATTGTAGACAATTTAGTATTATTGGAGGTTTAAAATGGAAATGATTAGTATGGATAATTCAGGTTGATAGGGAAAATGGTATTTTAAATAAATTCATTAAATTATATGAATTAGTTGGAAAATGAAAGAAATCCAGTTAGTAGAGGACTTATGTTGGTTTTAAAAGTATACAATGTAACACCCCTCCATTTTTCTTTCTGGACTAGACAGTGTGTCCTTGTTTTGCTTTGATTTATGTTTCTGGATATTCGGATACTTTGTCTTGTGTGTGTATTTGATCGCTATTTATAGAGCGACAAACTATATTATGTGATGTGATTTGGTTTACCTGATGCTTTAGTTTACATGCTTTAATTGGTGTAATGATGCTAGTTGATATAACATGTTAGAGCATATGAGAATATTCAAAGTATTATGGAAATGTCAGTTATGATGATTGTATTGGTGAAGGGGACGGGTTCGCATCACCCGCTTGTGAGCGCCCTGTGATTCTGTAATTTCCTCTTCACAGTGTGTATTTTATGTTGTTTATATTATATGATGTTGGTTACTATGTTTTCATATTTGCAGGTACATGACATCGACTCCACCTGGTTTCACAGGTTTGAGCGTGTCGATCCAACGGTTAAGTTGAACGGGAGATAGTAGCTAGGTAACATGTGTCAAGTCTACACCCTAGCCTTAGCGTGTCGTCAGTCTTAGTTATAGAATCATGATTTACCTTATGTTAATGTTATTTGATTCTATAAAGTGCGTGATTATTAAATTAATTCTTAGAATGTTTGCATTGGTTAAAGTGGTGATTATTTAATATTAAATTAAAACCATGCTTGGAAGTTATATTTAAAGTTATTAATAAAGTTTAATTTAATTTAATTTAATTTATTTAATGAATTAAATTTAATCTCAAAAGGGTTGAATTTAGTTATTAAATAATTAAAATTAATTAATTAAGTTTTATTTGGTTAAATTAAATAAAAGCAAAAAATTGAAAGATATTTGAAATTGCATTTTAAATTGAAAGTGGGTTTTTGAAAATGGAAAATTAAATTGATATTTAATATTCAATTTTGCATGCAATTAGATTTAGGTTGTTTAAGATATTTTTGATTGAGGACTGAAGTGCATGTTTAATTAAGAGGAAGAGATTATTGAAAATTCATTATGTGAAGATTTTGGAAAAATTTGCACAGAGAAGGGTTTGAAGAAAGTTTTGATTGTAGAATTGATTTGAGGAAAGTTTGTTTGCATGGGTTGAGTTTTGGATTGGATTCATTGCACGATTGAAGAAAATTCAGAAGATCTTTGGAGGAGGCTTGCATCAGAAATTCATCTTTTCCTGTAGCTTCAAATTTTAGGTTTTGTTCTGTGTTTTTCTTGTTCTTGTTTGCATAAAACAAATTTATATTGTTTAAAAATCTGTTGAATTCATTGGGAATTAGGATTTATTAATGAAAGTTAGATTTAAACTTATCTGAAATTTGGGGAAGATTGTATAATATACTGTAGATTTAATTTTGTAATTGGGGAAATTATAGAATCATTGTTAAATTTAAACCTTAGATTGTGCATCAAACGTAGATTGTTGAAGAGATTTAATCCCTTTAGAAAATAATTAGATCTGGTTTTGAAAACAAATCCTCTTAGAAAATTTGTAATGGAAAAATTTATATTTCCTTTAGTTTTCCTTTTTTTTTTTGTATTTATAAATTGAGAAAATTGGTTAAAAGAAATAATTTTAAACCTCTGGAAATTTAAGATGGTATTCTGGAAAATTTTATTGATTTCCTGTTAATGGTTATTTTTATTTATTTTCTCAATTTTACTAGAAATATTATTCTATGTAAATATATATATAATTATATTATGAGTATTTATATTATTTTGTGTAAATACTGATTTAAATATCCATTTCTCCGTTCGTACGACATCCATGAATAAAAGTATGAAGTTCATTGAACTTTATTTGTTTTAAGCGGTCCGTACAACCGACGAAAAATTCCTAAAATTGTTTAAACTTATGAAAAAAACGCGTTTTCTATCAAGCGAATTGTTCGTTGTTTGCTTTGGGGATGGGAGTTTTTGTTTTATTAAGGGAGTTGGGGTAGGAGCTTCCTCCCCACTGCTGCCCATATGGGAGCGGCTGTGTGGAGGGAGACTCCCCTCCATAGCCCCTCTATCTATACTGTTGCCGCCCACACCCAATGTGTTTTGGAAGAGGGTCGGCTGGGTTTACTTAGCCGACCCTCCGCCAAATACATTGGAGTGGGTTTGGGCATTGTCTGCTACACATATGAAGTGCGAACCAGGGCCGAAAACCTTCCGCCATTACATAAGTTGTTAGGGTTTCGTGAATAGTATTTGGTTATTCACCAAAATATATATATTTGATATTTAATTAAAATGGAAAAATTAATAATATTTAATATTTAAATATTAAATATATATTGTTAGTAAAATGTGTAATAAATATAGTGTGTAAATTTGTATATTTAGAAAGGATGTTTTAAAACATTTGAGTTTTATTTAAATGTTTAAATAGCATAAGCATTTGGAAATTATTGTTTAAATATTAATATATTTTATTAAATGATGTATTTGTTTAATAAAATATATTAATATATATTTGATGTATATATTACTTGAGTAATTTCAATTAGGTGTACATTCAACATTTATCTTATTTTTACAAATTGCATGTGATCTAGTTTTGAATGAATTTTTAAAGGATAAGATTTGAATGCATGGTAAATTAGACAAGGAAGAAGATATTTTATTATACATTGAAGAAATTGCATGTTTTGAAAGGAAAACTGAATGAGGTATAAGTTTTGGTTAGAAAATTGGAAAGACTTACTTGTATAGATTTATGTTGGTTTAAAAGTTAATTAAGGAGTTGTTATATAGATGAGGCAATAAGTTATTTTAACTTATTTATTGTCTATTAGAGCAATTTAATTATTGAGAATGAAATATGAAAGAGATATGGATTTAGTATATCCAAAATAGTAATTTCCTAATGATTGCCTTAAATGTTTTATTTTCTCCATATTTCGAAAAGGGATGTAAGTTTAAATTGTTTTAAGATTTTTTATAAAGAATATGGGGAAGGGGTTATATGAATATTTGACTTAACCCTGTTATTGTGCTTTTGTCTTTGTCTCAATGTTACCTATTGAATGTGTATGGATTTAAGAAATCCAAATATTAGATTTGATTAATGACTTGAATGCTTTTGTAGCTATGTTGTCAAGTTGCATTGTGGGATATGGGATTATGTGTTAGTCCAAATTTGTAAGTCTTCCAAAAGATCTTAGAGGATGAGGGTTGTTGATTCTTTATGTCAACCAGTTGTTTTTCCCTTTGGTAGTGCATGGAGTCTTTTCAATTTTTACCCGGTTTCCACGAACGGGGATGTTATGTGCCTCCTGTGAAAGGAGTGGACTATGTGTTTTGTTGTCTCCAAGATGTTTGGAGTGAGTTCTATTATTTGTTTCCTCCTTGAGTTGGAGTGGTTATGATGCCTAGTTTTTATGCACTTGTGATTCCCTTGGTGGATTGTTTGGGTGTGTATTGTCCATTAGAAGAGTGGCTTTTGTTAGGTGTCGGAGCCCAAAGAGGTAAACCGAGTAACCTTCAGAAGCGAGTTAATCAAGTGATAATTAAATTAATGTACTTAGATGATTAAAATGCCTTTCACACTAATCAAGATAATTTTTCCTCACTCATAGACACAAGGGCTTGTTTAGACTTGGGATGAGTGGGAAGGCCTGAAATGGCATAGTCATTTATCTTGTCAGTACAAGAGGTATTGTATGCCGCATGAGTGAGCATGAGGGTCGGGGTTCGGTTGAGGTCACCAGGATTACCAGAGCCTATGAAGAATGCCCAGAGGAGATCTCATGACTACTATGCGATGACACTCTGTCTAGGACAACATTTGGTATTTGTTTTATGTGTATGGTTCTTTGAACATACTTGATCTATTCTTTTATGTTTGGGAGCAATGTGACCTATGTCAGTGATGTGAGAGTTGTACTTGTGCTGAGCATTTATTTGGTTATGTCAGTATGAGTCAGTATGAGTCTGCCTTTGTATAGTGGTTGTAGATCTTTGTCCATGTTACTTTGTTACTATCTCCTAGCATGGGGGGTGGACCTTCGGGTACCACTTGGTTGGGTGGAACATGCACCATACACCGTTGGGTCCCCATCTATCTTCAGTACTTGGTGGCGAGAAATCCAGATGGACAGCTTGCGGTTCTTGTGTTTTATTCTTGCATTGTAATATATTAATTTGTATAAGCTATTTTATCCCTCTTATGTTTATGAGGTGAAATTTTGTAATTGTAACACTTATGTAATATTGCCTCATTCTGGGAATGAGTGATGTAACTATTGGATTGAGTAAATGATTATGAAATGGTATCTTGGTTATTTATCTTATTATGTTATGTTGTATCCTTATGACGCATGATTCTTATTTCGTAAAGTTATTAAATGCTATGGTTATGTTTTTGTGGGTTTAAGTAATCCCAACCTTGTAGCCTTAGAGGTTGTTGTTAATTAGTAAATGAATGTGTATGTTAATTACAGTTTAAAAAAAAAATTGGTTCGCTTAAGTCATTAATTGCAACTTCCTTTTGGGTTACTTGGCGGGGCATTACACATGGTATCAGAGCACCAGGTTTAAACACTCAGTTCTCTGGGTACATTTGTGTCCACTGTGTTGTTCCTGTGATTTTTTAGTGGAGTGATAAGTGATCATGAGTTCATGGCTTTTACTTTAGCATGATGTACTTTGTGGAAAAGAGTAGCGTGAAAGAACCTAATAAAAGCTTAGGGTTGGAAAAAAATTATACGTACCCTATGAGATATGGAATGAGATATTCCTATGAGATTATGTATGTAGTTTTACCCCCTTGTAAATTTTATCTTGTTTGAGAGTCGTGGATACACTCTGGGTCATGTGGGTTGCGTGTTCATTCCACATCACCTGAGGGTATTTATCATTCTTGTCGGACGTTGTTTCCTCCTTCCCCATTTTGTGGCTAGTATCTAGTCACACAATTGTTGTATAGTGGAATTTAAAGATTGTGAACTTTCTTTCGGTTATTGATGATTCTTTTCGGTTGATTGTGAGGGCCGACACTTTGTTTATACTTGATTGTGAAGGTTTAGCCACAACTTATGATTTTATTTTCTTATAACTCTAGTGGTTATATATTTGATTTAGTGTTGAAATTGTGCACATTTATTGCCTTATTATTGAAATGGAACTTTAATTTGATCTTCCTTATGAACTTGGTGGCTAAGCTAGTTATCTTTGTTGTTTTCAATGTCGGTTATGTGTCGTATTGTAATTCCTCTCCAAGGACGTATGAGACAGACTTGGTGAGTGTGTACGAGGAAGTAAACGCAGGAAACGTTGAGGATGGGGGTATGTGAGGCCGTTATGCCGTTATGACCCACTACTTACCTATGTGTGATGACTATCTCTTGGAGGCTAATCACCTTACACAACAAGAGCTAGGTCATGGTGGTCTTGTTTGGATGGTTTCACTTTATGTATGACCTAACACCATCAAGCCACTGATTGTGATGTTGATTTATTTGAGATAGTTAGTTGTTCTTGGTTCATGGATTCTTCTATCATGAATTGGTATGCCACTTACCGGTGTCCAGTTGGACCCTGGTGTAGTCTTGTGATGGTTTCTGGTGTGTGTATTGGTACATATGTGTATTATGTATGATAATCCATGGTAATGTGTTTTTTTTGGAGACTTGGTTGGTGGTTACTTCACCATATTGTCTTGGTTGGGATTGACAGTGTACTTGGATGAGTTGTGTACAACATGGGTTGTTGTTGCTTTTATGATGAGGGATGGAGTGGTTCAGTTTGGAACCCTTGGTTACGTGTGATTGTATGGAGTTTGCACTTGGGGGTTTTTGCAGGCTTCCAGGAGTAAGCCTAACCCTTGAGGGGGAGAATGTAACACCCCTCCGTTTTTCTTTCTGGACTGGACAGTGTGTCCTTGTTTTGCTTTGATTTATGTTTCTGGATATTCGGATACTTTGTCTTGTGTGTGTATTTGATCACTATTTCTAGAGCGACAAACTATATTATGTGATGTGATTTGGTTTATCTGATGCTTTAGTTTACATGCTTTAATTGGTGTAATGATGTTAGTTGATATAAAATGTTAGAGCATATGAGAATATTCGAAGTATTATGGAAATGTCAGTTATGATGATTGTATTGGTGAAGGGGACGGGTTCACATCACTCGCTTGCGAGCGCCCCGTAATTCTGTAATTTCCTCTTCACGGTGTGTATTTTATGTTGTTTATATTATATGATGTTGGTTAGTATGTTTTTAGATTTGCAGGTACATGACATCGACTCCACCTGGTTTCACAGGTTTGAGCGTGTCGATCCAACGATTAAGTTGAACGGGAGATAGTAGCTAGGTAACATGTGTCAAGTCTACGCCCTAGCCTTAGTGTGTCGTCAGTCTTAGTTATAGAGTCATGATTTACCTTATGTTAATGTTATATGATTTTGTAAAGTGTGTGATTATTAAATTAATTCTTAGAATGTTTGCATTGGTTAAAGTGGTGATTATTTAATATTAAATTAAAATCATGCTTGGAAATTATATTTAAAGTTATTAATAAAGTTTAATTTAATTTAATTTAATTTATTTAATGAATTAAATTTAATCTCAAAAGGGTTGAATTTAGTTATTAAATAATTAAAATTAATTAATTAAGTTTTGTTTGGTTAAATTAAATAAAAGCAAAAATTGAAAGATATTTGAAATTGCATTTTAAATTGAAAGTGGGTTTTCGAAAATGGAAAATTAAATTGATATTTAATATTCAATTTTGCATGCAATTAGATTTAGGTTGTTTAAAATATTTTTGATTGAGGACTGAAGTGCATGTTTTAATTAAGAGGAAGAGACTATTGAAAATTCATTCCGTGAGAAGATTTTGGAAGGAAGATTTTGGAAAAACTTGCACAAAGAAGGGTTTGAAGAAGGTTTTGATTGTAGAATTGATTTGAGGAAAGTTTGTTTGCATGGGTTGAGTTTTGGATTGGATTCATTGCACGATTGAAGAAAATTCAGAAGATCTTTGGAGGAGGCTTGCATCAGAAATTCATCTTTTCTTGTAGCTTCAAAATTCAGGTTTTGTTCTGTGTTTTTCTTGTTCTTGTTTGCATAAAACAAATTTATATTGTTTAAAGAATCAGTTGTTGAATTCATTGGGAATTAGGATTTGTTAATGAAAGTTAGATTTAAACTAGTCTAAAATTTGGGGAAGATTGTATAATATACTGTAAGATTTAATTTTGTAATTGGGGAAATTATAGAATCATTGTTAAATTTAAACCTTAGATTGTGCATCAAAAGTAGGTTGTTGAAGAGATTTAATCCCTTTAGAAAACAATTAGATATGGTTTTGAGAACAAATCCTCTGTAGAAAATTTGTAATGGAAAAATTTATATTTCCTTTTTTTTTTTTTTTGTATTTATAAATTGAGAAAATTGGTTAAAAGAAATAATTTTAAACCTCTAAAAATTTAAGATGGTATTCTGGAAATTTTTATTGATTTCCTGTTAATGGTTATTTTTATTTATTTTCTCAATTTTACTAGAAATATTATTCTGTGTAAATATATATAATATTATATTATGAGTATTTATATTATTTTGTGTAAATACTGATTTAAATATCCATTTCGCCATCCGTACGACATCCATGAATAAAAGTATGAATTTCATTGAACTTTATTTGTTTTAAGCGGTCCGTACGACCGACAAAAAATTCCTAAAATTGTTTAAACTATGAAAAAAACGCATTTTCTATCAAGTGAATTGTTCGTTGTTTGCTTTGGGGATGGGAGTTTTTGTTTTATTAAGGGAGTTGGGGGAGGAGCTTCCTCCCCACCACTGCCCATATGGGAGCGGCTATGTGGAGGGAGACTCCCCTCCATAGCCCCTCTATCTATACTGTCGCCGCCCGCGCCCAATGTGTTTGGGAAGACCCAGCCGACCCTCCCCCAAATACATTGGAGCTGGTTTGGGCATTGTCTGCTACACATACGAAGTGTGAACTAGGGCTGAAAACCTTCCGCCATTTCATAAGCTGTTAGGGTATCATGAATAGTATTTGGTTATTCACAAAAATATATATATTTGATATTTAATTAAAATGGAAAAATTAATAATATTTAATATTTAAATATTAAATATATATTGTTAATAAAATGTGTAATAAATATAGTGTGTAAATTTGTATATTTAGAAAGGATGTTTTAAAACATTTGAGTTTTATTTAAATGTTTAAATACCATAAGCATTTGGAAATTATTGTTTGAATATTAATATATTTTATTAAATGATGTATTTGTTTAGTAACATATATTAATATATATTTGATGTATATATTACATGAGTAATTTCAATTAGGTGTATATTCAACATTTATCTTATTTTTACAAATTGCATGTGATCTAGTTTTGAATGAGTTTCTAAAGGATAAGATTTGAATGCATGGTAAATTAGATAAGGAAGAAGATATTTTATTATACATTGAAGAAATTGCATGTTTTGAAAGGAAAATTGAATGAGGTATAAGTTTTGGTTAGAAAATTGGAAAGATTTACTTGTATAGATTTATGTTGGTTTAAAAGTTAATTAAGGAGTTGTTATATAGATGAGGCAATAAGTTATTTTAACTTATTTATTGTCTATTAGAGCAATTTAATTATTGAGAATGGAATATGAAAGAGATATGGATTTAGTATATCCAAAATAGTAATTTCCTCATGATTTCTTTAAATGTTTTATTTTCTCCGTATTTCGAAAAGGGATGTAAGTTTAAATTGTTTTAAGATTTTCTATAAAGAAAATGGGGAAGGGGTTATATGAATATTTGACTTAACCCTGTTATTGTGCTTTTGTCTTTGTCTCAATGTTACCTATTGAATGTGTATGGATTTAAGAAATCCAAAGATTAGATTTGATTAATGACTTGAATGCTTTTGTAGCTATGTCATCAAGTTGCATTGTGGGATATGGGATTATGTGTTAGTCCAAATTTGTAAGTCTTCCAGAAGATCTTAGAGGATGAGGGTTGTTGATTCTTAATGTCAACTAGTTGTTTTTCCCTTGGGTAGTGTATGGAGTCTTTTCAATTTTTACCCAGTTTCCACGAACGGGGATGTTATGCGCCTCCTGTGAAAGGAGTGGACTATGTGTTTTGTTGTCTCCAAGATGTTTGGAGTGAGTTCTATTATTTGTTTCCTCCTTGAGTTGGAGTGGTTATGATGCCTAGTTTTTATGCACTTGTGATTCCCTTGGTGGATTGTTTGGGTGTGTGTTGTCCATTAGAAGAGTGGCTTCTGTTAGGTGTCGGAGCCCAAAGAGGTAAACCGGGTAACCTTCAAAAGGGAGTTAAACAAGTGATAATTAAATTAATGTACTTAGATGATTAGGACGCCTTTCACACTAATCAAGATAATTTTTCCTCACTCATAGACACAAGGGCTCGTTTAGACTTGGGATGAGTGGGAAGGCTTGAAATGGCATAGTCATCTATCTTGTTAGTACGAGAGGTATTTGATGCCGCATGAGTGAGCATGAGGGCCGGGGTTCGATTGAGGTCACCAGGATTACCGGAGCCTATGAAGAATGTCAGGAGGAGATCTCATGACTACTATGCGATGACACTCTGTCTAGGACAACAGTTGGTATTTGTTTTATGTGTATGGTTCTTTGAATATACTTGATCTATTTTTTATGTCTGGAAGCAATGTGACCTATGTCAGTGATGTGAGAGTTGTACTTGTGTTGAGAATTTATTTGGTTATGCCAGTATGAGTCAGTATGAGTCTGCCTTTGGATAGTGGTTGTAGATCTTTGTCTATGTTACTTTGTTACTATCTCCTAGCATGGGGGGTGGGCCTTCGGGTACCACTTGGTTGGGTGGAACATGCACCATACACCATTGGGTTCCCATCTATCTTCAGTACTTGGTGGCAAGAAATCCAGATGGACAACTCGTCGTTCTTGTGTTTTATTCTTGCATTGTAATATATTAATTTGTATAAGTTTTTTTATCCCTCTTATGTTTATGAGGTGAAATTTTGTAATTGTAACACTTATGTAATAATGCCTCATTCTGGGAATGAGTGATGTAACTATTGGATTAAGTAAATGATTATGAAATGGTATCTTGGTTGTTTATCTTATTATGTTATGTTGTATCCTTATGACGCATGATGCTTATTTTGTAAAGTTATTAAATGCTATGATTATGTTTTTTGGGGTTTAAGTAATCCCAACCTTGTAGCCTTAGAGGTTGTTGTTAATTAGTAAGTGATTGTGTATGTTAATTACACTTTAAAAAAAAAAATTGGTTCATTTAAGTCGTTAATTGCAACTTCCTTTAGGGTTACTTGGCGGGGCATTACATACAATGAATTTGATTTAAATTATTTAAACTAGTCTATCTTTTATTTGTAAATTCAAGGCACTTGTTTAATTATTTCATCTATTCTGAAAGGGCAATAGTTTTATTTTATTGTGAATGGAATATGAAAGGGATATGGATTTAGAATATCCAAAAATAGTAATTTCCTTGTGATTGCCTTAAATGTTTTATTTTCTCTGTATTTCGTAAAGGGAAGTGAGTTTAATTGTTTTAGACTTCCAATAATAAAAGAGGTAATAGGATTATATGAATATTTGAGTTAACCTAGTTATTGTGTCTTTGACTTTGCATTGTTACCTATTGATTTAGGATGGATTTAAGAAATCAAAATATTAGATTTGATTAATGACTTGAATGCTTTTGTAACTTTTTCTTCAAGTTGTGTTTTGGGAAATGGGATTAAGTGATATCTCAAATTTTTAAGTCTTCCAGAAGATCTTAGAGGATGAGGGTTGTCGATTCTTTATGTCAAGAAGTTTTTTTTCCCTTGGGTAGTGCATGGTGTCTTTTCAGTAATTTACCCAGTTTCCACAAACAGGGATGTTTTGTACCTCCTTTGGAAGGAGTGAACTATGTGTTTTGTTGCCTCCAAGTTGCTTGGAGTGAGTTTCATTATTTGTTTCCTCCTTGTGATGGAGTGGTTATGATGCCTAGGTTGTATGCACTTGTGATTCCCTTGGTGGTTAGATTGTTGTGTGTTGTCGAATAGAAGAGTGGCTTCCAATAGGGGCCAAAGCCCTTAAGAGGTAAGACTAGGTAACCTTTGGAAGTAGTTTAATCAAGTGATAACTAAAATTGTACTAAAATTTGGGGAATACTTCACACTAAAAAGATAAGTTCTAACCTCACTCATAGTCGCAAGTTCTTGTTTAGGCTTGGAATGAGTAGGAAGGCCTGAAATGGCAAGGCCATCTATCTTGTCAGTACAAGAGGTATTTGATTCCACATTAGTAAGTATGAGGGTCGAGGGTCAATAGAGGTCACTAGGAACACCAGAGCCTATGAAGATCCGTTGAGGGTAACTCATTATGAGTTGTGCGATGACACTCTATCTAGGACAACAATTGTTAAATATTTTATGTGTATGGTTATCTGAACATACTTATTCTATTTTATGTCTGGAAGCAATGTGACCTATGTCAGTGATGTGTGAGTTGTACTTGTTTAGTTCATTTGTTTGGTTGTGTCAGTATGAGTCTGCCTTTGGTTAGAGGTTGTAGATATTTGTCCATTTTACGTTGTTACTATCTCCTAGCATGGGGGGTGGGCCTTCGGGTACCACTTTGTTGGGTGGAACATGCACCATACACCATTGGGTTCCCATTTATCTTCAGTACTTGGTGGTGAGACATCTAGTTGGGCAACTCTCAGATTCTTGTTTTAAATTCTAGCATTGTAATATTTCAATTTGTATAAGTTAATTTATCCCTCTTATGTTTATGAGGTGGAATTTTGTAATTGTAACACATTTGTACTATTGCCTTGTTCTAGGAATGAGTGATCTAACTATTTGGTTGACTTAATGATTATGAAATTGTATCTTGGTTGTTTATCTTATTACGTTATGTTGTATCCTTTTGTTGTATGATGCTTATTTCATAAAGTTATTAAATGCTATGGTTGTATGTAAGATGTATGTGTGGGTTTAAGTAATCCCAACCTTGTAGCCTTAGAGGTTGTTGTTAATTAGTAAGTGAATGTGTATGTTAATTACACTTTAAAAAAAAAAACTTCCTTTAGGGTTACTTGGCGGGGTATTACAATGTCCCTAAAGGTTGGGGAGGTTGATCCTATGGAAACAACAGAGGTTGGGATCAATGTAGCAAAACTGAACAAAGCTCAAATACAAATGTTGATCAAGGAAAAATAAATGTACAAAACGAATAATGAGAGAATGTTAAGAGAAAACAACCACCTGAAAGATTTATTAGGAGTTACAATGGGGTCAACCAAGTTGCTCATCCAAGGTGAAATTTCACAAGAAAAAGATCATTGGGAAGGGTCAAGTGGATATTCTCAAGGAAAGTATGATGCACTTGTAGCAGTAATTAAGAAAAGACAAGCCAATCTAACAAATTGGTTGAATAAGCTCTGGGGAACACACTCAAATAGCTTTGTTGCATTACAAGAACATGAGAGAATGGATGGTAGGATCCTAGAGAAGCTCGAGGAAATAAACCAGAGGAATGTCCTGATAATGTGGCAATTGAGGCTGCAAATCATCTTATGAATAAGCACAAATACTTTTTTGAAGAATTGTAAGGGGATGCGTAGGGATTAATTGATGCCACCAAAAAGGGATTGACTACATTCTTTGATGATGGAGGAAGATTAAAAGAAATGATTAGGTGGAAAGGTGAAAGTGAGTCAATATTGCAAGAAATTCTGAAGACAACTACCGTGAAAGATATAACACTGGATGAAGCATACGAACAAAATGAAAAGATGGTGAAAATGGAGATCACGATCTAGAATGCATTGGGAGATGCAGATACGCGTGAGTGTCAGGACTACTTGGACCACATGGCGAAGATTCACTTATGGCTTAACAAATTTTAATTACCTTTTTTAATTTATTGTTGTTTTAACATAAGACATTTTTGAAAGGACGTGTCCTTTCAAGCAGTTGATGTATAAATATCCATTTTGGTAGAAAAATGAAAGGGGGGAGATTAGAAGGAGAATAGGTTGTTAGAATAGATAATTTCCAGAATACTTACATTTAAAAGGACCATGACGCATGTATGAATTTTGAGGAATCAATGAAAGGACTCCAATTATAATGGTGTCATTCTGGTATCAATTGATTGTTGAGTTAATTGAAAATATTATTAAGTTGTCTCCAAGGCTAGTGTTTCTTTGTTATTTAAATTGATATATCAAAAATATGTTCAATTTATCGATGCATATTTGTTGTATTCGTGTGGTGTGATTAATTGGTTCTTTCAAGTAAAGATTAAATCCTTCTAGTCATTCACAGTAACTTGGAAGCATCATTTGGATCATTAAGAAGAACTTGATAATTACATTTCTACATGTTTATACAAGTTATAGACACAAATATTTGTATGCCAAACAATTAGAATTTCTGCTAGATAGGAGTCATTCCTCATAGACTTTCATTTGACTCCATTTACCCAACGAGGCACTGGTCTTCCCCATTTCATCATTTAGTTTTATCCATTTTATTTGACATTTGTTAACTGAACATATTAGATTTTACCTTGATATTACTTATACAATTTATACCAAATTAGGATCACATCTCTCCATTGTCAAATTTCCATTGTGGATAGATTCATCAAGTAGGAAACATAGTTCAAATCTGTATCATTCACATAGGTACACTCACCTAGGTTTAGCAGAGCCTAAAGAGTAGAAGGTCCAAGTTCATTATTTGGCCTTGTATGCTAGCCATAAATGTTGTAAGAGTTTGGAAACCTCCTGTGGTTCAAACCTACATTTTTGAGACCTAACAGTTACAATGTTTATTCTAGAATCCATATACAACATCCTCCCTCCTATTGACATAGAATCAATATGGAATACTATCTTGACTTTTAAGCTAAACATTAAAAATTGGTTAGAGCTTATACTATGCAAAGGAGAATAAGAATAAACCGTAACCTTATTAGAAATTGAAATAGATAAGGGGTCACTCTATTCCACACATATTCACATAGACAATGAACATGATATTTGGGGTTCCTACTCTTATTGTTTTTTTGTTTATTTATATAATAATAAGGTTACACTACAATATTTTTGTTCTTTTTTTATCTACTCTAACTCCTATTTCCTCTAATACATTCAATCATACTAGTATTGTGCTTCCTGTAAGAACATTATATCATGGCTGAATGAAAACAATGTTCAATGCCATGAGGCCCAAATGATATTCATGCATTAGTCTTGAAATGCCATCAAACTGAGACTAGACATTGTTATATAGTATCAAAGTTTCATTGATACTATTGGTCAGTATGATTTCTCATGTGAATTGATTAAATATTGATAACCTATATATTCATAGGGTCCAATCACTATGTTTGACAGTGTATTGGCCAGTTTACTATCCAATTCTATTTGCAAAATAAAATATAGTAAAATATAAAACAATGATCTTTTCTATCTACTCCACTGTAAATAATAAAGACTGTAGAAATTTCCTTCCAATTTGAGTGTTGGAAGTCTTTATTATTTACAGTGGAGTAGATAGAAAAGATCAATGTTTAATATTTTAATATATTTTATTTTTCATTGTATTTGATCAACAAATATAGTTTGATGACGATTCTTTGACTAGTGCTACAATAT
This sequence comes from Sequoiadendron giganteum, assembly GCA_007115665.2. Classification (NCBI taxonomy): domain Eukaryota; kingdom Viridiplantae; phylum Streptophyta; class Pinopsida; order Cupressales; family Cupressaceae; genus Sequoiadendron; species Sequoiadendron giganteum. The sequence goes on from CM021100.1 coordinate 586,772,701, forward strand.
TAGTATCTTGGGGTATTATCTATGCATATATAAACTATATTTGTATGATGCTTGATGTTATACCCATGTCCACTAGTTATCACCATAATTGTTATTATTATGTATATGCAATATAGGGATACTATAGAGGTAAGGAGCAATGAGCAAAGAGAAAAGATTTAAGGAAATTGACTTCAAAGAAAGGCATGACACTTTACTATAGATTCCCAAAAGGAGATCACAGTCATGACTATTCAAATAAACAATGATTAGTCCATGTCATGAAAATGAAGCGGGCATTGAAATTAATAATAACAGTGATAGGGTAGTATGACGGACTTTAAAAGATACATAAAGAAAAGTAACTGAGCAGTCAAGAGGGCTTTTAAAACAACATAAATATTGTCAATGGTTCATTTTCTTCATAGTAGTATGATAAACTAATAAATATTTCCATCTCATAAAGTTTCAAAAGAGGACAACCTACAAGTGTATTAAGGTGCATGGACAATATCTTAAGGAGCTACCATAATTAATTTCTTCAAGTGTTATGCAAGGCCATTGAAATCAAATGAATAAACTCATACATAACTTAAAAGACAAAGGATAGTCAAGTTGCTAGAGGGCAGGTATCACAAAGGATATGGGATCACTTTCAACAGAGATGTGATGCACTTTTATGTTTTTTTCTTTATTTTTCCTAATAAGGTCAAATACTTTCTTTTAGTGTCTGAATCTACCACATAGAGATTAAATATGCTTACTCTCAAATAAAGTTGAATTATATAAACAATAGTCAAATGCCTCCCTTAACATAAAGGGAAATCTTACCTAGATATTACTTGATAAGGTAAGGAGTGCTCTTTTCCACTCAGTTTCATATGGTGGCATATCTACACACAAATCACCAAATTGTCAAATAACTAAATAAATTGTATTACTTAATAAAGCTGTTACAACATGCCATTCATGTCAAAATCAACTCTTCTTACCACAAAAAAATTGGTTTCCAATTTGACAGGTTCATCTTTTGATTCCTGTACCAACTTCTGAAGGAATTTGGCAGCTTATACTTCTACATGAGGAGACAATTTCATCTTGTAAACTATTCCAAAGTACAAAACAAATAGAAATCATAGAATCTGTATGATAGTTATAACTTGCTAGATGTTTGGCAACATTTAAAAATTTTATGTGAACTGAGAAAAATAGAGAGGCCTTGACCTTCATTTTTTCATTTTTTAGTTTGTTTCTCTAAATATCTCACAATATTTATAAATTGGTTGCTTTCTTTATTTCTTGTTCAAATAAAAAATAGATACATTTGTATAGAGTCAAGATAAATTCAAGAATTTCAAGTAATAGATATACCATAACTGCTTTTATAGGACATTGGCATCTAAGGTCTAAAATATATTTCTGAAACTTGGCAAAGGGGAAAACACATCTTTATGAAGTAGTCTTCAAAAATATCATAGCTAAATGGCTCTAACTATCCACTATCAAACATTCCCAATTCTTTGTTCAACCCTCTAGGCCTGAATCTTGACAGTGATTTCACTCTGTAGCTATCCCTATGCTTTTGATATTATCTAGTTATGGCTCCCAAATCTATTGAAAATTGATCATTAGGGTTAAAATTGAAACCTTGGAAATATAATCTTTGTCCAAATCCATCAAGAATTTTCCATCAGTTTTAAACAATTCCCTTATAAAGAATTTGTGAAGTCGGGTCTAAAATCTGGAAATGAAATTCTGAAAATGCATAAGACTAAAAATGAAATTTGATGAGATGTTGCTTTAGAATATGATTTTCAAACCTAGAAGTACAAATCTGACTTCACAAATGAATTCTGGAAAAAGACAATGACTACTCTCAACCTAGTGATATCTTCTTGAGTTTTTTTTAATTTTTCCCAAGAAAATCGTCGAGCAAAACACTGTCGCAATAAATAGTCGAGCTCATTTTTATTTATGTCAGCCACAATTTAACTCTGCAAGTCCATCAAAATTTTGGCAAAAAATCTTCATCGAAACTTCGACGAAAAATAAGGTTTGTCGAAATTCCGATGAACATCGAGGATAAAATTTTTAAAAAATGAAAATTTCGCACAAGTGCCCGACAATACATCTGATTATATAGCTTTCGTTGGAAATTTTCATTGGATTTTGCAATCAAATGAGTTAGTGCAAGTATGAGAATTAAAAAAAGAAATTGGTTCCCGAGACTGAAAGTGAACACAAAAATGAACCAACCCATAAAAGAAACACCATTTAACTCTTCTTTTGAATTAAATAAGACATCAATGGAAAATCACATTCATCAATTAATTACATTCAAAAGAAACATTTTCTCTAATTAAAATAATAAAAATGTTTTTCAACTAACTCTAATGCATAAATAAAATTACACCATTAAAATAAACAAACACTCAATTATACATCTAACTAATTGAACGAAATGCATGGATGATAATTATCCACTATTTCTTCTATCAATTTATTTTTTCTTTTAAATAATCATATTGATTTCAAAATAATGATTTCATCACTTCAATGTTTACTATTACGTTTTAATTCACAAGTATAATTCACATTATACCTCTATCACATCACTGAAATAAAGTACATTGATATTAAATACATAATCACGTAAATTAATTTTAATTTCAGATTTTTTAATTCACACTAGTTATATTTTTAATATGTATTTACAAATAATAAATTTTCTTTAAATCTAAGTTCTATGATGACAGCATACCAACCCATATAATAATATTAAAATTATAAGATTGAAAATGATATAATAATAACATTTAATTGCTAAATTAATTCTACAAAATACGTATATAATTATATATACATACTTATATATATAAAGTAAACTACTGTTCTAAAACAGTGAATCTATCATAACAGGCAAACTACGCAACCCACATACAATCTCTATTGTATGTATTAAATTTTATGAAGGCTGAAAGGAGTCGACCATTCCAAAAAAAACGTATTGCTCTTTTTACAGCATACACAAAGCAATATTTAATAATTATTTCAAATCCAACCCACATGCAAAAGTGTATATATATAAAAGGGAGTGAACGGGGAAGTTATACAATTCTAATAGAAGATGGAGAAATGGGGATGTAAAGGGATTCATCATACGCCTTTTGGGAAAGGCATGAACTGCAATACTCCCAAAGTGAACTCGTCCTCAATCTAAGCAAACATGTTTATTTTCATGTTTAATTGTGGGGAATAATTTCCTTTCATATTTCTTACTGCATGAAGTAAATCTTCAAGGTTGGAATGACCAAATTGTTTGACACAGGACACCAAAGACAATCAACTACATAATTTAAAACCTCTTCAAAAAACAATCTCAATTTTAAATAAAACTATATTTTTCGAGAAAACAATAATAATATTTGCAGAGGAAATTTTCTCGTCTTTCTTTAAAAAAAAAGCATTTTCCTTTTGAAAAATAATCCAGAAAACTCTTGCCTTTCTATTTCAAACCAAAATAATTATTTATTCTAGAAAGAAAACAAAAAAATAAAAATAAATCTAAAATCACAATTGAAACAACAACTTCATCAGTTCAAAAAACACAAGTGTTTGCATGTAAATAACTTCTTGATTTATTTCTCTTTTTCTATTTTTTTCCAAATTTACCAAAAAACACTAAAATCTCCATTTAAAATAAATCCATAATAATGATTAAATAAACAACATTATTTACTCACTAATTTAAAAATTAACAATGTTGCATTAAAATATTATTCCATTTACAATTAAAATAATTTAATATCAACAATCAAAAATAAAATTTTCATTTAAATCTACAAACATTTAAAATTTACAAACTAATTTAATATTTAATTAAATCCTTGGCATTCTCACAAATCACTTTAATAATTAAATTTAATGTTTTAATTAAATTAATTTCAACAATAATGATAACCACCATTAAATTAACTAATTAAACAATAACGATGAACGTTACAAAACCACACAAATAACACATTACTAATTTAACACTTAAAATGAACGACATGAAACAAACAATACCATAATGAAACGAGGTACCGATGGATGACATCGTCAAACAATGATGGGATGACACACACAAATGGGGATACTTTCTTGTCAACTCCCTAAACCACATCATATCCATTGGGTATGTTGGGCACGCCTAGACCTGATGGCGCAGGTGGAGTCGGTGCTCGATACTTGCAGTCCTGCATAAAACCAAGTGTCAAAAGAACATATATATATTCAATGTCAAACACAACGTGAGAGAGAATTGTAGTGTCGCAAGGTGCTCATGGATGAGCGATGCAACACCATCCCTCTCACCTGAACCTCAAACAATAACCGTATTCTAAACAACATCAAACACATATGTCCACATATCATAAGAAATAGTAAACAGTGTCATAATCAACCAACTCCAATAAGCAGAACTGTCAATCGACAAAACAACATGGTGAAACAGTCACCAACATAGTCTCAAGTATGCATCAAACATAAACAATATCCAAACAGTATCATCCACACATAGAAAGGTATCATAAGAGTAATAGTAACATGAGAGACACTACACTTTATGCCACATGTCATATGATTGTGACATTTATCACAATGTTGTATGTCTTATCCTCTCACCTTGCCTATATAAACAAGGCCTCTCTTGTACACTATGAATCATTGATCCATACAATCTTTGTATCATCTTTGCATCTATAATCAAAAAATTCATTTATTAATAATCCCTTGTGGAAGGTTATTTCTAGTTTTGCACGTGATCTTAGGAGCTTGAGTCTTTGTATGACTCTTACATTGGGTTGATCCATCTTGCACTTGCAACTTCTAACTAGAATAGTATCAACTTCCTAGTCACATGATGAGGATCCATAGCCTATAAGCACATTTTAAAAGGATCGAGAGGGAATATAACCCCCTTTACTATAAAACATGGAGGATAACTAAGAAGAATATTATAATATTAAGATCCAAGACAACTTTTAAGAAATGATAAAGCCTTAAAAATTATAAAACCTAGGTAGTAGAGTTTATTTTATTGATTACCATTCCTAATTTTTCCAAGCAAATCAACTATATTTTTCATTTCTACTAGTTTTCAAATTTTAGAATTCTACCACATGATCTCTCATGACTTCATATTAAACAAAAAGTATTTACTTTTACTTTTAATTTGAAAATTATTTTATTTTAATATAAATTAAATTTAAATCGTTATTTAATAAAAATGGAAAAAAAAGATAGTTATATATTAGTTTTTGAATCAAAAAAATTACATAAAGATTTCTAAACAACTCCAACTATCACTAAATCCCATAGAATAAAAATCCAATTAGTTTTACTATAAATCAACCACCTCTAGGACTTAGAAGAACACATGAAACCAGTCCAAACAACCTAAACATAAAAAAAAAATCTTCAACCCAAATCATTATAAAGAAGCATTATAAATTATAAAGAATGGGATGAAGAGAAAGAAATAAGATTCATAACATTCCTATTTCAATCAGCATTAGACTTCCATCTAGATAAATAGTCAACAACAACATTTCACTCTCCAGGAACATGAATAAAAGAGATGGGATAAAACTTTCTTGATAGACAATAATTTTTCTCCATTAAAAATCTAATCTCCAGAAGGATTTTGAAACTTTCCTATTATTCAGAAGGGAAACCAAAACCATGGAATCCATCTCACATATAAATTTTTTATAACCTACTTCACAATCCTTTTCCACTATCACTAGGACAACCCAAGCCTCCATTTGATTATTAATATCAATCCCCATAGCTAAAGAGAAAAATAAATGAACCAATCGAGCACTATCCCTACCAACTTCACATATCCTTGCAGCTCCTAGATTTCCTCATGAAGAACCATCAATATTAATTTTAAAAATCCCAATGCTGGATGAAACCATGTACTAGCTCCATTCACCTTATTCAAAGATTAAATCCTATAACTAGGATTAGAAGAAATATTCAAATCTAACTTATTTAAAATCATATTATCATAAGGAGACAATACTACATCTATAGATCACTTAGCCATTAGAGTTTCTTTAAAATAATCTAAAACCTTTTGCTAGATATACCCAATAAGACTTTGAAAACAATGAAAAAAATGATATTTTTTTCAAATTTTTTTTCTAAAGAATGAAAATAGGACCTATATCCCAAGACACTAGCAATATAGAGGTTGAAGTAGGAAGATGTCAAGAAAACTAGCCCAAAATATAGTCAAAGAAGATGAATGAAAAAAATATTGATTCTAAATATGCCACCATTGTTGTTAAAAGCCTTGAAAAAATGAACATTAAAAGAAAATATGGTACACATTCCTCACTAAACCCACAAAGAGAACATTTGGAAGGACCTTGGAAACCTCTTATTATTATGGTGTCTCAAGTGAGAAATTTATTTTGACTTAGAAGAAGCCAAATAAAGAAATTGCATTTTGGCCAATAATATTTATTCCATTTGCCACCAAGGAAAATATCATACCCATTTATTTTTGTTCTAAGATATAGTATCCATGAGACACAAAAAAAATTACCTTTGGATCATAGCCCCAAGAAATGGCATCAACCTCCTCTAAAGAACAACTAAGTCAATTTTTTAAAATAAAACAAAGGGAAACCTGATCATTCAGATCACCCGTACTAGCCAACAACTCAAATCCTTCAAATAATAAATATTGGTTTTCCCCACAAACTAAAAAGGCTTGAAATCATAAAATCTACACCAACTAGCATCCAAAAAACCTTACTCAAGGCTATAATATGGAGAAAGGAAGTGAGGATCAAAGAATAGATATCCCAAGAATCTATCCAAAAAAGAGCATTGCATCCTGAATTGAAAATCCAAAAAATTCATTGTTTAACAAGAGGCTCCTTTTTTTATAGTATTCCAAATCATAGATCCTTTCCCAACCAAAATAATTCTTGGAACCTCCTTAGCAACAAAAATACATAAATATTTATGGCAAAGAAGTGTTTCTCAAGAATAATTTATTGTTGACACCATCTCCAATAAATTTTAGTATCCAAGGCTTGACTATTAAAATTAGAATGCCTAAGACCAAGACCTTCATTTTTCTTAGGCCTACAAACTCAATCATAAGTTATAAAACTTCACTTATGAGAATCCAAAATCCCTACTGAAAGAAATTTTTGAGATAGAAAATAAAATACTTTAAAAAAATTAGTATTAGAAAGCACTGCAAATATATCTAGATAGGAAGAGCTTGCAACACTTATTTTAGGAGGGTAAGATTACCAACAAAAGACAACCATTTTAAATTGTAATGATTAACCCTCGTTATGAACCTATCAAGAATATGCTTCTAGTGGAGGTAGTTAGGAGGACAAATTCATAATAGAATTCAAAGATATTCCAAAGGAAGCTAATTTATCTCAAAGCATAAAAAAAAATTAATTCTCTATTGAATATGTAAAGGGATATTCAAAAAAAAAATATTTGACTTGTCCTCGTTAATTTTTTGACTTGAAGCAATCAAATATATATCTAAATCTCTCCTGAAATTGGTTGCCTTAAAAATAGTAGCAACACCAATTAATGTGATATCATCTACAAATTTAAGATGAGAATGAGGATCAAGATCTATTGCCACTTCCCAACCTTTAATATTCCTAGTGACTCTCATCTATGTCAAGAACTTTCCTAGTCATTCAACCATAAGAATAAATAGATATGGTGAAAGGGGATCACCTTGTCTCAATAATATTGAAGAAAAAAATAGAAGATGGAGTTTAATTTATCAAAATTGAAAAGGATGATGAATTCAAATATTGCATAACCCATTCAATCGATTTTGAACAAAATCCAAATCTCAATCTATTTTGAACAAAGTCCAAATCTACATTTTTTTTTTAAGAAAATGCCATCAAACCCTATCATAAGCCTTGGTCATATCTAGCATGATATTAAACATAGCCTTTTTCTTAAAATACCACATGGAATGGATATTTTTTAAGCAATAACGATTCCATCTAAATCTTGGTGTCCCTTTAAAAAGCCTCCCTACTTAGGTGATATCAAGGAATCTAGAACCAATTTTAAATAATCAAATAGTAGTTTGGTAATAAAATTGGAAATAACATTACAAAGAACTATAGGGTGGAATAAGTTAAAAGAATTAGCCCTCATTTTCTTAGGAATCGAAGCCAAAAAAGTAGAATGAATTTCTCTAAGCATTTGTTTATGAATTTGAGATTTGTGAACCACATCTAAAAGATCATTTTTAGCATGTCTCAAATTCTTGAAAAATATCAATTAGGAATCCATTTGAACCAAGAGCCTTAACTTTCTTCATTTGAAATATAACCATTTCCAACTCCTTAAGAGTGATAGGTTTCGTTAGTTTCATTAGTTGATTATTAATTTTAGTAGTAACCAATAAGGGGATATAATCTAAAATAATTCTTTTCTCCTACCCTTGTACATGAAAACTTTCCTCAAACAAGGAAGAGAAATGATAAATATCCTCATTAATTTGTTAAAATGAAGACAATTTAATACCTTGAGAAAATAAAATAGAGGAAATAACATTGCTTCGTCTATTTTCCTTAATTGAGTTATGAAAAAAGAGGTATTATTATTATCAACTTCCTAGAGCCATATGATCATGGACTTCTACTTCTAAAATATCTCTCATAATTCCCATTCATAAAGCTCCTGAGAAAGGGAGGACTCCTCTAGAAGCTTTTCCTTAGTCATACCAAGTTCTTGTATTTGAAAATTAATTTCATTCAACTTTTCTTGCACATATCTCTTTTGCAAGAGGATATTGTCAAAACCAAATATATTCCATTATTTAATTTTAAACCTAACAAATTGAAGCCTTTAAAATAATAATACATTGCAGTAACAAAGGAGGGCTTTCCCTACAACCATCAAACTATCATATTATAACTAGGTACATGATGATGAAGCCACATTAATTGAAACTTGAATAGTGGTTTCTTAGGAATTGAAAAAGAGGAAGAAACTTTAATGAGCTAATGATCATATCCATGTCATTATAAAATTTTAGATCTAGTTAACAAATTAATCCCCAATCTACTTAGTTGAGACTAAAAAAATATCTAGACATTCTAAAATGGAAGCATAGTTGCATCTTTATTATTCCAAGTTTCTCATCAAGAGAAGAATAACATTAAAGTCTCTAGTCAAATATAAGGGAAAGAAGCAACTATAGGGTAAAAGCACAAATTTGTGTCACACTTTCGACCAACTAAATAGTTCTAAGTGAAATTGTTTCGACCTAAACAGTTTCGGTCGAACCAGTTTCACCCGAAACTAGGTAGCCTATACGTGGCACATAGAGTTTCAGGCAAAACCCTTTTGCCTGAAATCATAAAATTTGAACTTTCCCTTTGTCACATCAAAATGTGGCTTATTTTATGTGTGAGGTTTCAATACAAAGGGTTTCAGTTGAAAACCTTTCTACCAAAACCCATTTTACTGAACCTATCTATGTAACATCCTAGTTGGCAGCCAACTCAACTTTTTTCAAAATTTTATGAAACTCTCAACTTCAACCAAGTATTTTTTCAGTCAAAATATTTAAAAAAAGAAAAGAAAAACACCCTTTTGTAGAGCTCAGAGTGTTGAATCCAAAATACGTATTTTTTTAATATTTTGATTAGCTTTGATATATTTTATTTTTAAAATAATGCAAAAAGGTTGTTAAAGTTAAAAAAGAGGTTGATTAGAAATTAAAAAAATAGTAAAACATATTAATTTTTTTTGAAAAATATATGGTGCACACTAGAGGAGAGAATCCTCTTCAAAAGGGTATAATTTATTTTTTGAAAATGATTAAAAAAATAGACAATAGTTGATGTCAAATGAAAACTGTTAAATTCTGACAATTTTGACTTTAAAATGTTACTATGAGAAAAAATACATCAAAATTTCACCTTTTTTATCCATGTGCACTAGGTATTGAAGTTACCTATTTGGAGAAAAAAATTAGGGGAAAATGAAGTTTTTTCTATTTGTTTCTTAACGTCAAGTGAACGCCACTTTTTTTTGAAATTTTTAGCATTCCAAAATTTGCTTTTAAATTGATAAAAAAAAAAATCAAATCAATTTCTAAAATTTCTAAGAAATTACAAGAATAAACTTCATCAATATTTGTACATTTCATTAGTTTACAGCATTTTGAAATTCAAAACATAAATATCATTTTTATGTGGTCGAAGTTTAGAATTTTTTTTGCTGTTGGTCAATTCCTTTATAAAGTGTGACATAGGTTTGTACTTTTACCCTATAGAATGAAAAAACTAAATATGTAATCACATGAAAATCTTACCCTAAAAATCTATTGATGAATAAAATTTGGAAAATAAAATTTAATTACTAAAATCGAAATCAGTACTTGCAAAAGCTAAAAACTTCTTACATGCTAACTAAGAGGAAGGTGTAATTCAATGAGCATCCCACAAACAAGCTAATCCACCTATAGAGCCTTGCATGTATAGATATTGACATTTACTACTTTATAAAGAAAAACAAATATAACCAACATTTTCTCCACATAAAAAAAATAAAATTATTCCTTAAAGAAAAAGAATATTAGGTTTATTAATTCAAATGGGATCTCAAACAACCTTTTCATGAGGGGAGCTTCCCAAAACACTAATGTTCCTGGAGGTAACAATATTTTTTGAAGGAGAGGAAAGTGGGAATCTAATGCATAAATGACTCTAGATTCAATTAATGTTTCTCTTGTTAACTTCCCTTTCTCCTAAATATTTTTCATGTTTTTAAGATTCTTTTTGTTGAAGATCCAATATAGTAGGATTTTATTTTTAATACTACCATCATTTTTAACTTCAATATTGTGAAGAACTATAGGCATAACACAATATGTAGATTCTTCTACAATATTATCATTTAAAATAGGAATTGTAGCATTTAAATCAGTTCCAATCAAATTAGTCACATTATTTCTACTAGATCCTTCCTGAGACAACACTTACTCATCAAATGGATGTTAGACTTCTAGCAATGGGAGTTGGGAATAATAAGGAAGTATCAATGATAACTTTAAGAAACACCCTTTGAAGAAAGATATAAAATCTCGACAAATCTTTCATTTTTTGGAAAAAAAATATTAATTTTTATTTGCAAATATTTTCTTTTTTTGAAAAAATAATAATTTGATTGGCAGATTTTTTAAAATAACTAGAAATTTGTAGAAAATATTGACGAGTCAAGATTGTTGAAAAATAGACAAATGAATTAATTACCATGGAAAATCCTTCCTTTTTTAAAATTTTAAATTTCTATGGAAATGTAAGGGGATGAGGGTGGCAATGATTGACTAGTTTAAGGTGTAGTTCTCATTTCTATAATTCCTTAATTTCATAATATTTTAAATCAATTTTTCAACACTATTAATTTTATTTATAATCTAATGGTTTGGGTTCTATTTTGCAGATCAAAATGTACCTGTAGAGATCCAATGCCCATGGGGCCTAAATACAATTTTAGGCTCCATGGGCATTGGAGATTTGTGAGTATATTTTGGCCTATGGAATTTAACCCCATCTATTATATTATAAATCTTCAATGACCTAAATACAATTTTGGGCTCATTGAGATTTGTAGCTCTGTGGGTACATTTTAACCCATGAGATACAACCCCAACCAAGATTATAAATAATATCAATGATAGTGATTAAAAATCGATGATATGGCCCTAAAGTAACCAATGATTAAATAATATTATCATCAAATCAATTTCATTTTACATTATAACTTATAAAAGTTAGGTGAATCTGATCTAATTAAGTATTGAACATTATGACAAAGTTTTTATTTTAAAAGTTTAATAAAATAAAAATTTGCAATTTAACCAAATTAGAATAAAATTTTATATAAAAAATGTGTCGATTCAAGTCATCTTATAACTTGTACTATTAGCCAAATTTTGAACCACCAATTTCAACTATTAACCAATTGGTGAATATTAGTCACTAAAAAAATCACTGGAAAGTACCAAGTCCTAATCAACTAATTTTTTCTAAACCAAGGTAGAATCAAAATAATCAAAACACTCTAGAATATCAAATTTTATTATTTGAATTTTTCTTGGAAAAATCTTTTTTTGATGCATATTACTTTCTTCTCTATTTTAAGACTGCATATCAATCAACCCATTTGAATTAGGTCTTTTTGGGAAATTTCTTTGAAGATGCCCATAATCATAACATATATTACATTTGAAAGAAATAGCCTTAGAGCCAGCCTATTGGATCCAATTCATATTTCTCAACCTAATCTCCAATGGACCAAACATAAGATTATTGAGATCAATCTCTACACATATATAGGCATATGTTGTTACCTTTGGCTCAAGTGGTTGATGAGAAGGGCCAAGAGGTTTTCTTAAAAATGTTGCTATTGAATGAAGAACATCAAAATCTCCATAATTCCATGGGTAGTCAAAGAGGCAAACCTAAATTGGAATCTGAGATGGAAATTCCTCTATACTATCAAATCCAAAATGCTAAGGGTTAATGAAAAGCTCTGCCTAGTTGTGAAAATATGGCCCTCCTTCAAAATCCTTATTTTTATCTATCATTCTTGTGAAGGCTATAAAAACCATTAGTTGTCAAGACAATCTCCATATCTCCCTCTAGCTGCCATGTACTATGAGTCCAATTTTCTAAGAAAGGTAAAGCTCCAAAACCCATAAATTTACAAATCAATGCATCCTTTGATAAATAAAGTACATCATCTTCAATGATTTCTAGATTAATAACCACAATGGTTCATTCCTCACTCTTTTACAAACACCCATTTGATATGGAATTATTGTTCATTCTTTGATCAATCTTGACATCATGTGTAGCTTGCATGACAAAATTAACTACATTAACATGACCAAACATCGAACATTCATGCACTCAAACATCTTTAAATGAAAAATAAAAAGGTCCACCTAGACCCCCTCTAGATCCAACCATAAGGGATCCACACAGGCAAAGCATAGGGCTTACATGCAATGACATCTGACAATGATGCAAATCAAAATTGAAGTCCTCATTGCTACTTATAATTATTCTAGTTATTTATAATATAATACACATATACTATTTTATTTTAAACATTATTTTATTTATTTTTATTTTAATAATTATTTTCCTTCTTCTATAATTTTTAAAGATCTAAATGAAAACAAATTATTTAATATTTCAATAATTTTATTGACTACTTCATTTATTATTAAACTATTTATATTCACTGAAATTTAATAAAATCATCCTTACAATTAAAATGGAGTAACATTTTATATTTAAATGAAAAACATATTAAATTCATAAATAGATGCTTAGAACAATCAATTGAAAACATATCAATATTAAATTTTAATATTTAGTTATCGTACATATAATAAATATTATTGAGCAAAAATTACTATTTTTCTCTATTGTTTTTACTATTTAAAAAATATACTAATATTTTATTTAAAACGAATGACTTGTGGAATGAGTGAATAAAGAAAATTGAAAATCGTTGAAAGCACCCCACAAATATTTGAGAGGCTCAAAATTAATAACATTATCTAAAAAGTCCAAAGCAGGCAATGCGTGGGCATTGGACAAGCCAGAAAAAAACAAAAACAATATTATTATTATTAGTAGTATATAATGAAAGTAATGGAATTTGTTCTTTATTGACCACCCTCGTACCGACAAATGACAATCATCGAATCTACGCTGCCTTTCTATATTTAGTTTGTTATTGAGAAATGTTCGAGAATGTTCATTTTATTAAAAGTTCTCTCTTTTGTACTTTGTTAAATTCAAAGTTGGTCACATTTATTAATGAGTGTGGGGAGGCCCACACCTGATTGGAAATACGTAGTATTAATATGATTGCTTCAAATTTGGGTAACTATGCCAAAGTGGCTTTTGTTTTACTGATAAAGTTCAAAAGAAATTTATTAAAGATTACATTTTGAAAAATACATAGGTTTTTAACATTTGAAATGCTTTATATGGCTACAGAATTTTGATCAATTTAAGAGATAAAAAGGTATTTTTCTGTATTGATGATGCAATATTAAAAAGGAATGCAGTTGTATTGAATGGATAAAGGCAAAGAATAAATAAAAATTGTTTATATTCACTGTTATAATCATAAAATATTTATAAACAAATTTATTTGATTAGATTATATTAAAATGATTGTAAACTAAATTATTTGATTAGGTTATATTAAAATTGATTGTAATATATTTAAATTCTATTTTTTTTATCATAAAAGAAAAATATGTAAAAACCTAAACATGTGGTAAGAAAAAGACAACTTTCTAAAAACGTTAGACTATAATCCACGGCACAAGGCCGTACTATCATGCATGTACGTGGGCCCGGTTGCAACGTCGAACCCTAAATATTGGTTTGAATGAGATATCAACGAACAGGAGACCTCTGATGTCGATGCCAAGGGAATTTTTCCTAGATGTAAAAGACTTTATTTTTGTACACACCTTACTATAGAATTCCAACAAATCAGATTCTGTGATCTATATCATTGTAATAGAAATAACAAAATTACACTGCTCTCCAAAGTGGAATTACAGTCTCAGCCATATTTTTTTGTTTACTTTGCAAAACAGATGCCAAACCCTAGAAATTTGCTTGACAGAGTCAACCTTCAAATTAGGCCCCGTTGGATGGTCGATCCTGCCAAAAGAACCAAGATCTAAAATTAAAAAAACTTACTATGCGGTACATGTTTAGATTCAGACAGATATAAGAAAGTACAGTTAGGTTCCTATAAGAAATGAAACTCAGTAGTACTGTAACAGAAATAGAGAAACAGAGGATTTTAGAAAAAATATAATAATGAAATAATCAGAAACATTGTGATATTGGATCAAAATCATTGATCTATGTTTCATGAGTAGTAGTTCACAAGAATCCATCTCTCATGAAATAATCAGAAACATGTTTAAAATCAGACAGATATATCATACTATCATATATTACTTGGGTTGGAAAAAAGCCTACAGTAAAACATAGAAATAATAAAATAATCAAGAACAGGGGGATGCAAAAGATTATCATCAAAATAACAACTGCTGATCACATCACAGAGTATGATTCAAAATGTTAATGTAAGAACCTGTAATATAATTGAATCCAAAAATAACAGATAATAAGATTATAAATTGTAAAAGTTGCAGATCATTAATATCTTTCATAAGAGGGAATTATGTTTCAAATTCTAATCGCTTAAAGATTAAACTTGCAAAGAAAGTTGCAGATCTAGCCCTTTTAAAAGACCCACCTTTAACTTTCTATTATCCTAATGATGGATCATAGAATATAATCCAAAAAATTTATGAAAAATTCTCTAACACAATCAAATTTGAAATCCTGGTAACTTAAACCCTTGAACCAAAACAGAACAGGGGAAAACAGAGAAACAAAAGGAAAAAAATGGCTTACCATCCATCAATGGATTCGTACAACAGTGAGGGTGGGCCTCAATTTCAGATCTTTCAAAGCGTTTTCTGGGGTAACAATGAACGACACAGACAAACAAATTACATCATCATTTAGTCCGGAGATTATTGCAGAGGGTATGAAATTCAAGCCACCTAATTCTCTTGACTTGAAAACCCCAAACTTGCTTTTTTATTAAAACAATTCGCTGCCTCATAACCCTACTGCAAACATTTTTCTTCTTTTGAAGACTGAAAGTTAGGATCTGGCAAATGATGAAAAGAAAAATTCCTAAACAGAAGAGAATATGCCGGATAGAACATGGAAAATACACACCTATTTGGGTGGGTATTGTAGTCGAACAGTGATCGAATTCAACTATCTTTTCTTCGACGAATTGAATATCAGTAATTCCTGGCAGAGTTTGCTTGATTCCCTGGATCTCTGTTTTCTTTCTACTGTTATAGATCCCTGCAACAAGAAAACGAGATGTCTGAGACATTGTTAGAAATGCCACCTTTCCAATATGCAGATTGTTTCGGTATCTACAAGTAAAGCAACAATGCCTTGATGAAAAAGGGGGATTGAGATATATATATTGCAAGTATTGCAAAACCATGTCAAGAATTTCAGCTTAGCTGTGTTGATCAAATGTTGTAAACTGGTTGGGGCTGACGTGGTATAGTGCAATGACTTGTGTAAGAAGAAACAAAGCCGCGAGCGTAGTTAAAGGTAAAGACTAATATTAAATAAATGAATGCAATGCTTATACGCTATAGCACACATTTCCATTACCATTACTCTTATGTATTGTTAGCAACATGAGAAATAAATGCCAGCCATTCATAGAGGCAGTTGGACACATGGTTTGCACAATTACACTTTAAACTGCAGTTAAGCGGACAGGTGTCAGATGAGCTGGCGGAGAGATGTGTCTGATGATGATCGGTGCATGTTTTTTCTATAGCCGCACGAGTAGAGTTTTTTCAGGTATACATCTTTGTCATTGAAAGCAAGAAAATAATAGGTTGACGACTTTTTAATAGAAACATTCCACAAAGAAGATAATTTGTTCCATTTGCGCACCAATATTCACGTGTAAGGAATAATACTACCATCCATATGGTATTTCCTATTTCCCAGGTTCACGTAGGGTTGGAAATTGAAATAGATTTTATTCTCTGTGGGAAAAATGGGCCACACTCACTTGTCTTATATAACGGCCCTATCTCATCATTATGAAATGAAAGCTTTAAAGCTTAGTTCGTTATAGATGATGGTATCTTAATCAATTGAAAAGCAATTATTTTTACTTAATATGAACATTTGTTTTTAATGGGGATATATAAATTTGTTTCTTTATTAGAGAAGTTAGGAAAAGGGTTTGAGTCTTTTACAAGAGTTCAAAATCATATTAAATAGTTGGAAACAATACAATTGAGAATACTAGAAAAAAATATTCATTGGTTAAACTAGATAAGATCAGGTGGTATAGGAAAAAAAACAAAAACTAACCAAAAAACAACTACAAAGCAGCAAATCAACATTAAAACTCAGAAAATCAACCCGAAATTTGGTAACCAAGGTCTCTCAATCCTTACTTAGAGCCTTGAGTTTCTCTTCCCATTGAGCAACACTCGTATCCTTCTATAAATCTATCCCTTTCATATTTTTCTTGGCTTAGTTTTCATCCATCTAAACTTGTTTGCCCGTCTTCATTTTTTTCCAGAAAAATTACAATCCCAAAAATGTCTTTCCTCATCTTATTATCGTTCACAATAACTGAAACATTCATGGCCCCTTCAAATTTGACCAACCTATCATGAAAAGTTTTCATATTCTCCTTCATGCTCTCCCATTTACCATTACATCTATCACAAAGTTATGGGTTCCTAGTGGCATGTTCCATAATAGTCATTCTAACAAGAATATCATCTATTTTTTTGATAGAGAAATCAAATTATCCTTAAAATTGGTGTCCCTACAAGCATCATCCTTCATAGCCTCTTCATGGTCACCACACTCCTAATATTTTTTTTTTCTAAGTGTCAACTTCTTCCTAATCCTCCTCAGAAACTTTAACAAAATTAGTGGGGGAAAGATTCTACATCATCAAATTCCTTTGAGGGGGGGGGGATTCACAAAAATCCCCATCCTCTTGAGAAGAATCATCAAAACATAAAATTATACAAGGGCAAAGAATCAAAAGTAATTTCTTACAACTGATATCCTTCAACTTTTTAGCATCTTTGACAACATAACACTTCCAATAGGTAGTAGAATCAAAACTCTTAGCTATCCTAGTCGACCTTCTCTCACTTCCAACAAGTCTAGCATTGACCTCAGTGAGGTTATCATCTCTTTTTTAAGGAATTTTGTTCACAAGTAGCCTCAATATCAATATCAACAAAGGTGAACTTAATTGTAACATTTTCTTCAAATGCTTCCAAGAAGTTTTCTTATTCATTTTTTTTAAGGGACACCAAGATTTGTTCAGAAGAAACACCATTCTTACCCTCATTGGCCTTATATTTTTTATACATAGAGCCAACAATTATGGTTTCAATATCAATAGTAGGAGTATAATTTTAGAGAGAGGGGCCAATGATAGCATAGAAAAGCTTCTTCTTTCCCTTGTCACTTTTATCTTGAGACTTAGTGGTCTCCAAAGGAATAGGAGTGTTTTTCTTTTTACCCTTCTTGCTAGGTCTAGGGTTTTGACACTTAGCAAGAGCAACCTTAGGAGGAGTATGCAAGGAAGAGGAAGGTGCATCAATAATATGAAGGATGGTAGAAGTAACAATAACATTATACTTATATAAGCAATAGATTAAGTCCTAGTGTAAAAGTGGTGAAGCCCCACTTTTCATACAACATTCCAAAGAAGAAACCAAAAAGAAGGGGAAACTAACATGAAATGTCGAGTTCTTAGCTAGGAAAATTATACTCTTACAATCATAATGAACTATCCCTACACCTTGTTTTCTTTATATTTGGACATAGCCTCTTAAGCCAAATAACTTCTTTACAAGCGTGAGTAGTTGTCATATAATCAACTTTAGTAGTGGAAAAAGCAACCAAAACTTGTCACTTATTCATCCAACTGATTGCACTACCAAATAAAGTAAAAATATAAGAACTGGTGGATTGTCTACTATCAACATCACTTGCCTAGTCTGAATCCACATAACAATGAATATCAATAGAATGCATGTCTCCTATCGAATTACCATGATAACATAAGGAATACTTTGAGATACCTTGCAAATATCTAAATACTCTTTTAGCTATATCCCAATGAATTCTACAAGGATTAAACATATCTCTACAAATAAATCACATTGCTTAGGTAATGTCTAGTCTATTGTGGACCATAACATACATCAAACTTCTAACTGTACTTTGGTAAGGAACTTTTCTCATGTCTTCCATATTTGATGGTGATGTTGGAAAATGTGAAGTAGATAACTCCATTCGAACCATAAGAGGAGCATGCAATGGTCTACAATATTACCTGTTCAAACTTTGTTAAATTGAATTGACATACTTACTTTGGCCAAGACATAGTTTTATGTTCACTCTTTCTCTTCCGATTTCCATCCTAAGAATGTGTTTAGTTGCACCCAGATATTTCATTTCAAATTTATCAACAAGTTGAGACTTTAGTTATGAAATCATTCCTTTTCATTTCCCAATAAAAAACATATCATAAATCATAACACAATAAATAAGAAATAATCACCCATCAAATTTATAGTAAACACAATGATATAATTTAGAATGCTCAATCCCAAACTCAACACATATGTATCAAATTTTTGGTACCACATCCTAGAACTTTGTTTGATGTCATACATAGATTTCTTCAATTGACAAACCAAATTACTTTTACGTTTCACCACATAGTGCTCTAGTTTTTCATATAAATATCCTCCTTAAAATCACCATGAACAAAAGTCATTTTCACATTCATTTTCTCAAACTCTAAATCATAAGAAACAACAATAAAAAGAAAGAATCTAATGGATTTCATTTTTATAACAAGAAAAATATCTCACCATAATCTGTTAGAATTGTGAAAAACACAAGCCACAAGATCAAACAATGAATAAAGAAACCTTCCACACAAGAGATCTGTAAATAATATGTACAATATTCCTCAACAAGAAAAAGCTACAGAATACAAGAGACTATCAAAAGATATGAAAGCTCGAGAGATAATACAATGAGAGTTGAGTGCTATATAGGCGCAACCCTAAATGGTAAAGGGATTAGATCAGGACAAGTGTCACCATCACATTAGATGAGATAAAATGATCTAATAATAGCTCAGAACAGTTAACATAGAAAATCACTTAGTTAACTTAATAAAGAACTAATAAGTTTAGCTTAAGTGCATGAGAATAAATTAGACTAATAATTAATTAAAGAGTAATTAATTATTAGCTAATGCATGATTACTCTAACACCCTCCCTTAAGATGAACTTAGGGAGTAGCTAAAAAACCTAAAAATAACGCATGATGGGTCTCGACAAACAAGGCCCGATGAGGTACCCATGTACAAACAAAAAATCTCTCAAAACTGGAGAAAATGAGAAAACCATAATGGGAGAAAACACCTCTCCAAAAGAGAGAAAGGAAAATGAAGGATTGAAAAACCTCCAAATCAAGGTGTGAAGGACTGAGAAGCCTCCAACCGAACAATGTCTCAAAAAAGAGGAACACGTAGAACATCACAAAAGAACAAATTTGTAGACTGTTGTCGAAAGATGACTGATATGGTGTTGAAATGAAGAACCTCTAGAAACATGAATGCAAGAGTGTCCATATGGTAAATGATCCATCTCGTTGAAATGCATGTAACTAGTCGTTGATGTACATTGCATCTGAAAGTACATAGGAATAAGAACTAGATACATAGATCACTCCAAAACGAAACCAAGGAAGCATTAGCACCAATAGTAGAAACCCCCCCATAATGCTAAATAGGGAGAGCCAAGACAAGTACACTGAAACTATGTGGAATCAAGAAGTGCATGTAGGAAAAACAACCTGCAAATAAAAGGGTGTGCAAAACTAAGGCACACACACATGAGGCAAGAATCACTGGTATTCACTACTATCATGGAAGGGACACTCACTTGACAAAGGTGTGATGGAAAAGCAAAGGAAAACATCAAACCCCCATGGCAATTTATATCATCTAGTGTGAATACAAAAGTTACAACAGGATGTGCAAAATCCCCAAAAATATACACCAGAATGGCACTTTATCTCAGTGTGTCTACAAAAGAGAATGTGCATGAAAAAATGTCTATAATGCCCAAACATGACAAAATACTAGAAATACATATAGAACAGCCAAAAACAAGCCATTCCACGCAAAAGAGTTTCCAAGAGCTAAGACGTCCAAGTAATTCACCAAAGTGTGAAAACACAAAAAATTGAATAAAACATACTTGGAGAGAAACCTAGAAAAAATGCATGGATGAAAGTGAAAAGCTCTAAAAAATGGTTCCAACTCCACTGGAATCCTGAAAAAATGAAGAAACTAGTCAAAATTTATGAGATTGGAACTAAAACTAACACCTCTGACTTCAATAGGTTATAGAATGTACTGGCAGAAAAAATAGGTGATGAGACCCACACCATTGGAAAGTTGGAAAAACCAACTTTCGAACATTATCTCATTTGTGAAAACAATATTGTATGCTCAAGTTATAGCCAAATGAAAAAAGACCCCCTTTAGGGCACAAAGGGGTCTTGAAGGGGTCATCATAGCAACTGTACAAATGACATTAGTGAATATTACTTGGAATATTTCCTCCCTACCTGCGAAAAAATTTGATGCCTGAAAAGAAATTTTTTTTTTTGGAAAAGTTGCAAGGAATGGAAAAAAATTGTGGAGGCCAGAAAATTTATCATTGCTGTCGGAAAAACACTTGTTGACTAGAAATTTTTTTTGGGTCATCGTAGAATGAAGCCACTAACCATTGAAAAAACCCTATAGGCGACATAAGGAAGTCGTAGGGAAGATTTAAAGTTGTCATTGGGAAGACTTCAAGGAGCCACCGATGGGGGTTGGGATCCCCACATGAAGGCAAGGTGGGCTCGCAAGGAACTGTGACGATAGGCACCCTATGGGTACCATAAAAAGTATAGCCCCCAATAAGAATCCACCCCAACAAAATTAAAAAATTTGCTTTAGTTTCATCAATGATTTAATCGAAAAATTAAAAAGACCACACCCTTTAAAAAAAAATCTTGAAATTCATGCATAGGAATCCATACAGGGGTTGTACGGGCTCTTATACAAAAAAAAATTGCCTCAGAAGCTCCCGACACTGAAATAGGGAAATTTTAAAGTCAAAATTTGTCAAATCAACCTCCTAAATCCAATGGTGAGGTCCTTTTTGTGCAAAAATGTGTACCATAATCACAACTACCCTCTGGATCGAAAAAAAAGCAACCACTTCAAACCCTCACAGATCATACCTTAGGAGTCCAAATCAGGCCAAACAAAAGGCAAACCTGACTTTCTCGATAGCTCTAAATCCATCGTAAGACTCTGTTTTGATCCTAGATGCACGAAAATTTTCCCACCTCGAAAATTTGCAAAAAAAGAAAAGGGGATTCCAAATATGAAGCCTATAACCCTTGTTGAATAAAAAATCTCATAAATCAAGAAGGTGTTCACTGAATCCACACTCTAATGCCATGTTAGAATTGTGAAAAACATGAGCCATAGGATCAAACAATAAACAAAGAAACCTTCACACAAGAGATCTGCAAATAATATATGCAATATTCCTCAACAAGAAAAAGCTACAGAATGCAAGGGACTATCAAAAGATATGAAATCTCGAGAGATAATACAATTGGGGTTGAGTGCTATATATGAGCAACCTTAAATGGTAAATGGATTAGATCAGGACAAGTGTTAACATCACATGCAATGAGATAGAATGATCTAATAATAGCTCACTTCAGTTAACATAGAAAAGCACTTACTTAACTTAATAAAGAACTTATAAGTTTAGCTTAAGTGCATAAGAATAAAATAGACTAATAATTAATTAAAGAGTAATTAATTATTAACTAATGAATGATAATCTAACATAATCAACACTCTCAACCTAGGCAAGTGCAAAAAGATGGGGAACCAAAAAGTGACCACCCCACTTTTTGGCCCCATCAAGGCCATAACGTGAGCATGTTATAACACACTCGCATTATTTCTTATTAAAGCAATACAAATAAAAAACCCACTTCTTATTCCTCACTTTTGTGTATTTCTTCCTTTGTTTGCGGCCTGCAAACCTTACAAAGCACACTCGCATTCTGGAAGGGCTAATTTTTCACCAAATCTTGACTAAAATTCTACCATGACGTTGAGGAGGTCAAAGGAGTAAGTTTTTGTAATTTTTTAGTGTTAATTTAATATTAAATAGGTCTATATTCAATTTGTTTTTTTAAAAAAATCAGGAATTGACAGTTGGGCGGGTGCATTGAAATGGGTAGCCATTTCGTGGACACCCTTCATTTTTATTTTTTTGAAAAGACATAACGCGAGCGCGTTATAACGTGCTTGCGTTATTGCTTGTTAAAAGCAAAAAAAAGTGAAAATTTGTCATTTGTATTTCGACTATTTTTTTCTTGCAGCCACGGCCAAAACTCCCATATTTTCACGCTCGCATTCTATGAGGAGAAATTCAATAAATTTATTCACCAACAATTGCTATTTTTTCGCAATGATGGCGCCATGATGACGAGGAGGTGTCAGAGGTAAGGATTCTATGGTTTTTGTTTTGAATTAGTTAGTTTTAGGTTGAATTTGATATATATTTGTTTGAATTTTTAGGACATGCAAATCAACCTACAAACCCTCAAGATTCTCAACAGGAAAACCAACCAAATCCTCAAGATCAAAATCAACCACAACAACAACCTCCTCCACCAATTAGTCAACCCCCTCCTAGCACTCAACAAAATTTAATGAGTGAAATTGAGAACAACAAAAAACAAATTGAGGATTTGATCAGTAGGTTGAGTGATCCAAATGGTTCAACCGCAGAAAGAATGACCCTAGAAAATTCATTGAAAGATATGTTAAAAAATGTAGATTCAATTAGCAAACAAATAATTGGATGGCAAGATAGGAGGCAGGCGGCTAGGGATTATTATGCAAATAAACTATCATACAAAGATGTAAAGGATTTAAAAATTACAAAAGGTTATTTGTGCTCATTATTCACCGACCCACACACAAATCAAAATCTTACCCTCAATGCAAAGAGGTTTCATATCCATTGGTGCAACCACCAATAGATTAGGGACCAATTTTATGATAGTTGGTACATGGTCTTCGATTACCCACCATGCAACAATTGCGAGGTCCCGCAATATTTCCTTAGAAAACTATATAGTGAGTTCATATTGAACAAAATCCCAAATTATTTTGATATGAGGGATTTCCAGGGGAGAGGTGGGGGGTCATCTCAGGATAGACCTGGTGCATAGTCGGATCCTACATGGCAAGGTAGACGAGCTCTCGCTAGGCCACCTCGTGAGCACGTTGTTATGCCTTCCATCGCGAAGGAAAGTGCTGACGTAGAGACATTGTAGGCGATTAGCACTTTGACACAGAGTGTCATCCATCATACTAGCCCTATTCTACAACGCCATCCAGGGGAGTCTTCGAGTGGTGGCCTTCCAACACATGTGTGTCAATCTTGTGGGGCTACTTGTTCCTATGACCCCACTGGCACTCAGGAGACTGGTACACAAGATCCATGTGCAGCTATGGAGATGGAGAGGGCAACTGACATTTTGCATTAGGCATATGGCATTGATAGTTAGGTAAAAGTTCGTGCATGTTCATTGAATTTAATTTATTAAATTTCTATTTTGAAATGCAAGATTAACTAAAAATGTTTTATGATTTTAATAAAATCACAGGGTCACAGTGTTGAGACTGGATACACCAGCCCCCCACCAACTTATTTCTACAGTACACCTATCGCTAGGGTATGTAACTAGTAAACAATTATAAATTTATTGCATGTTAATAGCATTGTTTTACAAATGGTAATTTAATATGCCATTTTGGATGTTGAACAGACTAATATTGGAGGTTTTGATGGAACACTTCCCAGTGGCGGTGGATTTACTCAAACCTACATGGAGGTAATAGAATAAAGAGTTTAACTAATGAATCAAGTACTTAATAGATTTGTGTAGTTTATATACACATTGTTGATTACATTGAACAATTTGTTGTTTTATTTTCAGTTGTTGCAAGATGAAATACCTCTGAATGTGATGAGGGCAATGGATGTTGGTGTGACATCTACTATACAATCCTCGATGGCTCTGATAGGAGAGGTATGAGGAAAATTAGTAAATTTCAATTTACATTTGTTGTTATAGATGTTAGTTAGTGAAAAATAAAACCATTATTAATTCACGTAGTTTAATTTCTATTTGTATGGTTTATATAGGGCTTGAGAACGCCTGAGCATGGGCATGAGAATATTTCCCTCATGGAGAGAGATTGTGAGATGGCGATAAGTGATTATTTTGTCAAATATATCATTTTTTATAATGTAATTTCTATATATTCATGTCTTTACTTCTTATTGTAATAGTTAAAACTTCACCATGAACTAAACCCTAGGAGGAGCAGCAGGAGCACTCCTCGAGCGCAACAAAAATGAGTGACAGACCTATCGCCATCCGATTGAAAAGGAAAGGGAAAGATTTTATTTCAAGGGCATGGAGAGCAATGATTTTTTATTCTAGAGCCCTTTGTTGTATGCCTACATGGCAGTTTTGTACATATTTTTTATTGGACATATTTGACATTGTATGCCTATATGGGATTCTCATAAGCCTATATGGCTATTTTGTACATATATTTCATACTTATATCGACATATTTTGATGTATGCCTACATGGCTATTTGGTTAATACAAATATCTTTTATCGATGTCTGTCCATATTTGCATTCTAAATTGATGGTTCAATAGATATGAGTTATGTGTATTCAAGTGTATACTTTACAAATTACGTGTATACTTTGTGACTTACGTGCATTCAAATGTATACTTTTTGGCTTACGTCTTTTCATGTGTATACCTTGTATTCGTGCAAATACTTTGTATTAATTTGTGTATACTATGTATTCATGTGTATACTTTTTGAGGCTTACGTGTTTTTGAGTACTTGTGCTTCCCTTATTGACATGTACATGCTTGACTAATTCACGTGTATAATTATTAATTGGTTAGTCCTAGCATTGATCATTGTTGTCCTTCATGGTTTGTATTGAATATTAATTGATTGATGCTAATCAACTTTATCTAAAAGAAAAAAACATGTTTACAATTGGCATTCCATGAAATGATTCATAAAAATATTCCAATATGTTCTTGATGCGTCACTATCAAAAGATTTATATGTCAACTTTTTGCAATATTATTTCTTGTATACGAAATGGACTCGGGAGAAAGCAAGTTATAATTTATAATACAAATAAGAAATGGACTCAACGTTGTCCTAGACCCCCGAATAGGTCTATTTAACAAAGCAACATACTCTCAATCACTCTTTGAATTGCAAAGCACCATTGGTGATGTAGAGTGGCTCAACCAAGTTGTGATTTGACACAGCTTCTCTCAAATATTCCCACTAAGACTCCAACATTCACTAGACTCAACGATAAGAACTCTCCTATTCCTTTATGGTTTTACACCAAACCACCTCCAAAAGAAAGCCAACTTAGCCCTCTTTCAATCCATGTCAGCCTTGGGACCATACAGGAAGCTGGAGGTTGTACCAAGTATGGGATCAACAAGTTTGTATCAAAAATCTAAAAAACAAAGAACAATGTGAATAATTCTTATTAGATCTTCTCCAAAAGTTCATCAAAAACCTCCATTTGAGCCTCTCAAGGATTTACATAGTGTTTTACACCCTTCTCTAACTGATCCATGCCCTCAACTAACTAAAAACCAACTTTCAAAATAAGTAACCGTTGCATTTCAAATTTGTTGCTTTAAGCAACTTACAAATTTGCATCTTTAGACTCCTCCAACCTAATGAGTACATATAATGACCTCTAAAACCACATAAATGGCTTACAAATAGCCTTATTACATTGACAAAACTCCATTCTTTCACAATCATATACAAATTCAAAAATTTGCCTTCAAAGGCTACAAAGACAACTTCTAGTGCAAGATTGAAATTTTCACATTTTTTATCACTAGACCCAAAAGTCACCCTAAAAAATACCTAATGGTCTTAATTGACCTTATTCAAGAGAAAGCATGCTCAAAATACCCACAACAACCTATTGACCAACCTATTCACCATCAAATAATCACTAAAACCACTAAATTAGACCTTCTTCATCAAATGGAGGAACAAGGTGCTCTGCACCAATGATCATACTCTTTTTGTGTGGAATACTCTGACTTCTCAACCGTCATTTGTATGTTTCTCTTTTCCAGTGTTTTGCATGCCATCATAAGGGATCAAACCGGTTGAACGCAAGTCAGATCAATTCCACGTGTTTGGGTGCGAAAGAGGACCATGCCTAGCTTAAACCTACCTATTGGGATGCATTGGAGTAGTTAGTTTGGTCACACAAATTGCAAAACGAAAGTTGCACCACTTTGCAACTTTGCACAACTTGAATTTGACACTTTTTCTATCAAGTGAAAATCCATCACCATAGGAAAACCACTCTAAGATAGCCAAAACTAAGAGAGGTTTTTGTAGAGGGGCCCAATGCGATCCTGTAGGATTAGATGAGAAGTTTCTAAGCATCATGGTATTCAAGTAATAGCATGTTGAAGTTTGCAGCCATTTTGCACTTTGGGCCCTTAAGGGATCGATTCGGTAGAACATAGCTCAGAGCGATTCCACGTGTTTCAATGCGACAGAGGACCATTCCTAGTGTAAACATACCTATTCAGACATGTTGGAATAGTCCACTTGGTCACACAAATTGCAGAATGAAAGTTGCACCACTTTGCAACTTTGCACTGCTTGCATTTGATGCTTTTTCCATCAAGTGAAAATCCACTGCCACGGGAAAACCACTCCGAGATAGCCAAAACTAAGAGAGGTTTTTGTAGAGAGGTCCGACGTGATCTTGTAGGATTATACAAGAAATTTCTAAGCATCATGGTATCCGAGTAATAGCATGGTGAAGTTTGTAGCTATTTTGCACTTTGGACCCTTAAGGGATCGATCCAGTGGAACGTAGCTCAAAGCGATTCCGCGTGTTTCGGTGTGAAACAAGACCATTCCTACCATAAAAATACCTATTCAGACACGCTAGAGCAGTTAGTTTGGTCACACGAGTTACAGAGCGAAATTTGCACCACTTTGCAACTTTGCACAACTTGAATTTGACACTTTTTCCATCAAGCGAAAATCCGTCGCCACGGGAAAACCACTCCAAGATAGCCAAAAATGAGAGAGGTTTTTCTAGAGGGGCCCAACGCGATCTTGTTGGATTAGATGAAAAGTTTCTAAGTGTCACAATATCCGAGTAATAACATGCTGAAGTTTGCAGCCATTTTGCACTTTGGACCCTTAAGGGATCGATCTGTTGGAACATAGCTCAGAGCGATTCCACGTGTTTCAGTGTGAAAAAGGACCATGCCTAATGTAAAAATACCTATTTGGACGTGTTGGAACAGTCTGCTTGGTCACACAAGTTGCAGAACGAAAGTTGCACCACTTTGCAACTTTGCACTGCTTGCATTTGATGCTTTTTCCATCAAGTGAAAATCCACCGCCACGGGAAAACCACTCCGAGATAGCCAAAAATGAGAGAGGTTTTTGTAGAGGGGCCAAACATGATCCTGTAGGATTAGACAAGAAGTTTCTAAGTGTCACGACATCTGAGTAATAGCATGCTGAAGTTTGCAGCCATTTTGCACTTTGGACCCTTAAGGGATCGATATGATGGAACATAGCTCAGAGCGATTCCGCCTGTTTTGGTACAAAAAAAGACCATGCCTAGCATAAATATACGTATTCGTACGTGTTGGAGCAGTTAGTTTGGTCACACGAGTTGCAGAGTGAAGGTTGCACCACTTTGCAACTTTGCACAACTTGAATTTGACACTTTTTCCATCAAGTAAAAATTCATCGCCACAACAAAACCACTTCGAGATAGTCAAAATCGAGAGAGGTTTTTCTAGAGGGGCCCAATGCAATCCCGTAGTATTAGACGAGAAGTTTCTAGGTGTCATGGTATCCAAGTAATAGCATGCTGAAGTTTGCAGCCATTTTGCACTTTGGGCCCTTAAGGGATCGATCCAATGGAACATAGCTCAGAGTGATTTCACGTGTTTCGATGCAAAAGAGGACCATGCCTAGTGTTAAAATACCTATTCAAACATGCTGGAACAGTCTGCTTGGTCACACAAGTTGTAGAATGAAAGTTGCACCACTTTGCAACTTGCACTGCTTGCATTTGATGCTTTTTCCATCAAGTGAAAATCCGCCGCCACGAGAAAACCAATTTGAGATAGCCAAAACCAAGAGAGGATTTTGTAGAGGGGCTCAACATGATCTTGTAGGATTAGATGAGAATTTTCTAAGCACAATGATATCTAAGTAATAGCATGCTAAAGTTTGCAGCCATTTTGCACTTTGGATTAAGGGATCGATCTGGTGGAACTTAGCTCAGAGCGATTCCGCATGTTTCGATGCAAAACAAGACCATGCATACCATAAACATACCTATTCGGACACATTGGAGCAGTTAGTTTGGTCACACGAGTTGCAGAGCGAAAGTTGCACCACTTTGCAACTTTGCATAGCTTGAATTTGACACTTTTTCCATCAAGTGAAAATTCGCCGCCACGACAAAACCACTCCGAGATAGCCAAAACCGAGAGAGGTTTTTGTAGAGGGGCCCAACGCGGTCCTATAGGATCATACGAGAAATTTATAAGTGAAATGGAATAAGTTTTATGGGGTTTGTGTTGCTGCCCCTGTAGATTTTGATGGAAAAGGGTATGAAAAATGAGGTTTCACCCTAGGGTTTGATAAAATATTGCATGCAGAGGTTGGGTGATTGTCTTTTGAGTTTGTACAGGTGATTTTAAGAAGGTATGAGGTGGTGGCATGTTCTGGTAAGGTGTGGAACCATTCCTTTCAATAAACCCTCCTTATACTAACATAAAATAAAGGTTTTGGTTTGGCGTGGTGGAGTGAGTTTGTCCTAAGACAAATTACGGATCTGAGGGTTTGGATACATGATAATTGTTGTCCCAATAAGTTAAGGGGGTTCTTGAATGTTTAAAGGTATGTTCCTTTGTAAATTAGGCCTGGTTAGCCTAATGAGGACAACGAAGAAGGTCATATTTGATGCACATGTTCGAAGATAGTCACTGTTGATTTTGAAGTATGTGTTGTAACTCAATAATAACTATCTAGATCAGTCATTTTTTTGTGAAGTCATTTGAGAAGATTTCCTCAAAACACTATTTGGAGCCACTTTTTTCACTTGAAAATCATCATAAAACCCTTTAGCAGCAACTCCACCTTTATTTTTTGAATTCCCCTACACAAATAAACACACACACACCTAAAACATCCTAATTCAACCTTACATGCTTTATATCACTTCTCTAATCACCTAATGACCACTTTGAGACTTTGAATACATTACATATGACCTTTACATGACCTTTTTCACATTGTTTACATTTCAAAATTCAAATTTTGCAAATTTGCCTATTGAAGGCATTTACAGAACAAGGTGCTACTGCACCAAACATGAACTCCAAAATTACAATATTTGAGTAAATATCATTATGTAAGTAAATCTCATTACAATGCCTTAGGTATTTTGTTGTCACAGATCTTTTACAATGTCACTCATACATTCAAGATTCTCTTTAAATGTCTACATCATAGGTGCTCATTATGAGGTTAACATCAATTGAGTAACTTGAGATTCCCTTGCTAAGCTTCACACGCTCTTTTATAATGGCTTGAAATCAAAATTGAGATTTGTCAAGATCTTCAAAATAAGGATGTTGCATTGGTTTTTTGGCTGAGATTCTCTTTGATGGCTCATAAATCATCATTTTCTGCAATGAGAGATCAATCAATTTTTAGTAGTTTACTTACAAATACGCAAAGTAAAAGAGAAAATGAAAGAGCATCCAAAATGGAAATGAAATAAAAATAGATGGAAGGCACTAACATATAGGCATGCAGGTCTCACAAATTAGTCACTCTTGGTCATACATCTTCACTGGGAATTCCAACATACCTATTGCACACAACACCTCTCATGAATAGAGTAAGTTGAAATTTCAAATGCTCTTATAATGTCTACATCATAGCTGCTCATTATAAGGTTAAATTCAAATGAATAACTTGAAATTCCCTCACCAAGCTTTGCACACACTTTTCTAATGGCTTAAAATCATGATTGAGATTTTTCAAGATCATCAAAATAAGGATGTTGCATTGCTTTTATGGTTGACATTCTCTTGGATGGGTCATTTATTTGCTTTTTTTTGCAAGGGGACATGAATCACTGTTTAGTATGTTACTTACTAATATGCAAAGTAAAAGAAGATGATAGAATTGGCATCAAAGAAATTAATGTGCATACAAGTATAAATTAATAAGAACCAATGTGCATATACTTACAAATTAATCCAACAAACCATCCAGGTCTACTCTACTCTTTATTGTGTCAAGTATTTCCCCATGGTCAAACTCACGAACCTTCCACAAGGTCTTGTTAAAAGGTCTACCCCCATACTTGGTCAAACGAACATCGGATGCCACGAAAAGGTTCGAGTAATGAAGAATCTTACGATGCGTATCAAAGTCCTGAAATAGCCAATGTTTAACTCTTGAATGTGGGTACCTTCTAAGCCATGTTCCAGTAACCACAACTAAGCCTGTAGGGTATTTGATGTTTTCTCCATCTATAAATGGGGCCTCCAATTTCTTTTTGGCCTCAACACAATGACATGAGTAATAGTTTGTTCCCTCTTCATTGTCTTCATCTGCAATAACTGCATAAACATGCCTTGCATTGATATGTGCAAAAAATCTCTTGAAATTTATCAACATTACGAATACAATACAAAGTAAGAAAACGATATGGAATTTCAACAACTAAGCAAGTAGATATATCACCCAGTTGAACTAGATCTGATATGTTGTCAAAGTCAACTGATGATTCTGTTTATGTCAGTTCCAATGTCGTTGGAGGGTGATACATGTGAAGTGGGCTAAGATAACTTGTCAACCATTTTTCAACCCACTCCCCTAACTCACAATCATTCCAGGCTTGCATTGTACATGAAGAACAAAAGCATGCCATCTTTCATGTATCGATACTCCATGAACCTGCATTTGAGCTAAGGAAAGAGTGTACCTCACTCGATCTTGTTAGTGTACAACAGTCTGCATATGGTGCAATGTTAGTATCATCCATCAACCAAAAAAATATACGAACTAAAGACATACCTTCATTACCTGGACCCATCAAAGCATTACACCACTCGACGATTGATTTTGCATCTGTCAACTTTGCACTGTTTTTATACTTTAACTCTTCTCATGCTAATGCTCTTTTCACACATGCTCTTGCACCATCATGCTCCCCCTTTCCATGTTCGGCCTCACAAACATTCCACATATGTTGAACACCTGTAATGAAATGCATCCTGCACAGCCAGTAGAACATGCACGAGTTCTTGAACTATGCTGCACAGTTATCAGACCATATTATATGTCAGTTGTATTCTATGCCCCTCTGAGCCAAACCACTATAGAACATCTGGAAGCCACCTTGCACGAACTCTGGAGAATTCGTGCAATCATCACTAATGTAAAAGTGGTACTCTCTCAATACCTTCATTTGGTGATCTATACTATCAAATGCATGAATGAATGTTATGTGCACAAATATCAAAGCCTATGTGGAGTTGTAATATTGTGACTGCACCTCACGTTGTGGCTGGAGAGTGTAGTTCTCCACAAATTCAACCGCTAAAACTATGCTTCTAACTGGAAAGGTGTCCTTGCATAGCTTGAATTATGTGTCCAACCATTGGGCTCTATGGGTATGCATTGCATACTTAGACAA
Source organism: Sequoiadendron giganteum (assembly GCA_007115665.2). Lineage (NCBI taxonomy): Eukaryota > Viridiplantae > Streptophyta > Pinopsida > Cupressales > Cupressaceae > Sequoiadendron > Sequoiadendron giganteum. The sequence goes on from CM021100.1 coordinate 586,805,361, forward strand.
TATACTGTCAGGAAATGTGGACATAAACTGGTACACTGGAATCTTCTCAATAACCAAATCACACCTTTTTTCTTGAGACCCATCTTTTGTAGTATATGCCACTATTTTATACTTCTTGAAATCTACTAGTTTTTGTCCCACCTCATCTATGCTTTCCATATGTTGACATACTAGCATATGCTGGAAGCCACCGCAATGCTCGCATGAACCATCCAAGCATGATGTCTTGTAGAATATCTGGCCATCCTCTATTTCACATAATTTTTTTGATAAGAACTCTCTTGAAGATTTTGGTTGGGATTCTATGCCACAATCCTACAAAACATCGTTAGTATGCAAATCTAAACATATAGAATGATAAACATCATAATGGTTAGAAAATTCAATTTGTAGTTTACAACAAGTAGTGTGTGTGTGATTTATCTTGAGATAAAAAGGTTTAAGCATTTCAAAAAATCTTTGAGAAATACTAATTTGAGGATAATCATTTTCAAATTTTTGAAAAAATTGGGTTTGAGTCATATCCAAAAAATGCTTTGGATGTGGCTCATGATTCTGACTACCGATTCTCCTTCTTACCACATCCCTTTGATTCGGAGATGGCCTTGTGTCATTCTTCCAATACTCTTCAATTAGTGTTCTCAAGCATTTGACAACTTCTTTATATTTTCATGACAGTCTCCCCAAGAATGCCCATAATTCATTTGAATAATTTCCCTCAATTCTTTGCCACCTTTGAATGGCTCTTGATAAATTTTTTCTACTAATTCCTGTTTGTTCACTCATCTTTCTAATGAGATGAGCTCTCTTTGTTTGATAGCTTACCAAAGTTGATGTAATGACACGTCAGGTGACATTACTATCCTTTGAGCGTGAGGTCTTACCCACACTCTCATAAGCATCCATTAGATTCTTCACAATAGTGTCTTCACTCGATGTATTCGATGTTCTCAACCCAAGAGTCTTCATGATGTTCCTATACTTTACACCCCACATCATTTCAACAAATAGTTGACATCTTGCAGTCTCATTTAGCCTTTCAAAGAATCATTCCCAAATTTTATCAACATATCTTCTACAAGTGCGTGTTGAAATCTTACCTTCCATGTGCTGCAAAATCTCATCATCAATATTAATCAAATACTTTGGCTTTCTACACAAAATTCTAGGTGGTGTTCTCCTAGGTACATACATCTCAACATTAGGAATTTCATCAATATTTAATTGAGGGTGGAGAAGAAGACATACCTTGAGGTTCACATGGGGATGATGGCATACCTTCTTTGTCAAATCCGAGTGATGATGTACTCTCAACTTGAGATGTGTTGGATGGTGTCCAACAATATTCACTTGCGGTAGATGGTGTCCCTCCATATTCACTTGCAGTAGATGGTGTCTATCCATATTCACTTGTGCTAGATGGTGTCCCTCCATATTCACTTGTGCTTAATGGTGTCCCTTCATATTCACTTGTCGTAGAGGGTGTGTCTCCAACTACAGTATCTGAATCTGTTTTATGACGATGCTTTCACATTCGTGCCTGTTGTGCTACCAATTCCCGTTCTCTTTTTGATGGTTGAGGTTCCTCTACAATTGGCTTGTTTTCATCAATCATTTCTAATTTCTTCTTTTCGCAATATGCCTCCACACGAACTCTCTCCTTTTCTTTGAAGGTTTCGTTATCTTCGTCTGTTAGTTTCCTCTTTGTCTTTTTCTTCGGCATGGCGGATAATTTTATCTGTACCATGGTAATGAGACAAATATTAGTTCGTAAAAAATGTATCCATTCAAGTTAATTGAAAAATATGTCATTCAAGGCTTCATTTAAATAATACTTACAATCATCCTGTACAAAAGTTAACCTAGCATAGACAAATGTGACATGATTTTTTTCAGTCCAGAATGCCTTAAAGAAAAGTGGTAATGTGGCATGCCATGATTGCAAGATAGGCTCAAAATGGAAGCATGGACAAGCATAAAAAATGTCAACTTATGTCATATATATGTATATACAAACTATGGAAGCATTAGGAAGTTTAATGTTTTAAGTCCTATGTGTATTTTGTAAATTTGTCACTATTTGAAAACGTTGCACAAATACAAAATTGTGCAAAGTTACAAAAACTGTGAAATAGGGAAGGTGAAAGGTAATATGGGCTTATTTTTGCTTGGAGGAACTTGGAATTTGATAAGACATGTATTTAATTCCTTTATAAGGCCTCATGTACGTTTGGAAAGTTGTGGGTGATTGAATATTTGATTTTGAATGAATAAACACACTGTTTTTCTGTATTTCCTTCAAAATTTCACTGTTTTAGGCTCTTGTACGAATTTGTACGAGAAGAAATTCTTGGTTGGATGTTTTTAAGTGTTGTCACAGTCAATCACCTCCCACATATAATTTTTTTCATGCATTTTTCTTAACGTTTGAGTTAGATATAGCAAATTTTCTCTAAAACTGTCAAACCTTCTATTAGGTTAAACAGTGAACTTGAGAAATTGCGTTTCTCCCATTATACTCAGTGAAAGTTATCAATTTTGGTGTAAAAACTCCTTGTGGCATGTAATTTCATATTTCAAAGGTTACCAATCATATGGTGAGGACTAAGGTGTGAAGAAAATAATTTTTCTTGACTGTAAAACTGTGTTCAGACTGGTAAAACAGGGAATTGTGAAGCTTAGAGCTTAGGGTTTATGGAAATGTGTTTGGAAATGAACTTATAATGGACTTATAAGCTTGCGAAGGTAAAATGAAAGGTATTTTATGTATTGGTTATGAGGGTTTGGTGTTGGGGGTAGAAAAACCAATAACCCCTGTTTGCACTAAGGCTTAGTTAGGCTTATTCTGAGAGCGAAACAACTAGTTTACAAGCATTTGTTTTGAAGGACTTAATATCTATCTTGTAATATGTTTTGTATGAGGGAAATGGGTGTCCAAAATGAGTATCGCAGTTTGAATTTTGTGCATGGTTGGGAGATACATGTGATAGTTTGTAGATGCGTGGCTACTAGTAATGTGTACAGTCAACAAAGGAACTAAGTTTGTGTGTTAGGGTAGACTTCTGAAAGGTTTCATTTTTGTTGTACTAACTCAAAAAAAGATTTATTAAGAAAATAATGGTTTGATTGTGCCTTAAGAGTTATAGTTTGTGTTTGTAAACAATGGTGCAATTATGGAATATTTAAGACAACTTGTGAATGACGTAATCATTGGTTGATGTTTTGAGGAACCTAGTTGATTGTAATCAGTTATTTTCAATATTTTCAAGGTGTTTTGAATGTCCTTAAGGAATTGGGTGCTCTTAATGCTAATTTGAGTATATGAATCAAAATGACAAATTTCATTGTTTTAGGGCCCAAATTAGCCAATTTTACAAAGGGACCCCCTCAAGAACCCACCACCAGGCCTCCATGACTGGAAAATGTCTTGTCTTAGGTTTCAAAACTAACAATTATCAAGGTTCGAGGACCCCAAGTACTCATTCCATCAACAAGTTTCAAAACCCTCTCTAGAACCTAAGAAACAAGGGTTTTTAGGCCTCCTTACTGAAACTCTACCTTCCACAACTTCCCAATTCAAATCAACTACCTATATACATTTTTATAGGTCCCCCCAAGGTTAAGGAACCCTCATCTTCCCTCTGGCAATGTTTCACCCCTCTTTCTTACGTCTACACCATTGTTTTCTATGAGAAAATAGGGTATTTCCCCTTAAACCAACATCATTCATGAGGAAAATTTAAACTTGTTCTTCTATACTCCTAAGAACATCATAAGTAAATCCTACATGGTCACCCCACTAAGTCACATAGAGAATAATAGGTGGGATGCCATCTAAGACATTAAATTGCCCTCAAACCCTTGACTGTCCCAAGAACCCGGTTTCTAGAAATTTATGAATTCCAAGCACAAATTTCAATGAAAATCTCTTCAAAGGGAGCCAAATGAAATTAGGAACATTCCTTTATGGAAGAATCAATTTCACACCAAGACCTTCATTTGTCTTAAAAATTGCAAACATTGACAACTTTTGCTAAATAGGCAACATTATGCAACTTTGTTGTCCAAGACACCTAAGACCACTCAAACACATTTATTTCATCCCTAATACAACTCCTAGAATCTTGTCTTGCACTTCCATTTAAAATTTGAATAATTTTCCTTCAAAGATTATATGGAAAAATTGACAATTTTCTGAAGCAAGAGTGCATACTTGCACATTTGATCACCAAACTCACAAAATCCCTAAATACATGAAAGATTGGTCTATTTAGACCTTATTTTCAATAAAAGCTATGAAAAAGCATCTAAAAACTCTTGAACTCACCCAAAGACCTTAAGACATATTGTCACCAAAGTAGATTTTGAAACATGGTTGTAGGTGCCCCTGCACCACGGGTTTCAAATACTGCAAGGGGAAGCATGCTCAAAGGATGAATTTTGGTGAGATATTTGGAATGCTTATTTTGTTTATTTCAATCAATAACATGTTGATTATAGTGTCTTGGATGTCTGGATAAAGGTTAGTAGTTACCTTCCATGTTTTCTTGTTATTTTTTCATGTAAGTTGCAACATTGAGTTCTTGAATTAGTGAATCATGAACGAATTGAATGGTTCTGAGTTTCTAATCAGCTTTATGCTATGTTACAATCAATTTTATGATGGTTAATCTATTTTTTTGAGTCTGAAAAAGAGTTGAAACCAAGTTCTAATGTTTTGATGAAAAGATGATGAGTTTGTTCATTGATCTTCTTCAATTTAAGTTAGGGTCAGAAGTACCCTTGATGATTTGTGGATCCTGGTAGATGCTCTGCATCAAAATTAAAATGGTAATTGGCAAGTGTATATAATTGTGTAATTTAAAATGTGCATTGACAACGTAAGGTTATAATGACAAACAAAAATGAAAGCAAGCCATAATAGAATGAAAAAAAATGTGTAAAGACTTCACATACCTAAAAAACCAGACTTTTAAATGGACGAGTTCAACCCGATTATGTAGCCTTAGCTTCTTCTTTCTTCAAACTCCACAACAATTTGACTTGTTCAAAAGCTTGTTCCCCTCCAAACTTCAATTATATATCATTTTTTAATGGAATTCAAACTTCAATTGATATAATATGTCTTTCAACGTGGAAGCTTTGTTATTTCATGCAAAGGTGGTAGAAAGATCATGGAAAAGGTGATGGAATGTGAAAAAGATGCTTGCACACTTGACAACATCATCAAAAAGCTACTTTTTGTCGGAGCACATGCAGAACCAGGGGAATATGCAGGCTCTGGGCCTTGACATCATGGGTATATAAAGTTTTTTACCATTTTTAGTGGAGTAAACAACATGCTTGCGTTATATGAAATATGGTTTTCTTAATATATTTATTTTCTCCCTCTTTGTCTATACCCTCTATCCTAATTCTATATCTCTCCCCTACACCATTATAGTAGAGGAGATAGAGGTGAGTTTGTGTGTGTGTGTGTGTGTGTGTGTGTGTGTGTGT
>CM021100.1:586812711-586833412 GCA_007115665.2 Sequoiadendron giganteum
TACCCTCTTAATCCCTCAACTCTCAACGCTCAACCCTCAACTCTTCAACCCTAATACTCTCAACCCCTATACCTCTTAATCCTCAAATTTCTCAACTCCTCAACCCATATACTATCTTATCCTCAACTCTCGTTCCTCAACCTCAACTCCCTTATACCCTTCTAATCCATCAACCTCAAACCTCAACCCTCAACCCTTAAACCCTAATCTCTCAACCCCTATACCTCCTCTTAATCCCTCAAACCCTCAATGCTCACCCTCAACCATTAAACTCCTAATCCCTCAACCCCTATAATTTCTTGGCAATTCTGCAACCTCTAATCCCTCTGCCAACCCTAATTTCCCAACCTTAAACTCCTAACACGTGAACCTCTAATTCTCTATCATCAATCCTCTACCCTCTACCCTCTACCCTAATCCCCCAACCCTTAAACCCACTTAGTAAACTCTCTACCCTAATCCCTCAACCCTCTTGACCCTTAAACCCTCAACCCTTAAACCCTTAAACACTCAACCCTAAACCCTTGACCCTCAACCCTCAACCCTTAAACCCTAAACTCTTAAACCCTCTACCCTCTACCCTCAACCCAATACTCTCTACCCTAAACCCTAATCTCTCAACCCTAATCCCTCAACCCTTACACTGTGAAATCCAAGAAAACTCTCTACCCTAATCCCTAAACCCTCAACCCTTAATCTCTCAACCCCTATAACCTCTACCCTATATACCCTCAACCCTAATCCCTCGACCCTATACCTTAAATCCTCAATCTTCAACCCTCAACCCTTAAACCGTCAACCCTCAATTCTCAACCCTCAACCCTTAATCCCTCAACCCTCAATCCTAAAACCCTATACCCTCTACCCCTTACATTGGACCCTAAACCTAATCCTTCAACCATATACCCTCAAACCTATACCCTAAACCCTCTACCATCAACCAAGTAAACCCTTAACCCCAAACCCTTCTACCCTATACCCTCAACTAAATACCCTCTACCATTGACCATATTCCCTCAACCCTAAAACCTTAAACCCTAATACCCTAGAAACCATCAACCCTACACCCTCAACCCCTATCACTTTCTCTCTATCTATACATCTCACCTCTCCCTCCCTCCCTCCTACCCTCTCTAATTATCTCTATCTACCGTCTCCCTCTTTCTACGTACCTCTCGTTCAATCTATCCCTACCACCCTCTCTCGCTCCCTCTATCCATCTCTTTATATCCCTCCCACTCTATCCCACTCTCCCACTCCCTCTCTCTCCCTCTCTCTCATGTCTCTCCCTCTCACCCCCTCTCTCTCTTAGGTCTCTCCCTCTGGCAACCTACCCAGGTAACTCTCTCTTTGTCTCCATCCCCTCTCTCTATCTATCCCTCCAACCCTACCTAGATGATCCCTCTCACTCACCCCCCTCTTTCTACCTCTGTCAGTCCTCCCTCCACCCTCTCCCTCTCTCTCAGGGTCTCTCACTCCTCCCCTCTCACTACCTATCTCTCAAGTCTCTCCCTCTCACCCCCCTCACACTCTCAAGTCTCTCCCTTTGGCACCCTACCTAAATAACTCTCTATTTCTCTCCATCTCTCTCTCTCCCTCTCTTAATTCTCTCTCTCCAATGCCCCCCTCTCTCTCTCCCTCCATCTATCCCTCCCACCCTAACTAGCTAAGTCCCTCTCACTTCAACCCCTTCTCTCCCACTCCCTCTCTCTTAAACTCTCACTTCCACTCCCTCTCCATCTCTCCAAACTCTCTCTCTCTCTAAATTCTCCCTCCGTCTAAAGACATACATAAATACATACATATAAGCATAATACATATGTACATATAATCTTACATCCATACAAGCATGCATACATACATGTGTAGATACAATCTTACATACATACAATATATATGCATTGGTACATATAGGCATATGTACATACATACATGACATACAAGCATACATGTACATAAAAACATACAAATATATCAGCATACATTCAATATATTGGCATTTAACATAAAGGAAGAGATAACGCGAGTGCATTATAACGTGAGCATGTTATAACAAGCTCGTATTATGTCTTAGTTGACATGTTTCCCGCAGAAGCAAAAACCATGTCAAAACTGAGATATAATGCAAGCACATTATAACGCGCTCATGTTATATCTTGCTTTAGGAATTCTTGACCCTTAGGCTTGGTATTTACCTTGGAATACCAACCCAAAGGCTTGGAGGGCATTCCCAATGACCAAAGATGTGTTTTTAAAATATCTACCATATTTCACATAATCGAGTTCGTGCTCACCGTCAAGATTGCATGTGGTTCAATATCGAAAAAATCGAACACATGGGTAATGTTGGGTTCTCTCTTAGCTATCCAACGATGTAATTTTTTTCACTTTTTGAAAATGTTAAGCCTTTCATCCATAATTTATTTTCTTTGAATGTCTTTTTTTTTTCCCAAAAAGTAGTGTTTGGTATTTTTTTCGTTATAAATTAACAGTTCATTGATTTTTCAAATAAATTATATTTTTAGAAACTAGACTCCATTCTACAAATTTAAAAATAAAAATAAAAAATAAAATTCAATTAGTTTCCAAAATTTGTAGGGGTAGCACGGCCAAAATTCTATTTTTCAGGAAATGTCCACTTCAAAAATTAGTAAAAAATCAAATATTCATTAAAAAATTATCAAAAAAATCGTGCATCAACTAGATACTTCCGACGATTGCGATTTTTAAAATACTAAAAAAAAGTTCACTGTACGAGGGTCGTACAAGAGTTGCTATGTTATGTTTTTCTGACAAAAACAACACCAATTTGTGTACGTCCCTCTTTTGAAACCCTTAATCTCAACCATTTTAAAAATAAATTAGTGGTTTAGAAAGTAGACTCGGAGCACTTCGATCCTTTTTTTTGTTCCATCTCAAAATTTTGAGTGTAACTATCCTCAATTTCACGTCCAAGGTCAATATTTCCTGATTTTAGAAAAAAAGTGTCCACTTAAGTCCCCTTTTTGGGCACCATCTTTGTGCACTTACCCAATTCACCCCCAATTCTTGAAAATCCTAATTCACCTCATGATGAAATCCCTCTTGAAGAACAACCTCAACAAATATCTCCTAGAATTCCTCATCATCCTCTAGGAACAAAAGAAAACATATTGAGGCAAATTGAAAATAATAAAAAAGAAATTGAGAAGTTAATTGCAAGGTTGAGAGATCCTGCAGGAACAAACTCCCATAGGACCACTCTTGCCCAATCATTGTAATCCATAATATCTTGTGTAGAATCAGACAGCAAGAAAATAAATATTTGTTTGAACAAGAGGTAAGAACAAAAATAATTTTATGCAAATAAATTATGATATAAACAAGTTAAAGATGAAATTTGACTTGTGTGCACTCTTCATTGACCCACGAATGAATCAACCCTTACACAATGCATGCAAGAGGTTCCCTATTCATTGGCTTCACCACCAAGGTATAAAGATTTCAGGGTGCAATGCTATAATGAAAATGACTAATTGAACCTCTTTACTTGGCTGAGTATTACCAAGAATCTTCATTAAGCATCCGTTAAATTGATCTATAAACTCCCTCATAAGTTCATCTTCTCTCTTTTTAATGTTGAAAAACTAAGATAAAAGTGCAGCCACATCAACTGCTGATTAAAATATCCCAAGAAATTTATTTTTCATGTTGTCCCAATTAGTGATGCATCCTTTTTCTAAAGACTGGAACCAATTTGCAGCTGCTCCAATGAGAGACTCATCAAACAACTGAATGAAGACGTTTTCTTCATTTACACCTAGAAGATTCCACAAGTTGCGATGAAGGATCGAATATGATCCTCAGTCATCTACAAGTTTTCTCCACTAAAATTTGGAAAAAAAATTCTTGAACCTTTAGGTAGGGTTGAATACCATGGCAGTGAGAAAGGTCCAAAATGAGCACACCATGGTTGCGTTGAAACTAATGCCATTGTGTAGATTTAAAAAGGATAACTAGAAATCTTCTACTAAAGAAAAATTATGAGCACGTTCCAAATAACAGAGTTGCCAACCTCCATCCTCGGGGAGGTACCTTCAAATTTTTGAGAAGAGAAGACACTAGCACTTTGTTTCTCTCCCCAGTGGAGTCACCAAAAATATGTTAGCAAACAGATTGGTCACTGCAATTTGATGTGATAAATGACCTTAAATTTCCCTATTGAGTAGTGACCAATGAAACTAACAGCTCTAGAGATCGCTATTGGATTAGCGACCTTCCTCTAAATTTTAGAGGTACAACTCCATCTTATGATCTTCAACGAATTGGAAAAGACTGAAAGAAAACTAATGTGTGCTTTTAACCATAAAGTGATAAAGGAAAACAAACATTTGTGCATAAAAATGACACAAATGTGATTGATAATCTTGAAATAAGGTGAGCAAAGATAAGTGACACACATATCATCTACCCATACCCACGAGAAACAATTGAGAAAATGAGCAATGATATTTCCCAATATATGAGTTAATCAAAACACATAGATTTTGTAATAACCCACACACAATCTACTATAGAAAAACATACACCAAAGATTGATTGTAAATAACACATAGACAATCTATAATCTAAAAGAAATATTAACAAACACACAAATTCATAAATGTCTCCTCTATTTCCCTATGTAATTAAGAGCTCACAGACTCAAAAGAATCTTTATATAGTAGATCATTTTTAAAGAAACAAAATTGTTCCCTTTCCCCTGATGAACAACAAAGAAAATCCCCCTTTAGAGAGAACTCTCATAGGAGCTCACCCTTGATGGATAGTAGCGAAAAAAAAATCTACTCATTTGAAAATTTTTACAATAAATAATCCCTCTCCGATGAGACCATTTGGTTCCTCAAACCATTTCTTGAAATTCATTTCATTCTTTCTTTTTAAAGAATATTTGAATTTTCTCTCCACCTTTTGGTATACTTCTTTTATGAGTTTGTTTTTAAAGAACTCTTCAAATTCTAAAATATGTATTGATTCATCTTATGTGATAGCATTCACCTCTTTCCTGGGGAGTGCCATTTCCCAACTTTACAGATTTATCAAAGAGACACTTTCCACCACGACCCACTAAGAATAGTGAATATGATTGAAAAACTATTGATAACCAGTCATTCTTTCCTTTGGATGCTTAACAATCCCAAACTTTGATCGTGCAATTATGTGAACTGGAATAGATCATTCCATCATTACCCCATCTTTTATCCTCATCGACTTCCTTAATTACATTGTAGGTCATATTCAAAATGTCTAGGTTCGAGTTTCTTTTCTTTGTATTGATGCAGCCAACAGGTCCATCCTTTATTTTTCATTTAAAGCTTCCGAGGACGATTATTTTGTTACCATTTTCTATCCTTGATTTTTCTAACAAAATCAGTAGCTTCCTCCACCTCATTTGAGAGTTTTGGATTTGACACATGGTAGAGAAACCGCCTTTGGTATATCGCACCCCCAAGAGAATAGGTTATCCACATTAAATTGACTCTTTATCTCGCTATGTGTACACAATTGATTTTTCTAAATCTTTAATTGATCTTTGGAGGAGGATTTTGCGTTTAGAATCAGGCTCTTAATGATTTTGCTACACCACCTCATACAAATGAGCATCAATGAAGTCGACCGATTCATCTATAGGAGTATTGAAATAGATTAACATGTTCAATGTAGCCATTTACTTTGATTGTTGAAGATATTTATTTTTCAGAATAGTCTATATCCATAAAGAGACCATGATATCACCTACTTCTAAATCGACGACTGTTTCCATATCTCCTACCTGATCTTATATGTCATGAAACCCATGTATCAGGCTCCCATAGTCTTCTAAATTAGATATCACTTAAGCTTTACATTCTCAGATATATCAAAATAGGGATCATGTTGAAACAAAATAACTTGATTACCATTATTTTTAAGGTCGAATACATCACTTTACTTAAGTTGTTTCTTTTAATGTTTTGGCTGCATGCATCGATTATGACCAGAGTCATCAATAAAAATACCTTCGAAATGTTTTGTATTAATAGATAAAAGTTTTGAGTAGGTCACACCAAGGATATTATTCATGCTTTATGTCTGCTTGAGAGATTTGAAACTACATCGATGGCATTGATTCTATCGGTGCTGCCACATCATGTATTGATGCATTACGAGCAACATCATATACTTACAAAATATTGCATTATTGAAAATTATAATATCCCGAGGTCTTAGACTCCAAAGAGTCACTTCTTTAATATTTTGGACATCAAGTTTTATACTTCTAGATTGGGCATCATAGGATCGATATAAATGCCTCAGTATGGTTGATTTCCCACTACAACTAGCTCCAACAATGAAAATATTTTTTCTTGAATATACCTCAAAATAAATTCCATATAAAATTTTGCAACTTGGGGTGTATTTCAGGCGGTGGAAACATTGATTGCATTTCTTGAAGAATTTGGATAGCTTCCTCTTTTGGAAATACTCTTCTACTACATTGAAAGTATGATATGGGAAAAATCGTTTGTGGTAAAGAGTATTTGAGAGAATTTGTGCCATGACAAATCATGCCCACCACAATTCTTTGCTTCAGAGAAGAGCATAAAATGTTGCACCTTTAGAATTTCAAACAATGAACATTTTTTATCCGCAAGCACCAAGAAGCACAACCGTGTAACAATCATAAGTTTAATTAGCATTTTGGCAAGGGAATTTTAAAAAATTTTCAATGACTAAACATGGAGGTAACATCTTCTTACTTCATGTGATGCATCCTTCTCTTTGTGGTGATATTGGGTGTGATTTCCTTCAAGAGCGCAATCTCTCTTAGCATATTATATTCCTCTTAGTGGCTTGATATGACACACCGCATCCCCTAAGTTGTGAATCTTCTATTCTTCAATTGTTCCTCTCTTGGAGACATTAGGCATAATGTTCCCTAAGTTAAGACCTTACATGAACTAAGAAAAACTCCTTTGAACATACCTTACACTATTTTGCATTTACAATATCTGTTATATGGCCACCTTGCATAACACACTTTGCTTGCCTGTGGAGCCATCCTATTTGTTCATGAGTATCAAGCATACAAAGCTTTGCTTGCCTCATGATCCTGTTGTTCATGTTGTGTGGTTCCTTATCAAAGTTATCAAGAGGTATAGCTTTGGTATGGTTGTACGTATTGGAGCCAAACTTAGGCATGACTTTCCCATATTCACTTGCTTATTTGTGTGAGCACATATTGGCCACGTGCGTATGCGTCTCACTGGGGGCTCACCTAGTGGATGGCCTGAGGTTCCACTAGCCCTTGTGAGTGTTCATTTGGTTTTCATAGTAGACATCATGTTCCACTTGTAAACTTTCTTGGACAAACAACCTAGATCTGATCCACAACGTGCACGATAAACGGTCAAAGCTTGATCCACCCCTTTTTGTTTTTGTTTTTGTTTATTCTTTTTGTCTTTGGTAGTCTATGTCGGTATCTTGTTGTTGTTCCTTATATAATTTTCATACATTTTATTTTGTTCCTATGTTGGTTTTCCATAGGATCTTGATCATATGGCTTGATCATCCCTCTTGATTGTTGTCATCCTATCTTACTAGCATTGGTGCATTTGGACCCCCTTTAATGCAAGTTTGTCTACTTTAGTGTGAGTTTGAAGCAAGTTCCTCCTCTCACTAAATTGGGGGCTAAATGTAGTGTATAAAAATGTATCCCTTTATATTTTCACACTTTTTTGGGCCCTCCTTGCTAAAATTGGGCTTCTTTATGCCTTATTTGGTCCTATTTTGCATCCATAAGCCTTTATTAATGCATCTTCTCGAGGGTATTCCTGACATATATCAATTGACCAATCATAATTTAGTGATTTAGGTTTGTATGGTCCAAATTTAGTGATTTGGGACTCATACGCCACCTTGGGCGTATGGGTCCCACCTAAGTTTCGGGGCTTGGATCTAAATTTGGCATAAAATTAAGCATTTCTTGAAATTTGTGTCCCTAGCTTAGCCTACTAAGACTCATATGGCCCAACTGGCATATGAGTCCCACTTAGCTTAGACCTAATTTAAATTCAAATTCTTGATGGGATTTTTTCTCCTAGATCTGATGTCAACTTGTAGTGTTGTAATTTTAGGAAATTTGGCATAAACAAGTATAAATGCAAGGTTATTTCACTCATTTTCACCTAGCAAGTTTACAAGTGACCTAGCATGTTGAATAAGTATTTCTAAGGAAAATTTATGATTACAAGAGTATTCAAGAGTGATTATCAAGAATTTTGAAGCTACATTCAAGATTCAAGCATCATGTTAAAGTCATCATGCATCATGCTTTTTTTTGAGCTAACATTTGTTATGCAAGTTCTTATGATTCAAGCAAGTATTCAAGTAAAGATCTACAAAATTCAATTAAGAGTCAAGATCTACATTCATGCTAGCCATTACATACAAGATTTCAACCTTTTGTTCAAGGGTTTGGTGATTTGTAACATAACTTATTCATTCATTCATTAGTCCTTCTTTCTATTTCTATTCATTTTAAGGTTTGATTACCAAAATAGGGTTTGACCAAGGCAAACTCCTATCCACTAACAAAACAATATTTTTCCCTCTCTTTGATGTATGATTTGCAGATTTAGGTTGAAGATCTATTGAAGAGAAAGATTGGAGAAAGTTGTCATCTACATTGCAAGATCATAGAAAGTCACTTACAGGTTGTAATTCAATGTTTCAGACTCAAAGATTTGACAGGAGAGAAGCTACAAGACAACATTAAAGGATATCATAGTTTTAGATCAACCCTGATACTAGAACTAAATTTCCACTTGTGGCGTATGAGTCCCATTATACCAGATTTTAGGCATTTTCTATAGATCCTAGTTTAGTAGTTCCAGCTTTCGGTTCTGACTCAAAACCCTAAACTGGGACTAAATCGCCCTACTGGCATATGAGTCCTAGTGTACATCAAAATTTAGCATTTTTGGGATTTCAGATCTTCATCTAAGCCTCTTCAATTTCTAGGTGCACCTTTGTTTATCTCTAGTTGTTCTGATTTGAGTCCATTTTCTAGGTTATTTAGTTATTTTTTCATATCATTTACATTTCATTATCTTTCCAAGCCTTAGCATGGCAGTGAGCCCCTTTTTAGTCTTTAATCACACCCCTAGAACACCATATTGTAGATATCTTTCCCTCATTACCATCTCTAGATTGAGATCTCTAGGGTCTCCTTGAATGAAACTTGGAGGAAAATGGTGGTTTTATCTCCTAAAAACATAGAACGACAATTTTCTATATTTCAACAAATATATATAATATAATATGTGCCCGATTTAAAACTATATGGTGTTTATTATAACGCATAAGATAATATATGTATGTGCGTGTAAGAACTTTGCATTTAGCGCATAAGAAATAATGATATGCACATAGCACATGAGAATGATTAAAATGTAGCATTGAAAAGTTGTGCATAATGTACTAAGACAATGGGTAAATATTTTAATGTGTTGTGTAATTCATAGCAATACTATAAAGCACGTGGATAGCAAACCAAAGATAACGTGTAAAGTATTCAAGTAAGACAAAGTCAAATTGGAGAGCATTGCTAAATTGAAATGCATGAATAACCTTGACTTATTCTTTAGAATAAATAGAGAACCAGAAGAATAGGAAGCGTGGAGTTTTGGTGGCACCAAACTATGAGCTATGCAAACCAAATAGAAGTCTTAACTTGCAATACAAAACCCAACATTAGAAGCAAGAGAAAATATGGGAAATGGTCAATATATCATTGGCTAAACCATGTCGACTGATGAAGAATATAACCTTACTTATCTGATTATAGTTCTTGTTGTTCTTTTAAGTGAAACCTAGCCGATTATGTGTAACCTATACATCAATTTATGCTGCCACCTTCTTTGATTACTTGCCGAGTTGAACTATTGAGATGAGAAGTGTCATTTTGAATAGCTTGCTTGTAGGCAACAAAGTCTCATATTTATGTATAAATAGAGGAGAAGATTACCTCATAGGGGACACACATTCACTTGCATTTTGTTGTTCTTATTTGTGATATACTTTATTTTTTGAGCTGAGAGTTTATTGTGAGGAGAGTTTTAAGTGAGTTAATGTGAGGTAATTCTGAGAGTGGGATTGGAAAATTATAGAGGATTTTGTAAGTTGATCTTGAAAGGACTGAGCTAGGAAACCAGTTTCCAATTTGGAGCTTAGCATTTACACATGCATGTTGATTCTACTCTTTTTATGTATTATATTCTTTTGGAAAGATTGATTGTCATTGCTTGACTTGTTTGGTTAATATATATTTAATTTCTAGAAAAGAGAAAGGATATGTTTACTTATATACATAAGTGAATGAATATTTTTGCACTTAGCTTTGGTGATTTATGTTTGAATATTTGTACATACTCCCTATTAGGGATTGAATGTGTTCAATAGTATCATATACTAGGATAAGATGAAGCTAGAGTGGCTTATATTTGTTATGAAGTTATTTGTGTAGTCTTAGAAAGTTCAAAGGTTATTCCTAGGATTAGATTGTCCAATGAAGGGGATAGCTTATGTATGTGTAATGCTTAGTAGAGATGCCATTGTAATTTAAAAAGGGGAATAGGTTATTTCTAAGGTTAAAGACTACCTATTGAATGAAATTACCTATGCATACTATATAAATGGTCTTAAACCAAATCTAACTAGGGTAGTGTATGCAAATAGGATGAATTTCACTCAAAGTACTGGGTGAAGAATACTTTGGCCAAAGTAGTGTAATTTGCACTGGTTACACTGTCAATTCATTGTGTTCCTTTATGCATGCTAGTTTAGGATTATTGTATTCAAGTTCTAGTGATGTAGGACACAACACTAAGCTCAGTTAGGCTATAATTTTGAGGTTACCATACCAATCTCTTCATCGAAGGGTAGGGCCATATTTCCATATGTGGTAGATGTGTGGGGGACCACAGTAAGTCTGTGGTTGGTGGAAAAGTGCTTGAGTGATGCTTCTCCTCATCAGTTGGCAGCCGAGATTTGAAAGAGACTTCCCAGACCATTTGTATATCTATTTCTAATGAAGCTCAGTCGAGCTATGTATGAAAATTTGTAATCAATATGTGGAAATTTGTAAAATGTAATATATTGTATCAATAATGAAATCAATACTTTGGAACATTGTTATGACAAGTGTGCACAGTATTTTCTTATTTGGTAAAGAAATTTCTTATTGCAAAGGGGATTGAAAAATATATTATTTACTTATGGTTAAAACATAGAGAATTTAATTGCGTAGAACAATTGGCATGTTACAAAATTTATTTTAGATTTAAAAAATTGAGAGGTTATTGTGGAGGGACCCTAGATGACCCAGTACCTTAAAAAAAAAAATTGTAGGCACCACAATTTCTGAGAAATAGTCTACCAAAGTTTGTCATTTTTTGGCACTTAGTGCTCTGAAGAGAAAGTGTTGACACAATGTACCCTACAACATTCAAGTGAGGTGAGGTGTGAAATAGGACCTTTTATACCATAAACCCACCCATCCAAACATGTTGGCATTATCAATTTGGCCCATGATGCACTAAATGCAAAGTATGGCTCCTCACAAGTTTTCCTTAAGTCAAGCAATTGAGGACAAGGTCTAAAAGTATGCATAAGAGTATTCAAGAACATTAATGTGGAGCTAGGGAAAAATATAGTGTAGTAGGTTGTGCAATTCAACAAGCTTAGGTACATCATATTTTGATTGTGCTTATCATTAAATAATTTTGGACGTAAGCATTTTCACTTATTCTTTGCAAGACAAGTGTGGATATGAAAAGAAGAATGAATATTGACATGTGACAATGTTTCAATAGTTTGAGAGAATTCATATCATGATCATCTTGCTTTCCCAATGGTGGTTTTTTCATAAACATTACTTTGAACGCTCATGGAATTTGAGTAAAAACAACATAGGGAAGATATGAAAGTCATAATGCATTGAGGAAGTTGTAAAAGTTTGAGCATATTATGAGATAGTCCTAATGAAGTTATGGCTGCCCTAATTAATTTATGACAGTCCTAATGAAGTTATGACCATCCTAATAAATTTATGGCATTCTTAATGAAGTAATGACATCCCTAATGAAGTTATAACTATCCTAATGAACCTTAGACGATTCTAAAGAAATTATGATAATCCTAATGTACCTATAACTGTCACAATATCAAGTTATGTTTGGCCTAATGAATTTATGATTGTTATAATGAACCTATGACCATCCCAATGAACCTATAATGTCCTAATAAATTTATGACTATTCTAATGAACCTCTGACTGTCTTGATGAACCTAGATTGTCCTAAAGATCTTATAAATTTCTAAAACAAGTCATTATCCTTTTTAATAAATCAAAAAGTACCCCCAAGTCATGTATATACACAAACCCTTCTATTTTTAAATAAATAAAGTAAAAATGATATTTTTTATTATGATAAAGTTCACCAAACTAAATCTAAATGACACCCTTGATATTCAAGTTTATTTTTATCATTCCCTAAGGCCTTAATCCGTTTACAACTCATAGTAAACATAAATGCATGATACAATCTAATTAAAAGAACACATGAATATAAGCACTTATATTTTTTTATAGATAGGGATCTTGAAAATAATAATTAAAATAGGGAAAAATGGTTAAATAAATATCATGTCTTATTACCCTAGGCATGGATCACAATGAGTTACAAAACTAGGAAAATCATTTATCTTTGAAATAACCACCATTAGTTTCCTAAAGTTGCAGCCTCAATTAACACATAAAATGTACTTGAACAATATGATTAGATCAAGCACAACATATAACAACCAATGTGAATGCAAATAAAATAAGGTATATCCTTCTTGTGATCAAATTGTATACATCCAACAATATTATTTTAATTTACCATTATAAGGTTAATAGAAGATGCACAACTATACTAAAGATCATCAAATTATTGAATAAGAAATATTGAAATTAATAAAATTAACACCACATAATAGTAATCAATTAATCTCTTGCAATGGTGAAGGAACAACAAAGGATAGGTGGGGAGAAAGATTAAGAGATCAAAGTGAAAAAATGGATAAAGGGGTACAAATAGAAGTCCAAAGATCAAGGGTAAAGGGGCCATGTAGAGATGGTATTTTCTAATCAAGATCAGTTTTATGATACATGTTTTAATAACAAACAAAAAAGTGATAAAACACCTAATAAATCAAACATGGGTCATCAATAGCATGAATTTACAAACTCAATGTATATATTTACAAATCAACATGAATTTAACATTTTTTCATTTACAATCAATCCAAGGAACCATATGGGTCTAGTCTAATCTTTATTGCATCAAGTATTGCCTCATGCCCAGACTCATGAACCTTACAAAATTTCTCGTTCAATGGTCTACCCCCACATTTGATCAAATGAATATTGGATTCCACAACAAGGTATGAGTAATGAAGAATCTTCCTATACGTGTCAAAGTCCTCAAACAACCAAACATCAAAATTCTCAATTGGATACCTTCTAAGCCATGTTCCAATAACAACCACTGACCCTGCAAGATACTCAATGTTTTCTCCATTTATAATAGGGGCCTCCAATTTATTTTTGGCCTCAACACAATGACACAAGTAATAATATGTTCCCTCTTCATTTTCTTCTTATGTAATAATTGCATAAACATATCCTATATTTTTTTTTTTTAAAGCCAAAATGGACAAGCCACCATAATTATATTAATAATAAAAACTGATTCAAAGACCCATCTGTGGAAGAATCAGGAAGAAACCCCGGAATCATTGTCGTGTACAAGTACAGTATCGAAATTGAACATTACATTTGATTTTCAAAAAAACACCCAATACGAAGAAGCCTTGTCATTCCTCCAAAGCCACAAGAGAGGAAGCACACCGCCTCAGACCCCGCGCACGATCCCACCCAGCTGAAGGAGACAGAGGGGATTCCGACCCCCAACCATTAAGCTCCTCAGCTGAGCGAATAGCAGACATTCAGCTCATTGAAATAGATGATCTCCAAAAAATTTTGGTACCTTGAACTCATATAAACATCACCAAGAATCGCCTTCAATCTGTCAATTGCTGGAGGAGGAGGCACCACTTCCTCGGGCGACAGAATCTCCATACACGTCTCACAGAGCCTCTGCACTGCGCTTGAGTTTCTCATCATACCTTACAAAAACAGTGGGTTAAAAATGGCAGCGCAGAGCAGAGGGGAGAGCGCCCACCAGTTTTCTGTTTACTTCTATTGCTGGGTCATGCCATTTTTTCTGTGAAATGTCAAAACGAATTTGGGTTTTGACCATAACATGGCAGAATTGTTTTTATATTTGATGGCTCAAAGATTCATTTCCAAGTGTGGTATTTGGCTGTATAAATTCATCTGCCTGCATTTATTCTGCATACGCTAAGCTGATGTGGTTGTAGATTTTGCAATTTTGTTTATGTCCTGTAGCATCACACTCTTGAATTCCCTGTTAGAGTTAATAAATGCCCCCGGATTCAGATCCTCAATATCCAACCCGTCACATCCCATGTTAGCCAAAAAATCTGCCAATAAATTCCCTTCCCGCAAAGTGTGTGAAATATGAATAATTTTAAATGAGTCAAAAAGCATCCAAATTTGTTGTAGGATATAGGAGAGTTTCCAGTTATGGGATTCCCGTTTAATGCATGAATTTATGATCACCATAGAATCACCTTCAATTTGAATTGACTGGTGACCCCCTTTTTTTGCCAAGATTAATCCTTCAAATAGAGCATAGGCTTCAGCCATGTTGTTTGTTCCTGTCGGAATAGGGGACGCTTTGATGGCCAGAACTTCTCCATGATAATTTCTGATACAACTTCCAATCCCTGATTTTCCCGGATTGCCACGAGAGGCGCCATCAAAGTTAATTTTGACTGATCCACATGTGGGAGGAAGCCATTTAACTGAATCCCTAAGAGTTGGGGAGGACGAATGATTGTGATGTAGCCATCCAAAAGGAATATGAATGTCTTTCCAATCTCTGATGACCGAACTGTCCCATCTGGATAAAATTGGATTGCATTTGACTCTGTAATGACTAGCATTTACCACTTCTGAGATGGACTGTTCAATACCAATTAGAACAGAATTAATTGATGAAGGTATCTTGCGGAAGATTCTTTTGTTTCGTTCCCACCAGATTGCCCAAACTACAATTGTAGGGATGCATTTCCACAGACATGCGAAAAGTGAAGAAGAGTGTAGTACTAGCCAGGCTTGAAAAAGATCCCAAAGTGTGCTTGGAAGAGGAGAAGGAAATTGGAGTTTGTAAAGAACAAACATCCAACATTGATATGCAAAGGTGCAATTCAAGAAGAGATGATCTGCATCTTCCAACTGAAGATCACATAAACAGCAGTTGAAAGGTTGGGCAATATTAAGTTTGGCAAGGCGGTCACTGGTGAGAGCTCTCTTTTTCAATGCTAGCCAGGCAAAACATCCAGCCTTGGGGAGAGTAACAGAATTCTAGGAAAATGAGAAAGCACGGTATTGAATGTTGGGTAAATCCTACTGCTGAATAATCCTGTATCCATCTTTAATACTGTAAGTGCCTAATTTACCTGGAGCCCAAATAAATTTATCCTCCTTTCCTGATAAGAAGGCCACTCTGTTTGACAAAATTGTTATAAATTTATTTCTATCCTGAAAAGAGATGGGTAGCTCATTCGGGTCCTTCCATATAATCTTTCTAGAATATAGAAAAATTGTAGAGACATAATCCACAAGTGTTTTACCCCAAACTCTTTCAGAAGAGACTACTATATCATTCATGGAAGTTGTAATGAGGGGGGGGAGTCCACTCCATGAATCACGCCAAAAGTTGATCCTATCACCACTATTCACCTCCCAAGAAATATATTGGGTCACGATATCTCTAGATGCCATCATGAAATCCCATATGGTTGAACCTTTTGGAGGATTTTGAATGGACATGACTCTAGTTGGACAAGTATTATCAAGATATTTGTGTTGCATGATTTGACACCATTTGGCATTTGGCTTCAGGTACATCTGCCAAACTAATTTTCCTCCAAAAGCCTTATTCCTTTTTTCCATATCATGAATGCCGGCACCCCCAAGTGTTTTGACTTGTGACATATCTTTGAGTGAGACCAATGGGATTTTTTTTTCCCCCTTTAAATTTCCAAACCAAAGAAAATCTCTCAAAAAATTTTGAATATTCTGAATGATTGAAGCAGGAGCTTTGAGGACTGAAAGATAGTAATTGGGGATGGCTGCAAGTACTATTTTGACTAGAAGAATTTTGCCTGCATTTGATAGCCATCTGGCTTTCCAAGCCACTATCCTAGCCTTGATCCTATCAATAATAGGCATCCAATAACTGACTTTATTAGCTCCCATAAAAAAAGGGATACCAAGATAAACCGAAGGAAAAAAACCTTCAGAGAAACCCAAAATTGAGATGATTTTATTGGAGATAATCGGATTAGAATTAAAAAGATAAACTTTAGACTTTTGTGAATTAATCTTTTGTCCTGAAACTGCTGAATACAGGTCAAGAGTGTGTTTGATCCGTTTGGCCTCCTTGACATTGGAAGCTCCAAAAAGAAGGGTATCATCTGCAAACAATGAATGGGTGATCGAAATATTTGTTCCACTAATCAATGTACCTTGCCAAAAACCAAGCTCATGAGTATGCTAGATAAGCCTGCTGAAAGCTTCTGCCATTAAAATAAAAAGGACCGGGGATAAGGGGTCACCTTGTCTGATCCCTTGAGTAGATCTAAAGAAGCCAGTTGGAGACCCATTTATGATTACTGACAATCCTACACCCGAAATGCAGGCACGAATCCATTTACACTAACCTTTTGCAAAGCCAAATTTATGAAGAACTTTGAAAAGAAAGTTCTAGCACACTCTGTCATAGGCTTTCATCATATCCAATTTTATGATGAAATGTGAGGATTTGTTAGAATTAATAGAATGTAGAGCCTCATGAGCTACTAAAGCCCCTTCCATAGTTTCTCTACCTGGAACAAAGCCTCCTTGTTCTTGTGACACCAGATTTGGGATCAAATGATGCAAACGCAAGTAGATTGCCTTAGTAATGATCTTGTATATTGTATTACAAAGAGAAATTGGCCTGAAGTCTGAAAATGTTTTGGGAGACTTGGTTTTGGGAATGATGGCTATATTCGTGGTGTTGAAATATTTCAACATTGTTTTACTTTTTCTAGATTCTTCTAGAACACCAAGAAGATCCCACCCAATAAAGTCCTAGCAAGCTTGATAAAAAATTGCTGTGAATCCATCTGGGCCAGGAGATTTATCAGGAGATAGGGAAAAAACCACTTTTCTAACTTCAAAAATTGTGAAAGGGGCTAGCAAATGCTCGTTATCAGAATCTGAAATAATGAGGGAATAGCTTGGAGAATATCGGTAAGTTGTACTGCAGAGGGGGCATGCAGATTTGTTGGTGCTAGGAGGTCTTTGAAGAATCTAACCCCTTCCTCCTGAATGCCCTGGGCATCCGTGATAATATTTCCCGAATGAGCATTTTGTATAGAGAAAAAGCGGTTAGCAGCTCTTTTCTGTTTTGCAGAGGCATGAAAATATTGGGTATTTTTGTCTCCCTCACATAGCCATAGTTCCCTTGATTTTGATGCTAGTAAATCTCTTGACGGGAACACAACTCTTCCCATTCTGCCTGTAACAATTTCTGCCTAGAAAAAGATGCATTGTCTAAGCCTTGATTAATAGACTTGTCAAGAATATCCGATAGCTGCTGCCTGACAAAATCTTTTTCTTTAAAAATGTTTTTGAATGTCATCTCATTCCACTTTTTAATATGTTGCTTAATGAGCTTAAGTTTTTGTGCAAACTGATACATTTCAGATCCATCACATTTAGGAGCAGACACCCACCAATGCTGCACTAGTGATAGAAATTATGGATGTCGAAGCCACATCTGCTCAAATTTAAAAGATGGCTGGTGGTGAAATCCTTTATTAGTAGGTGGCAGACCAAGCTACAAAGTAATAGGGAAATGGTCTGAACCTGGACATGCCAAAAATGTCTGCCAGGAATGTGATACCAGATAATTTCCAGTCCAAGGTAACCAAAAACCTATCCAATCTAACTGCAATATGAGAGAAGTCTGCCCTTTTGTTTGTCCATGTAAAAGAACCCTTAATAGGCTCAATATCCATTAAATTATTATCTGCCACAAAGTTTGAGAAATCTGAAATAGTTTTCACTAGAGGGGATATGCCCCCTATCTTTTTTGAGGCTTTTAAAATGGCGTTGAAGTCACCTCCTACAATTAGGAGCTGGTTAGACTACGATTGTATAATTCTAATTAAGGCCACCCAAAGAGCTTGCTTGTCGTTTGTTGTCGTAGGACCATAAACATTGATCAGAATAAATTTTAAGTCATAAACAGTAACTTTCAAAATTTGATAGTTATCAGACTGATCTAAAGCTTGGGCCTGAGTAGTTTTGGGATCCCATAATATTGCCAATCCACCTGAGGCTCCATTACCCTGTTGATGAAACGACTGCCAAGATTTCCAATTTCCTATTGTCTTATCAAATGTGTCTTGGGACATTTTTGTTTCTTGTAATAAGATAATGTCAACCTTCATAGAATCAAGCTCCTACTTGATTCTACATCTCTTGTCAAAGGCGTTAAGACCTCTGACATTCCATGAGGCAATCTTCATATTGGACAATGAGAACATTTAGTTCTCCTTGTCACTCGTTTTGCTGGTGAGAATTTTCCATCTAAGGTAGACTGAATACCAGCATCTATTTCTACCTTGGTCTGAGAATTATTTGGTTTTCTTCCCCTCTTCTTAGGGGTGGGGGAATACTAAATCTTTTGGCTGGGGGTTTGTTCAATTGATAAAGTTAATTGTTGATCAAAACCACCAGGCAATTGGTGTATATGTTGGTCATTATGCTCAAAACTCACTGAATTCAATTGGTCTTCCCTGATGGAATCAATTATAGAGTCATCACTAACCAACCGTGAGCAATGTGGTTCAATGTTGTAGTACTCTTTATGCACTGATGAGTCTAGAAGAGGAGCCTCAGCCTCAACCCGTGCCACTGAGATAGTAGGGATATTTTTTGTAGAAAATGCCATATAAGGAAAAAGATCAGAGATCGGATCAGCATGTTGAGGATAATCTTCATGAAAAATTACACTTTCCTCTTCTGCTATTTCATATATAATTTTAGTAGCCAGTTCTGTAAGTATCTTATCTGAAAGTTTCCTAGCTTGGAGATTTACTATGGTCTCTTTGTTAAGTACATCTTTTGTAATTGGCACCTTAATGGGGGAGTCTTGAAATATAAGCTGATGAACTAAGTTATCAAGATCCTGATTAGGGGGAACTGTCGATTCCCAACCTATTAAGAGGACCTTACTGAAGTTATTCAGAATCATAAGAACATATCTCAGCGCAATAAAGAAGAAGATGGAAGCTTTATATGATTGGAAGAAAGCTTGTAAAGGTGTGACTTGAGCAAGCTCTGGATTTTCAACTGGAGGAATTTGTGCATCCGAGTGCTGGGTACAGTGAAGTGATGATTTAACTGAGCATTGAAGAGGATTTGTACAGTGATCCTCACATACCATCAACGTTAATTGAGATTGTGAGGTACACTGAGCTGTGAAATGCCCTAGCTGATGTTGGTGTGAGGAGATAGTATCCTCATTCTGAAGAACTATTTGCTGAACCCAATGCCCCCATTTTGATTTTAGGGTAATGTGATTCGGCAGTCCCTTAGCTGGATCAAGAAGAATGCATACTCTAACCTCTCAGTGTGGTAGCTCAAAAGGGGTGAGGTCGTGCTTAGCAAAGATTCCAAGTCTGTTAGCAATGATCTCAACTATTTCCAAATCCTTGTATTCCAGAGGCAATCGAGGCAGTGCTATCCAAATGGGAAAGAATAAAGGAGAATTGTTATCTAACATTACATTAGGAGTCCATAGCGAAGTAAAGAGACCCGACCCTTTGCAAAACCAACTTTTATATTTATAAACAACATCCCTTTTTTCAACGGAATCAAACTTGGCCAAAAAGTAACCCAACTCAGCATTCAACCAAAAGACATCAGACAAACCCAACCAGTTCTGAAAGGCACAGGAAGTAATGTCATCAATTGAAAGATCAAAATTCGAGAACTTACCTATTAGGGTTCTGTCACAGAGAAGGTCAACTTGATCCTGAAGCAAGTGTTTTGGAAAAATTATAATATTCAAGGTGCGAGGCCCAGTACCATATGGGGGAATAACTGAGTCCAAGGGAATCTGGGATTATTTAACTTGCCAAGCTTGTGTAGATCTTTTTGGATTGAAGGGTGCTCTGCGAATAATAACAGGGGAGCTAGGCGGGGTGCCTTCACAAATGTCAAGAATTGGTTGTTTCTGGCTGATTCGTATCCTTCCTAGCCTCTTTTGTCTGGAAAACTGACCTGACCTGTTATAGTGGGAATAGAATGGAAAATTTTCCCGCCCACTTGCCTTTTTGAAAAAACCCCGATTTGAAGAGGTGAGAGCCTGTTTGAAAGAGATCGCTTGCTTCCTGGAAGCTTGCCTTGTCGATTCTCCAACCTCAAAAG
>CM021100.1:586833512-587010382 GCA_007115665.2 Sequoiadendron giganteum
TTCATCAAATTATTACCTACAAGGAAATGGGTTAGTAGAGTCGACCAATAAGAACTTGATTAGGTTAATTAAACGTATTAGGTAAGAATGCTAGATGGAATGGCACAAGAACCTATGATCTACTCTATGGGCTGAAATAATTACACCCAAACAAATATTGAAGGCCTCTCCTTATGAATTAGTTTATGGAAAGGAGGTGGTTTTACCTATTTCCATAGAAATTCTAGTATTGCAACTCTAAAGGATTTGGAAGCCTTAAGAAAGCAATGA
The DNA here is from genome assembly GCA_007115665.2 of Sequoiadendron giganteum. Classification (NCBI taxonomy): domain Eukaryota; kingdom Viridiplantae; phylum Streptophyta; class Pinopsida; order Cupressales; family Cupressaceae; genus Sequoiadendron; species Sequoiadendron giganteum. Next base: position 586,833,783 of record CM021100.1, read on the forward strand.
AATGAGGTGAGGTTTGTTGGGAAATTTCGGTCATCTGAAAAAGAAACATCCAAGATCAGTAGTGCCTTCAGTAGCTTTTATTTTCCTAGATCGTCTCAAGGACACATACTACTATGCCACAAATCAGAATCAGACATAGTTCATTTCCTACATTGAACCTTAGAGAAAAGTTAATGCTAATTAAACTAGTTCCAACAACACCATTAACTAGTTCAACAAACAAAACCAACTACCATGAAAGATGAAACAAACAACATGAACACACAAGATTTACTTGGGAAAAACCATTTCGGGTAAAAAACCCCACACTCCAAAAGCCCAAATCACCATTGTATTATTCAGCAACAAAAACACTTACAATACAACTTAGGCTCTAAGTCTTCATAGGAGATTTACATCTTGTTCCATCTGGAAAGAATCCAAAAACATAAACCTATTCTATTTCCCTCTCCCTCTCTCACTTTCTCATTGCATAACTTTCAACATTTTATAACATTCGTTCTCACCCAACAGGAAATAGTTTGATTCAACTTCCAATGAGCAACTGCAAGCAACCAATTACCACTTTCTAGCTCCACCGATCAAGTCCCATCAAGACGCCCATGAGCAAGAATCAACACATCGCCCTATTGAGGAGATAGTATATTGTATCCATCTGATACCAGGATGTCCCTTCAATATTCACTTTACTGCTCCAAGTGGTCCCCATATCCATTGGCTTCAAAGTCACTATGACGCTGAAAACCCAAACTTCATAACCTCTTGTTGGAGGTTACGAAGTTCTCAGAACTTGCGACTTGCCGACAACAAAGATGATATCCTTCGCTTCACAGTCGCTAAGTCACTGAAAACTTGAACCTCAGAACCTCTTGTCGAAGGTTATGAAGTTCTATGAACTCGTGACTTGCCGACAACAAAGAGAACCTCAAAGCTGCTAAGTCAGAAGGTTATGAAACTTTAGAACCCTATGACTTAAGTTAGAAAAACTTGAAACCCAACGACTTAAGTAAAAAACCATTTCCCACCAATGGGATTTCGATCAAACTAGTAAATTTGTCTTGGTGATATTCAACTATTTGTTCGACAATGCAGAGGCATGAACACCAGTATGCTTGAGGCACCATTTCTCAACATTCTCCCACTTTACAAAAAATGCACTACCTAGAAATCAATGCATGAATCCTCTGTATAACCAATGACATTTGCAACAACATCTATAATGTCCTTCATCTCAGGCAACAGTTCCAACCATCCTCCAAAGAAAAGGAACAAGCCATGGCATAAATTCACTAATCTAATCCAAGACACCAACTGATAGCAAGGGATTCAACACACTGTCTCCACTCCACTGTGCTCACAAGCTATACAAAAGTAATATCAACTTTATAACCCCAGACTAGAACATAATCGTGAAGCCATCCTCCAAAAAACAAGATAGAACACCAGCTAGAACAACAACCAATACATTGACTGCTCCCATCCAACTGATCAACCCACACAATTGAAAATAGCACTCACAACAAGGGCTAATCCATCTAATCACACATACCTCAAAGGTATCCAAATTAGAAAACTCATGCCACACCATAACCAACCCATCAACAACAAATACAAGCTCCATGTGCCAATTAGTCGAAGAAGACAAAACACATCTAGGAACTCCCACTGCATGGGTAATGCAAAATTTGAAAGATCAAAGGCATTACGAGTCTACCAATAGCATCATACAAAAGTGTAAAAAAAAACATCATGTAGTACCAATGAATCATCCACAATGATATGCACTATCTAAAAACTAACAACCTAAAAGAACAACTCTCACCATAAGCCTTCATAGCCAAGACCACAAAGAGAAAATTTGTACATCATATACCTTTAGAAAATCCTTCTACACACACCTCTAAATGCCAATTGTGTCAAGTAAGATCTCCTTCACAACACCCCAAAGAGAATAGCATAACAACACCCAACCGTTCAATCTCCAAGATCAAACACAAAATATATAACGTGTAATTAAATGGATGTAAGCTTCTCCAAGAAGATCAAACTCCTCCATTTCCCATCTCAAGAAATCAGCCCATAAACCATCTCCTAACAGTTCTTCAAAACATGCATGAAAAATATAGAAGGAGATGTCCATGCAAAACATCCTTCAAATGAATCCTTCAGAACTAACTACAGAGCTCAAGATCCATATGTATGAAAGATACATATAGACACATGCTAAATTGATCCTCAAATGAGTATCCAAAAACAATCACCAAGAATCAACTCATTCCATGAGAATCAAAGCACGAACATAGCAAATCTAAAAGAAATAATGGGAAATACCTTTCAAATGATAATCTACTAAGTAGACCGAGAGTGTGGAATGAGAATTCTCCTCCAAGGTAATTGAGTCTTCATGACTTCTCCAAGAGAAATCTCCTCTTTGGTCTCTATTGAACTCATGTCCAACCAAGGTGTAGGATCCTCATACTTTCTGCTGAAATCTCACCAAGAGTAACCATCACAACACACTTTTCCCATCTCAAGAGAATTACAGCCTCACCTTATTCTCCATGTATCCATGAGCACCTGCAAATGATCGTCTCATGCTAAAATTCAAATGCATCACTGCACTATCATGAAGTTATCAAGCATATGACCAATGCACCCAATACACAAAGAATCATTAGACCATTGTCAAAGATCCAATCATCTGAACCAAGTACTTATCATGACATCATGATCTTACCATCCCCCTTGGGAGATCCCATGCTCTAGGTGAACATAACATGGTCTCAAGAGAAAAACACTATGCCAAAACTCTAATACACAATCAAGAGTATACCATGACATAAAACAAACAAACTCTAAACCGCATCACCTGCCAAGCACCACCAACACATAAACCAAAGGATCACAAGAGTCCTCCATGGCTTCAAGATGTTACACATCTTCAAATAGTGACCATGAAAATGTGAAAGAGCTCTTCTGCAACAACATGATCTAGGAGCTCCTCCTAGTAACATATACAACACTAAAGAAGATCATCCATGACTAAGTGATGAATACACAGTCACTGCTAAAGCTCCCATTGAACCGTGATACCGAGCTTTCCAAGAACACAACCAAACAACTGCTAAACTAAAAATCCTCCAGGTCCACTCATCAACATGTCCATCTAACAACAATACCAAGAATCACCAAGATCTCCAAACCAAGCTAAAACTACCATCACTGTCAAAATTTTACACCAACCAGTGTACCCAAGCTATCCATGACATCTTGATATACATGCTACATTTCCCCATAACCGACTATTTAGGTACTCAACACCATCCATCCTCTCATCTCAAAGAAACCACACCAATTCACAAGTGACCATAGACAAGGCCAACTAACAATTTTGCACTAACATTGAATCAACCTCATGGATATAAATAGTCCACTTCCAAGTTATCCCACTTCAACTAAATGGGTGATCAATCCATACAACTGCATAGCTCATACATCCAAACAATGAAATATGCAAACCCATCATCGCACTAGAAATTGCAAAACTGAGATCTCAAAGAGAATTTACCATGTAGAAAATATGACTCTAGCACTAGATCATGCTCAAATCCGATTCCCCAATCACATCCACAATGAGCACCATAGTCAAGGAATCCACCAAGCACCACCACAAGAATGCTGAGTGAATAATCACATACCAACACTCCCATTCAGAGAAAGAATCACACCTTTGCACACCATGCATGCAAAACTGCAACTATCTCATCTAGTACCACCCCAAAAACTATGGTCTAGAAAATATCTTACCAACAGCTCCACAAAACCACAAGTTTTTCTTAACCGTGTAAAACCTGCAAAATCACCGTGTTCAAAAAACACCCATGCAAACCCATATCCACTTCACATCTGGACGACTCAAAAGTCCAATACATAAACACCATAATAGTTAAACTAGAACAATGGAACAACATGAATATGCATAACCATAGATTGTTTAAACGGAAATCTATAAAACCCTCAAATCTAAAGAACATGGATTTGAATGATGAAAGTGTAACACATCTTAAAAGGAAACAAATATTTAGGAACTTGAGGCCCATTTCAAGAAAACTCCAAAACCATCAACATGCACATGCATCCGAGAGAGACAAGTTATTTCATAAGCTTCCAGACCATCCAATGATCAAATCCATAGCCTACTTGCAATCGAGGTAACATAAAAACTATGCCTTCCAGTACTAGAAAAAAAACCCAGCATAATCACATTTCTCCATGAGTAAAAATAATCCAAGCCTCTCCATATCATCAGGGAGCCTCTCACACATACACCCAATATGGAAGCTTTGTTGCAACACAATCACAAAGAAAATAATTCCACCCCATGCATCAGGATTATACTGCTGACAACTAGGAACCTCAAATCACAACATTCTAGTATGACCAATTCCATTTTCTCCATCTTCACCATCCTCCATGATGTGTGTTGTCTCTTGTAACTCAAACAAAAGAGAAAGAATTTCTACTCACCAAAGGATCAATCCATCAATCGATTCCTTTAGATTTCCTCAAGCCTGCCACACTAAGAAATCTTCACAAAAGGAATACCCAGAACCATAAACACCAAGAACTCTTACATGCATCAACATGCAAGCACATGCAAGCCACATGCGAGTCCATGCAAGTACGTGAAACACATATGAAAGTACATGAAACTCACAAACCTGCACATGCAAGCAAAAAATAAATCCTAGAAGAAGGCTCCGATACCACTTGTTGGGAAATTTCAGTCATCTCGGAAAGAAACATCCAAGATCAGTAGTGCCTTTGGTAGATTTTTTTTCTTAGATCACCTCAAGGAAACATACTACTATGACACAAAGCAGAATCAAACATAGTTCATTTCCCAAGTTGAACCTTAGAGAAAAGTTAATGCTAATTAAACCAGTTCCAATAACACCATTAACAAATTCAACAAATAGAACCAACTACCATGAAAGATGAAACAAGCAACATGAACACACAAAGCTTACATGGGGAAAACCCTTTCAGGTAAAAAACCCCACACTCCAAAAAATCAGATCATCATTGTATTATTCAACAACAAAAATAGTTACAATATAACTCAGGCTCTAAGCCTTCACAAGATATTTACATCTTGTTCCATCTGGAGAGAATCTGGCAGCATAACCCTATTCTATTTCACTCTCCCTCTCTCACTTTCTCATTGCAGAAATTTCAACTTTTTATAACATTCAATCTCACTCAGCAGGAAACGGTTCAGTTCAACTTCCAATGAGCAACTACAACAAACCAATTACCGCTTTCTAGCTCAACACCAATCAGGTCCCACCAAGACACCCACGAGCAAGAATCAACACATAGCCCTATCGAGGAGATAGTATATTGTATCCCTCTGATATTAGGATGTCCCTTTGATATTCACTTTACCGCTCCAAGTGGTCCCCACATCCATCAGCTTCAAAGTAGCTATGTCACTGAAAACCCAAACTTTAGAACCTCTTGTCGAAGGTTACGAAGTTATCATAATCCATGAGTCACCGACAACAAAGATGATATCCTTCACTTCACAGTCATTGAGTCACTGAAAACCCGAACCTCTTGTCGAAGGTTACGAAGTTCTCAAAACCCATGACTTGCCGAGATCAAAGAGAACCTCAAAGCCGCTAAGTCAGGAGGTTATGAAACTTTAGAACCCTGTGACTTAAGTTAGAAAAACTTGAAATCCAGCGACTTAAGTAACAAACCATTTCCTGCCAACAGGATTTCGATCAAACTAGTAACTTTGTCTTGGTGATATTCAACTGTCTGTTCGACAATCCAAAGTTCCGAACACCAGTAGGTTTGAGGCACCATTTCTCAACGTGGAGGAGCATCAAAAATTGATTGGAAATCCAAGACAATGGCATGCCACCAGCAATCATTGTGAAATGATTCCACAACATCACCCACAACTAAATTGTTGCGTAATGGAATTGGAGGTGGTATTGGCCTCAAATGATTATGACACAGGCTTTCTCTTAAGGGTTGATTATCTTTTGTCTCAACTGCCTCATATTGGACACTTATAATTCTACAACCATCACATGATTTGAGAGGCCCAATATCAATGACTATACCCTTAAACCATGCACCTTCATAACTAGTTTGATTGCTATAACACTCCACCAAGTAATTCCTCTTCGGAACTCCATTTTACTACCACAAAACTTACCCAATATCCTCAACGCTAAGCCCTATACCTTATACACTTAACCTTGTACCCTCAATCGTCAACCCTATAATTAAACCCTAAACACTACAACCTCAACCCTCAACCATATACCTTATACCCTCAACCCTAGGTTTTGAAGAGGGTTTTTCTCTTTTTTTGTACCTAGGAATCCTTAGGAGTTAAATGGTAGCCATGGTTCCAATCCCCTTGTGATGAGCTTTCCATGAACTACCACCTTACACAATTTCATTATTTTTTGTCATTTTCTCTCTTTATTCTCCTCTCTCCTCTTCAACTTTGCTTATAAAAATTACTCACTTTTGTTTTATTCATGATTTTATAGAGTAGATTTATTCTCATTTTATATTTTGTTTCATCAAATTAGTAAGTCACGGCGAGGAAAAATAAGTAAACTTCAAATTCACACATCCATGGTATATTCTATCTTTATGTTAGACTTACTTTTTGCTCATTATTTATTAAAATACACTTGAATTAGTTTGTCAATCTTCATTATGTAGGTCCATAAGTGAGACAACAAAAAAATTAAGTTTGGGTCCCACAACACCATTTTTGAGGAAAAATACCCACCTATTTTATGTAGTACTATTCCTGAGGGGATCATATATAAATGCTTAAAATTGCATAGGTGAAAATGGTAGTTTGATGATGATTTGGTAGTTCATCTCATGACCCACAAAGGTGTGAATTACATATTGAATTCTTTCCATTCTTGAGAAGCTCTCTTTCTCATAGTGAATCACATTTAGAGAATAAATATTTTGGATTACAACCTTAATAAGACTATGATACTTCCACAAGAATTTGAGTGTCTTCTACATTCTATTTTTTCAATCTTACAAGCTTCTTGTTTACGATTCTCAATTTCGCTCACTATCCCTATTCTTTCCTATCATTAGGTGAAGGTCCCAACTACTACAAAGAAGGATATAGACAAAGTTGGATCCTTGAGGACACAAGCCTACACTTGTGCCAAGAAAACTTCTATTTCATGGGTTTTTTGATTTTATTGTAATTTAGCAATTAATTTTTTTTCTAGTTCTCAAGGAAGTAAATTTACTATTTATTCTTGGTTAGTTTAGAATTTTGTTGTTTACTAGATTAGATCTTAGGTTACATTTTTCTACTATTAAAATATCTTAGATTAATTACATTTACTTTTATTAGATTAGATTATCCTAGAAAATTGAAACACAAAAACAAAATGTAGAAAACTACATCTTAGGAAAAATGATAAATTTACATTTATTTTAAAAATTTATTTCAAGAAAATATTAATTATATAATCTTTAAATTTGGGTAAAATACAAGAAATAGATTATTTCATTTTTTTTACAATCATCTTTCGTAATCACATTTAGAAACCTTGTAAAACTTGAAAACACAAAAAAGAAGAGAAAGATAGGCCTTGATCCCACAACATGAGGCACTCAACATAGACAAACTTAGTCATATATCTTCCTCAATTAGAATTCATACTCAACGTGCCTTAAATGAGAGAAGTTTAGATCAATATAATCTTAGATGAGATTAGGGAAAGCATGCTAATTTTAGGAAAACCCTATTGAAGAAATAGTTTAGGAGCAAACACAAATCTTGTAACAAGTTGAAAAAAACACAAGGGCTCATATCATAAGAATTTTTTAAATTGAAGGTCAAGTCATAAATCATCTTCATTAGAAAACTAGATAGGACATCAAAATCATAAGATAAATTGGAAATACCAACTTGAACTTATTGTAAGAGTTAATGTCTCATCTTCATCTAATTAATCATGAAAACATAGCCAACCATCAACACCATACACAAACAGACCACAACAACAACAGTACTACCACTCATGTTGTTTTTCTTCCTTCTAAATGTAACAACTTGTCAATTATGCCCTTGCTTGATTGGACCTTACCATAAGAGCAAGAGTGACTAGGCAGGTTCCTCTTAGCAAGAGTCTAGTTAAATGTGTTATCCAGAGTTTGACTCATTTGCATTATTCTTGGGTCAATCTAATTTTCACAAGCACATGCTTATGGGAGCTAAATATCTTTCTTATTTTTCTTCTAGTTCACACTTAACTCCCTTTCTACATGCTTTTTACACTGCAACAACTCTTACACAACTTACAAATTGTGAAATTTAAATTTAGCAACTTATATGACACTAAGTGAGAATTACAAATTATCAAATTACAAACTACAAGTAACATATAATACCACTCAAGACGAGAATTCACCCAAATATATGAATGCATAATAAAATAATATAATTAAATAAATAATCCAACATCAAGAAATATTCCTAATAGAACTAAGTCCACAACACTCGAAACATTTATTTGATTGTGGATATCTCAATAAAGAAATAAGTGGTGATGTTTATAAGCATCATGGGGCCTACTATGCAAAACTTGGAAAATAGCCACCGAATTGGAAGAGGGGTATCACTTATGTGGATAAGCATGAAGCATAAATGATGGAATAATATTTTATTACTCATACTTGTGCTTCAATATTGGAAGAGGAATGGCCAACCAATGCTTTTGATTCGTTCCATCAAGTTTGAATGTTAACTACCCATTGCGGTCAAACAAATTTATAAGAAATAAAATTAAGGAAACTTCATGATTAAGTATACAACTTATGCTTGGAAAGTTTAGGTGGATAGATAAATGATCCTAGTTCAATGTATTGATCATTTAATTTTCTTGCTTGGAAAATTAGAAGGCGTGATTACCCAGATTTCTACATCATCTCATCAAAAACGAATACCTAAGTATCTCCCTAGTCCTTTGTTTTTTGGTTAAATTTTTGTCGGTGTTCAAAAGATGTATTAAATGATTTATTTTGTAAATATTATAATTTTTAATAAGAAAATTTAAAAATAAGTGAAGAGAGTATTTAGTGGAGGTTACAGTAAGTATATAATTAATTGAATTTATTAAATAATATATTAATATTTTTTTGAAATCTTGTTAAATGTATTCAATATTGTAAAAAAAATTAGTATTTTAATTTTCATGATGTATTCAATATTTTTTACTTTATCAAAATATGAGAAAACTTTTAATGAATTTATCTTTCATTATTACTTAAAAAAATATAATAATTAATTATTCGCATCCACTTATACTTAATTTCTTTTTTTAAACATGGATATTATTTTACAAAACTTAAAATTTAAGAAATATTGTAATCTTTATGAAATCTCACCTTTCATTATAATCTTTCATTTTTAATATTTATTTATATTATTATTTTAATTTATTTTTGGGTAAAAGAATAAATATATTAATTTTTGAATCTAAAAGAATTACATAAAGATTTCCAAACAATAATAATTGTCAATTAAGCTGACAAAGTAAAAATCCAAGGATGTTTTTTACAAGTCCACCCTCATTAAGACTCAAAAGAGATCACAAAATCGAAATTAAGACAACCAAAGCATAAAAACAAACTATCAATCCAAATCGTGATGGAGTGAAAGAAGTTGTAAAGAGTGGGCTAAATAAATAGATCCCCAATCCATAACATTTTAGTGATGGTCAACATTAGAAGCCCATTTAGCCAAACAGTCAACAAAACACATTCCACTCTCAAGGAACATGAATACAAGAGATGGCATAAAAAATTTGACATGTGAAGAATTTGTTTCACATACAACTCCAACCTACAAGAAGACTGAGAAACTTTCCCATTATTCAAAAGAGATATCAAAACCATTGAATTCATCTCATAAATAAAAAAATTTCCAACCTAGATCACAAGATTTCTCCAAAGCTACTAGGACAACTTGAGTATCCATTTGATTATTAGTAGCAATCCCCATAGTTGATGAGAAAAAGAACTGAAGTGGCCCAATACCACCCCTTCCAATTTTACCAATCCTTGTAGCACTTGGATTGCCTCATAAATATCCATCAATATTAATTTTAAAAAATCCCAATAGAGGAGGAGACCATTTACCATCTCCATTCATCTTATTCAAAGGTCTACTCTTAGAATTAAGATTAGTGGGTAAATTCAATTGCCCCAAATCTAACTTTAAAAAAATGGATTATTAGAAGAAGAACAAACAACACCCAAAGAGAACTTATTTTGTAAATTTTCTTTTATTACATCTAAATCTTTTTCCAAATATATCCAATAAGACTTTAATAACTTTAGAAAATATGGTGATTCCAAATATATGCCACCATTGCCTCCACAAGCTTGTAGAAAATTAACAATTAAAGAAAAGGTGAGATACACTCTCCTTACTAACTCCACATAGAACACATTTAAAAGGACCATGAAAACCCATTTTTGTATGTTGTCCCAAGTGAGACATTTATTATGAATAAGAAGCCATAAAAACAAATTACACTTCAACTAACAATGAAAATTCCATATCTTTTCCACCAAGGAAGCCTCATACCTATTTCTCTCATGTTGTAAGAGTTGATAATTGCTTGATACATAATAAACTCCCTTTGGATCATACCCCTAGGCAAGGGCATCAATCTCTTCTAACAAAATAAACGCTAATCAACCAAAATAAAACAGAGAGCAACCTAATCATTTAGATTACCCCTTGTAGGCCAACAACTCAAATCCTTCTACAAATATATACAAGGTTTCCCCACCAATCAAGAAGACTTGGAATTGACAACTTTAGACCATCCAAAATTGGAGGATAAAGGTCCCAATATTCTATCCAAATAAGAGCATTTTGTTTATAATTGACGATCCAAAAAGACCTTTCTTAACCAAAGATGCTCCTTTTTTATATTATTCCAAATAAAATAATCCTTTTCCAATCAAACTTATGCAAGGAACCTTCTTAGCAGCAACATCGCCTATATATTTATGGTGAATAATTTTAACCCATGGTTGATTTTTGTGTTGAAACCATCTCCAAAAAAGTGCTACTGCCAAATCTTGGTTATTAAACTCTGAAAGCCTAAGACCAAGACCAAAAATTTTCTTAGGTATACAAACATGATCCCAACTAATATAACTCCACTTAGGAGAATTCAAGTTTCCTATCCAAAGAATTTTTTGAGATAAAGAATCAAATTCCTAAGTTAAGAAATATTTGGGAGCCTATGGCGTTGATTGAAAGAAGGTAAGATGAATAACAAAAGATAACCATTTGAAATTCAACTAATCAACCTTAATTTTGAACTGTCAATGATTTACTTCCAATTGAGGCCATTACAAAGACCAACTAAAAGTGGAATTACAAGATAGTTCATTGGAAGCTGTCCTATATTAAACCTGAGAGTAGAAGTAATTCTTTGTTGAAAGTGAAGAGGAGCATTGTAAAAGTAAATATTAGACTTATCCTCATTAATTTTTTGACTTGAAGAAAGTAAATATATATCCAAAGATATTCTAAATTTTGTGTTCTTAGAAATGGTGTTAGAAATAGTAGCAACACCCATTAATGTAGTATCATCTATAAATTGAAGATGGCAAAGAGAATCAAGAGTTGGAGTTACTTGCAAGCCTTGAATACTCCCATTAACTCTCATCCACATCAAGAATCTACCAAGGTCTTTTTCCATAATAATGAAGAGATAAGGAGAAAGGGTAACCCCTTGTACATGAAGCCTCAAAACAAAAATAATTTTCTCTAGTGATTGATAATCATACAAATTGTAGAGCCACATTTGTTCACCCTTCTTTTAGTAAAAGTAGGCTTCAATGACGACTATCAAAATGTTACAACATATCACACCAAATCTTGAATATAGTTATATCACCTAAAAACCCTCAAAACATGTTGATATAGGCCAAAAATGCTACAAAAAATAATGCCACAAACCTACAAAAATGGTAACTAGCTACCAAAATAGGCCAAATAGGCAAAAAAATCCTACACACATGAAGATTGATCCAAGAGAGAAAATGGGCAAAGGGCAATTTGGTCCTTTGCTGTTTTTATTTATTTATTTATATTTTTTTCTACCATATGGTTTTGTATGGTAATGCATTTATTTGTATGGTACAATAAGTACAAAAATTTAAAAATTATAAAAAATGAAATTTATTAAAATTTACAAAATGAAAAGTATTTTTTATTTTTTGAGCCTTCTAGACGTAATGATAGTGTATGTTTAGCTCTACAACTCTTCGTTGATAATGATATATGTGGGATTCAATTTTATGCAAGAATAAATGTTCTGTCATCACCATGTTGGAGAATGCCAAGATCAAAGAACATGAAATAACCTTCCACAAGTGAAAAATATGATCACAATAGTATGTCTATCAATATACAAATGAGAATACATATAAAATACAATGTGAGCCTTTCTTATATAGGAAAGGTAGATGAGCTAAGAAGGTAGAAGATAATGACTAAATACCCCTCCAAAGGTGCAACACTTGTGAGCTCACTTGACAAGTGTGTGATCGAGTGTCAAATATACATGCAATATGTGTCTCAAGTGATAAGGGCACATGTTTCAATACTATGAAGTGATACAAAACTCTAAAATTCCCTAAGTGCAGACTTAAGAAATGTGAATAGGACTCTCCTAGGTAGACTAAAATCTAACTAGTTTGATAAAGTCACTATTTACACCAACACTTTGAACCCTATCATATGCCTTAGACATATCTATCTTGATAAGCATAGCCTTTTTCTTAAATGAACCCATAGAATGGATAGTTTCTAAATTTTTAACTATCACATCTAGAATTTGGCACCCCCTTCACAAAGCCTCCCTTCTCAATTAATATAAAAAAATCTAAAATATGCTTGAGATGTTTAGCCATCAACTTGGTAATTATCTTGTAAGTAACATTAAAAAGAGCTATTGGGTGGAAAGAATCAAAAAGAAGAAACCCCAAATTTCTTAGGAATCAAAGCTAAAAAAGTAGAGTTGAGAGCTCAAAGCATTTGATTTTTATTTTGAGATTCGCGCACAACATATAATAGATCAATTTCCAAAATATCCCAAAATTCTTGAAAAATTTCAATTGAGAATTTAACATTGGGACTAGGAGCCTTACCTTTCTTCATTTGAAATACAACCCTTTCTAATTCATCAATATTTATGGGTGTCATCAGCTAATGATTCATTTTAAAAGTAACCAATGGGGGGATTTTAATCTAGAATAACTCTTTTCCCTTACCCTGGAACTTGATCATTTCCTTTAAAAATTGTAGCTAAATGAGAAATAGATTCATCATTAATCTCTTGAAATTGAGATAATTGAATACCTTGAGAAGAGGCAATAGAGGAAATAACATTGCTACATTTCTTGTCTTTAACTAGATTATGAAAAAAGAGGTATTATGATCACCCTCCTTGAGCCAAGTGATCCTAGAATTTTGCTTCCAAAAAATCTCTTCTAGCAATTCCCATTCATGAAGCTCCTTAGAAAGAGAAAATTCCTCCTATATTATTTTTGTAGTCATACCAAGTTCTTTTAGTTGGAAATTAATATTATTCAACTTTTCTTGTACTTATCATTTTTTCCAAAAAAATATTACCGAACCAAATGTATTCCATTATTTGTGCTTGAATGTAACACATTGAATCCTTTAAAATAAGGAATACATTGTAGTATCAAACAAAGGCTTGCCTCACAACCACCAAATTTACATAATTTATCTAATTGACTAGTGAAAAAACCACATTAATTAAAGCTTAAATGGCAGTTTCTTAGGAACTAAATAGAGAGATGAAGAAAATTTAATTGGTCAATGATTAGAGCCATTCCACTACAAAATTCTTTAAGTAGTTATAAAATTATTCACAATCTAATTAGATGAGACTGGAAACCCATCAAGATGTTATGAGATGGAAGCTATCCCACATCTTCTATTATTCCAAGTATAGCTACCTCCACTTGGTTTAACATCCACAAGATTAAGAAAATAAATATTTTCACATGAAACAAAACTAAAGATGAATACTCTAAAGACGTCAATTAGGAAAGGATGCCCCTTGGCCCCTTCTCTCTTTGTAATTGCCTTAGATGCCATGCATTATCTATTAACAATTTTGATATTAACTCCAATATTAGGGGTGTATCACTTCTTGAAAAAAGTGAACTGCTAAATATGTAGTTTGTTGATGACACAACAATCTTTGTTGAACTTGAAGAGAAGAATGTGAATAAATTGATCCAAAAAATTGATTTTTTTACAAATCCTCGGGTGTTAGGGTCTCCAATGCTAAATCCATTATGCTTGGTTTGATTGATAGTCCCCTTGAGTGGTTTAAAAAGTATCACTTTCAATGGGGGTTTCTCAAAAGCAAGCCAGACACTTAGGGATTCCTTTTTCAATAAGCCCCAATCTAAAAGATATGTGGATATGGATTAAAAAAAATATTGACAAGAAACTAGATGGATGGAATAAGAAAGTCTTATTCGTAGGTGGCAAAATATAAATATATCAAAAAATATTATCTTCTCATAGATTATATTATGCATCTATTTGGCTCTTTAGTAGTTACCATGTTAATGAAATCCAAAAAAATATTAGGTGTTTCCTATGGTCAGATAGGAAAGGAAAAAGGAAAAAACACTTAGTTAAATGGGACTGGTGTTGTATGGATAAAAATCAAGGGAGTTTAGGTCTAAAATACCTAAAAAAGCATGACATTGCTTTAGCAATAAAATGGATTATTAGAGCACTAGATAGGGATGAGCCATGGAAAGTGTTAGTGAGAAACAATATCTAGCTCATTGTTCCCAAGCAAGCTAAAGCCTAGAAAGATCTACCCTTTTATGATCTATTCACTAGCAAGTATCCGATAACTCTTGTAGGGTCTATAGTGTTTAGAAGCTTATGGAAAGCTTGGGATTGATTAAAGACAAAGTGAATGACTGTCAATTTATCAAGAATAAAAATATTGGATAGATCCTCACTCATATAGCCATCTAGTGGTTCATCTAAAGCATAAAGGCAAGCCCCTTGCAGTATTGCAAGGATGATCTACCAAGAATTAGTATCATAAAGGTATTAAATGTTTTAACAACTTATTTCATAATGGGAAACTTAAGGACTGGGCCTCCTTAAGTTGTGAGCATGCATTACCCTCGTCTAACTGGATAACTTATTCTATTTTGAGAGAAGTCTATAAGGGGTTTCATTTTCCTATTGACTATATTAATGATGTTGAGAACTATAAATGTTTTAAATGGCAGGATGGTTCGATACTAATCAATATTAAAACAAAGATAATAGATAAATCCTTAGCTAATGATGGTTTTATCATTGATTATCTTAATAAATGTTGGAGTCTCAATCTTGAGGAAAGACAATGGCAAGGGATATTTAAGCAAGTTTAGTCAAATATTATAGATCCCAAGAAGGCTTGTTTCAGATGGATTTTTACATTGCAAAAATTACCTTATCAAATACTATTTTAAGATATTGAGATGTGCACAATTGGTAGAAAACTTGATTCAATTAGACATATTTTCTTTGAGTGTATCTATGCAAAAGAAATATGGAATATGTTTTGTGTTGGATTAAAAGATTGGGATGTTAGTAAAATTGGTTATTCAAAGGAACTTCTTACTGGTTCTATTTTTAAATTAAATAAAATGCATAATATCTTTTGGTTTTTCTTCACAACTAAGATTTTATGGCATATCTGGAAGGAAAGAAATGAAGAAATATTTAATAGGGTAAAGAGGACACTTACTAATTCATCAAAAAGACTTGCATTTTTTAATGTTTTCATGCAAGTTATAGTGACTATGGAGATATCACGAGCCAGGTTTATGAAGTTATTAGGAGATGGAATAGTAAAAGTCAATAAAGAAGATTTGAGCTATGGACACACTTGGCCCTACAACCAATTTGAGAACACACCATTTTACAAGGGGATAAAGGAGTTTCAAAAGAGTTAAAATGAAAAAGCAACTAATAAAAAAGAGAAAGACACTGGTCCAAGGTTCTACATCAACCCTAGTGATGAATTTTTCATTTAAGTGGCCAGATCCAATGAAGAACTTTCAGTTGTATCTTCTCCAAATGGGTGGAGGGATTGGGATACTTTCAGTGAGAGAGAATTTTTGACTTGCCAACTGATTTCAATTAGGTTGAATTTTTTATTTTCGAGTTGTTTGAGGATATATAAATAGATAATCCAGATGTAAAAAGATGTATTACTGTTTCACTACCTTTTGTATATATACAACAGTTGTCCTTCCTTGGATATTACAATTTGTAAATATTAGTAACAGTTAGTGGAGCTAAGGTTGATGGCCTCCTAAACTGAATTTGTTGTGTATGCAATACTTGTTTATATTATGTTTAATACCAAAAACCTAAAGATGAATCAAGTCTATTAAATCCCCCATTTTTTTCATCAAGAGAAAGAATAGAATTAAATTCACCAACAAAAATACAACGAATAAAAGGAACTATAGAATGGGAAAACCAAATATGTGACCACAAAACAACCTTACTAAAAAAATATGTTGGAGAAAAAATGGAGAATAAAATCTAATTACCAGATTCAAAACAAGTACCAACCATGGATAAAGATTGCATATATGAGCTCGAATAGGAAGGTGTAATTTGATGAGGGTTCCACAAATAAGCCAAACCTCCAATAGAACCATGTGCACCAATAAATTGGAATTCACTACCTTTCCAAAATAAAACAGATAAATTCAACATTTCCTCCACCAAAATTTTGGTTTCTTTAATGAAGATAACATCAATTTGATGAATTCAGATGAGATCTCAAACAACATTTTCATGATAGAAGTTTCCAAACTCCTAGCATTCCAAAAAATAACAATCATTTTTTCAAGGAGAGGATAATGTGAATATAAAGTATGAACAACTCCAAGTTCAATTAATGATAATTTTATCAACTTCCCTTTTTCTTATACAATTTTCTCTTTTTTTAATATTCTTTTGTTGTAAACCCAATGGGGTAGGATTTTTATTTTTAGAGCTGCCACCTCTATGATGCTAATACCATGAGTAGAAATAGGAAAAATACAATCAATAGATTCATCAACCTCATTAAAATTTTGAATAGGAACTATAAAAATCATATCAAAACCAATTAAAGTAGTTATATTATTTCAAACTTCGATGCTTCTTGAAATAACACCTGCTCAAAAAATTGGATTTTGGACCTCTAGTGGTGGGGGCTGGAAGATATCAAGAAGAACCAAATCTTGGTTAGGTAAGGTTTTTTTCACCTAAATAAGAATCAAGATCTTTAAAAATATTTAGAATATAAAATATATTACTTGCCTTCCCTTTGGAAAAATCCATTTTTTTCTAATGCATAATAGTCCTTCCTTTATTGTGAGATTGCACAAGAATAAACCTATTAGAGTCAAGCCTATCATAAATAATTGGGGATTTCCCTCATTTGCATTTTTTTGGACCTTAAAAATGCCCTTTTGAGAAGAAAGAGCCTCATAAATCCATTTTAGGCAATTCCTTTGAACATGTCCATAATCATGACAAATACAATAGCAAAATGAAGGGACCTCATAATCCACTTGTTTGATCCAATTCATATGTCCCAACCTAATCTCCAATGAATCTAGAAAAGGATTATTGAGATCAATCTCTACATAGATATGGGTATATAAGTAGATACCTTTCTCTGAAGTGTCTAATAAGAAATCCCTGGAGGTTTTCAAAGAACTATTGCAATGGAATGAATAATACTAGATCTCCAGAATTATATAAGAAGTCAAAGAAGATGAACCCAAACTAGAAGTCAATATGGAACCTCTAAAGGATCAAATCCAATGTGCCAAGGTTTAATAAACAAACTTGATTGTGAAAATATTTCCCTCCTTCAAAAGCCTTATTTCTATCTACCATTCTTATGAAGACAACAAAGAAAAAGTCATTAGCTACTAAGACAACCTCCATATCTCCCTCTAGTTGTCGATGACTATGAGTCCATTTTTCCAAGAAAGGTAAAGTAGATTTAATAGCCATAAATTTGCGAATTGGTGCATGCTCTCATAAATAAAGTACTCCTTCTATAATGATTTTTATGGGTTAATGACCAAAATGGATTGTTTTTCCCTCTTTTGTAAACACCCATTTGAAAGGGAGAGAGTCTCCTTTCATTGATTATCTTTGGTCTCATGTGTATCTTGCATGAGAAAATTTACCACATTAAAATGCTCAAGATTTGAATCTTCATCAATTTGAAAAATATATTTAAATGAAAACATTAAAGGTCTATTAGGAGCCCCCTAGAACTAACCATATATGATCAAAGCATAAATGCAACAATACAAATCAATGAGAGATTATCCAAAAAGAAATGGATAATTCAAGTCCATTGTATGCAACAACATGCAAAAGCATGCAAGAGCCTGCAAAGTCAAAACTCAGAACCAAACCAAAAATCTAGATAATGATTTTTATCAACCATTAGATCTCACATGTTCTAGTCTCATTATTTAAAATTATTACTAAAAATCTTTAAAACTCTTCCAAAATTTATTATAGAATATATTGTGATTACCTTTACATAATTCCCTTCCACTCTAGAGGCTAGAAATTTAATCATATTATAATTTATATTTTATATAACACAAAAGGCATAGAAATAATTAGTCAAGGAAATTTTATTTGATGTGATTCATGTGTCACTTGTGCATTGATAGACTTTTCCTTCTTATTCTTATTTATGCCGTCTCTTTACTATTGTAATTTTATTTTTGTTGCAAATTACTTAATCCAATAAAAAAATAGAAATGGTTGAACCCAAAATTGATACAATTTGTAATTAAAAAATAAAATAAAATAAAAATTCAAGTGTTTTGAATACTAATCTATAAAAAATTGTCTTGTTTTTAAGTTTTTTTGACCTTTTAATATGTGATTTTGTTATTGAAATAAAAATCATTACAAAATGTAACTGAAAAATTAACTACAATAGGCATCAAACACAACAAAAATGCAACAAGACATAGCCAAATAAAAAGCAAGCCATCCTCTAAAGGAAGTCAACCATATAATAGATCATACAATTTTAAATACATAAGATAAACCATCTCTTAACTCCTTTCTTGAAGGTTGTTTTTCTTTACTAGAGACAAATTCCAAGTCAATCACATTTTAAGAGTAATTGTGTCGAGTTGTTTTTGCTTTATTTACAAAGTTCAATACTTTTTAAGAGAAATGTATAAAGGATCGGATTTTGCTTCACAAGAAATCACATAAGATATAACAAAGTGATCACTATCGATACCAAATATATATATTTTATTTAATCATACTTTGTATTAGTGTAGCCATTCAAATATTGTGCTCAAGTCTTAACATGGTGTAGTCATCATTTTAATTTTGTTTAGTCTTCTAATATCTTATGTATAAGATTGTAGAATATTAATATTATGGTTCTTTGATAATTATTTATTATTTTTCAAATCAAAATTCATCATTATATAGAAAATTTTGTTTCATAATGTTGTAAAAATCGTTTATGTTGATTTTCAGAATTAATCTCATGGATTTGATTGTAATCTAAAAATTTGTACATAAAGGACAACAATTTATGATCAATACTCAAATATACACTTATATCAATATTAGAAGATGAAAGTCATCCTTAAGAGATGCTTTGTTAAGATCTCTAAAGTTAGTGTGTGCAGATATAAAAAAAGCCATTAACTTTTGTAACAAGTACAATGTTAGAGATCTAAGATGAATAATTAATTGCTCTTATAAATTGAACATGTGACATATTTTATAATAATTACTCTTTAATCATTAAAATAATTTTAAGATGCATCTTCCTAATCTTAATTTTTTAACATTTTTAACATTAGACTCCAAGACAATATTATGTATCAAAATATTGGGATCAATGCCA
This sequence comes from Sequoiadendron giganteum, assembly GCA_007115665.2. Taxonomy (NCBI): domain Eukaryota; kingdom Viridiplantae; phylum Streptophyta; class Pinopsida; order Cupressales; family Cupressaceae; genus Sequoiadendron; species Sequoiadendron giganteum. Next base: position 586,853,852 of record CM021100.1, read on the forward strand.
AGCATCTCTTGGTATGACTATGCAAAGATATCTCCAAATTCTTTAAGTAGCATGCTCATGTTACACTATTAATGGCCTAAATAATCATCTATCTTGAGGATATTTTCTTAATCATTTTGGTTCACCTCTATGTCATACCAAACTATGAGTGTGTTATTATCTTCAATAAATGGTTGTGTGGGTAAAGTAACAAGATGATCCCTACGTAGAGAGGGAATGCCTTCCCTAGAGTATGAGTAGACTTCAAATATGTGGTGGAAACCTCAATCATAATGATCTATATGAGGAAAATCTTCAAATACCCCATAGTATTTAGCCAACATGTCATCATTAAAAAAAAAAGTGTTGAATGGAGGGTATTCATCAATAGAATGTAATTAATGACCAAATTGAGATTAGCTCTAGCTAAATTAATGTTACTATAATAGCACATGAATAGCCTATTCCCTTAATGCCTTCTTTCCAAGTATTTTAATACTTTTTCTAATGCCTTCTTGAGTTAAGCTTAACCCTTTTCTATGATAACCATTAGTTTGTAAAATTCTATATCCTTTCCATAATGATAAGCGAACTTGGATGAAGATAAACACTTTTTATAGTATTGTCTAGTTGTAGATCCATAAGAAGTATCACCTTCACTAAAATGAGTATTTATATGATCTAATCTAAATTTTATGTAGTATGTAAATCAATAGGCAAAGAGGACAATTGGTCTTCATGCTTTTGTTTTTATTTTCAAGGGCCTTTTGTTTCAAATTATAATGGTCCCCAATCATCTTTGAGATCAAATCAATATGTAGAAGGATTGTGTGTAATTGTAGGTGTAATTATTTGTGCAAAGAATATCACTATTTTATCTTCAATTACTAGACAAAATTTGTATGGATTATCATAAGTTTACATCACACATTACCTATTGTGGTGAATGAAATTTTTTTTGCAAATAAGCATATATGAGATAGCACTCATTGTATGAATCCATGGATGCCCCAAAAGAATGTTGTATACTAAGGTTCTAATTATCAAATAAAAATAATTTTAAGCCTAGTGATCCCTAAAGTGATAGGTAAAGTAACATAACCAATGTATTCTCATATTACATTATCAAATCCTTTAATGGTTACCTTAGATTTTAGGCAATTAGAATAACTAATTTGTATCACATTTAGAAAATATTTACTGCATATATTAAATATGGACCTATTATCCACAAGTGCATGTTTAACTCTAATAACTCTATATATTACCTTTTATATAATGGTAACTAATACTTGTGAATCACATGTAGATATGGTAACTCATAAAGTGCAAAAGATATTAATGCATTATCTTGAAGGATTGGTTGTAATAATGAAGGTAAGCCCTTGAGAGAAAGAGTAGAAAAAATAATTATGTACTATAAGATGTCTTTTAAGATGTTATGTTTTTTTGAGGAACATTCCAATTTCTAAAGGGGCATCATGGTGGGGGTATTATGAGAATCGACATGTATAACATACCCCATGTTTGCATGATTAGGTGTATAATAAGTTGATGAAATAACTAATGCATGAAAATATAAAACTAAGTTTGGTATAGCATGTAAAGCATAGAGAGAAAAAACCATATTACAAGTAGAAAGAGTCTCATGAATTTTAATTATGTCATGATATGTATCTTCATCATATGATTTGACATCTATAGTAATATAATATTTGACAATACCATGTGTATTCTTCAATAGCGATGTAGTTGAAGTGGATTATGTGAAGGAAAGGTGCTCAAATGTAAAATACAAAATTATAGTTAAGCAAACTATTGATACTCTCCATAAAGGAAATATGTAACATCTGATAATAATGGAGTAAAGTAAGAGAATCCAACAGAGAAGGGAAAATGATGATCAAATCCATAAATGAAGAAAATAAACATATGTGATGATATAATGTCATGAGTGTATCAAGGATAAAATGATCACATGTCAAAAAGTGTATAAATATGTAAAAATTAGTGATGAAAGAATGAATGTAAACCAAGGATAGAGGGCCATGAGAATCCTTATTGTAAAGATAGTATTTTATCTGTGTAAATAAGGTAGGGTTCACAAGACTATGGAATGAAAGTATAGAAATCTAACAAGAATAATCAAAAGACATGAAAATGAAGTATGTATAATGTATTTGATCATGAGGCCACCTTGAGAGTCTCTAATAATCAATTAAACAATCTTGATCAAAATTTGAGTAAATTTCAAGAACTTATGTTGAAAAAAATATCTACTCGAGTAGGCTTGTACTCAAGGCCCTTTACAGTATGTTAACCGACCATACTAAGGGAATCAAGTTACTCCATGGTTTGGTTCACATTATCCAAAACAATATCCTTTCCTATACAATAGCTCTTTGGGATCATAACAATTCACATTCTACACGAACAAAATTCTCTATATATGTAGAAACCCACCATGCATATGGAATATAACATGCAAATTCCAATCACCACTACACAATAGGGGCAATGCATGTCTCATCTACTATATTTTTCCTCCCTTTTAGTAATATGAATTTGGATTTGATGCAACTACTCTTGGCACCTCTATACCCTTTGGATCCCACACTTTGCATGATTTCACTTCTAGTTCCCTTCAACCTCCTCTTTGTACTACTAATTTGGTCATAAATGAAGGGAAACAGGAGGATCAACTAGTGACCCAACAGTGCGGAAACTTTCCCTTAACACTAATACAACAAAGGAGGAGAGCTTAAAACAAGTTTCAATAGCATCTAAAAATACTTGAGATGAATACAACATGTAAAATAGAGATTACACAAAATTGAGCATTCACAGTTGACACAAGATATACATGGGAAAACCTTTACAAGTAAAAAACCCACCACACCAAGCAAAGAATACTTTGTATTACAGTAATAACAATATTACATACAAATCACAGTCTTGCTTTTGTTCAGCTCACAACAACAACTCACAGTTTACTCTCATTGTTACAATGTTTTTTTAACATACAGTTTGAACAACCAACTCAAATTCAATATTGTACTCGACTTACTTAATTCATACATTGCATTTAATTCTGTCAACCAAGCATCGATCATTAGGTTCATGAATCTGTCATCCAATCACACAATCGATCTGCCGATGTCGATCTCTCTACATTGAGCCACCTAGGCATTAATGCCATCACCCAAATCGGGTTCTGTTCACCACCCTGAGTCGACCTACACCTGCTGCAATAACTATTTTGGTTTCTATCTAATCATCACCAGACACTGAGCCACGTGTCCGCAACCCATTTGTCTATTGCTTTTGACTCTGAGTCCAACTCGGTCAACCTTGTCAATGAGCTCATATGAGCTCTCCAAAGTCCTTATCGCTCTACCGCCGAGCTTGTTTGACCCGTTCGCAGTATGGCAGTGAGCCTGACTGAGCTCACCCCGACTTCACCGAGCCTAGAAAATCCTTCCCACCACGCTACCGCAGTCGACATCAAGACTCACTGCGGTAAGGTGGTAGATGACCTGGCAGACCGCTGGCGGTCTTATCGTGGCCATTGCTAGCCTAACCCTCTGGCGGTCTTACCATGGCCACCATGGTTAGTCACTTGACTGTCCACGGTGCTGCGGTAACCGCCAGCCAGGCCATTGGTGGTCTTATCGCGGCCAACGTAGTGAGTGAACTCACCACCAGCAACAAGGACCGCGGTTTACCGCACTACCGCGGTCACAGAGAGTGACCACCGCGGTAGGGCAGTAAACTGCCAAGACAGATGGAAAGACTGTTACCGCGGCCATTGTGGTGAGGAAGTAGATCGCACGTGGTAATGAGGTAACCACAAAACCCTTCACTACAGTATCGCAAGAGCAGAAAAGAAGACCGCCGTGGTATGGTGGTACAAACAGAAAAAACATAATTTTTTTCCAGGTCTTTTCCTGACAGAGGTTCAAGCTGGTAATTGAGGTAACGTTTCTCAACAAGCTCCCACTTGACGAAGATTCCCAGCTTCCTCACAGACCCTGAAAAAATTACGGTCGGTCATGGGCCCCAAGGCCCATCGATTCTGCGCACCATCTGAACTTGTCTAGGCTCATAGGCTTCATTAAAGCATCTGCAACATTCTTCAAGGTGTCCACCTTTTCCAGACTGACCTTTCCATCTTCAACCATATCCCTCATGAAGTGATACTGCACATCAATGTGCTTGGTCCTGGCATGAAAGGTCAGATTCTTTGCCAAACAAATGGCACTCTGACTGTCACGGCAGATTGAAATCTGCCCAGCAATAAATCCAATGTCTGAACATAAGTGACTTAGCCAAACAAATTCCTTACAGGCATGAGTTGTAGCCATGTACTTTGCCTCTGTCGTGGATAAAGCAACTACAGCCTGTCGCTTGCTCATCCAGCTGATTGCTCCACCATTAAACATGAAAGTGCATCCACTGGTGGATCGCCTCCTGTCAATGCCCCTTGCCCAATCTGAATAAACATAACCTTGGATGCTGAGAGATTTCTGTGATGCAACCATACTGCCATGGTAACACAGTGCATAATCTGAAGTTCCCTTCAAATACCTGAATATTCTCTTCATAGCATCCCAATGTGATCTTCCCGAATTTTCCATAAATCGGCTTAGAATTCCCACTACTTGGACAATGTCTGGTCTTGTACAGACCATAGCATACATCAAACTGCCAACAACACTTGCATAAGGCACACTGGTCATGTCCTCCATCTCAGTAGCAAACTTTGGATATTCTTCAACAAACAACTTAGTTCCATGCATGATTGGAACAACAAGCTGCTTGCAGTCATCCATGCTAAACCTCTCCAGAACTATTTTCACATACTTACTCTGACTAACCCAAAGCTTTTTGCTTGTTCTATCCCTAGTTATCTCCATTCCAAGAATGTACCTAGCTGCACCAAGATCTTTCATTTCGAACTTTGTAGACAATTGAGATTAAAGATTAGAAATCATAGTCTTGCTATTTCCATTGAATAACATATCATCCACATACAGGGTAATAACAATCACACAATCATTCTCAGATTTATAATAAATGCAATGATCTGACTTTGATCTCACAAATCCAATTGACAACACAAACGTGCCAAATTTCTAGAACCACATTTTAATAGATTGTTTCAAACCATAGAGAGATTTATTTAACTTACAAACCAGATTTTGTTTACTTCTTTCAACAAAATGCTCAGGCTGGGACATGTAGATTTCTTCTTCCAACTCACCATGGAGAAATGTTGTCTTCACATCCATATGCTCAATTTCAAAATCATACACAGCTGCCAATGACAATAAAAATCTGATGTATGTCAGCTTTGCTACACGGAAAAAAATATCTCCATAGTCAATTCCCTCAATTTGAGAAAAACCCTTTGCAACTAGTTCTGCCTTATACTTCTCAACACTGCCATCAAGACCTGTCTTCTTTTTGAATATCCACTTACAACCAACAGGCTTTCACCCTTTAGGCAGTGTACCAAATTCTAGGTATCATTCTTTTTCAAAGAATCCATCTCTTCATTCATGGCATCCCGCCAAGAATTTGAATTAGCCATGCTGATTGCTTCTTTAACAGTCCTAGGTTCATCAGTGCTGGTAATTAAAGCATAGGCACAGTTCGAATCTAACATAGAGAAACCATACCTTTCAGGTTGTCTTTTATCTTGTATAGACCTTCTTACAGGCCGAGGTTGTTCTTCATCATCAAAACTTTCAAAGCTGCTTGAACTCTCCTCAATCTCAGGCACACCATCAACTTTTCCCTTTCTAGAGTTTGGGGAATCTCAACTGCATCCTTTTTCTTCTTGTCACTCTGATCTGTCCCAAGCTGTTGATCATTTACTGAAGGCTTCAACTCATGAAATATCACACTTCTGCTGTATATAACCTTCTCAGTAACAGGATTCCAAAGCTTGTATCCCTTCACACCAACTCCATAGCCAATGAGGATACACTTGACAGCCTTGTTATCCAATTTAGATCTCTTTTCATTTGGCACATAAACATATGCCTCATAGCCAAACACACAGACATTCCTTAGAGAGGGCTTCTTACCAGACCATGCTTCCAAAGGTGTCTTGTCAACAAGAGCAAAGCAAGGAGATCTATTTATTAGATAACATATTGTAGCCACAACCTCAACCCATAACTTCTACTCCAGACTAGCACCACTTAGCATACTCCTTGCCTTTTCCATCAGTATCATGTTCAGCCTTTCAGCAACTCCATTTTTTTGTGGAGTATAAGGCGTTGTCTTATGCCTTTTAATTCCATGATCAATGCAATACCTTTCAAAATCTGCAAAACAAAATTCACCGCCATTGTCTATCATCAAACATTTAATTTCCCTTCCAGTCTGATTCTCTACCAAAGATTTAAATTCTTTAAACCGACTGAACACTTCTGATTTACTTTTAATAAAGTATACAAATGCCCTTCTCGAATAGTCATCAATAAAAGAAACATAATATCTAGACTTCAATAATGAAGGAACATTAACTGGACCAAACACATTAGAATGAACATAATCCAGTATACTAGAAGATTTGTGAGGACTAGAATAAAATGAAACATGGTGCTGTTTTCCTTAGATACAATGTTCACAAAAATCGAACTCAAGGTTACAATCATCAAGCCCTTCTACAAGTTTTTTATTCTTCAAGGTTTTTAAACCTTTCTCACCTATGTGACCAAGTCTATGATGCCATAGCATAGTATTCTTAGCTGGGAGCTTTACCTCCATAGCATTTGCAGCCAGAGAGGTGTTTTCATCTTTCTCTACAGGTGCAACATTGCATGACTTTACAGAGGCACTGTTACAAAGAACAGGTCGTGCATCCAACTTGTACAGAGTGCCAGTACGAACACCCTTAGCCAACACCATTGCACCTCTAGCCATTTTACATCCCTTACTTGAAAAAGAAACTTCTACACCAACATCATTTAACTTACTGACAAAAAGAAGATTTTGAGCCAAACCTGGTATGTGAAGTATGCCACCAATACCTTTGACTCTCCCATTAGGAAACTGAATTTTGACTCTTCCTCTGCCAACTATCTCCAACATTGAATCACTTGCCAAGCATACCTTTCCACCATCATACTCCTCGTATTTAGAGAACCATTCTCTATTGGACATCATGTGAAAAGACGCACCTGAGTCAACCAGCCAAACATCATCAGATGCCTGAGTTGTCAAGGCTGCTGCAATGAAGGTATCTACATCATTTTGAGAAGATTCATTGTGAGAAGCATTCTTCTTTTCCTTGCAGTCCTTCTAGATATGTTCAGGTTGCCCACAGTTCCAGCATCTCACCTTGAACTTTTTACCAGGAGACTTTGATCTCCCTGCAGATTTGGATTTTGACTTCTTGTCCTTCTTCTTGCCTTTCTCCTTTGGTCTACCTCGAACAACAAGAGCCTCTTTGGTCATCTCAGAATACTTCCTTTGCATTTCTTCTGACAAGAGCGAAGCAACCACGCCATCCATCTTGAATGCAGTGGTTGTGCTTCCAATAGCCATCACAAGATGATCCCAACTGTCAGGTAATGAACACAACAGGAGCATGCAATGATCCTCCTCCTCTATCTTTACACCTACAGATGCTAGCTGAGTATTACTCATATTAAACGAGTTTAGATGGTTTGCAACAGATGCACCTTCATCCATCTTCAAGGAGTACAACTTCTTCCTCAGGAATAACTTATTTACCAGAGACTTTCCTTGATAAATATCACCAAGCTTCTTCCATAATGAAGCTGCAGACTACTCCTCATGGACGTTCAGGAGTACATAATCGGCTAGACTCAGTCTTATCAAACCTCTTGCTTTTCTATCAACAAGATCCCAAGCTTCTTGCGTCATACTTTGTGGCTTAGTTCCAGACACTGCAATCCAGAGGTCTCTATCCACAAGTAAGTCTTCTATCTTGAGTTTCCATAACTCAAATTTGTTGCCATTAAACTTTTCAATCTCTACTCTACCGGATGTACTCGCCATCTCAGACAGAAACAATTTTTAACACAACAATACTCCCACTGAAACAGTATTAGCACAAAAAAATAGACTTTCCTAACAAGGATAACACAACTAGCCAGGCTCTGATACCACTTTAAGGGAAACAAGAGGATCAACTAGTGACCCAAAAGTGCGGAAAATTTCCCTTAACACTAATACAATAGAGGAGGAGCGCTTAAAACAAGTTTCAATAGCAGCTAAAAATACTTGAGATGAATACAACATGCAAAATAGAGATTACTCAAAATTGAGCATTCACAGTTGACACAAGATATATGTGGGAAAATCTTTACAGGTAAAAAACCCACCACACCAAGAAAAGAATATTTTGTATTACAGTAATAACAATATTACATACAAATCATAGTCTTGCTTTTGTTTAGCTCACAACAACAACTCACAGTTTACTCTCACTGTTACAATGTTTTTTTAACATATAGTTCGAACAACCAACTCAAATTCAATATTGTACTCGACTTACTTAAGTCATACGTTGCATTTAATTCTGTCAACCAAGCATCGATCATCAAGTTCATGAATCTGTCATCCAATCACGCAACCGATCTACCCATGTCGATCTCTCTTCATCGAGCCACCTAGGCATTAATGCCATCACCCAAATCGGGTTCTGTTCACCACCTTGAGTCGACCTGCACCTGCTACAATAACTATTTTGGTTTCTATCTAATCATCGCCAGACACTGAGCCATGTGTCCATAACCCATTCGTCTATCACTTCTGACTCTGAGTCCAACTCGGTCAACCCTGTCAATGAGCTCATCTGAGCTCTCCAAAGTCCTTACCACTCTACAACCAAGCTCGTTCGACCCGTCCATGGTATGGAAGTGCGCCCGACCGAGCTCACCCCGACTTCACGAAGCCCAAACAATCCTTCCCACCGCGCTACCACAACAGACATCAAGACTCACCGCGGTAAGGCGGTAGACGACCTGGCAGACCACTGGCGGTCTTACCACCGCCACCGCGGTCAGTCACTTGACTGTTCATGGTACCGCGGTAACTACCAGCCTGACCCTCTGGTGGTCTTATCGCGGCCACCACGATCAGTCACTTGACTATCCGTGGTACCGCAGTAACCACTAGCTAGGCCGTTGGTGGTCTTACCATGGCCACCACGGTGAGTGAACTCACCGCTTGTGGTATGGCGGTAACCGCCAGCAGCAAGGACCGTAGTTTACCGCGCTTGACCAGCACGGTAGGGTGGTAAACTACCAAGCCAGACGCAAAGACCATTACCACGGCCACCACGGTGAGGAAGGAGACAGCGCGCGATAACGAGATAACTGCTAAACCCTTCACCGCGGTACCGCGAGAGCAGAAATGAAGATCGCCGCGGTATGGCAGTAAAAGCAGAAAAACATAATATTTTCCCAAGTCTTTTCCTGAAAGAGGGTCAAGCTAGTAATTGAGGCAACGTTTCTCAACAATAAATTAGCTAACATAAAACACATATAATAGTTTTAAAACATCAACTTTCTTTACTATCTGCCACTTCCATTCAACTACTTTTACCACCATATTATAGATGCAACCTATTATCTTTCCTCATTATTTCTACCACTTTTCTTTTGGGGTTTGAGGTGCCTAGGTTTGAAAATAATAATGACAAGGGGGACCCATAGAAAAATGTTTCTATTTTCATTACATTGTGTAGTGACTTTATCTTATAGGATGCATTGTTAGATGCTTAGAATGATGCTATACTTGTATCTAAATCCCTGTGTATTGTTGTAGGCGAGTCTTGTATATTTTTGTAGGTGAGTCTCTAAGTAAAAATTTAATGATTCTTCCTCTCTTAGCTCATCCTCCTCCATATAATATAGATTAGAGGAGAATTATTTGATGGATGATTATCTTTAGAGTTTCACCTTTATATTTTTTAAAATATATGTGTATTTGCATGTTTATTTTGTGATCCCCATAATTTTGTTTCTTTTCATTTTTTAGTCTCTCTTGGAGGACCCATGTTACCCTTGTAGGTACATGGATACAAGTGTCACAACCCATTTAATTAGCTTAGATTAATCACTTAATTAATATATTAATTATTTAATAATAAGTGATTAGGAAAGACAAATTGGTTATTTATTGAAGGGTAATTAAGAATGATTATAATGAGTATGACCAATTATGTGTTCTATTTCATAAGAACGTCAGAAATTGTTGACATTTTCTCATATTGGAGAGAGGGTATCATTGAGGAGAAGGTTCTAGCAGATGGAGGTAACCTATCATGATGAAATCACACACATGCACTTAGACTCATGTAGTTAGGTTGCATATGTGTTTGTAATTAAGGTTAAGAATTTCAAGTTCTTATAATAATTGTATTATTTTATGAATGGTTCTTATATATAAATTATATGAGAATAAAATCTTTTATTGAAATCTAGGATAATTGAATGATCAAAAGGGCTCATGTTGATAGAAGGTCATGACCCAACTTAGCATAAGAGTGTGCTATTTATTTAATATATAATTGCATGGAATATTGAATATACATCCTGAGTTCCATAGGAAGCATCTCGAGCTCTATATAATGCATTGCATTTTTATGTACATGCATTTAGATATATGTGTTTTAATTATTTAATCATTGATAAAAAAATTCAATGAGAGATTAAAATTATTATTATTAATAATTTTATATTCATATTTATATAGGGTAATTTATAATTCAAAATAAATAAGTAAATAAAAAAATAAAGTAAAATAAAATAAAACTAATTCAGTAATATTTGTATATATTTTTAATTAAAAAGCATGATTAAATTATGGTGGGACCCAAGCTGAAAGAAGATAAAATTGTTTTAAAAGATACCTTTAATAAGGTACGCAAGCATCATATGTTCCCTAAAGCAACAAAAGCAATAAGGAGGCCAGCAAATAAGTTTGGGCAGCCAGGTATCAGCAGAAGGTAAAAGGTTTAAAAAAAATAAACTAACATCTAACACATCGAAAAATGCAACCTATTTGGATATGTAGCAAGGAAGGAAGAATGGGAGGTAATAAAACAAAGAATATGATCATTAAGAGCATTCTTTTTGGAAAGGAGAAGAACATAAGGAAAAAGGAAAATGGAAGGGGTTGTACTATGTGAAGATCTCTATAAATATTAATTTCAAAGGTATGAGAATTTTGCTTAATTTATCTTGATTAAAAATTGGCTCTTTTTGTGAAGGATAGTGAGAGAAAGGCCACCATGAGTAGGAATTAATGAAAGTGAAGAATTTGTCAGAATTTTCTATACTTACATTTATGAGAACTATCCTTCCCAATTCTAGATTAAATGGAAATAGCTTATAGATGCTCAGAATTTAGGAATGGATAAATATAAATGTTTCAGATTATCTAAGGGAGCAAAGAATGGAATTATATATTTTTTAAAACAAAACTGGGTTGAACCAAAATCTTCGGTTTGTAAATGTTGTGTGAATTTAAAGGCCAATACATATATATTTAATAGAAGGATATCACTATTGTTGAGCCATGAATTGAGGCATAAATTATTGGCAAAATAATGTTTGCTTAGATTATAAATTAATGGTGAAAGTACTTCCACATGGCTATTGTAGTACTATACAATAGTCATGGGAAAATCATTTTCTCATGCTATTCATTTACAACACTATGTCCAGTAGACTATACATGACCACCAATATCATGATTTGTACTAAGCACATGATCTGTGATTCTATGCTAAGTTTAAGTTATAATCTATTTTGTAGCTTGCTACTCTTACCAACACTAAAATTTGCAGTTAAATTGAATTATCATCAAGATTAAAGGTTTTGTCTCATATGTTGGTAATTTTTAGTTTAAGGGTTATGTAGTAGAATGGTTCTAAACTCCCACATTTGAAGTTCATGTGATCACTATAATGTTATAGCATGTAATTCACATTAGTACCCTGTTGGATTTATGGAATTATTGCATTCAATAACCTATGAGGCTTTACATTTACAAGATGGGTCAGTTTGAATCTAAAATCTTGAACAAGAAACCTAGTGATTAATTGAAAAATATAAAAGAAAAGCAATGCTAATTTATTGGAAGAAAAACCTAATGGCATAATCAACTGTGTTAGACGAAATTATGATTGAAATTAAAACTAAAGAGGCATTTAATATTGTAAATTGCATACAAATATAGTTTAAGATTGTCCTCTTATCCAAATTATTGTTCTAGGTAATTAGTGAGTAGTATTGCAAAAACAATTGCTCTTAAGAGGTTGAGATTCTTAAAATAACCATTTTTGGGTTTTGTTCTTCATTCTTTCCCCTTTCCAAAACATATTGAATTATTAATTTTTGTCAAGATATGTGAAAGTTATGATGGTTTGAACATTACCCTTTCTACTACAATCTGTAGATCAAAGTTGTGTATTGATTTATATAATGAAAGTATACAAATTTAATGGCCAATAGTATTAGTTAAGAGTATAATAGTATGAATATGGATGAATTTATTTATTATCCTTTCATTGGAGCCTAGGAAAGAGTTCTAGTGTTGAAAATTATCAGTGAGGAAATAATTATTTTGGTTCCTAAATCATTAGTAGTGAGTGGATTTACGAAACTTGTGGGATATGGAGTAGCCTTCTTGGCATACTCATTGATAAATGTCATTATTTTGAAATTTAATTCTTGACTAAAGCTAGTGTAGGCTTAGTCTTCTATTTACTATTTTACCCATCTTATAAAATTTCAATGCATCATGGTGAGATGCTTGGGACATTCTAGATTGTCAACACTGAATTTCATTGATTTCCATGCAAAGTATGTTACCTTGATGGATTTACGTCGTCCTCCATGATATGTTTAAAAGCATTCAAATGTATTGGATGTGTGATGCATGAGCACATAGGTATGCTATTTGACAACAACTTACATAGTCAACTATATTACATCATGCATGTTAGCTACTTACTGCTAGATCCTTTGTGATGGGTTGAGCTTCTCTAGTGGAGTAGCATGGGGAAGCCTATGGCTTTGTGGTAGGGTGGATATCACCTCGATGATGCTCTCTCTCTATGCATTAGATTACAGAAGAAGGAAACTAAGGATGGTTTGTGATACAAGTGTTAATGTATTTACTTATTTGAATATATTGTTCTTTACAATTTTGAATTTGTTATAGGAGAGCATGGATACTATAATTAAATTTATTGCATATGTCACAATTTGATTTTAAAAGAGTGGGTATCTTCATTTGCATATAAATGATTTGAGTTTTGAAGATATTGCAAGTATTGTAAATAGACTTGTGATAATAGTAGCAGTTGGAGAAGCATTTTATATGTTTTAAACTATATTATTTTAGTCAATATTTAACTCCTATATTAGATCTACATTATATTCATGTTATTCACTAATTTTGATACTTTATTAGTGATTAATTGGGTGGCTATTACAACAAGGGTGGGAAATGTTGTGCCATTCCTCTCTTTGTTACTACATTATACTATATATTGTGCATTATGTTTTAAATTTTTTAGGGATGATGAAAAATGTTGGGACATCTAGGTCTCTTCCATGTTGATCCATATTTTATATTTATATTTATGTATAATTTTTCCTTTATACTTGTAATTCCATAAGGATTAGAAAATTATGCTAGTTCAAACATGCACACACACACACACATTGACTCCAAGTTTGTGGATCCCTCAGTGTGTGCTTTCTTGACTCTATGTGACATCCTACTTTGTGTAATATCATATCATGACCATAATTTCACATGTTTCATTCGTGTAACATCTAAAAAATGTCTCTTCCTTGTAGGAATTATTCTTCCCCTTTTTCTACCTTAAAATATTTTTCATCCTATGTGTTTACACAATTATTATAAGGGGGGCTATTACTTGCACACAATCCATTTCTATGCTCCCCACAGAACTTTCCCCTTGTGGTATTGGTTTGTTATGCTTCTTATATCATGTGTTCTCTATAAAACTAGTAGCATATGAACCACCAAGCATAATACATCTATTTTATATACTCTTCATGGTCACCCTACAACCTAGTTTGTAGTGTCAGCGATTGATGAGCATAATGTATGGTTCCTAGCATAACACAATTTTCTATCACTAGAACCATACCTATGATTCATTTCTATCAACACACCACTGAAAAATTTCCACTTGTTCTATTTTCCATCTTCTCTCTTTCCCTTATTACGTTTGTTTCATGTTGTGTATATTTTTTTATGTGTTTGTTTTTGCATGTGACATACTTGTTTCTAAGTTTTATGATTTTGTTAATGTATCTATTTTGTAGGATGTTATATTTCTAATGCTTGTTAATTTTATGATAATGTTATCTTATAATCCATTTATTCTAGTATAGATTTTTTCTTTGGGGACATGTTCATGCCACTCAAAGAAGTTTGCATCCTCTATAGTATCCTTTGATATGTGTTACTTTTCAGTATTTATTGTATTTTCTTTAGCTTACTATTCAATAGATCATACACCCACTAAAGTGTGGGAATATATAACTTCAAAAAAAAATACCTTTGTAATTTCACATATTCTATGCTCACTTTGGTGTGTTAATTTGTATTTTCCAAATACTAATATGTTAGCACTATTTTTATGTAACATTCTAAATCCACATGTCATGCTAAGCTTGTTGAGCCTTTGATTGGTCTGACTTTTCTAAATGCTAGTGCTACATGTGAGTTTTTGTGCATGATGTGCTGACATCCCATGACAATACATACCTCCAATGACTATTTTGAGCATTTTATTCTCCTCTCCTAGGTTTAGTGCATGAAATATAATCACCCTATACAAATTTTGAATGATTACCCTTTCTCTTGGATCCTCTTTGACTTAATTTTTTAATGACTATACACACATTCTCTCAATTCAAAGTCTAATACACACTCACAACACTCTCAAACTACCAAAAAGATACAACTATCTCCATTGTTAAATTTTCAAATATCTTACTAGTCTACTTGCATGTGAAAGCTCTTATTCAACCCACTACATTCAAAGATATTTGGAAGCATTTACTATAGATTAGAATTGATCACATTCATTATTTAGAGGTGATTTTATTGCATACTTTTTCCAATCTCTTCTCTTTGTTTTTTTTTTTCCATTTTTTTTTCGATGTTAATAGCATTGGTATCTTGGACTATTCTCATTTCATTGTGTGTTGCCTCTTATTTGGCATAAATTTATTCATATACATTTCTATGGAGGTCGATAGACCAAAACATGGATTTGACTAGGGTAAATTTGTTGAAATGCACAAGACAACTGAGAGGGGGGGTGAATCAATTGTATCAAATTTCTTTACTTCTATCCTTAAGTAATTCCACTTTAATCTAGTTTGTTATAAAGTGTAAACATTAAATGAAAATAACAGAAAGCAAACACTAGAGACACCAGATTTATGTGGAAAACCCAATGAGGGAAAAACCATGGTGAGGATTAGCTCACAATATAGTAATACTGCAATACTGGATACAAAGGCTCACTGCCCAAATACAAAGGCTCAATGTATACAATAAGACTCACTATCTAGAACGAGGCTCACTACCTACATAAAAAGAAAAGATAAATAAAGATCCACCACAAAAGGTTCCACACATTCATAGCTTGATCAAAATATTGTAGACACCATCAGTTCACTGCTTTTAGGAATATAGCACATCAAAGTAATGTTGTCTTGATTCGCTCTTACACACTCTGCTTTTCACACTTGTTCACACACTTCACTTCCTTGCTCTATTACATACATCAATTTGCAAGATCTTGACTTTCTTTTATACCATCTTCAACCCTAGAAGCATTCTCCAAGGTTGGCTACTCAACATTCCCATGGTGGATAAGAATGAGAGAGGACCAATTACACATTTAATTAGGACGCTTCCTTAATTCGATGCAAATCTTTATGTAACATGTAGACACTAGGTCAGGCAAACCTAATGAAAACACCAATGATCTTTGAAGTATGCACATCTCTAGCAAGATGATAACATGTGGATCACTCAACATGCTTCACCAAAAATTTTACCATCTCTAAGTAACCTTTAGGTTCATCTGCAACAACTGCAATAATCTTCAAACATAGAATATTCTTCAACAATCCAACAAGACCAACTAGAAACACATAGGAGCTCTAGAGCAAGTCTTTCAGAGCACCCAATCACAAGCATGTTTGTCATAACATAGAAACCAATAGTATGAATCATCTCCCAGATCCACAAGATTTGAAACAAAACATCAGAGAACTATGGAGCTAAAACATTTCTCCCAATCCATAAACAAATAGTTTGGTCAAACTGGTTCACACACCGATGGACATATCTTTCATTCTCCATCAATCCAGAAGCTAAAACTTGGGATTTATTATCCATTAAAGCTCATGAACAATACCATAGATCCACATAGGAATAGGATCAACACATAAAAAATTTAGAGCACACTGAGAACACATACCCAACACTGCCTTCATTATTTCTTAAATTTTCTCAAAAGAATTTGGCAAAAACACAACTACAACTTCATAAATATAGCTCCATGTACTCTAAGAACTTCTACAGAATCTCAACTATACAAGTACCATCTATAATCAACCTGAACTATGTTGACATCAATAAAAACATTAATGACAACACCACCATACACATCCATACTTGCAAAAATCTCCCCCTTTGTCATTAATGGCAACACATGATGTGAAAAAGCATCAAAGACAACATACACAATCTCCTTCTTCTTCTTCTCTCTTCTTCTTGCAAGACTCTTTCTCCCTTTTTAGATTTTTCACATGACTTTCTCTCCCCCTTTGACATCAATGACAAAGGAAATTTTGCATGAAAAATATTGCCATATAAAGCTCTGATCACTCCCCCTTAGGAGTGCACCCACATCACATACTATAACAATGCATCTCTCTACCCCCCCTGAGGAGTAGTCCACAATCATCAATCCAGATCAAGAGAATGTGTGAATCCATTGGACTGATGCACCTCCATGTGCACTTAGTTCAAGGAAGGAGGGGTAGTAGCCCATAACTTCCCCCTGAGATACTCAAAAATATCCTTCAGAAGGGCCTTAGTGAATATGTCATCAATTTGTTCCTTGGTAGGTACATATTCAAGTCTAACTTCATTCTGCAACACCTTCTCCCTCAAAAAGTGATATATGATAGATATGTGCTTTGTCCTAGAATGAATTACCGGATTCTTTGAAATGTTTATAGCACTTGTATTGTCACAAAAATATAGAGATAGGCTCATCACATGTCACACCTATGTCCTTCAAGGTTTTCTTCATCCAAAGTACCTATGTACAATAGGATGCTACTACAATATACTCAGCTTCTGCAGTGGATAAAGAAACTGAATCCTATTTCTTACTCAACCATGAAATCAATCTTCCTCCAAGGAAGAATACACCACCACTTGTACTCTTTTGGTCATCTACACAACCAACCCAATCTGCATCAGTGTAGGAATTCAATGTGAAATCATTATCCTTTGGATACCATAGTCCATAATCTAGAGTTCCCTTAAGATATATGAATATCCTCTTCACAGTTGTAACATGTGCTTCCTTAGGTTCTTCTTGAAATCTTTCAACTAAAAATATTGCATGCATGATATCCGGTCTAGTAGCAGTAAGATATAACAATCCACCAATCATAGATCTGTACATGCTTTGATCAACTTTTGAGATTCATCATCATTACTCAACTTACATCCGGTTACCATAGCGGTACAAACAAGTTTGGAGTCATCCATTCAAAAATTCCTTAGCATACTTCATCATCTTCATTTAGCTTATTCCTGAATACCCATTTTGAACCAATTACATTCTTGTTCATAGGTCTAGGGACTAGTTCCCATGTCTCATTCTTCTCTATCTTTTGCAGTTCCTCTTTCATTGCTCTAACCCAACTCTCATCATTACATGCTTCACTCATAGTCTTAGGTTCTATTTTAGAAAGTAAACACAAGTTTACCTCAACCACTTTACTTCTTGTCTCTACACCTTCACTTATGTCTCCAATTATCCGTTCCTCTGGATGATTTCTCATACATATTTAGGAGTCTTAGGTGCAAGTTCCAGAATTTCCTCTTCATCGCTTTGTTCTTTCTCTTCATTTTCTTCTTCTTGCACATGCTCATAGATAGGATCATCCGATTCAACTTCATTTATCTCAACTGGTCTATACATAGCTTCATCAACCTTTACATTAGCACTTTCAACTATTTTCCTCAGTCTTTTATTAAACCATCTATATGCCTTATTGTTATTTCAATATCCAAGAAATATTCCTTCATCACATCTAGCAGATCAAACTTTCCAAGATTCTCATCATCTCTTTTAATGTAACATTTCCTTCCAAACACTTTAAAGTATTTAATAGTAGGAGTCTTACCTATCCATAACTCATAAGGAGTATTAGTGTTGTTACCTCTGATCTGAACTCTATTAAGAATGTAGACAACACTGTGGATTGCTTCTCTCTAGTACACATTAGGGACATTCGCTTCTTTCATCATAGTTCTGGCAGCCACTTGAATAGTCTGGTTCTTCCTTTCCATAACTCTATTCTACTGAGGGGTTCTAGGTGCAGAATAATGTCTCTTTATGCCAAGTTCTTCACATAATGCATTAAACTCACCAGAAGTGAATTCTTCACCTTTATTAGACCTTAAACATTTTATTCTTAGGTTTACATCATTCTCTACTCTTGCCTTGAATACCTTGAATCTATCAAGAGCTCGAGCTTTCTCTCTAAGGAAAGTAACTCATGTCATCCTAGAGTAATCATCAATCAAGAGCATAAAGTACCTGTCCCCATTAAGGCTTCTGATTCTTGTAGGACCATAAAGGTCTGTATGAACTAGTTATAGTATTCTGGTAGATGATTGTTCTTTTCCTTTAAATTGCTTCTTGTTTGTTTTCCTAACTGACAACTTCTACAAATTGAATTTGAGGGTCTTGTGATTCTAGGTAGATCTCTAACAACTTCCTTAGCACTGATCCTGATCAGATTTTTAAAATTTACATGTCCCATCCTCTGGTGCCACAACCAACTTTCATTAATTTGTGAAACAAAAAACTGACCATCACCACTCTTAAGCTGATAGATGTTTTCGTGAGTTCTTCTTCCTACTGCTACCATAGTTTCAGATCCTTTTCTGATCTCACAGGTGTTATGGGTGAACCCACAAAAGTGGTTTACAATTTGAGTGAGGAAGGAAAACTTCCAAAAAACTCACCCCTGGTTCGAGCGAACCCCTTTTTGGTTCGTTCGAACCTTGAGTTCGCTCGAACCCCTCAAAATGATTTTTTTTTGCATGGGAGGGTTCGAGCAAACCCCTTTGCATGTGGAACCTACATTTCCCATTCTGGAAAGGGGGTTTGCTCAAACCCTGGTTCAAGCGAAGGGGGGTTCGAGCGAACCCCCCTTTTCCCACCTTCCCACCCTTTGACACAAAATATGTCCAGATATTTGCCCTTTGAAACTTGGGTTGAGGATGAAAAATGGAGGAAACTTCACAGACCCAAATGGAAGATGGTAGTCCTCATAACAAGCTATCCAACGAATATAATTTTAATATGATTTGGTTTTATTATGTATGTGTTTTTTTAGTTTTATTAAACATAAGTTTTTCACCAAAAATCAAGCTCTTTGTTCTACACATGTGGAAAAATAGAATATTATCAAAATAAGATTGTAAAAAATATGTTCAGTCTGGGTATTGATGTCCTTGATCCATTAAAAAATAAAATTGAACTTCAATACATAAAGAAAAAGTTATGTCGTATCTAGTCCACCTATGTCTGAATTGTAATTGGTTTGACTTCAAAACTTGATTCAAGAAAAAATATTCAATAAAACACTATAAAATCAAATGAAAGTGCTAGATATCATAGTTACAAATCTAAATTCGATTTTTTTTTAATTTTATCCTTCATACAAAAAAAGTTATGTTGTATACAATGAGTGTCACTCCTTAAAAATGCTAATTCTTTTTAAAAACTAGTTTTCGAAGGAGATGGAAAAATAAGTGCAATCTGATTCCAAAAAAAATGAAAAAAATATATTTAGAATTTATAGACAAAATGTCACAAATCACTAGTTTTCATCATCTTCAAACTCCTCACGGTTTAGCCGCTATAGGAGCCTGAAAATGAAGATTTAGTTAAAAAAAAAATTTTGGTGTCCAGTTTGCCCAAAAATTGTAAACCAGTATTGTGGGATCACCCTTATCCTAATACACAAGCTTAGAACCTTTTCTACACATTTTTCCAACACTTAAGAGATTATGCCTTAAACCATTAACATAATAGACATCGTTAGTACTATGTTTTCCATCAAAACTAATTATTCCTTTACCAACAATCTTAGCACCAGAGTCATCTCCAAACATAACTATTCCTCCATCATACTTATCAAGTTTAGTGAACTTATTCTTATCTCTAGTCATGTGATTTGAACACCCACTGTCAATTACCCAAAAGACTTCATCCTGTCTAGCATGAAAAGAAGTTACCAGAGTACCTTCTATCTCATCCTTCTTGCTCTCTGGACCATATTCCTTTGCACTTTTTCCATGGTTAGAAGATACAACTTTACTTTCCAGGGCTAGAATAAACATTCATATTTATCCTCCTCAAAATCAGACTCATCATTAGAAATTTTTGCATCTTCTGTGACATAATACAATTTCTTGAACTTCATATCCTTCTTATCTCTGTAATTCTTATTATCATTTTTATTCTTCTTGTGCGTATCTCTATTAGGACATCTTGACATAATGACCAATATTTCCACAACTGAAACACATAAAGGGCAACAAACCATTGCATTTACCAGTACCTTTCTTCAAATTCCTTGTAAAGTTTGCTTCCAATTCTTCTGAACCATCATCATCTGAGTCATCTCCTATCTTCATTGCTTTAAAGGTTGTTTCAATTTTCTCCTTATTTCTTGCAAATTTTCTCATCTCAAATGCAATCAAGATACCAAATAGGTGCTCCTTAGTAAATACCTTTAGATCATATGATTCTTCAATAGCAGAGACTTTCTCACTGTAATTCTTCGATAGGGTCATCAAGATCTTCTCAATTATATCTTCATCTGACATGGTACCACTTTGATTCTTGATTTCATTTTCTAAAAGTTCAACTCTCTGATAATAGCTTGCAATAGCTTCACCCTCTTCCATTCTCAAGTTCTCAAATTTTTACATAGCTATTAGCTTCCTTGACAATTTTAGTCTATCATATCCTTCATAAGTGTCTTTCAATTTTTCCCATACTTCATGAGCAGTGCCTAAAGAAATAAATTTTGTGCTTTTAGTTCTAGATATAACATTGAAGATAGTATACCTTGTTTTTTCATTCTCCTCATAAGCCACAATCTCATATGCAGAGGAAGGACCAGCAGATGGTGCTACATACTTTCTCTCCACAACTTTCCAAGTCTTGAAACCAAGAGAAACCAGATAACCTCTCATCTATTCTTTCTAGTCACTTTAATCAACTCCATCAAAAATAAGGATTTTTTAACTTGTGTGCCATCTGATCTACCTCAAGTGCTTAAGCTTTTCATCGAGGAACCTTGCTCTGATACCAATTTTTGAGATGCACAAGATAACTAAGAGAAGGGTGTAAATCAGTTGTATCACTTTTCTTTACTTCTAACCTTAAGTAATTCCACTTTAATCCAATTTGTTATAAAGTGTAAACATTAAATGCAAATAATAGAAAGAAAACACTAGAGACACCAAATTTACGTGGACAACCCAATGACGGAAAAACCACGGTGAGGATTAGCTCACAATATATTAATAATGCAATACTGGATATAAAGGCTCATTGTCAGAAGGCTCGCTGCCCAGATACAAAGGCTCACTACCTACAATAGGACTCACTATCTAGAAGGAGGCTCATTGCCTACAGAAAAAGAAAAGATAAATAAAGATCCACCACAAAAGGTTCCACACATTCACAAATTTATCAAAAGATTGTAGACACCATCAGCTCACTGCTTTCAGGAATCTAACACATCAAAGTACTACTGCCTTGATTCACTCTTACACACTCTGCTTTTCACACTTGTTCACATAGTTCACTTCCTTGTTCTCTTGCATACATGAATTCACAAGATCTTGACATGCTTTTATACCATCTTCAACCCTAGAAGCATTCTCCAAGGTCGACTAAAAATCCAAAATTAGGTCAGCTACTCAACATTCTCGTGGTGGATAAGAATGAGAGAGGACCAATTACACATTTAATTAGGACCCAAACAACATCTTGGATCAAACACATGCTTCCTTAATTTGATGCAAATATTTCTGTAACATGTAGACACCAAGTCGACCAAACCTAATAAAAACACCAATGATCTTTGAAGTATGTGCATCTCTAGCAAGATGATCACATGTGGATCACTCAACATGCTTCACCAAACATTTTACCATCTCTAAGAAAACTTTTGGTTCATCCGCAACAACTGCAACAATCTTCAAACATAGAATATTCTTCAATAGTCCAATCGGGCCAACCAACAAAATACAGGAGCTCTGGAGATAGTCTTCCGAAGTGCCCAATCACAAGCACGTTTGTTAGAACACATAAACCAATAATGTGAATAATCTCCCATATCCACAAGATCTGAAATAAAACATCGAAAAGCTGCAGAGCTAAAACATTTCTCTCAGCCCACAAACAAATAGTTCTATCAAACCTGTTCACACACCGGTGAACACATCTTTCATTCTCCATCGATCCGAAAGATAAATATTAGGATGTATTATCCATTGAAGCTCATGAACAATACCACAAATCCAAACAAGCATAGGATCAACACATAAGAACTGTAGAGCACAATACCGGAGCACACTTAGAACACACACCCAACACTACCTTCATTATTTCTTAAATTTTCTCAAAAGCATTTGGCAAAAACACAACTACAACTTGATAAATATAGCTCCATGTACTCTAAGCACTTCTATAGAATCTCAACTATGTACAAGTACCATCTGCAATCAACCTAAACTGTGCTAACATCAATGACAACATTAATGACAACACCACCATACACATCCATACTTGCAACAAAATCCCCAAACAACAACGACCATTTGAACATTTTCCTCTCTTTAGATTTTGGAGGTTCGTATTTACAAAAAGGTGTTAAACTCAAAAGTTATTTGGTGAGATAATTTTCCTCTATTCTTTTCTTCATTTATTTATTTATTTCTTTAGTGTAATTATTTCTTATTTAGTTTATTAATTATATCCATTATTTAGTGGAAAGTAACTCATGCCATCCTAGAGTAACCATCAATCAAGAGCATAAAGTACCTGTCCCCATTAAGGCTTTCGATTCTTGTAGGACCATAAAGATCTGTATGAACTAGTTCCAGCATTCCGGTAGATTATTGTTCTTTTCCTTTAAACTTCTTCTTGTTTGTTTTCCCAACTGACAACTTCTACAAATTGAATTTGAAGGCCTTGTGATTTTAGGTAGATCTTTGACAACTTCCTTAGAACTAATCCTGATCAGATTGTCAAAATTTGCATGTCCCATCCTCCAGTGCCACAACCAACTTTCATTAATCCGTGAAATAAAACACTGACCATCACCACTCTTAAGTTGATAGATGTTTTTGTGAGTTCTTCTTCTTGCTGATACCATAGATTCTGATCCTTTTCTGATCTCACATGTGTTATCCTAAAACACAAGCTTAAAAACTTTGCTACACATTTTTCCAACACTTAAGAGATTATGCCTTAAACCATTAACATAATAGACATTGTTAGTACTATGTTTTCCATCAAAACTAATTATTCCTTTACCAACAATCTTAGCACCAGAGTCATCTCCAAACATAACTATTCCTCCATCATACTTTTCATGTTTAGTGAACTTACTCTTATCTCCAGTCATGCGATTTGAACACCCACTGTCAATTACCCAAAAGTATTCATCCTGTCTAGCATTAAAAGCAATTACCAGAGTACCTTCTATCTCATCCTTCTTGCTCTCTAGACCATATTCCTTTGCACTTCTTCCATGGTTAGTAGATACAACGTTACTTTCCAAGGCTAGAATAAACATTCATCTTTATCCTCCTCAAAATCAGACTCATCATTAGAAATTTTTGCATCTTCTTTGAGATAATACAATTTCGTGAACTTCATATCCTTCTTATCTCTGTAATTGTTATTATCATTTTTATTCTTCTTGTGTGTAGCTCTATTAGGAAATCTTGAGGCATAATGACCAATATTTCCACAAATGAAACACTTAAAGGGAAACATACCTTTGTATTTACTAGTACCTTTCTTCAATTTCCTTGTGAAGTTTGCTTCCAACTCTTCTGAACCATCATCATCTGAGTCATCTCCTATAGTCATTGCTTTAAAGGTTTTTTCAGTTTTCTCCTTATTTATTTCAAATTTTCTCATCTCGAATGCAATCAAGATACCAAATAGGTGCTCCTTAGTAAATACCTTTGCATCATATGATTCTTGAATAGCAGAGAATTTGTCACTATAATTCTCTAGTAGGGTCATTAAGATCTTCTCAATTATATCTTCATCTGACATGGTACCACCTTGATTCTTGATCTCATTTTCAACAAGTGCAACTCTCTGATAATAGCTTGCAATAGCTTCACCCTCTTCCATTCTCAAGTTCTCAAATTTTCACTTAGCTATTAGCTTCCTTGACAATTTTACTCTATCATTTCGTTCAAAATGTATTTCAATTTTTTTCATACTTCATGAGCAATGCCTAAAGAAATAAATTTTGTGCTTTCAGTTCTAGATATAGCATTGAAGATAGTATACCTTGCCTTTTCATTCTCATCATAAGCCACAATCTCATCTGCAGAGGAAGGACCAGCAAATGGTGCTACATACTTTGTCTCCACAACTTTCCAAGTCTTAAAACCAAGAGAAACTAGATAACCTCTCATATGTTCTTTCGAGTCACTGTAATCAACTCCATCAAAAATAAGGATTTGTAACTTGTGTGCCATCTGATCTACCTCAAGTGGTTAAGCTTTTCACCAAGGAACTTGGCTCTAATACCACTTTTTGAAATGCACAAGATAACTGAGAGGAGCGGGTGAATCAATTGTATCAAATTTCTTTACTTCTAACCTTAAGCAATTCCACTTTAATCCAATTTGTTATAAAGTGTAAACATTAAATGCAAATAATAGAAAGCAAACACTAGAGACACCAGATTTACATGGAAAACCTAATGAGGGAAAACCCACGGCGAGGATTAGCTCATAATATATTAATAATGCAATATTGGATACAAAGGCTCATTGTTAGAAGCCTTGCTACCCAAATACAAAGGCTTGATACCTACAATAGGACTCACTGTCCAGAAGGAGGCTCACTACCTACAAAAAAAGAAAAGATAAATAAAGACCCACCACAAAAGGTTCCACACATTCACAACTTTATCAGAAGATTGTAGACACCATCGGCTCACTACTTTCAGGAATCTAACAAATCAAAGTACTACTGCCTTGATTCACTCTTACAGACTCTGCTTTTTGCACTTGTTCACACACTTCACTTCCTTGTTCTCTTGCATACATCAATTCACAAGATCTTGAATTTCTTTTATACCATCTTCAACCCTAGAAGAATTCTCCAAGGTCGGATAAATATCCAAAATTAGGTTAGCTATGCAACATTCTCGTGGTGGATAAGTATGATATAGGACCAATTACACATTTAATTAGGACCCAAACAACATCTTGGATCAAACACACGCTTCCTTAATTTGATGCAAATCTTTATGTAACGTGTAGACACCAAGTCGGCCAAACCTAATGAAAACACCAATGATATTTGAATTATGCGCATCTCTAGCAAGATGATCACATGTGGATCACTCAACATGCTTCACCAAACATTTTACCATCTCTAAGAAACCTTCAGGTTCATCTGCAACAACTTCAACAATCTTAAAACATAGAATATTCTTCAACAGTCCAACCCGGCCAACAAGCAACATATAGGAGCTCTGGAGCAACTCTTTTGAAGCGTCCAATCACAAGCACATTTTTAGGAACATAGAAACCAATAGTATGAATCATCTCCCATATCCACTAGATCTAAAACAAAACATCAGACAACTGCAGAGCCAAAACATTTCTCTCAACCCACAAACAAATAGTTCTATCAAACCAATTCACACACCGATGAACACATCTTTCATTCTCCATCGATCCAAAAGCTAAATATTAGGATGTATTATCCATTGAAGCTCATGAATAATACCACAGATCCACATAGGCATAGGATCAACACATAAGAAATGTAGAGCACAATACCGAAGCACACTTAGAACACACACCCAACACTACCTTCATTATTTCTTAAATTTTCTCAAAAGCATTTGGTAAAAACACAACTACAACTTCATAAATATAGCTCCATGTGCTCTTAGCACTTTTATGGAATCTCAACTATATACAAGTACCATCTGCAATCAACCTAAACTATGTTAACATCAATGACAACATTAATGACAACACCACCATACACATCCGTACTTGCAACAAAATCCCCAAACAACAGTGACCATTTGAATATTTTCCTCTCTTTAGATTTTGGAGGTTTCCATTTACAAAAAGGTGTTAAACTCAAAACTTACTTGGTGACATACTTTTCCTCTATTCTTCTCTTCATTTTTTGATTTTATTGCTTTAGTGTAATTATTTCTTATTTAGTTTATTAATTATATATTTGTTAATTATTCTACTTTAACTCATGTCATCGTAGAGTAACCATCAATCAAGAGCATAAAGTACCTATCCCCATTAAGGCTTCAGATTCTTGTAGGACCATAATGGTCTGTATGAACTAGTTCCAACATTTCGATAGATGATTGTTCTTTTCCTTTAAACTGCTTCTTGTTTGTTTTCCCAATTGACAACTTCTACAAATTAAATTTCAAGGCCTTGTGATTTTAGGTAGATCTCTGACAACTTCCTTAGAATTGATCCTGATCAAATTGTCAAAATTTACATGTCCCATCCTTCGGTGCCACAACCAACTTTCATTAATCTATGAAATAAAACACTAATCATCACCACTCTTAAGTTGATAGATGTTTTCATGAGTTCTTCTTCCCGCCACTCTCATAGTTTCAGATCCTTTTCTGATCTCACATGTGTTGTCCTAAAACACAAGCTTAAAAACTTTGCTACATATTTTTCCAACACTTAAGAGATTATGCCTTAAACCATTAACATAATAGACATTGTCAGTACTATGTTTTCCATCAAAACTAATTATTCCTTTACCAACAATCTTAGCACCAAAGTCATCTCCAAACATAACTATTCCTCCATCAGACTTTTCATGTTTAGTGAACTTACTCTTATCTCCAGTCATGTGATTTGAACACCCACTGTCAGTTACCCAAAAGTCTTCATCCTGTCTAGCATGAAAAGCAGTTACCAGAGTACCTTCTATATCATCCTTCTTTCTCTCCAGACCAGATTCCTTTGCACTTCTTCCATGGTTAGCAAATACAAATTTAATTTCCAGGGCTAGAATAAACATTCAACTTTATCCTCCTCAAAATCAGACTCATCATCAAAACATTTTGCATCTTCTTTGACATAATACAATTTCTTGAACTTCATATCCTTCTTATCTCTATAATTCTTATTATCATTTTTATTCTTCTTGTGTGTAGCTCTATTAGGACATCTTGAGGCATAATGACCAATATTTCAACAAATGAAACACTTAAAGGGCAACATACATTTGTATTTACTAGTACCTTTCTTCAATTTCCTTGTGAAGTTTGCTTCCAACTCTTTTGAACCATCATCATCCGAGTCATCTCCTATCTTCATTTCTTTAAAGGTTGTTTCGGTTTTCTCCTTATTTCTTGCAAATTTTCATATCACGAATGCAATCAAGATACCAAATAGGTACTCCTTAGTAAATACCTTTGGATCATATGATTCTTCAATCGCAGAGAATTTGTCACTGTAATTCTCTGGTAGGGTCAAGAAGATCTTCTCAGCTATATCTTCATCTGACATGGTACCACCTTGATTCTTGATCTTATTTTCTACAAGTTTAACTCTCTGATAATAGCTTGCAATAGCTTCACCCTCTTCCATTCTCAAGTTCTCAAATTTTCGCCTAGCTATTAGCTTCCTTGACAATTTTACTCTATCATTTCCTTCATAAATGTCTTTCAATTTTTCCCATACTTCATGAGCAGTGCCAAAAGAAATAATTTTGTCCTTTCAATTCTAGATATAGCATTAAAGGTAGTATACCTTGCCTTTTCATTGTCCTCATAAGCCGCAATGTCATCTACAGAGCAAGGACCATCAAATGGTGCTACATACTTTGTCTCCACAACTTTGCAAGTCTTGAAACCAAGAGAAACTGGAAAACCTCTCATTTGTTATTTCTAGTCACTTTAATCAACTCCATCAAAAATAAGGATTTTTAACTTGTGTGCCATTTGATCTACCTCAAGTGGTTAAGCTTTACACCGAGGAACCTAGCTGTAATACCAATTTTTGAAATGCACAAGATAACTAAGAGGAGGGGGTGAATCAATTGTATCAATTTTTTTTCCTTCTAACCTTAAGTAATTCCACTTTAATCTAGTTTGTTATAAAGTGAAAACATTAAATGCAAATAATAGAAAGAAAACACTAGAGACACCAGATTTACATGGAAAACCCAATGAGGGAAAGACCACGGTGAGGATTAGCTCACAATATATTAATAATGCAATACCTGATACAAAGGCTCATTGTCAGAAGGCTCGCTACCTAGATACAAAGGCTCACTGCATACAATAGGACTCACTATCTAGAAGGAGGCTCACTGCCTACAAAAAAAGGAAAGATAAATAAAGATCCACCATAAAAGGTTCCACACATTCACAACTTTATCAAAATATTGTAGACACCATCAACTCACTGCTTTCAAGAATCTAACACATAAAAGTACTACTTCCTTGATTCGCTCTTACACACTCTATTTTTTGCACTTGTTCACACACTTCACTTCCTTGTTCTCTTGCATACATCAATTCACAAGATCTTGACTTGCTTTTATACCATATTCAACCCTAGAAGCATTCTCCAAGGTCGGCTAAACATCCAAAATTAGGTCGGCTATGAAACATGCTCATGGTGGATAAGAATGAGAGAGAACCAATTACACATTGAATTAGGACCCAAACAACATCTTGGATCAAACACACGCTTCCTTAATTCGATGCAAATCTGTATGTAACATGTAGACACCAGGTCGACCAAACCTAATGAAAACACCAATGATCTTTGAAGTATGTGCATCTCTAGCAAGATGATCACATGTGGATCACTCAACATGCTTCACCAAACATTTTACCATATCTAAGAAACCTTTGGGTTCATCCGCAGCAACTGCAAAAATCTTAAAACATAGAATATTCTTCAACAGTCCAACCCGGCCAACAAGCAACATATAGGAGCTCTGGAGCAACTCTTTTGAAGCGCCCAATCACAAGCACATTTTTAGGAACATAGAAACCAATAGTATGAATCATCTCCCATATCCACTAGATCTGAAACAAAACATCAGACAACTGCAGAGCCAAAACATTTCTCTCAGCCCACAAACAAATAGTTCTATCAAACCAATTCACACATCGATGAACACATCTTTCATTCTCCATCGATCCAAAAGCTAAATATTAGGATGTATTATCCATTGAAGCTCATGAATAATACCACAGATCCACATAGGCATAGGATCAACAAATAAGAAATGTAGAGCACAATACCGAAGCACACTTAGAACACACACCCAACACTACCTTCATTATTTCTTAAATTTTCTCAAAAGCATTTGGTAAAAACACAACTACAACTTCATAAATATAGCTCCATGTACTCTAAGCACTTTTATGGAATCTCAACTATATACAAGTACCATCTGCAATCAACCTAAACTATGTTAACATCAATGACAACATTAATGACAACACCACCATACACATCCATACTTGCAACAAAATCCCCAAACAAAAGTGACCATTTGAATATTTTCCTCTCTTTAGATTTTGGAGGTTTGCATTTTACAAAAAGGTGTTAAACTCAAAACTTATTTGGTGACATACTTTTCCTCTATTCTTCTCTTCATTTTTTGATTTTATTGCTTTAGTGTAATTATTTCTTATTTAGTTTATTAATTATATATTTGTTAATTATTCTACTTTAACTCATGTCATCGTAGAGTAACCATCAATCAAGAGCATAAAGTACCTATCCCCATTAAGGCTTCAGATTCTTGTAGGACCATAATGGTCTGTATGAACTAGTTCCAACATTTTGATAGATGATTGTTCTTTTCCTTTAAATTGCTTCTCGTTTGTTTTCCCAACTGACAACTTCTACAAATTAAATTTCAAGGCCTTGTGATTTTAGGTAGATCTCTGACAACTTCCTTAGAACTGATCCTGATCAAATTGTCAAAATTTACATGTCCCATCCTTCGGTGCCACAACCAACTTTCATCAATCTGTGAAGCAAAACACTGACCATCACCACTCTTAAGCTGATAGATGTTTTCATGAGCTCTTCTTCCTGCTGCTACCATAGTTTCAGATCCTTTTTTGATCTCACAGGTGTTATCCTAAAACACAAGCTTAAAACCTTTTCTACACATTTGTCCAACACTTAAGAGATTATGCCTTAAACCATTAACATAATAGACATCGTCAGTACTATGTTTTCCATCAACACTAATTATTCCTTTACCAACAATCTTAGCACCAAAGTCATCTCCAAACATAACTATTCCTCCATCATACTTTTCAAGTTTAGTGAACTTACTCTTATCTCCAGTCATGTGATTTGAACACCCACTTTTAATTATCCAAAAGTCTTCATCCTGTCCAGCATGAAAAGCAGTTACCAGAGTACCTTCTATCTCATCCTTCTTGCTCTCTGGACCAGATTCCTTTGCACTTCTTCCATGGTTAGTAGATACAACTTTACTAAATCCAAGGCTAGAATAAACATTCATCTTTATCCTCCTCAAAATGAGACTCATCATTAGAATTTTTTGCATCTTCTTTGAGATAATACAATTTCTTGAACTTCATATCCTTCTTATCTCTGTAATTGTTATTATCATTTTTATTCTTCTTGTGTGTAGCTCTATTAGGACATCTTGAGGCATAATGACCAATATTTCCACAACTGAAACACTTAAAGGGAAACATACCTTTGTATTTACCAATACCTTTCTTTGATTTCCTTGTGAAGTTTGCTTCCAACTCTTCTAAACCATCATCATCCGAGTCATCTCCTATCTTCATTGCTTTAAAGGTTGTTTCAGTTTTCTCCTTATTTCTTGCAAATTTTCTCATCTCAAATGTAATGAAGATACCAAATAGGTGATCCTTAGTAAATACCTTTGGATCATTTGATTCTTAAATAGCAGAGACTTTTTCACTACAATTCTCTGGTAGGGTCATCAAGATCTTCTCAATTATATCTTCATCTGACATGGTACCACCTTGTTTATTGATCTCATTTTTGACAAGTTCAACTCTCTGATAATAGCTTACAATAGCTTCACCCTCTTCCATTCTCAAGTTCTCAAATTTTCGCTTAGCTATTAGCTTCCTTGACAAATTTATTCTATCATTTCCTTCATAAATGTCTTTCAATTTTTCCCATACTTCATGAGCAGTGCCTAAAGAAATAAATTTTGTCCTTTTAGTTCTAGATATATCACTGAAGATAGTATACCTTGCCTTTTCATTCTCATCATAAGCTACAATCTCATCTGCAGAGGAAGGACCAGTAGATGGTGCTACATACTTTGTCTCCACAAATTTCGAAGTCTTAAAACCAAGGGAAACCAGATAACCTCTCATCTGTTCTTTCTAGTCACTGTAATCAACTCCATCAAAAATAAGGATTTGTAACTTGTGTGCCATCTGATCTACCTCAAGTGCTTAAGCTTTTCACTGAGGAACCTGGCTCTGATACCAATTTTTGAAATGAACAAGATAACTGAGAGGAGGGGGTGAATCAGTTGTATCAAATTTCTTTACGTCTAACCTTAAGTAATTCCACTTTAATCTAGTTTGTTATAAAGTGTAAACATTAAATGCAAATAATAGAAAGCAAACACTAGAGACACCAGATTTACATGGAAAACCCAATGAGGGAAAAACCACGGTGAGGATTAGCTCACAATATATTAATAATGCAATACTAGATACAAAGGCTCATTGTCAGAAGGCTCACTGCCTACAATAGGACTCACTGTCCAGAAGGAGGCTCACTGCCTACAGAAAAAGAAAAGATAAATAAAGATCCACCATAAAAGGTTCCACACATTCACAACTTTATCAGAAGATTGTAGACACCATCAGCTCACTACTTTCAGGAATCTAACACATCAAAGTACTACTGCCTTGATTTGCTCTTACATACTCTACTTTTCACACTTTTTCGCACACTTCACTTCCTTGTTCTCTTGCATACATCAATTTGCAAGATCTTGACTTGATTTTATACCATCTTCAACCCTAGAAGCATTCTCCAAGGTCGGCTAAACATCCAAAATTAGGTCGGCTACGCAACATTCTCGTGGTGGATAAGAATGAGAGAGAACCAATTACACATTTAATTAGGACCCAAACAACATCTTGGATGAAACACGCGCTTCCTTAATTTGATGCAAATCTTTATGTAACGTTTAGAGACTAGGTCAACCAAACCTAATGAAAACACCAATGATCTTTGAAGTACATGCATCTCTAGCAAAATGATCACATGTGGATCACTCAACACGCTTCACCAAATATTTTACCATCTCTAAGAAACCTTCAGGTTCATCCGTAACAACTGCAACAATCTTCAAACATAGAATATTCTTCAAAAGTCCAATCGGGCCAACCAACAACACATAGGAGCTCTCGAGAAAGTCTTCTGAAGCGCCCAATCACAAGCACGTTTGTCAAAACACATAAACCAATATTATGAATCATCTCCCATATCCACAAGATCTGAAACAAAACATCAAAGAACTGCAGAGCCAAAACATTTCTCCTAGCACACAAACAAATATTTTTATCAAACCAGTTCACACACCGGTGAACACATCTTTCATTCTCCATCGATCCAGAAGCTAAAAATTAGGATGTATTATCCATTGAAGCTCATGAAAAATACCACAGATCGACTCAGGCATAGGATCAACAAATAAGAAATGTAGAGCACAATACCAAAGCACACTTAGAACACACACCCAACACTGCCTTCATTATTTCTTAAATTTTCTCAAAAGAATTTGGCAAAAACACAACTACAACTTCATAAATATAGCTCCATGTACTCTAAGCACTTCTACGGAATCTCAACTATGTACAAGTACCATCTACAATCAACCTAAACTTTGTTAACATCAATAACAATATTAATGACAACACCACCATACACATCCATACTTGCAACAAAACCCCCAAACAACAGTGACCATTTGAACATTTTTCTCTCTTTAGATTTTGGAGGTTTGCATTTGCAAAAAGGTGTTAAACTCAAAATTTATTTGGTGGCATACTTTTCCTCTATTCTTCTCTTCATTTTTTTATTTTATTGATTTAGTCTAATTATTTCTTATTTAGTTTATTAATTATATCTTTGTTGTTTTTCCTATATTGTCATACTTTTTTTTCATATTTGTGCAAGAAATAACTTTCTAAATCATAGTCTCTTTTTTCTTGTTCATACAAACAACATCATATTTTGTTGTAGTTTTGCAAAGAACTTGTATCCAAGGAAAATAGATTCTAGTTCTTGATCTAGGTTCTTTAGTTCCTATATTTTCCATTTTTGTACTTGAATGTGATTTTGATTTCTCAATATTTTGTAGTTTTCACTAGTCTATTTTCTTTAGTGTTTTATTTCACTTCTATATGTATATTTTTGTTTAAATTAAATTACTTTTAAATGGGTTAAATTAGTGAATATTTTTGAGTAGATTAGATCAAATTGAAATCTCAACTAGTGTGGTGATTTGAGATCATTCTCAAAGAAAGCCAAACTTTCTTTAGCAGAGTCAATTTTCCTTCACTACAATTACCATAGCTCATTTATATATATTATCATGCAATTATATTCTCTTATTATTTTTATTAGATATTGTCCTTACATTTGGGGTAAAATTTGGAGCAACTTACATTGTCCCCCATTATGTACTTTCAAGATGAGATCATCTTATTTCACTCAAGGCTAATAAATTACATATGTGACCATTTGTATTATCCTTTCCTCAAATCATATCCATTATGATACAAGCATCCAATTTGAGTCAGAATACTCTTACTATCTTATAGACATGTTTATTTGTGTGTAGATTAAGGGGCCAACATTGTTATTACTTAACAAACTTATGCATGAGGTTATCGCTTTTCACTTTCCTTGATCTCATGTTGTCTAGATTGAGAAATTCAACTTGATTACTACTCCTTGAAGTCTCTACACAACATGTCTCTTTTTTAGTTTATGTTTAGATATATATTGAGGGGGTAACTTGATTACTACTCTTGAATGAACCTATCAAGCTGGTACCTTTTCATTTTCACACCCACTTCTGATGGCTCATGGGGCCAAATTGATTATAAAATATGAAACCTTCCTTATTCCCACATGTTTGGTTTCATTTGAAAATGGTACGAAGATAATGCAATTCGAAGGTGATTATAATCCTCATTATAGTTATGTTTATTCAATTAAAATAGATTCTTCTAATTGATTATTGTGTGCATTTATGTATGTTTGGAGATACATTTATCTTGATACAAATAAAATAAGGGCTTATCATCTAGTCTAATATTCTTTAAAAAATGTTGTATCGATTTATATCTTTATTTATATTACCGTACATCCCTCATGTAGGTTTACATGCATGCTAAACTAGGGGAATATTCTTATATGATTAAAGTACATTCTTCTTAGTTTTCCCCACTAATTTTGTACTCACTTTAGCTATATCTTGAGATATGTCGATTTAGTACTTAATTTTGGTCATTTAGGTACAAAAGTTGAGAGAACTTGAAACCATTCCTCCATTTGATCATTTTAGCCTCCATTAATATATGCACCACACATTCCATTGATTTACATGTGTTGATTTACCAATTTATGTAAAATGATATTTCCCAATATTGAGGAAAAACCTAAAATAGATTAAGTTCATTGGTGGTTGAATCCTACTCCAACTACCAATCTAGATTGTATCTTTCATGGAGGTCAACTTAGTAACAACTCAATAATTGTTGTATCTAGTAATCAATCCCATTATGCTCAACATCTAATTTTGAACTTTAAAAAGTCTAAACAGCTACATCTCCATGAATCCCCTCCAAATTCAATATGACAAAACTAAATTACTTAAATTTAACATGCATAATTTATTTTCATATTTTATTGGTGTACAATTATTTTTCTTCCTAGATGTTTCTTGAAGATTATGTTGACTTAGAGACATGAGATAACATCAAGCAATAAATTTTTTAGTATCCTTATTATCTTGTATAAAAATACAAATCATATTTTACTTCAACACACTTGAATCATTGTAACTCACAAGTACACTAAAGTCGGGGGGGAGTAATATATTTAGAAGTTTTCCCTCTTGTTTAGTACTCACTTTAGCACCCTTATTTATTGGGCACAACATCGATCACTTGAAGTTTCAATTATCCTTAAATCTTATACTGAAATAAAACCCCTTTAAATTTGAACATCTCCTTTTCACTCTCAATCTTTCTTCCACATTAGACACAGGAGCATCATGATCCTATCATTTAGACTAGACCATGTGTTGTAGCATCCTCTATATTCAAATTTATGTTTTCCTATCCAAACTCCTCGTTTTCTCTCTCCTTTGTGTCAAAAACCTATTTTTCTTCCTTAATGGTAAAAGGGGTCAAAATCAACCTAATTAAAATGAATTAATTGGAAACAAATTCATGAGCACTTAGGGCATCTAAGAGACCATGTAGACAAGATCCATGCACATAGGCAACAACCACATAGTAGACAACTCCATTGTTCAACCTTTATTATTATAATTGCATGCACTATCTTGAACCTAGGGCTTTCACATATATATTAAGAATTTTTAATAAATCTTATTAAATTAGCGCATGGATTTCACTAAGGCATATCCATTAATATTTCATAGACACCAACTCTTCCAAAATAGTCGTCTTTAGTAGAGGTAGAGATATAAAGGATATTGTAGGAGGTTGTAAAACTTGTTAAAAGTTATAAATACCACCACAACAACCATATAGAACACTAGAGCAATCGTATAAGATGCTAATGCATGGCGAATAATGCCACACCCAATAAGATATGACTACTCGTAATCCCATCCTTGAAAATACATAAGTAGAATATAAAGAATAAATATGATTCCAACAATATTGTATCTCCTCCTTTGTTCACCTACATCTTCTCCAACTACCAAAAACAAAAGTCTCACGTACCTTATTTCTCTTATTACATATCTATTTATAATTCAATCTTATCCTCTACCTTCAATTATTTAATTTAAGAAACTAAAATATATTTGAATACTTATTAATATATATATATATATATATATATATATATATTTTTTTTTTTAAAAACCCATCAATTAAAAACAGATCGTTATCTCTCCTTTGAACTTGATTACATCTCGACTTTAAAAATGCACTTTTTATTATTTAAATATTGTACTATTATTTTTATATTAAATAAAAGTTTAATAGACTTATTCATTAAAAGGAATGGATTGTAAGTAATTAAAATAAAATTTAATTTAACAATTAAAGCAATTTTAGAAACGTGTTGATTGGTCTGTTCCGGATAACCATGACAGTGTCTGTCACATTCTGTCTTCAAAATACAAAAAACGAGATTCTTCAATTCTTTTATTGCATTTTAAATTTGGCACTGTCTACGTGATATTTTCGCTGCATAGAGATATGACACGTCGTACTCACAAATTAGTGTATGTACTGTCTAATCATGTGCGCCCGCCAAGATGTGTAAGTGTTTTTTCATGATTACACTTAATGTCAACAATGTCATGCAGCTAGAACTTCATAGACCATCCTACTACAAAGTTAATCAAACATCACTAGGCAAGGTCAAGGTGTTTGATCATGCAATGCAAATAGTAAGCAATATGCTTAGCTACTTCAATCATACTATTTTATTCACACTTATCCATGATTCCTTTGAACTAGATAAACCTATTTTGAAAAGATAAAATTGAACATGTTTGTGTATTTTATTTGTTAGTAGAGAGTTTCATTTATTTCAATCAACTTCAACTTCAAGAGGCCTCTTTGGTCACAAATGATACAATTATTTTAGTGATTCCATACCTCTTATTGATTGCACTAAGCCTTAAAACATAAAACCTCTTCATAAATCCCTTCAAAACCTGAGTTAATTGATTATAACATTCATAAACAAGGAAATCAATACCACAACCAATAACATGTAGCACTAATCGATGCTTAGATCACACACCCCAAGGCCACAAGAAAAAAGTGTTTTAACCCTACAAATTTTAATAACCAATGGGTTCACCAAATCCATTTAAAAACAAAGTATTTTTCTTGGTAGGAAATGCCCACTTATTTCATGACTATATGAAATGTTTGAAGCCTTAAAAAATATAATACAGTGCTTAGTTCATTATAACAAGATGGCCTCCAAAAATGATAATTTCATTATTGCCCCAACAATACATACTCATGAATTAACTTTAAAGAACCTCAAATCAACAACACCATACTAGCAAAATACTACATTCTTTTTCATTGTTTCCTTATGCTAACATGATTTTTCATCCATGCTCATAAACCAAAAAGAAGAACCTAGGTCCATTATTTGTTCAATCTAACATTTATATTCTATAATACTATGTATGGCAAAAAGGAGGGAAAATTACCTTGGCCCTCCCTTTGCATAAGTCTTTAGAATATTGTTAAGTCTGAAAGAGGGGTCGTGGGGTAAATTACAAGGACCCTCAGAAGCCCCAAAAAACATTTATAATTATTGAATTTTCCTCCATTCATCAAAGAGGGAATTTCATCTAGGTTATACTCTATATTGTCATCACAACACAAACTAGAAAAATCAATTCTTGCAAAAGTAAGTTATCTCTAAAGGTATTTGGTGATATCCACCATAATGTGGTGTAGCCTACATATGTCTTCATTTCATGGAAATATCCCAAATGGCTATATAGTCTATCTTCTTGATTCTCTAGCTCCCCAATGTCATCACGCAACAAGTATACCATCAAATATAATATTAAAGCATAGATTGTCGATTATATAACATTGAATACATATCTTCTATTGATTGATCATTGGTTGGGGTCTAATAGAATCTTTTTATTACCTAGCTCGAATGCCTACGCATTCAGTGTTTCATCTATGTTGTTGGCCAACTCTGATATTTAAACCTAAAAGCATAGGTTGGGGTTCAACATTTTATTCTCCAAATAAGTTATAAAGTTTTTGATCATACCTTATCCTCCCACTTTCTCTTTTCACCTTCTCCTTTTTGTACCTAACATCACTTTCTCCTCATGACTCCTCATCATCCCCTTCCCAGTGCCCAAGGTAGAAGCCAATACAATTAAGAGAGAAAACCAAAGACAAAGCACCTTATGTGGGATACTATTAACCATACACAAATAACTTTCCTCTAAAATCCTATATATTCCCATAATAGTAATCTAATTCATAATTAATCCTCACATGTATAAAATGACTATTTCTATCACTCCTTCATTTAAAAATGTTCCCTATCTAGTTAATGATCTTCTATTATATTGTGCCATCATTATTGAATCATACCTTGACATCCTCTTTCCTCATATACACTTTCTATCATCACACATGTCCTTCACATGCTTTTGAACTATTTACTATCCTATTGCAAGCCCCTCATTACACAAATGATATTTATATATACCTATCAGATTTAATAAATGTATACTCTAACTATTCACAATAATTATAATGATAATAATTCTATATTAGATTATTAAAATTTACCAATAAAAATTTATTATATACCCTTGCATAACATTTACTTATCATGTTAAACAACCTATGAAATTTTATGGATTGATGGTCAACAGATTTACTAAGGTGAATCAATGGTAATCATTACATTGTAGGGAGGAAAAGTGTGAACTAACCCTCCCATTCTCCTAGTGCCACCACCTTTACATTAAATGAGTCAATACAACTAGTAAAAGCATCTAAAGGTACTACCAAATGGCTAATAGGTATATATATTCATAATCTTTTTTGCTTCCACATTCATATTTTTTAAAGCTATTATATTATTGCTTAGTTGATAGATTTACAAATCTTTGTGTCTATTAACTATGTGATACCATTGCTAACTGTTGATTATGGTGTCTCAAGAATTTTATAGTACAATAATCTAAGAGATTTTGGATGATTTTATAAGAAGGAAGTAACTTTAAAGGTATTAAATAGTTTACTAACATTGATGATTATTTCTAAAGAAACCCAAGAGTGTCACAATAATATGAACCATAAGAACTTGGATAAATTTATAATTATTTTTTAAGTCAATTTGTCCAAAAAAATATTTTACTACTTTTCATGCTTGGAGCTAAGATTTTTCAAATGTTTCACTATCCTAATGAAGTTAAAGAATCCTATACCCATACTAGGACTCCAAATAATCCATACCCATAGCCCCCTTTATAGTCCTAGGCTTATTAATATTAGTAATCAAAACAAAAATACAATCTACAATAAGAGGGAGTATACCCTTCTATTTTTTGTCTTTGATGAGTGGACCTCCTCAATGACTAAGGTGGAGTTTCTATCTCTTCTTCTTAGTTATCTAATATCCCCTCCTCTTCAAGTCCTCTGTGGTCTTCTAGTTCAACCTTCTTACTCTTTAGGGTTAGTTGAATGACATATTTATTTCCATCCTTCTTTGGTTGCAATATTATGGAAGAAGAGTTAATTTATCTAAAGCTAACACTTCTACTATATAAAAATATCTTAGAAACAAGGTACCAAAGCTTTTATCCTTTCACACTAGCACCATATCCAATAAAAATACATTGTATATCCTTGTTCTCCAACATTGACTACTTCTTCTTAGGCACATGTGCATATTCTTCATAACTAAAGACTTGAAGATGTCTCACTAAGGGATTTTTGCTTTACCACACCTCCATAGGTGTCTTATCAACAAGAGATGATGTAGGAGACATATTAACCTATAAATAGTAAAAATTGTCCTAGACCTGCAAGATCATTTTTAATCTAATTCTCGTCTTATCCATATAATTAAATAATTATCAACTAAATTTAATTATTATTGATTTCACATTTCACTATTAATTAAATTTTATATCATTTAATTAATTCACATTACTATCATAATTCACATCACTATTGTAGACATCACTATGTAGACACTTAAAAATGTCCTAAATGATATCATGCACTTGAATAAGGTATACTAACAGTGTTTCATCCTCGAACCCATTCTCTTTTCGCTTAATTGATTAAATTAGCCTAACTATTTAATTGATTATGTCATTTGCATCTATTAACCTAATTAATCTAATTAGGTTAATTCACCCGCTTTCATGCTAACATTTCGTCTTATTAAATTAAATACATCAAGTTATTTAATTTAAATCCCTAAGTCTTCTTATTTAATTAAATAACCCTAAGTTATTTAATTAAATATCATTCCACTTTCCCCCTTTTCATTAAATCACTTTATTTAATGAATATCATGAAACTCCCCTAATTGCATAATTAAACCTTTATTTAATTATCAATTACTAATGAATCTAATTCCCCCCACTTGCAAGGGAATATTCCTCCTCTACACATTCCTCCAAAAAGGAATATTCCCATATAATATTCCTTCCCCTTTTGCACATTAAAACCTTGTTTTAATTTGCTAAATATATAATTTTCCCTCACCCATGAGAATATTCCAAAGAATATTCTCTCCCCTCACTCTATTGAAAAAAAGGGAACATTCTTTCTCCTAACAAACTTACAAGACTTCTTGTACAAGTTTTGAGTGTGTTTGTTTGAAAGAATATGAACCCTTGATCCATGTGATCATTGATTATCATCCATTGATGAGAATCCATGATCCATGTTTCATCTTTCCTCCATCCTTGACCATTTATTAACTCTTTTAATCTCAACCCTTCATTTCTCATTTGTCCTCATATAAATAGGTCACTATTTGGAGACAAATGGATCCATATTTTAAACAACAAACTTATGCTGTTAAAATCATTCACACTTGCACTCACATTTTACATCATTTTAGTTTAATTTGCTTACATATTAACTTACCTTCCATTAATGACTTCCATGGTAACATAGATGCATCTATTTAGCTTATTTGGTAATTGGGATTTAAATATTTTTAGCTTAAAAGCTATTTAGATTAGCTTTTCATACATCCATATCGATCATCTTAGCATAAATCATGTTAAAATAGCTTGCATCATGTTAATTTAGCATTCAAATCATGTTTCATCGATTATCTTTAATAAAATCGATCCGAATAGGCTCATTTATCCATGGGATTGGGAAAGGGTCGTCATTCCACATCCATGCGACACCACTCCCCCAATAGGATAAGTTTCAATGGATTAGAATAGGTATTTTTAAAGCTTTCATATTTTAACAGGTTAAGTTTTAATGGATTCCTACTCTAGACTTTAGTTGATTGATCTCTATTGGGATTGACATTTAGTGGCTTGATTACGCTTCATTACGCTTCATATCCTTATGGATCAAGTGTAGTCAACCCATACTAATTTGTTAGACACATTTTGGTGCTAGAAGGAGGGCACAAACTAATCAATCTGATGAATTTCTTGTTAAAAATTTGTTTTCCTTATGTTTTTAGGTACAACAATGCTATTAATTATCAATCAATGCATTTGATGATGCGTCGCTCTGCAGTGACACACCTATGATTTCAATTTATCAACACATAATTAAAATATTGATGCATAATTAATTTCGTAATTGCATTTTACTATAGCGATGCCAACTTAATTTTTTTAAAAAGAATGAATTCCTTTTTAGCGACGTAATTGATATGTCGCTGCAATTGACTTCCCTGTTTACTACAGAGGGCCACTATCAATTTTTCAATATGGTGATGCATATCCTATACAGTGACACTATTGATGAATTTCAGCTACACAATCGATTTCAGCATCATGAATTACTGGAAAATATAATAGAACTTGATTTTTTGACATGTGTTTGAATTTTTTGGCTTTATCTAATCACTAACATATCCTTGAATTCTTGTTCTAGTTTTTAGACTAATTGGTTTTGTAGGTTTGGATGATAAAATTTGAAGTGAAGGAGCATTTTGTTATTAATTGTATAATTGTAACAAGTGTTTCAACACTTATGGGGCAATTGTAACCCATTTATGATGCTTTTTATTTCATGTTTTTAGGACCAAACTAGATTTATTTTGGGCTTTAAAATGAACATTCAAATTGGTTAAAATTGAACCCTCACATCATTATGCTTGTTGGTTTAAAATTAAAAACAAGACAACTTCCATATTTCGTTTAGTGTTTAAAATGAATTCATTTTGCAATGATGGATTAAAATGAACATGTGCTTGATTTATCTCTGTATTCTTGCTATGCATTAAAAAAAAAAGTCTACTTTTTTGCTTGGAAGTGCTTATCCTCTCCCCTTGCGCCTATTGGCAATCTTGGGCGATGAAAAGAATTTTATGCTTCAAACATGTGTCACCTTTAGAAAGGGTCTGCCTCCCAACTTGTGAGAGGGAACGAATCAAAGCGGTGCTTTCATTTCGGTTCTCTATATAAATAAAATTGGTTGTGATGAAAGTCACTGAACAAGCTAGTTGTGGTTGTCCCATACCGACGAATGTCTCCCTTAGTATCCTTGTGATGCATTAAAACCCTTAGAAATATCTAAGGGTTGGGAGGCCTCTTAATTGAGTAGAATCACCATGTGTATGGCACCAGTTTATCCTAGATATGGTCATTAAAACTCTTGTTTGTAGTGGCTAACCATGTCCACTTCTGAAGCATATTTCAAGGTAGTGCATGGGAGTAGCACCGTGCCTAGAAGTTACTTACCATGTCCAATTTTCAATTGAGGCAATAAAGAAAATGGGGAATGGACTCCTTTGCTTGGTGTGTCAAGACATTACATTTCCTTGACATAGACTATTTGTCCACTTCATCTTCATGGATTAATCATATCTTCCGATGATGGTAAGTGTGAACCCCTAAACCTGCAAATGCACAAGAGCAACAAAACACATTAGTTGTTAGATCATATGCATGTACACAAGAGTGAGAGATTCCCCATAAAATCCATCTATTTAAACTAAAATTAGGAATAAAGATGAAGAACACTATGCAAGAAATGAAATTAAATCCTAATCAAAGCTAATAGAATGATGATCCCATGGGGGAATTGGTGCCAATGAAATGTTACAATTGGCCCTTTCCCAATTCCTAAGTTGCAATTTGAGTTGATCTAGAAATGGTCAAATCTCCAAAGAGATTTGAGCATAACCTTGGTACAAATGTGAAAATGATATGAGTGTTTGGATGAAATGAGCAAAATTAGTTCTCAATTGAAGAG
The DNA here is from genome assembly GCA_007115665.2 of Sequoiadendron giganteum. Lineage (NCBI taxonomy): Eukaryota > Viridiplantae > Streptophyta > Pinopsida > Cupressales > Cupressaceae > Sequoiadendron > Sequoiadendron giganteum. Next base: position 586,897,672 of record CM021100.1, read on the forward strand.
AGTAACTTTGCATGAAGATTGTGGATGAAGGTGGATTTGAGTATAATAAGTTTACTCAAATTGTGGATGATAGAATGAGAGGAAGAGTCTCTCATTTATAGATTTCAATCTTGGAAGAATGAATGAAATTGAGCAATGTGGGATCATTCAACATCCAATGGCCAAGTGCCACTTTTCAAGATGTGAATGGTTGAGGAATAAGCACATTTTGGTCAATGTGCATGATAAATGCTATGAGATTAAAATTTGAATTTTGAGTGTGACATGTTGGGGGGAGAGAAGAATGGAGTTAATGTCACTTGGCTCAATGCACAAGGACATGTAAGAGGCATTGAATGCCTTGTTGGAAGGACCAAGCCCATTTGAATTTGAATTCAAATTGAGGGAATATTCCCTTTTGATGCCATGTGAGGGAAAATAGAGAATTAAATAAATCAAAGTAATTGATTTATTGTGCAACTTGCATTCTCTAGAGGATTTTAATGAGAGGGATTAACTTAATCATGTTTTTGATTAATTTAATGAAGAATGAAATGATATGACAATTTAGACTTAAATTTATGAATTGATTTAAATCAAATTGAGAGGAAGGGAATAATTAAATAAATGATTTTGATTTATTTAAATACGGAAGAATATGTTAGATTAAATTAAATAATGTTTTAATTTATTCAATTTAATAAGAGGACTTTAGAGATTTTAATCAAATAAAATGATTTATTTAATTAAACATGAAAAGATGATTAATTAAATTAACTTGATTAATTTAATCACCAAAGGAGACAAACCTAATTAAATAAATAATGATTTATTTAATTAAGGGATGAAAGGTGTTGATAAGCTGAGAGTATGATTCAAGACGGAATGATGTTAGTAGGATCAGAATCAGGTGCATGTATATTTTCTATGTCTACAGTAAGCCTACTCAGAAATACATACCTAATCTATCTAGGATTGTAAATGCTTGAGAGTTAGTTTAACACTTGCTTGATTCCAAAACAATTGCAAACAAAAATCAAAAAAGTCTTTTCAAAATTTCAAACCCTTTGGTCTAAGTATGGATACCCTTTGACAAAACTTTGATATTGATGCTTGTCCTAAGAATTTATTCTTAGGGACTTCTAAATATTTTGGTTTACATCTCAATCCATAATTCCCAAAGTTAACCTAGGTAACTATGCCCTAAACTTCATCCTTTTCACAAAATGGACTTTGTGGAATTGATGATGTTTTTGACATAGAAATTTAGTTTGAACTTAAGAAAGACAAGTGTTTTTGGTAAAAAGAAACTCATTTAAGCAGGATAAGTTGACAAATTGAACCCCATGTGACCATTTAGCGTCTGATCGCTCCGGTTGAACAACTTGAACTTATGCCCACTATCATTCAACCAAACTTTGAACTCATTGAAGGAGAACAAACCAATATAATTAGTAGTTTGAGAAGCTTCACTTTTGAAACAAAAGAAACACGAACCCAACAGAGAAACATAGCATACATCATAGACAAAGAAGAGGAACAAGTTGATATTGTGGCTAGAAGGCCCATATTACCATCCCCCACGTGGAAATAAATATCCTCTTTTTCATGATCTTGAACTTTTCTAAATGATCTCATGCAAAATCAAAATTCCCAAGAGAAGGTCTACATGTCGTCACTTCGAACTTAGAAATCATAGTCCAAAAGCTATCAAACAACACATTTTGGCACTCCACCAAAATAGGAATAGGTTGGCAAAGAATTTTTATAGATGTGTTTCAAGGAATCACTAGTATAATTTGGAAAATAAATGACTACATGACTAAAATTTTTAGTCATGACAACTAAAAATGACTAAATTCTACTAATTTTTTGCAAAACAGCTATAAATGACTAAATAAATGACTAATTTGATCATTGGGTAAAAAAAACAAGTAAATAATTAGTCACACAAACAAAAATGACTAAACAATCAGTCACACAAATAAAAATAAAAGCAGGGAAAGAGAAGGTGCATATTTTTTGTTCAATATTTTGAGCATATTATTATTCATGCTCTTTGGTTTTTGGGGAAGGAAAGCAATAGAGAAGGAAAATCAACATTACAGAGTTGAGACGAGGATTTTTGAATTAGGCAGAGAGCTACAAATTGTGAGGGAAATAAATTTTAAGAAAACACGAAGGCTTTGATTCTGTCTACGCTGTTTAGAACTCCTTTTTCATTGGAGAATAATGCATCCCTTGCTTATTTTGCATATGGCTTAGGGTTTTTGTGGCATTCGAGAGTTTTGAGGTAAAGGGTTCGATCCTGGGAAAAAAATGTTGTTTCTCCTTTTAGCTTAAATGAAAAAGTCATAGATGCTAGATTTTTCAAAATTTCTTTTGGTACAAATTTTATTTTTGTGATTTCTGGCATATGAAAATTAGACAGTGATGTGAATCAATATATATATGAAAGCACATAACTCTATTTGACAATCTCTCTTGGTTTTAAAAGACTTGTATATTTTTGCTTCCTTTTTCTCTGTTCATTGCCATATTCCTATACTTACTCATTCTGCATAATCTTTGTGCAACACATTTCGTTTGATCAATGTGTACCATAACATAGTGATTGGTGATTACTATTGAATCAAATTTGGTTTGCATATGGTATTAGGACTTTGACATTCTTTTTTTTGTGTATGTATCAATTATAGTGTTGAAGATGTATGGTTGCACAATCTTTTACTCTTGGAAATTTTGGTTTTCATCAAAATTCCAATTCGTTGGTGTCTTTTTTTTTGCTTCTTACTCATGCATGACATCTTAGATTGTAAGTGTAATCTAAATTGTCACTTTGGTTGCATTTGCAAGCAAAATTCTTATTTCACATATACTTTTAGGTTGAGATTTTTAGAATCATCTAAAGCTTCTTGAATAGAGCACATCATAAGTAAACATTCCATTTAAGGTTCAAGGTTCTCAATGCTAATGTATTTTTTTGATTATATTGGTCATGTTTTATGAATTTGGAAACATTATTCAAAGCCTGTCAATGATTATTTTAATAAGATGTTTGGATTTTAAGGCCATAATCTTGGATATAATTTTTCTAATGGTAATAGGCCCATATTTTTTTGGATTCAAAAATTTCTTGAATATTAATTTTTTTTTGAAAAAAATACGCTGTAATGCCTCCATCGAACTCTTGTGCACCGCAAACCCTTTTTGAGGCTTTCAATGGTGCTCAAGCACAGTCTAAGCAAGGGGACTCTTTCAATCGCTGCTCTACTATAGGTTACACAGAATCCACACCCTTTTCTATCCTTTTAGTTAGAAAACATGGTGATAACATGGCATCATTTTCAGGCAATAGGACTTGAGGAATGAATTTCGCTCAGGTAGTTAGGGCTTCGGGTTTGCACTATGGGCGTATGAGCAATCTCTTCCCGTAACCCCATTCTCAATGGCACTCTGTGGGGTTAGGGAAAGGCCTGAACAATGCGTCGGGTGATGGGGGCCCTCATTCAGACCCACAACATGTCATTGCCACTGCAAATGGTGCCCCTGCCAAACAGTGTTCACATTTCCTTGTCTTTCCTTCCTCAAAAATGCCAAAATTTTATTTGGATAGTTTGGATTTGGATAGGGAGGGATTTTTGTCTAATCATGTATTGATTTTTCAGTTTACGAAGACTTGGCTGAAACTATGCTATTTGCATGCTTGGGTTTCAGATAAATGGAAGGAATTCATGAGAGAAGAAATCAACATTTTCGCTTGCATAAAGGGTTTCTTCATTTTAGAGTTTGATTTGTAGGAAGACAAAGAGTTGGTGCTAGAAAATGGCCCATGGATATTCCAAGGAGATTTTTTATGCATGAAACCTTGGTTTCCTAATTTTGACTTGTGCACAAAAATTTTCACCATAATTTTTTTGTGGGTAAGACTTATGTATCTTCCTATTTAGTTTTGGGAACTAGATTGCTTGAGGGCTATTGGAAATAGCCTTGGAAGGTATCACTACTCTTCCAAGGCAGCCATCAACTATCATAATTCTACATGTGCTCAGATTTACATGTAGAAATGGATTTTGATAATGGTCTCCCTGCCGAGATTATGTTGAAGGTGGGAAACAGATGTAGGAGACAACCGATTGATTATGAAATTTTTTCTTTTAGATGTAGGAAATGCTTTTCAATAGAACACTTGTCTTCTCAGTGTCATTTACATCATGTTTTGGGGAACTTGAATTCGAGCAAGTTGATATGGTGGATTGGGGCTGAATCCCAACACTATATCATTCCACCTAATCCACCCAAGGATTTTGTACACCTTTCAACCTCTATGAAAGAAAGAAAGCCTTCCTCTCCTTCCCCTCTTGGGGATCATATGTCGTTCTGGCCTCCAAAGGCTGAAACTTCTACATCTCTCTCTGAAGGTAGTGAAGCATCCACATTATCAGTTGCATCTCATTCAGGCTGCTTAGTTGGTGATGTTCTATTTGATCAATTTAAATCAGGTGAATTGGGAGGGTAGAACCTCCCAAATGATGTAGAGAAAATTACCCATGATACTTCTCATGGTGACAACGATTGGACTGAGGTTAAGAGAAGGAAAAATTTGGCCAAAAAACATCATATGTTGCTCAGACCTGCCACAAAAGATGGCAATTATGGGGCTTGGGGTTGATTACCTATTTAGTACAAATTGTAAAACTTTTCTCTCAATAAATAGAGTGCTACCCTCTATGGTAGTGATTTTCCTTAAAAAAAAAAGCAATGCTAAATCTTGTTACTTCTGCTCAAGTTCACTAGATTTTAGTATTTTACATTTGTGGGAGAAAATTATGAAACAATATTTCTTGTTGTCCACTACCATACTATCTCCAGGGGGTTTCAACATTTAGAAGACTAAGAGACTATTATATAGTGGATGGAATTCTCAATACATCCCAAGCCTGATGTACCTTATGCAATAACTATAGGAAACAACAATACTATGATCAGTCACAATGGAATGAGAATATACGACTTCAACATTTAAACAAAATAATCTTTTGGCAGAAGGAACAGTTACATCATGTCTTAATTTTGAGCAGAATCTTGAGGTAAGTCATTTGTGTCTTCCCATTTTGGTTTTATGCATGACTACCAAGATAAACTATATTACATACCTTGTCTATGAGATCATCAATTTTCTTTAAAGTTCTAAAGCCTTATCAACAAAACCATTTATGCATTCATTTTAGTTCATGAGACTACATCTCTTTTAGGCATTATGTTATATAGTTTTGTGTGCCTTGTCTCTGCTATCACTTTTTCCATGTAGGGAAATATTTGAGAATTATGATTTCATACCTTTTCCCTTTGTAATGTTACATTTATTTGAGCTTTGTTTGTGCTTAATATAAATACAATTTTATTCTTATTACAATCATAGCTTGAATAGTTCAAAATTCCTCTAAAACTACTCTTCTATCTTTTTGTTTTGGTGGATGTCTATAGGATTTTATGCTGCAAAGGTAGGGAGGAGTCAGTTACACATTTCAATAGCCCTACATGGAAGTCTCTAAAACCTTTGCACCCCATTCTATTTTGTGCATGTCTTGCAATTGATACAATATTTGTGTCCAACTTCCTATGAGGAAAAATGGGCAAGAAGTTTCAAACAATTTATAAGACTTGTCTATGTTGTTTGCACCTTAATCCAATCCCTGTTTTCCATCATGTTTCCTATTTCTTGTTTCTTGTAATAGAGTTGCAAACAACATATCTTTCAATTCCTGGCCTCTAGGCTCATGTTTTGGGCCTAAAATTGACATTGCATATTTACATCCTTATGGGTTATTGTAAGGCATCTTTCTGAGTTAGTCATTCTTGGTTAGCATATAGGGAGTTAGTGCAGTTGAGAGGTGTGTAATATCTGATCAATTCATAGAGCACTTCCAGTGTTGTGATAGTGATTGGTGTCATTGAAGGCCTCAATAAGACAACAAAATTGTAATTCACATAAGAGACAGTGGCAAGGGAAGGCAAGGAACTTCTTACATTGAGTTTTCCTCAGTAATCTCAAGTCGATCTTTTTTCTTGTACTGTTTCAATTTATCAATACAACTATCTACATTTAATACAATACTTAAAGTACTCATTTCTTGAGGACATGTTGATTGCTTTCTTATGAAAACATGGAGAGAACAACAAGTAAATTGACTAAGTTATTATTTGGAGGTGCATACAAATTCATTATGGTGAAATAAGTATGGAATACTTATAATAAATATAGATATTCTCACATTGACCCATTTAGAAGGGATGACATGGTGATCTCCTCTGCTCCTACCTAAAAAATACATACCAAGCCAAAAAAAAGACTTGAGTTAGATTTTTCTTTTGAAATAATTGCCTTAATGTAAATGAAATCTAAAGCTAAAGGTATAATTGGCATTTTACATAATAATCTATATTCTATGTTTATTTGTTTTATAATGATTGTGTGATGTAGACAATAATACTAGTATCTATGTTAGAATTAATATTAGTCATAATTTCATATTATTATGGTGTAGTATGAGTACAATTGTATGTTTATTTTGACTCTTTCTTATTATAATTTCTAGTATGAATTCTACAGATCTAGCTAAAAATTGTCAGAAGTATTCCACCCTTTATTATAAGTGAGAAGTATTAATGTTTGTGCAATTTGACCATTGTGTTTTTAGTCATTTCGAGATAATGTGAGGTTTGTTTTTTTAATCATTTAGAAATGGTCATTATAAATAAAAAAAATTCTTCTACCAATCATAGGATTGTGGATATGAAGATTTAGTTGAGAGTCTTCTAAAAGAATTTGCAGATCTATATATCTCTTAAATAGTTGGGCACATAAAACAAACTTTAAATAAGCTTTGATGTAGTGATAAAAATAGATATTTGTGGGCATTGCTTGTTTTCATCAACAAATTGAAGTGTTTGACTGTTAACATACATGAGGGATTCAAGTGAAGCTCCAAGAATGTACTTCAAAAATAAGTGTCTTATTGAACTGTAGAGTGGACAAATAGATCTTCATGAACATTGCATGCTTTATTTTTGGAGATTTGAAGAGTATCAATCTAGCAATAAAAGAGTGGTCAAGATGAATTGCTTAGATGTAACTTCAAACCCTAAAAAGTAAGCGTCTTGTTGAATTATAGATGGAACAAAACTAATCTTCATGAACATCACATGATTTTTAATAGGGAACTGAATAGTATAACTATAAGAACATAGCAATAATTTGAATGGAGTGTTGAGCATTCACTTCAAAGTTCAAACCCTAGAAGGTAAGTGTCTTGTTGACTTGGAGAGTCAGCAAAAATAATTTTTCATGAACATTGCATGTTTCCCATTGGGGAGATGAAGGATATTAAATTTAAGGATATGGGAGGAATCTATTTGGAGTGTTGAGCATGCTTTTATGAAGGATTTCAAGAATCACTATAGTATTTATTTTTCTTTTAGAATGCATGAACATCTAATGATGCTCAAGAAGAACAAGAGCATATCATAGTAACAAACATTAAAGAATAAAAAATATTAAGTAGTTGATACAATTTCCCTACATTTAAATCTATGTCACACAATTGCTTTCTTGATGTTTGAAGTCAATATAAAATTGATTATGGTTATTACTTAAGGGAGTTATGTCTTGTAAAATATTTTGCTTGATATAGCTTTTATGACATGATTCCTTCATTCTCAATTGCAAACTTCACTCTCAGATACCTTGGTGTGCAACTTTTGGAATTGGTCCATATTTGTGAATACAAGGAGGCATCAAAGAGAATGTCATGAAATGCACATCTTTGGTCAAATAGACATAAGTTGTTGGTAGAAAGTACTGATTAGTCAAATATTGACAGTCACAGTCCATTCATAAAAGATCTTGCAACCCTCAAATGGTATTCATGTCATAAGCTTACAGTCAAACCTTTTCAAGACCTAAATAGAGAAACCAAGATAGAAATAAGGGTTTCATTGATATTGAGACCATTGAACTCTGAAACCTTGAAAGGCAGAGCTAAGAAGAGGTGACAATCTTTTGTAATAAAGTGTGCTTATGGTAGTGAGTATGTACAAGGTGTATTAAGCCTTATGAAGGAGCTCTTATACATAAAGGAGATTTTCAAAATTTTGTTTGAAAAGATACACCATCACCAAATCAATCTACAGTAATCATGCCTTAAAAAGATAGTCCAAAGCATTTCAAGAAATCATTGAAGATTGAGGAACAGTCTTAGTGGGTTTCAAAAATATTGAAAACAATGGTTAGAGTTGAACTTCATGGTGGCAGTTGTTTTCATAGTTTCAAATGGGAAACACAAAAGGCACATCATGGTGTTGTAAACCTGCATAAGGGAGTGAATTTTATGACAGTCATATCCAAAGGCACACTTATGACATTCATACACCAAGTCATGAGAAGGGAACAAATGATTAGATCGTCAATCTAGGGACATACATAGTAATGAATGATAGTCCTTGATGAAGGATAGTAGAGGATGGAATTTGTGACAAGTCAAGTGCAGGTCCAAAGGTAAAGAGGAATTAGCTTTTGTTAATTATGGGTTTCATGAGAAAGAAAGTAGTAGGAAATTTAGGTTGAAGACTTTATTCCATGCATTGGTTCTTTCAAAGAACAATAATAAAAGTATTAAGAGATAGATTTATTTTTATGAAATGGATTCTTGAAATGGCATAAAGGTAAGGCATATAGGGTTATTGAGGAATAGTGTCATGAGGTGAATATATAAAAGAAGCCAAAGTATGAAAGTGATATGTTAGGTAAAGGAGGTAGGGTATTCATTACCTCAAGGGTGTCCATGCATAATAGTGAGCAAGGTATAGTGAAAATCTTCCTATTGAAAACATAGTCAGAGTTACAATCATGCATGATGTAAACCTATAGTGGGGGACTTCAAAAGGCAGTCATAGTCCTTTGAAAATGTAAGGCAGTCAAGACATGAGTCTCAGTTTTAGAGGGAAGGAAACACAATGTTATGTTCTTGCTTGTGGCATAAATAGGGTGGTAGTCATAGCCATGAAAATGGACTACAATGAGCATGCCTTGGATAATGACCATCATGATAGTGGGAGCTATGAAATAGAGGAAAAAATGGTGGAGATTCCTTGTCAAAATAGTCATGCGGATAAAAGGAAGAAACCACAATAAATGATGCACAATCACCTAACACATGGAAACAACATTACAATAGATAAAAAGTGTAGTGTAAGGGGCCATGAGGACAATACACATTAGGGTTTTAGGACAAGTAAGCATTCAAACATAGACTATACCGTTGAGAGTGAAATGGTATAAAAGTGTCGAGGGACTACCTTAAACTTTATTTGACTAATTGGTACTTTCTACCAACTTATGTCTATTTGACCAAAGATGTGCATTTCATGACATTCTCTTTGATGCCTCCTTGTATTCATAAATATGTACCAATTTCTCAAGCTACACACCAAGGTATTAGAGAGTGAAGTTTGCAATTGAGAATGAAGGAATCATGTCAATGTCATGTCATAAAAGCTATACCAAGCAAAAAATTTTATAGGACATAACTACCTTAAGTAATAACCATAATCAATTTTATCTTGACTTCAAACATCAAGAAAGAAATTGCTTGACATGGATTTCAATGTACAGACATTGTATCAACTACTTAATATTTTTATTCTTTAATGTTTGTCACTGTGATATGCTCTTGTCTAGTACAGTAATACGAAGCTTAAGAAGAACAAGATTGAAGTACTTAATATTTTTGATTCTATAATGTTTGTCATTGTGATATGCTATGAACAAGATTGGCATACTCAATTTAGTAAGTTTAGCTCATCTAGTTATAGAAGGGACAAAGAAAGGTAGTCTATTTTATACTTTGAGAGAAAAACAATTATGTTTTATACTCAGAAAATGTAGATTGTTTTGTCAACATGATCAACCCTTTTCTTCTTTGCTTTTGATGAATCTATCTATTCACAACTATTCTATCTTGATTTTAATCATTACATTTATTTGTTACTCACAGGGGTGGAGATTGTAGAGAGGTTTTCTCATGCTAGCATATCTTCAAATTTGATAACTTATCTCATAATGAGGATAGAGGGAGGAAGAAGGAAGTAAACCATTGGGCCTGTCACAAATAAATTGCATTTGTTCTAGGTAATTCTTTCACTTATACTGCAACTTAACATGCAAATCTAGTGCATACTTGATAGGTATTCAACTAGGTTGAATTTTGTACAAGAATTAAGTCATAAATAATTTAAGTTGTATAAATATTTGCACAATAATTTCAGCGATGTAAGATCTCTACATTAAAAATGCATAACTCATACCATTCCATTGTAGATAATAAATCTTCATGAGTAAGTTACTGAAATGGAAAAAAAACATATGCAAGTGTTTCTCCTAGTTTGTCATTATTTTTTCCTTTCTTTGATTTCTTTGGTTTCCATTATTTTTTTGTAGCATATGTTGGATCTAAAAGTATGATTTTGTTGCATTGTATGCAAAAATATAATGGTGTTGATTCCACTGCAGTTGCAAATATGATAGATTAAATTATTTCTTAATCTTAAAGGGCATGTAGATTAATAAATTAAATGGAGCAACATTTGGATCACATATTGGAGATTTAGTTGCTTAAGGCCTGATGAAAATGGTCGTTGATGATAAATCTTAAGGCTTGTTTCTCAAAACATTTGCAGTGGCTAACCAAGAGCTTTTAAGGGATAACTTTAAGAAACCCCCCCCCTCGGCCAAGGTGTAAAATCCTGGCGAATCTTTCCTTATATTTGAAAAAAAAGATTATTTTTTTTGACAAATCTATGCACATTATTAAAAAAGTTTGTAAAATCTTGGCGAATCTTAATGAATAATTGGTAAAAATAATAATCACAGTGGTGAATCCTAGTGAATATTCACTAAAAAGATTAATGAAAATGGCGAATCTCTCGTTTAAAAATTTGCATAGTTGGTCGGCGCAATTCCCCCATATATATATATATTTATAATATTGAAGTAGGGGCCCAGGGGCGGCAACCATCGGCGGGGTCAAGGGGGAAAAGCCCCCTTGTGGGGGTCGAGGGGGCAACGCCCCCTCGCAGGGTCTGGGGACAACCCCTCGCCACCAAGCATAAATTCACTATAAAAAATGCGTTGGATAACACATAGATTAAGTGTTTTTTTTTAAATCTCACTTTAAAAGTAAGAATAAATGAAAAGTGTAAATGTTGCCATCGATTAGCAATTTAGCTTTTGAATTGGACGGCTGCAGGTTGATTCTATGGCATAATACAGACAAAAAGGCTTGTTGAGGCCCAAAATTTGTTTTGGGCCACAAGATTAGATTTAATCGTGTGGCCCAAAACAAATTTTGGGCCTCAACAAGCCTTTTAAAAGGCATGTGCTTATTAGGCCATATAATCAACCTGCTGTCGTTTGATTAAAAAGTTGTGATGATTTGATGGCAATAAATAAAAGCCTTATTCAAAGCTAAAATGTCCTTGAAATTAAATGGTAATTTATTAATGTGGAGATATTTCCCCAAAATTAATGGTAGGAATATAATATAATGGCGAATATAATTGATATTTGTGATTATAGTATAAATTGTTGGTGAATCATATCCAATGACGTATCGTTTAAAATATAATACGTAGGCGAATTAATTGAGACACATTTTTTTTTTTGTAAAAACCTGGCGATTCAGCATTGTTTTTAGCTTGTACTATTCACCATTTCTGGAGGTCTCAATTTCAATTATTCGCCAATTGGTGAAGATTCGCCACTAAAATTTTCCTTGGAGCTTTTTCCTTAAATGGAATTGAGAGCTAATGCTATAAAATTCTTCCTTTGATGTCTAAGATTAGTTTTCAAAACTAATTTTTTGTTAGGGTTTGTTAAGATAATATGAATTTTATACGGTTTAGGGTCTATAACAACATTTTTTTTAAGTTTATGGGATACATTTTTTTAGTATTACATTGACTAGGATAGGTGCTAAGATTCAGATCGCATGATGTAGATGCCTATGCGTTGAGAACAATATTTAATGCCCTAACAATAATAACATGTCTATTTTTGTTATCCATTTATAAAGTCTGGTTTTTCTTTGAGGAATTACGCCAAACAACTCACATTCTTTACCTATTTTCAAATTTCTTAGTCGAGCTCAAGATTTAAAAACAAGTGGACATGTATCTCATGTAGACCCCACCATCCATGAAACTCCATATTTTAGGCATTTACATAAAATATTCTAGGACTTTATCCATAAACCCATTTTGAGCATATCCTAACATTACTACATTCCATGAGAATGTAGATTTTGCAAGGCCTCATTAAGAAACACAATATGAAAAAATCCTTTACTCATCACATTCCAGAAGACCAATGTTCATAGAGGCATTTGATCAAAGATCTACAAAGCCTCATCCAAAAACTTGTTTTGTTATAAACCTGCAATCATGATATTCTAGAGGACCTCATTCATGAAGCCATTTTCATTAAGAATTTAAGAATTTCAATAACATGTCCTTCCTCTCTAAAACTGCAATAAATACATTCCTCAAGACCACATTGTATCAAGGAATTTCATCAAAAAGTTTCAAAGCTTCATTGTTCCAATCGTTTTTGAAAAATGTTGCAATCATCCTATGCCAGGAGACCATGTCTTGAAGAGGCATGCTTTCAAGTAATTCAAACAAATTTGCTAAGATTCCCTGCCTATCCATAGCCTACAATTATTGTTGTCCAAGATACATCTATCATATTCCATAGTTTTCATATACATTAACAATGGAATTTGTTGTAGAGATAAGAGATTGAAACACTTATTTTTCGGTGTGAATATCAATCCTATTCTAGAGATTCCAAGTGGATACACAATAAATTTATACTAGAATACATGACAATCCACAAGCAGGAATTTCTTAAGGTATTTGATAAAAAAATTGTAAGCATGAACAACCTTCTTCTTTCAACATACATGATTACACTTGGTGCATAGTTGTGTGCTATCCAGACATAATAACCCGACCAAAATAACCTTGGATGCAATAACCCCGTCATAATAACCCAAGGACAAAATAACCTAGGGTCATAATAACCCATGGACAGAATAACCTGTGGTCAAAATAACCTATGGAAAGAATAACCTGTGGTCATTTTATAAATTTTGTTTTCCTTTCTCTATATTCTTACGAGGATATTTTGTCCATGGGTTATTCTGACCATGAGTTATTGTGATAGGGTTATTCTGTCCAAAGTTATTTTGGCTGGGTTATTATGTCCTACAATCTAGTTGTGTATCTGCCAAAAATTAGTGAGTCCTTTTTTTATTGTATCTTATAGGTCTGTCCCTTGGAAAGGTGCATCCCAACCTTCCCCGCTCTCCTACAAACACTTATTGAAGTGTCTATGGGAGAGTGGGGAAGGGTTTCTCCTTGCCACTCCAAGGAGTAGAGACCAACACCACACAAAACCAGATTGGAACATTGGAGGAAACTTACAACTATAGCTTCAAGGTCGTTCGCACATAACCAAAAGTTTCAATGGAAGAAGATACCATTAATTCCAAAGCGGAAGGCTCCAACGTGGCCGGCCTCTATAGAGAGCTAAGAAGCTTTCTTGAGCCTCTTAATGGACTGTTAGGCTTTGAAGGAAAATACAATGTAGTTAAGTCCATGGTGCAAATTCATGGGCTTGCCAATTGTTATGTACCATTTTTTGTGTCATTTGTTAAAGGTTTCTTGCAATAATTTAACTAGTGAAATATCATCTTCACCCGCTCTCCTACATAAACTTCTTGAAGTCTCTATGTGAGAGTGGGGAAGGGTTTCTCCTCGCCACTCCAAGGAGCAGAGACCAACACCACACAAAACTAGATCTAAACACTGAAGGAAACCTGCAACTATAGCCTATAAGTCATTCGCACATCACCAAAAGTTTCAATGGAAGAAGATGCCATTATTTCCAAAGAATAAGGCTCCAATGTGGCTGACCTCTACAGAGAGCTGAGAAGCTTTCTTGAGCCTCTTAATGGACTGTTAGGCTTTGAAGGAAAATAAAACACAGTTAAGCTAGTTTTATTAAAATTTACAAAAATAATTATAATACATTGTAGAACCCTAATTATAGTAGACTATGGAACCTGAATCCTCATTACAGTTATAATAGATTATGGAATCCTAATGTTTGTATTTAGAGTATTTTTTAGCATTTTTTATCAATTTTTTTTGGAGCAGTTCATTTTCTTTGTTGTTTATAGATCTAAGATGTCTTTATCCAGATACTAATGCTAAATAAATTTGTGTGACCTTGTCATCCTTCAAATCTAGACATCTGTTGAAATCTTCAACAATATATTTGGGTGAGCATTATCATTTTGTAGATATATTGAAGTTGTTAAGAATTGCATTTAAATACTGATTTGATACTCTAGTCTCTAGCATTTTACATTTAGCTATCAGCTAAACTAGATTGGATTGAAATTTTGACTGAGGGTTGATGTACTTGTAGGTGGCTATGACACTGAATTGAAAGCAGTAAGAGCTTATGATTAGGCTACTCTCAAGTGTTGGGATGACAAAAGAACAACAAATTTTCCTGTAAGAATTTTACATTGGGTATTGCATATAACACTATTAATTATTCTAGATTACGCACACATATACCTTTGTATAATACTATTAAAATGACATGTTTTATGTAGATAAATGAATAAAAAGAAGAGCTTGAATTCATGAAATAGATGAACACCATAGACTATATTAATTATCTCAAAAGGTATCAAAATTTGTTTCGTTGAAGCATTTTAGATTAAAATTATGGCAGCGGAGCTTTTGTTTATGGAACTAACAATACATATATTCATTTCTATTGGAATAAGAAAGGGTACACTGGTATAGAAAGATTAAAATTTTAAATACATGAAGAGTTGCCCTAGCTTGAATTTATTATTATCCAAATGACCCATCAAAAAATTCATACATAGCAAGGTCAGCATAAGGTCTATGACACCATTTTAGATTTAGTTTGAGTAAGATATTGTATTGGATTACTTTCATGTATGGTATTAATGTATAATATTCTATTGATATAGGAGGAGTAATGGCTTTACTGGAGGTGCATCAATGTACCGTGGAGTAACAAGGTCCGTATTTAAATTGATAGTTTTATTTAGAATTTTGAGATCTTGATCTAACTATAGAAATGGCTATTTGATAAACATTTGTAGGAAAAGTTGAGGTCTAATGCTAAAATATGTAACATATCTTAGACACCATAGAAAAGGAAAGTGGCAACCTAGAATTGGAAGAATTAATAGAAACAAAGATGTATATCTAGGAACATACAACGAGTACAATGAACATGAACAAATATACTATATATTTTTCTTATAAAAGAGGTTTATCCATTAAGTAAACCGACTAATAGTTGTGATGAACTTGTTGGCTCTTTCAATTTGGCAGCAACTAAGGAAGAAGTGACTTTGATATATGACATTGCTACAATAAAATTTAGAGGCATTGATTCAGTTACAAATTTTGACAAGAGATTATTTAACATTACAATAATTCGAAACAATCCACTACCTATTGGAGAACTTATAAATTATATCAAGGAGACGTAATTAAGTCATGTTATGGCAATGTGAATGCACCCAGAATTAAGGAGGAAAAAAGAATGGATTCACTATGGTGGTAGATAAATGATTCTTTTTTCTTCTATTCCATAGCATTAAAGGGCTCCAAGCATGTGTTTCCATCATTACAAAATTTTTTTGGAGAAGTTTCTTTCTTGTAGTCATTTATGTGCAATATTTTAACTTAGATTTTCAATCTTGTGATTGAAAATAAAAATTCTAATACTCTATTTCTAAGCTGTAACTAGAACACCTTTCTTTTATTAATAAAGTTCTCCAATTTTCCTTCTCAATGGCTGTCTTATTGTGTGCAATTGATGATTCATGATGTGTATTTTTGTGTTTTATGTTTAAATCCTCAAATATGACTGAAAATATATGACTAAATATACTACCAGTTGACAAAAAATAGTGAATAGAAATATGACTAAAAATATATGACTATATATACTACCAATTGATAGAAATCAGTGAATAAATATGACTAAATATATGACCAAATTGATCAAATGACTAAATATACTACTAGTTGATAGAAATCAGTGTTACAGAAATCAGTGAATAAATATGACTAAATATATGACCAAATTGATCAAATGACTAAATATACTACTAGTTGACAGATATCAATGTTATAGAAATCAGTGAATAAATATGACTAAATATATGACCAAATTGATCAAATTACTAAATAAATGAATAGCAATAAACTACTAATGGTCACATGACCAAGATCAATGAATAATATGACTAAATATATGACTAAATCAATGACTAAATTAATGACTAAATATACTACCAAATCGATCAATCAAAACAACCAATAAATGACTAAAATTGGTTTAGTCATAAATTTGGTCACATTATAAATGATTGGCAATAAACTACTAATGGTCAATTGACCAAGTTTAGTTATTTATAAGTAGTTTTTAGTAGTTGTTTTAGTCATATATTGTTGTTTCTATACTAGTGAATAATCCAGAATTGTATGCCCTATTTGAAAGTCAAAATATTGGTCTTTTCCATGATCTTGAACTTCTCTAAATGATCTCATGCAAAATCAAAATCCCTCAGAGGTCTACATGCCACTATTTCAAACTTATACATCATAGTTCAAAGTGCATTAGAAGACATATCCTAAGACAGTACCGCAACAAGAATAAGTTGGTAAGGAGGTTTTATAGACGTATTCCACTGAATAATCCAAACATGTATGCTCAATATGAACCCCTCATATAAGTCAAAATTGGTCTTTTGGATTTAAAAAATTTAGAGGTCTAGCATGTTTCTCACCACCTTAGTATTTGAAAACAAAGGTTCAATCTAAGTCAACATTGGGTCAAACACCTTCATCCACCCCTTATCAAAATCCAAACTTCACTTCACCAAACTTTGCAAAAAATTTGAACACACCAACACTTTTGGGTGTAGACATCTATCAAAATCAAACCCTAACTTAGCTACTTTGTATGTGAAATGAATCCTTTTCCATGCACTTGTTTAACTTAGTTATCATATTTGAACTAGTTTATCTTGAAGGTCATGAGTCTACCCTAAAGATACACAAGTTCATAAACATCCTTTATCCAAACATCAAGCATCAAACTCTTAAGTCAAAAGTGTTGTCCCAATTTTTTTTGCAAAGATCACTTCCCACATCATTCATCTTTTCATCTCCCATTACCATTATTACTCCATAAAGACTGAGAGCATCCCTTCTACCTAGATTTGATTCAACTAGAGAGTTTAAAAATTACAAATCTCAACACAACTCTCCCATAGGTAACCCAAAATTTATGGTAAAAACAAGATCACAACACAAGAGAATCATGGAGAAAACCAAAGTCACAATCACCTCAAGTGGTAGCAATCCTCGAGAATTTGATCCAAGAAGTCAAGTTACGCCACCACAACAACCCTCGTCTCGACCAGAGCCGTATGAGATAGAAGATGTCACAAACAATCCATTTGGACTTACTAGGGAAGAAACCATGGAACATCAAGCCTTAGAAAATTTGGCTCCGATTTCCCCATATTTTGTTTCACAATCATTAACACAAGGCTATAATTCATCTACCATTCAAATAATTCCATCACTAGGGCTAAATCAAACATCTATTCCTAGTCTTGTAACTAGTCTTGCTAGAGACTTTGGTCACACTCTTCCATTTGAAAGCCACACAATTGTGGGTACTCTCAATACCATTCCATCCTAATCAACCACTTGGACACCAATATTTGGCACTCCTCCCATTCCCGAGGATCCCCAAAATTCATATAAACCACTTACACTCAATTACTCCACAACAATCTCAACATATCGAGGGCACCCATCTTCATCCATCCCCACAAGTACCACAAGCGTTCCCAACATCATGCAAGGAAGTATGGACCAAGTGTCTCAAATAGACCAATAAGGGCATGCCAATACTCTTACACAAAGTCAACCTTTAACACAAATAGGGACATCTTTATCCAACCACCCCATTGGTTCATCTGCACCATTGGTTTCATAAAACACATCCATCCCATCTATCATTAACCCAAATCAAAACAACCCCTTAGTCACGAACCCCTCAACCAAGGTAATACCTTGAACACATCCCTAACACAAGGAAATCCTCAAGAAATCAATCAAGGAAACCTTTTTAATCAATGGACTCAAAGTCCTAATGTGTCATTACCATCACAATATTTAATGGGATCATCATCTTTCCCCACGGTCCCTCTCACCATGAAAAATCAGATGGGACCTCAAAATTACATTCCACCATCTCAATCCCCCATCTTACAAGGAATGTTAAACCAAGGGAACCCCCAACCTCTCATAAACAATCCACTACCCACTCAAAACATCAACACCCAAAATCCATCACAAATGTCCCAACCACTGATTGATCCTACATTGCAAGAACATTCCCTAGCAACAACAACAACAATAGTAAGAAGCACAAGTAGCCCTAGTAGCACAACAACAACAACAAGCCTTAGGACCGTACAAAAACAACACCAAGAAGTCTAACAACAACAAAAACAAGCCTTAGTCACACAACAACAACACCAACAAGCAGCCTTAGTAGCACAACAACAACAACAAGCACAAAAAGAATCCCTAGTAGAACAATAGTAGCAAGCACAACAAGTAGCCTTAGCAACACAACAAAAAAAACAAGCACAACAATGACAACAAAATCAAGCACCCTTCGAAGCACAACAAGTAGCCTTAGTAGCTCAACAACAACAATATCAACAATATTCCCAACAACAATTGCTCACACAACAACAGGGTTTATACTATAACCCTCAAAAAAAAATTGTCAACCCGAACACGTTAGGAACATATACACCTACATCATAATCACCTTATCCTACACCACCATACACACCATACAACACCTCATTATATGAGAATCCCACAATACGCAACATATGTTGCTCCACCAAGTCCACAAGATGATATGACATCGCAACTCAAGGCGTTAACACAAGAAATTTAGGATATCTAGATGGGAAAAATGAAGAAACCCCATACACAAAACTTATGCCCATATCCATTTGATCGAAACATCACAATGGTACTATTCCCTCTCAATTTTGAAATCCCTAAATTTGATAAATACAAAGGGAGAGGAAGTCATGTGGACCATATCAAAGAGTTTAACATCATGTGTATGGAGGTCACCTATAATGAGTCCTATTTGATGCGCCTCTTCTCACGAAGTTTAACAGGTCTTGCCATGGATTGGTTTTCTCAATTACCTCTATGTATCAAAAAATTCCAAGAAATCATTGAAAAATTCATATATCACTTCTCCTTTAATCTTGACATGGATGTAAGCTTAGAAGATTTTTATACTCTCAAACAAAACAAAGAAGAATCTTTTGCCAATTTCTTGCAACAATGGAGACAAAGAGCTAGTAAGAGAAAGTGGCCAATTCTTGATGAACAACAAGTGGGTATCATCATAGAAAATTTAGATCTAGATCTATCCTTCCACTTGAAAATGTAGAGCATCACATCTTAAGACGAGCTTTTCCCTAGAGCCCTTAACATCGAGAGAGCTCTAATCTCACAGGGAAATACTCAAGCCTAAAAAGACAACTACCCATCAACTAGTTCAAACCACAAACCTCATGTCTGGGCTAAGAACAAGAATATAATGAATGATGGTGTGGTAGATGCTAAGTTGGTCCTCAATGCTCCTAGGCCAAATAACTGATCAAATAGCCAACGTTCAACCAACTGTTCAACAATCAACATCACCACAAAACAATTAGATCAACAACACCAAAACTCAACAAAGACAAACTCCCAAAAGAACAACTATCCAAAATGCAAGTACACATAGTTGTCAGAACCTATTAAGACTATCATGAAGAAATTGGTAGATTCAAACTTGATAACGCTTCGAAATTTCAAAAACTACCAGGAAGCATAGGATAAACCACCCTGGTACAACAAAAAAGATCTTTGTGATTTGCACAATATCAAAGGGCACGAAACAACAAACTGCATGAGACTCAATTTTTTTATCTAATATCTCATAGAGAGAAAAGCCATATCTATTGCGGTACTAGTCGGCAACCAGGATCTTAAGATATACAAGAACCCTATGCCAGATCATAGCAAAGGAAACAACACTAGAAAAGCTAAGGATTACACAAATGTGCAACATACCTATTCCAATGTAGTCACTTCCTGTGATAGTTTCAACACCAATGTCACCATAAAAGGGCCTAGTGTAGAGTGTGGAGTCACCACACAACATGGAAAAGTCACCATCCAAGGAGTTCCACCTCAATCTAGGGCACAACCTACTTTTCCAACATCAAACCCTAGCAAGTATAACCTCCTAGATCAACTTAAGAAGACCCCCACACAGATATAAATCTTGGAACTAATGAGTCTATCACCTGCACATAGGGAAATATTAGATGATGATTTATCTTCATCATCCATCCTTGAGGATATTGATACAATAAAAAATTCAAGCTATGGTAGGGCATATCACTAATCATTTTCTCACCTTCTCAGAACAAGACCTACCATCACAACCATCTCATAACTATGCTTTGCACCTTAAGGTCATTATTCATAAGAACAAGGTTAAAAGATTCTTAGTAGATGGAGGTGCTAGTTTGAAAATTTACACCCTTCAGTTGATCAGGAACCTAGTTTATTCAGAGGATACTATTGAGAAAATAAAGAGTACCACTATCATAGCATATGATGATCAGGAGCGGGTATCACAAGGCATCATTTCCATACCCATCCAAGTGGAACCCATAATTGTAGAGACTACATGCCAAGTGTTAGACCTTGATCTTCCCTACAACATCCTGCTTAGCTGACCATGGATCCATGCCCTAAAAGTTGTAGCTTCGACCTATCATCAGTGTGTAAATTTTCCTTTCGAGGGAAGAGAAGTTACCATCCATGGAGATCATGAGCCTTTTTACTATTGCAAGAACATTGAGGCCAAGTTTTACAAGATACCCTAGATCCCTAAAAATGATGAAGGGCCTATGTCATCCTCCTCATTTGTTGACCCATCATCCCTTGTATCTAACTCAAAAACAAAAACACCCATTGTGCAAAACATTCCTGATATCAAAGCAATAATCTATGATGATGGTTGTGGAAACTATAAACTAATGGACACTTTTGTGTTGGGGGAGCTACCTATTTCTCTCAAATCTCATGGAAAACCCACATCTAGCAACAAAGTGGCCAAAATAATCAAGATAGTAGCTACCACCTTCACCAAGTGGGGGGATTTGAACAAAGAAGATGTCAATGAGGAGGATGTATCTAAAATTCTCTATCAGGATGAACAACCCATCCCTATTCTTCTGATGAAATATGACAACAAAGGCTTGCAACTAATGAAGGGGTGGGGATATAACAAGAATGAGAAACTAGGACAAAATGACAATGGTTTTCTAGAACCCATCATTCCTGAGAAACATCCAAAGAATCTTGACTTAGGATGTACTACTAG
This sequence comes from Sequoiadendron giganteum, assembly GCA_007115665.2. NCBI lineage: Eukaryota > Viridiplantae > Streptophyta > Pinopsida > Cupressales > Cupressaceae > Sequoiadendron > Sequoiadendron giganteum. The sequence continues at coordinate 586,919,330 of CM021100.1, forward strand.
CAAGGTTACCCTTATCGGAAAAGGTACTTCCACTAAATGAGCCGAGGCTTCCTCTTGGTTACCAACATCTTGTGATATGAAATTAGATGACTTACCCCTTGATGTTGCTAACCTATTTGATAATAACTCCCTATTCATGATATCCACAACATCCTTCACCCCAAGTGATCAACCGACTGAAATATTCCTAGTATACCCACAACTCATTGACTTCGACCAATGAGGACCACAAATTCTAGATTTATTCGAAAATGAGGAAGTGATCTCAGAGTTCATGGGACTCCATGACAACTTACCATGGGAAGATCACAAAGAAAGTTTTGATATAGAACTACACACATGGGCATACTAAGGGGAGATGATTGAATCTTTCAATCATAAAATGGACAACATGCAACCAACATGCAAATATCTAACTGAAAACTATTGGAAAAACAAGGATAAACAATTGAGACGGGGAGGTGAATCAGTTGTCACAAAATTTTAAACTAATTTAAACTTTATCAACCTTTAATCTCAGATCTAATAATTAACAGTGAAAGCATGAATCAATAACACATCAAAAATAAATGAACACCAAGATTTTATATGTGGAAACCCTGTTAGGGGAAAAACCATGGTGGAGGTTAATCCACAAGATTATACTCTGTTAGAAGTATAATGAAAAATGAATAAGGAATGTACATGCATTCAGGCACATTTCCTAGAGCTCACTACTCAGAAGGGAAGGCTCACTGCCTTACATAAATCAATCAGATTAAATCCATCTGATGAGGTTGAACTGAGAAATTAGCTTAAAAGCTTGATGACAGTTTCGGTTAGGCATAGAAATCATTCTTCACACTTCGCTCAATCTTCTTCACAATCTGCTCTGAAATTGAATGATTTGATCTTTATTCGCACATTTCGCATTCACACCATCTCATACACATCGAGCACACTACAAAATGAAGAAACAATCGCTCTTATATATCCGCTACATGAAATTACATCAACAACCTTATCGGCCACAAATAAAAGAATAAATTACAGACTGTCGACCCAATTCATGAAAGAATCTCAATGCATACCAACCTAAGCTAGTCACAACATAATGAAGACCTAAATCAAAATCCTTGAATAATCCAAACATTAAAAGATTAATCCATAAGGATTCACAACACGCTACAACCATCATGTCGGCCCAGAACATGAAAACTCGAACACAAAAAGGAAAAATATTTGATCACGATCACACCAATCAACACGGATGTACAAAAATGATAGAGTACAATCTAGAATCATCATTGAATATCATAGGAGTGTACACAACAACTTAATTTACCATAATTGAATTCTCTTGTTTTAGAAACACCTGCTACAATAACAAAATAGTTGTAGGAACTCATAAGCTCATAACTCGCTCCAATATTGATGTGAAACTTTGAAACTTTCAGAGAACATACTAGATAGGCTTAGAAACAAACCCTTTAATGCATGAATTCTAAATATCAATGTACAAAACTTTCCACCATTCTGATCTTCACAGCTTCATAGGCTGTATGCAACATATTCATTATAAATTTCTTAATATCCTCGACATATACAACCTTCAAGATCATCAATACTAATAGTTTTGACATCAATGACAACCAAAACATCCAACAATCTCCCCCTTTGGTATTGATGGCAACACATGATGTGAAAAATACCATCAACACAACTAGCTCTTCTCACAATACTCTTCTCCCTCTTAGATTTTACAAGGTTTTTCACATTACACTTCTCCCCCTTTGACATCAATGGAAAAGGTACACAAGCTTTGAACCACATATCTGAATCATCTGACTACTCCCCCTAAGTAGCAACCACCACAACATCAATTCGAAACAAGATATGACTATGAATGCACGAATTGATGCAAAGACTTGAATCTTAGTTTAGATCAAGAGGGGAAATCACCCCTCACTGGCCTCTAAGATACTCAAAAATATCCTTAGGCAATGGTTTAGTGAAGATATCTACAATTTTTCCTTAATGGGAACATACTCCAGTTTGACTTCTTTATCACTCACTTTGTCTCTCAAAAAGTGATACTTGATAGATATATGTTTTATCTTTGAATGTAGCACCAAATTCTTAGAAATGTTTATAACACTTGAGTTATCACAAAATATAGAAATAGACTCATTATACTCAATTCTAATATCTCTCAGCATCTGCTTCATCCATAATACTTGAGTACAATTATTTGCAACAACAATATATTCTTCCTCAGTAGTAGATAAGGAAATGGAATTCTTCTTTTTACTTAACCAAGATACCAACTTCTTCCCCAAGAAGAATGCACACCACTTGTACTTTTCCTGTCATCCACATCTCCTACCCAATCTACATCTGTAAAAGAATTCAGAGTAAGATCATCATCCTTAGGATACCAAAGACCAAAATCAACTGTCCCTTTAAGGTATCTAAAAATTCTCTTTATTGTAGTCACATATGATTCCTTTGGATTGGCTTGATATCTAGCAACCATGCATAAAACATTCATAATATCTAGTTTCGTTTGAATCAAATAGAGCAATCCACCAATCATTGACCTACACCTTATTTTATTAGCTTTAGGAGAATCATAATTCTTTGTTAACTTGCATTCGGTTACCATGGGTGTACCAACTGGCTTTGAGTCTTCCATGCCAAAAATTTTTAGTAACTCTTACATATTTGGATTGAGATATAAATATTCCATTGTCTAGCTGAGTAATTTGTAATCCTAAAAAGAATTTCAGCTCTCCAATCATAGACATTTCAAACTCACTTTTCATTTCATCAACAAACTTCATGCATAAGTCATTATCACCTTTAAAAATAATGTCATCAACAAAGACTTCAATAATCAACTCTTTATCTTGATCCATCTTCAAATACAAATTATTGTTAGCAATATCTTTATTGAATCCAAGCTTCAAAAAGTATTTATCTAGTCTAGCATACTAGGATCTAGGGGCTTGTTTGAGTCCATAGCTTTGAAACATTTGAAATTTTCTAGTGCTTCATGTTTTTCTCTCAAGAAAGCAACCCATATCATCCTAGAATGATCATCAATAAGCAACATAAAGTACCTTTCTCCTTGTAGACTTCTGATTCTGGATGGACCACATAGATTAGTGTGTACCAACTCCAATACTCCATTAGAATGATGTTTTCTCTGAAAATAAATTCTTGTCTACTTTCCCATCTGACATTCCTTGCATATCGTGTTAGTAGGCTTCACTAACTTAGGTAGATCTTTGACTGCTTGAGTGGAGCTTACTTTGACAATTTTATCAAAATTCACATAACACAACCTCCTATGCCATAACGAGCTTACATCAACTTGAGCAATTAAACAACTTTCACTAGAAACATTCAGGTGAAAAATATTACCTCTTGTCTTTGTACCTGAAGCAATTACATTTCTAGAGCTTCCCAATATCTTGCACTTACCATCTTTGAACTGAAGATTGTATCCGTTGTCTACCATCTATCCAACACTCAAAAATTTATGCTTTAATACTTCAACATAAAGGACCATCAATATTGTATTTACCACCAAGAGAAATAGTGCCTCTGCCACAAATCACACCAACATTGTTATCTCCAAATCTTACAACACCACCGTCATACTTCTCCAAGCTTAGAAACTTGCTTTTATCACTAATCATATGATGCGAGCATCCATTTCCAATCACCCACTCATCCTTTTCATCAATTCTGGCTGCAAGAGATTTCTCAATATTCTGATTGTTAGCAGATTCAGTGGACACCGTACCATTTTCCTTGATAGCAATGAATACTCATCCATCTTCATTTCCATTTTCTTTATTAGATTCATCATCTGTAATGCCTTCTTCAACATAATAACATTTCTTTTGAAATCTAGACTTGTCAGGTTTTTACTTAGAAACTCTTTCAAGACACCTTGATGCAAAATGACCTATATTATTGCAAGAGAAACATTTAATAGGTAACTTTCCTTCATACTTATCTTGACCTCTGGCTTCTCTTTTTACAATCAATGCTTCTAGTTCTTCTAGCTCTCTTTCTTCATCTTCAATCTATTTCGTCTCATCTTCATATTTGAATGTCTTTTTCGAGAAATTTTTCCCAGATCATATCTTTGTTGACTTCTTCCAGATACAATAGCCTTAAATGCAGATTTTGTCTTAGGAGTAGATTCGCCGAATTCGCTCAATTCAAAATCAGCAAGCTTTCCAATCACCATATCTCTTGTCACATTTCTTACTGTCCCGAGTTCTTCAATAGCATGAGCTTTCATTTTGTAAGAATTAGGCAATGATTTGAGCACTTCAACCATAATCTCATCTTCTTCCATGATTCCATTGACACATCTAATACCCATCACTAGTTTATTTACCTTCTGCATGAAAGCAACAATGTTTTCATCTTCACTCATCTTCAAGTTCTCCCACTTACCTTTCAGACTTGTTAGCTTAGCAATCTTCACTTGTGCATCTCCTTCATATAATGTTTCCAGCTTCTTCTATATCTCATTTGTTTTTTTCAGACCTATCACATTTGTCATCTCTCAATCTATCAAAGCACTCAATAATGCTTCTATAGCCCTGGTATTTGTTTCAACATCTTTGATATCATCAGGAGTAGAGGGACCATTATGAGGAATAACATATATATTCTTTGTAATCTTCCAAAAGGATTCACCAATGCACTTCAAATGACACTCCATTCGGACCTTCCATAGAGAGTAATTTGTTCCATCGAATCTAGGACTATCATTCTTGTATGATGCCATCTTAGATCACCTCAAGCTATTAAACTTCTTTAGAGGAACCTACTCTGATACCAATTTTTGGGAAAACAAGGATAGACAACTGAGAGGGGGGGTAAATCAGTTGTCACAAAATTTTAAACTTATTTAACCTTTATCAATCTTTGATCTCAGATCTAATTATTAACAGCGAAAGCATGAATCAATAAGATTTTATATGTGGAAACCTTGTTAGGGGAAAACCACGGTTGAGGTTAATCCATGAGATTATACTTTGTTATAAGTATAATGAAAAATGAATAAGGAATGCACATGCATTCAGACACACTACCTAGAGCTCACTGCTCAGAAGGGAAGGCCCGCTGACAGTTTTGGTTAGGTACAAAAATACTTCTTCACACTTCGCCCAATCTTCTTCACACTCTGCTCTGAAATCCAATGATCCGATCTTTATTCACACATTTCACATTCACGCTTCATCTCATACACATAGAGAAAACTTCAAAATGAAGAAACAATCCCTCTTATATATCTGCTACATGAAATTACATCAACAACCTTGTTGGCCACAAATAAAAGAATAAATTACAAACTGTCAGCCCAATTCATGAACAACTCTCAATGTGTACCAACCTAAGTTGGTCACAACATAATGAAGACCTAAATCAACATCCTCGAATGCATCAAACATTAAAAGATTAATCCATAAGGATCTACAACATGCTACAACCACCATGTCAGCCAAGAACATGAAAATTTAAACACACAAAGGAAAAATCTTTGATCATGATCAAACCAATCGACACAGACGTACAACAATGATAGAGTATGATCTAGAAACATCACTGAACATCACATAAGCATACACAACAACTTAATTTACCAGAATTGCATTCTCTTCTTCCAAAAACACCTGCTATAGTAATAGAATAACTTTAGGAAGTCATAACCTCATAACTTGCTCCAATCTATATGTGCACCTCTGAAACTTCCAAAGAAAATAATAATAGGCTTAGAAACAAACCATTTAATGCGCAACTTCTGAATATCAACGTATAAAACTTTCCACCATTCTGATCTTCACAGCTTCACAGGCTTCTTGCGACATGTTCATTATAATTTTCTCAATATCCTCAACATATACAACCTTCAAGATCATCAATGCTAATAGTATTAACATCAATGACATTCACATATCAGCAACACAACCACAACTTCCAACAAAAACCACACTGTGGCACTTTCTGGTCCTAAAATACTTAAAAGAAAGAACACATTCCAAAATGAAAACCTCTCTGAGGTGCCCAAGGATGAGGGATTCAATCTCCTCCTTAGTGAAATGCATCCATAAAAGTCAACAATGCTAGTAGAAAAGGCTACCCCAATGAATGTGGGAACAAAAGAAGCACCCAAGATCACTTTCTATGTTGAATCCTTGTTGGATGAAGAATATAAAAATTTAGCAGCATTCCTAAAAGAGTGAAGAACCAAATTTGCATGGTCATACACATATATGACAGGGCTTGATCTAGAAGTGGTTGTGCATCACTTAGAAGTATATCCTAAAGCCAAACCAGTGAAGCAGAAATTAAGGAAGATGCACCCTTAGATAACACTCTTGGTGAAACTAGAGTTACAAAAGCTTCTTGACGTTGGATTTATCCAATTGATAGATTATCCTAAGTGGGTTTCAAACCTGGTACTAGTCTCCAAACTGACTAGGGGCATCTGAATATGCACGGATTTTAGAGACTTAAACAAGGCATGCTCAAAAGATGACCTCATTCTAGATTTAATACGAGGGCATGAAATGTTGTCACTCATGTTCATGGTTTTACAAGATACAATCAAATCATGATCACCAAGGAGGATCAACATAAAACTGCATTCACTTGTCCATGGGGAATCTATTGCTAGAACATGATGCCATTTGGGCTAAAGAACATAGGAGCAACCTATCAAAGAGTAATGACCCTCATATTTCATGACATGATTCAAAAAATAGTTGAAGACTATGTGGATGATATTTTGGCCAAGTCAAAGAAAATAAGTGAGCACATACAAGTCTTGGGACCCATCTTTGATAGGATCAAAGAGAATAAGGTACAATTAAATCCAAAAAAATATCTTTCGGGTTACATCAAGGAAACTTCTTGGCTATATCGTCTCACAAAGAGGTATAGAAATTGATCCAACAAAAGTAAAATCCATCCTTGACATGGAACCACTGCAAACATTGAAATAGATGAGAAGGTTACAAGGAATATTGTAGTCCATCAGAACATTCATAGCACAACTATCAGATAAAATCCTCCCTTTCTCGCATCTTCTCCATAAAGGAATAACTTACAAGTGGGATGTGAAATAAGATAAATCTTTCCAACAGATCAAGGACTATCTATTGACACCTCTAGTGCTCATGCCACCGATACCGAACAAACCATTGATCCTATATATCTCAACATCAACAACACTAGGTGATCTTCTAGCACAACATGATGAAAATAGAAAGGAAAGAGCTATTTATTACATTAGCAGGACCTTAGTGGGCTATAAAATGAACTATTCATCCATTGAAAAAGCATTCTTAGTAGTGGTTTATTTTTCACAAAGGTTTAGACACTACGTGTTGTCACATCAAATCAAACTTATTACAAAGATCGACCCATTAAAACATGATATCCAAAGCAAATCTCACTGGGTGAATGGCCAAATGGGTAATGATCTTGACTGAATTTGACATCTAGTATGTGGAGCGCAAGGCAATCAAAGGAAAAGTGATCGTAGAATAACTGACAAATGCACTTGTCTATGCAGAGAATCCATTGATATCTGAATTCCCTGATGAATCAGTGTTCCTTGTTAATGTAGCAGATCAATGGAATATGTACTTTGATGGATCTTTTACCCAACATGGATTAGGGGTGGGTATTCTCTTTATCACTCCTCAAGGATATTGCAGCCCAAAGTCATACCGACTATTATTTCCATGTACTAACAACATTATGGAGTACCAAGCCCTGATCATAGGTCTAAGTATATCGGTTCAATGGTAGATAAAAGAGTTGAAAGTCTATGGAGACTCATAGTTGGTTATCAACCAAGTCAATGATGACTACCAAAATAAGGATGACAAGCTTACTCCTTACAAGAAGATGGTAGAGAGTCTCAAGGACCATTTCATAGATATAACTTTTGATCAGATTCCTTGCATAAAAAACTGAGTAGTAGATGCTATGGCAACAATTGGATAATTGTTAGACATGCCTCACAATGTCCTTTAGTGCAAATTCTTGGTAGAACATCTTCTCATACCAACTTTTGAAATCCCAGAATCTGAATTTGAGTGTGTCATCGTTGGTCTTGGATCCTTGTGGTATCATGACATATTCACCTACCTTAGTAGAGGAACCCTCCCATCCATTATCACCTCCAACCTTAAGAATACATTTGTAAAGAAGGCATCTTGATTCGTGATCCTAGGTGATACGTTATATGGTTGAAGCATTGAAGGGACATTACTACGATGTCTTAACCAAGAGGAATCCTTGACCACTTTAAAAAAAGTTCATGATGGCATATGTGGTTCCCATTCTAGTGGTATGACTTTAGCTAAGAAACTATTGAGGATGGGGTACTACTGGCCAAACATGGAAAGAGAAGCCCATAAGTATGTGCAAAAGTGTGTCTAGTGTCAACAACATGGATATTTGATTCATGCTCCAACTCAGGAGTTGCAACCAATGATCACACCTTTTCCTTTCTTGTAGTGGGGGCTTGACCTCATAGGAAAGATTACTCCAACCTCATCTAATGGCCACAAGTTTATCATAATGACCATTGAGTACTTTACCAAGTGGGTTGAAGCCATTCCTATGACCTACATAATAAGGAAGAAAATTGCTACGTTTATCCTGAGCTACCTAATCTGTCATTATGGTGTTTCACAAGCCCTTATCTCAAACAATGGAACAACCTTCAAGAATTAGGATTTAAAAGAGATATGTCAAAGATTCAACATCCAAGACTGATCTTCTACCCTATATTACCCCTAGGGCAACGGTCAAATTGAGGCTATGAAGAAGACCATTCTAAAAATCCTAAAGAGAATGATCAATGAAGTTGGATACAAATGGCATCTACAGTTGAATCCCACTCTATGGGCCTATCAAGCTAGTATCTGCATGCCTATAGGTGCGACCCCATTCTCCTTGGTCTATGGATCAAAATCCATCTTGCCTATTGAGGTTGAGATTTCGTCATTACGAGTGTCACTACAAAACCTAATCACTGATGAAGAGTACAAAGTATCTCAGCTGAATGAGCTAGATTTCTTGGATGAGCATCGTCTTGATGCTCTTAATCATTTGTAAGTATATCAAAACTAATTGAAATAGAGCTATAACAAGAAGATAAAATGTTAGTCTTTCCAAGTAGGGGACCTCGTCCTAAAGAAAAATCAGAAAATCCTTCCAAATCAGGATAGTAAAGGAAAGTTTGAGCCTAACTGGTTAGGTCCCTTTTTCATCACAATAAGCTATGGATCAGGAGCATATCAATTGTCAAGACCTGAAGGTGAACCCTTGTAGGAAACAACCAACAAATTTCATCTTAAATTTTTTTATGCCTAGTCTTGAAGGGTGTAAATATGAAAATACCAAAAAAATTAAAAAATGATCAAAAATCCAAAAACAAAGAGAAAAAGGATTGAAAAAGTAAAGAAAAACAATTGTCCTCTAGTGAAAACCACTTTGGTAGCGCTTCGTGCAAGTACCTTGGTGAAAACCTAGCAAACAGGTGCCTTGCATAAATAAAGCACCTCCATCTACCTTGGCTCTTTATCCTATCATTCATTCCATCACACTCATACATCATATCATTCATCCTATTTATCCCATCACCCATTTGCATCCTTATCATAACTTGATATTGTGAAGTATCGTATCCCCTTTAGTATTACTTGACATATTCCTAAGGTCAGCTTGTCCTACCTATATCGAGGTAGTCTATCACATAAGCAATGGGGGAAATTCATTATACATCAGATCGGGTTCTTGTATATCTTAAGGTTATTAGATTTTTCATTGAAAATCCGAAAAATATTTGTAAAATGTTCATCAGAAAATCCAAAAACATCCAAATTCCTATATAGCTAAAATCCAAAAAATATCAAAAAATTGTAAATTAAAAATCTAAAACATCCACAACACATCAAAATCCCTAAAAAGGTCAAAACATCAAAAATCCAAAAATAGTACCATGTCGAACTATGAGTCTCTGAGCTTGAACGTAGGCAAGGCCATCATTGATGTGCCCCCGAGACACCCTAGGTTAGTCTTTAGGAGTCTGCCATAATAAGTTGACATTCCATAAACTGTTCATCTCTCATCTTCAATAAGTCAACTCAATCGAACTACGTGGTCTCTTTGTGTATAATGTAGGAAAGATTCATCTTTGATTAGCCCCTGAGGTCGCTAGGATAGGCTTTTTAGGTTAGGTTCTTGGTCAAAAACTCAGAAAACCCTAAACATTCAAAAAAATAAGAAAACCCTAAACATTCAAAAAACTTAGAAAACCCTAAAAAATTTAAAACCTCAGAAAACCCTAAACATTTAGAAAACTCAAAAAACCCTAAACATTTTTAAAACTCAGAAAACCCTAAACATTTAGAAAACTCAGAAAGTTCCCCAAAATATTTGGAAAACAAAAAATCCCAAAACATTCAAATAACAGAAAACACAAAAACATTAGAAAACATTCGAAAGACCTAAACAAATCAAATATCTTGGAGAAAACCCTCAACAACCTCAAATAACCGAAAAAACCAAAACATTCACATAAACCTTCGAAAAGATCAAAAACAACCTCAAAAACATTTTCAAAATACCAAAAACATTGAAATATTCCAGAAAATCCAAAACCATCCATCCCATTTTCACTTTCACCCGCAATAAACCTTCACCAATAATAAATCAATCGCCATCTTCAACATTTGGTGAAACATATAGAAAACAAGTATCACAAGTTGTAAAGTGAGAACCTAAGTGTCAAAATCTAAAGTCTAGGTCATAGGCAAATGATTCATTGGAGTTTGTATTAATGACTTATCAAACACCTCATCCTAATCAAAACATCTGATCAATGTTTCCTAGGATGCATCCTTCCTACCATGGACATCAACATCATAAATCACCTTAGCTAAAAATAGAATGACAAGAGATATAGATAACACTGACTGTCTATCTTTAATCTATTTTTATTATTTATCTCAGTAACCCATTCTGAGGACCTCTCAATGATGTCTAAATGATTTAGAGAGAAAGGAATGGGCCATCAAGATCATTATCTTTCGTTTGTTGTGCTTGTGGGTATTCTTGTAAAATAATCTTGGCGCATACTTTCTAAGTTGTGTGTAGGGAGGTTGTTTGGAGTAGATTGTTGACTATTGCATATGCTTTGGTCCAATATATTTTGAACTACTAAACTATATTCTAACAAGGCTTTTGTATGTCAAGATTGAACAAGAACTATCCCATCTATTTGCAGATTCAAATTCCATTACACTAGATACAATTCCATCTTTGTTATTAATACCATGATTCATCGTTTCTATGTGTTATTTCAAAAATAAGGAATGACAAAAATCCCAATCCAAAGAAATGAGAAAATCATCATCATCTCTCATCACCATCTCTAATAAAGTCTCAATGGTTCATAGACTTGTTGGAATTTTTGGATCAATCATCAAAATCAATGATAAAATCATTCATCTTATTTCTTCTATCTTCTCTTTGCGGTAACTTGGTATCATGAAAATAAAAAATACATCATCAATGCATCCACAAAGCATCAACATACATGCATCTTCCATCATCACATCATATTATAATACAAAAAACATATTTCACTACAACATCATTATCATTTAAGTTGTGATGAACAATATAGATTTGTTATTCTAAAGCATCTTAAATCATTACATTATCATAGCATAAATGAACATCTGTATAAGCATACATATCATGAAAATTCATAACATCCACATGCATACATCAACATCCCATAAGTTGCATAGAAAAGTGCACAAAAATAAATTCATCCATCTCACTTGCATAAGCACAATATCTGCATATCATAGCATCCATCCCATAACATATCATAAAAAGATACTGAAAAAGAAGTACTTCCATCCATTAAATCAAATATCACATATATCACATCACATCATATCAAATGCATCCATACATTCATAAGAATGAAATAAAGAGAACATCACATATCGAATCTGGATCATCATATATATATCAAACAATGGTGATTGTCATGATACAATATCGGAATTAGTGTCTGTATATCAATAAAAAATACAATATCCACAAGGTTGTCAAAAAGGAGCCAATGAATACATATCTATATAAGTGAATCAGGAAAACAATTAAAAAGTTTATATATAAGCAAGCTAGCCTTGGTGGCCGCTCGTCTCACCCCTAACTGATGGTTGATCCTCAGCTCTAGGTGGTGCTTTGCTTCACTGTGAGAAATCAAGCACTATCACATCCCTTGAGGAACATCACGATGATAGTGCATGTGGTATTAGGCTGACTTAGTGACTACCTCTTTGTACAAATGATCAGATAGAGTTTGGCCCTATGATGCAGATATCACTGCTTCCAACTACTATCTCCACCCAATCTCTTGGGCTAGCTGTATATCTAGTTGCTATTACAATTGGACCTCCTGATCTCTCTACATAGTCATGGCATCTAACTATTGTAGTAGTTGATCTCACTCAACCTGTATTTGATTCATCTTTGCTCTAAGGGCTACAATCTTCCCATCTCATGGATCTAGCTACTGTAGAGGTGGAGGAGGCAGTGATGCCCTCATAACTTGTCCATCGTTCCCGCCCTGCCACCTTGGAACCTATGCCTGATCTAGCTACTATTGGTGCCCATCACTTGGCACCTAGTCTTGGCCTCTACCTCAACCACCATTCCTTCCTCCATCTCAGCTGCCATCATGTCCTTGGCCCTTGCCTTTTCCTCTACCTCTACCTCTGCCTCTAGGGTATCTCCCCACCAAATCCATCAAACAAGTAGGTGGCCTGAACCATACATCATATGCTGGGATAGTGCCTGCATCTAGGATACCCTAATCATATGCCCACAGTTGTGGGATGAGCTATCTGAAATCATTGATCCCCACCATGGGATCAATAAGGGCTCCCCATTGTACCTCTCTTTGAGCCCTAGAAAAATGGTAGTGTAGTCATCTACTGGCAGATCCTATACCTCCCCAAACTGTCGATTAATGCGGTCTGGGAGGTATCACTCAATGATCATGTGCTCTTGGCCCTGTATGTATTGAGTTTTTCATGCAAAATCTAGTTGTTGTTGATCATCATACCATCGTGGATGCTATAGCAACTTCTTCCGTCTCAACACCCCCAATATGGGAAACCTGTGGGGCTCATCTATTGCAATGTCATCAACACCCTATACTAAAAAATGACAGGCACATCCTCATGGATATCTACAAGAATGACCAATGCCCTCAACATTACAATGTGCTCATACGCCCATATGTGAAGTAGAGTCACACCTACTTCGATGCTCTTTCCCTCTTGATAAATGATCTTGTGCATATCATTGTACAAAGAGACAAGGAAAAATGAACCCCAAGCATATATAGTGTCTCTCTAGATCATACCCTCCCATGCTAACCCCCATCTAGGACTGAAACCTCTGCCAGGTCGGTCTAGAGCAATGACGCCACAAATCAGGGCTGCAATGAACAATCTGAATGTGTCCACACGACCTTGGTAAAAATCCAAATGAATCTAGGAGTTGATCAGAACAATCAAATGTCTATGTAAAAGAGAGATAAATGTGTCTCTCCCAACATCTAGATCATATATCACTTTCTCGCTATGAATCGACAATCATAGTATGTGCCACATGTCCTCCAGTGTGATGCTCACCTCCCCAATGGGCAAGTGAAATGAAGAGGTCTCGTTATGCCACCTCTTGATCAATGTAGTCATCATAGAAAGATGGTTTCTAATCTTGGGGAAGAAAGCAACAAAGCCCAATCCTAGCCTACCCAGTTGATCCACCCCTAGGTCATCGAAATCTCTGGCCATTTCTAGAATGTTGCATCTATGCTCTTGAGACATCAGTAGTGGAGTATCCTCTTATACGCATCACACACAAATTATCATTTTGTTAAAAAAGTTGAAACACTAATCAAAATTTAAGACTTTTCACCCAAAACATCAAACACATTGCTGAAATCAATAACGTCACTGATTTTGGGTTGCATCACTATATCAATTTTAGAGGTACGTTGCCAATTTGGTGACACGTTTCGCTAGGCTCAATAGCAAATCGGTATTTGGGTGTGTCTCTTTTGTAAAAAATCATGGTGCGTTGCCATTTTTTACATGTGTCACCCACCGCTTTCAAGTGACGTTGAACGTAAAAATTCCTTATGTTGCTATATTACCCCCACGACCCCCTAATCAGATGTGTTATTGAACCAAAAAATCAGGGTGCCCCTCTAAACAAAGGGTGTGTTACTGTAAAATCAATAGTGATGCTTATGATGCTTCAAAAATGTTGGTATACAGTGACATGCCTATCGACCTATTTTGGACACCCTATTAAATGCAGCTAAAAGTAAAAATCAAAAGAGGTTTCGAGTCACATACCCGAGTCCTACATCTGCACGATGTTGGTACTCTTGAACTCGATCTAAAAGATGAAGAGGGAGCACACGGTGAGCCATTTTTCTAGGGTATTAGAGCTCAAATTGTGAGAATTCTCTAAGGTGTGAATGCAAAAATGAATTGAAAGTGACCCTCCATCACTTATTTAAGCCTAAAAATTAGGGTTTTTTCCCTAATTTAACCATGCAACTAGGGTTTCTCACTAATTTCACCAATCTTGCTAAACTGAAGCTTATTTTGCACCATTTTTTGTGTTTTTAGCATGTTTTTTACATCCCAAAGCCTTTTTTGGACCCCTAATGCAACATTTTACCTTTGTCAAGAAATCACGCAAAATTCAAATTTTTTGATCGATTTCTTGAGGGGACAGGGAACTAGCTTATTCCTTCCGTTGGGGCAATAGTGGGGCATCCAAAAAAAATTAAAAAATGATTTAAGCAACATGTTTTAATCCAAAAGGTGCCAGTCTTTGAACCAACATAGCAGGTATACTAACACCGTTTCATCCCCGAACCCATCCTCTTTTCACTTAATTGATTGTCATTTACATCTATTAACCTAATTAATCTAGCTAGGTTAATTCACCCCCTTTCATGCTAACATTTCATCTTATTAAATTAAATACATCAAGTTATTTAATTTAAATCCCTAAGTCATTTAGTTAAATATCATTCCATTTTCCCCCTTTTTATTAAATCACCTTATTTAATGAATATAATGAAATTCTCCTAATTGAATAGTTAAACCTTTGTTTAATTATCAATTACTAATTAATCTAATTCCTCCACTTGTAAGGGAATATTCCTCCTTTGCACAATCCTCCAAAAATGAATATTCCCATGGAATATTCCTTCCCCTTTTGCACATTAAAACCTTGTTTTAATTTGCTAAATATCTAATTTTCCCTCACCCATGAGAATATTCCAAAGAATATTCTCTCCCCTCACTTGTTTGAAAAAAGGGAATATTCTTTCTCCTAACAAACTTACAATACTTCTTGTGCAAGTTTTGAGTGTGTTTGTTTGAAAGAATATGAACCCTTGATTCTTTCCTTGATCCATGTGATCATTGATTATCATCCATTGATGAGAATCCATGATCCATGTTTCATCTTTCCTCCATCCTTGACCATTGATTAACTCCTTCAATATCAACCCTTCATTTCTTATTTGTCCTCCTATAAATAGGTCACTATTTGGAGACTAATGGATCCATCTTTTAAACAATGAACTTATGTTGTTAAAATCATTCACACTTACACTCACATTTTACACCATTTTAGTTTAATTTTCTTACATATTATCTTAGCTTCCATTAATGGCTTCCATGGTAACATAGATGCATCCATTTATCTTATTTGGTAATTTGGGTTTAAATATTTTTAGCTTAAAATCCATTTAGATTAGATTTGCATACATCCATATCGACCATCTTAGCATAAATCATGTTAAAATAGCTTGCATCATGTTAATTTGGCATTCAAATCATGTTTCATCACACATCTTTCAACAATTTCATGGATTCTCTTCAATAGAATCGATTGGAACGGGCTCATTTATCCATGGGATTGGGAAAGGGTCGCCATTCCACATCCATGCGACACCACTCCCCTAATAGGATAAGTTTCAATGTATTAGAATAGGTGTTTTTAAAGATTTCATAGTTTAACATAAGTTTTAATGAATTCCTAGTCTAGTCTTTATTTGATTGGTCTCTATTTAGATTGACATTTAGTGGCTTGATTATGCTTCGTATCCTCATGGATCAAGTGTAGTCAACCCATACTAATCCGTCGGTCACAACTATCATTCTTCCTCAATTAATTAAATAAATTTTATTTATTTAATTACATCACTAATTATCTCTATTCTTTAAAATTAATTATTTATCCATTATCCACTTCCTAAATTAAATAATCATTTTAGTTATTTAATTTATCCATCAATTTCTCAACATTATCCATTCTCCATAAATAAATAAAATCATTTATTTCATTTATTTAATACATTTTGCACATGCCATACATAATTAATTATTAATTTCTATATCAACTCTTCACTGAGACTTACTCTCAATCTACTAATCCATCTAATCAGTCCACTAATTCATCTATTTTTACTTTCTCCCACTCACTTCAAGTCCACTAACCTGTCTAATCAGTTGGCTAATCAATCTATCCTGTCAACAACCTATCAATTTGAGTTATCTCCCCAATCAAGTCTCCTAACTAAATCATGCAATTAGTTATCTCAAATCATGCAACTAGCTAAAAGTTAATCAAATCCTCTCATCAATCCTCCCATTGTTGATAATTTTCAGTTCCTCCTCTGATCTTGACCATTGATCAGTGTCATCAAAATATCTATAAATCAAACTATCATATCATTCATTCATAAACTTAGATCATGCAACAAATTTATGATAGTGCTTTATTGCTATTGTGCTTATGATAAATCCGAGAGAAAAGATCCAACACCATTTCTCGAAGGGTGAAGTAGAGGATAACAATGGATCTCAACTTGAAGGTCTCGTACATTTAAGGTATAAGTTTGTTTGTTTGATTTTCGTTCAATTGCTTCATTGGTGTGATTGAATTTGATTCTAAATATTGTTATTGTTTGATTATCATTTGGACTTATAATTGGATTTTAAGGTCATACATTTTGGTACACCCAATGGGATGATTTGGTCCCTATTACTAATTATTTTTTGTGAGTTTTAAGGTGTTTTTGAAGTCATTGGATTATTTTATGTAACTATCTATAGAATGGCACAACTATCAGGGATCTGAATGCAACTACTGCACAAAGTTGCACAGTTGTCGCATAGAGTGGCACAATTGTGGCCCAGAGTGGCATAATTTCATCTATAGGGTTTTCTTGAGATTTTTTTTTTTTTTGACTACTATACATCTGATTGATTAACCTATTTGTGTTGTTTTTTAATCAAAAAATTGATTATTTGACCCCAAAAGACTAGGTTTTGCTTTTGATTTCTCTATTTTTGGTCTTTGTGCATAAGTGTGTAATTATTGTGCAAAGTGACACAATTGATGTGCAAAGTGGTGCAATTGATTCATAGAAAGGTGTATATGATGTGTAGCAAGGTAATATTTGTTGTGTAGAATCGCACAATTGACATAAGGTATAATTTGTTTATATTCTTAGTTTTTTATTAGATTTATGCATTTGTATCCTAGGGTTTTTAGGTTGCTAATCATTTGGTTGAAGCTTATGGCATTTCTTGGGCTAAAGACAAAACACAAACTACTAACGCTACCTAGTGCAGGAATTTGTCTGTTTTTTTTTTCAATTTCCTAAGGTTAACAAACAATTATTTGTCATGTCTTGTGCGCTTGGAAATTATTGTGTCAAACTAGGTTATTATGTATATATCCTCTCCCCTCATGAACTTGTGTGATCTTGGGTGCAAGAGAAACACACAATAGGCTCTTTTTATTTCCAGTAGGGTGCATGCATGGGGATTTCATCACCCCAAGGTTCAGGCCCAACCACGTTTCTTGAAGGGCTATAGAAAGGGGGGAGAGCCAAATTTGTACCTCAAATAGTAGATATCATCATTCGAAGCCAAGCTACAAGACCCTTGGTCCATCGATACTTGCTTTGGTGACAAGAGTGGAGGAGCCTTTGTTCACAATAGTCCCCACTAGAAACCACTATTTTTAGAAGCCTAGGAGCCTTCAACCATAGCTTGGTGTAGTGCAAGGTACAGTATCATGCTTGAAGCTACTCACCACATACTACCTTGAGTAGAGATATAAATTCTTAGGTTTGGCATCTTTAGCCTCCTAGGGTGAGAAGGAAGGTGAGCTTGTTGCTATATTGGGCCTATGCCACTAGATCTGTAGCTATCCACTCTCACAAGAAAGGTGTTTCTATCTGATCTTATAGAGTATTAGCACTTAAGTGTGGTGGTCCTACATCAATTATACACACCTATTTGAATAATTAGTTTGTGCTTGTCTTCCAATTTTTTTCAATTGTGCAATACCCATAACACCTAATATTGATATCTTATGGAAAAAGGATCTTGAAATCATCCTTATTACCTTGAAGTTAGTTATGTTTTCTATTGTTTGAAGTGTTTTCTTGTTGAAACTTTTTAAAAACAACCAGCTTAAGACCATAACACTTAGAATCATCCATTTACCTACCTTAGCATGCAATTGATTACTAATCCACACAATTCACTATCCAAGAGTCAAAAACTTTAGTCCTAGGTTAGAATCTCACATCTATTTGAACCCTCGTTGCAATTTTTCTTATCCTAGGCATTCATACCTCTATGTGGCATATTTGTGTCATAGAGTGGTGTATTTGTGGAATATGTAGGCACATCTATGTCATAGAGTGGTGAAATTACCTATTGAACCCTAATTTCTCCTCTAAACTTTAGAATCTCACATTTTCTATCTCTATGTCATATTATTTGTACATTGGTGCAATTGTACCATAGAGTGGTACAATTGTGATATAAAATTTCATAATTATGCCACCCCTTTTATCCATTGATTTTTTGAACTAATACATCTAGTTCATGATTCAAATATCATCATCAAATCCCAGATCATAAATCTTAAGATCTAGATATGCTTTTTGGTCTTTTCCCAATCATAATCCTAAATCGCCAAACATCCACACTAATCTAATCTTAGATATAACTTATATTCCTATGGAAACAAGATCACGTGCTAAGAAGAAAATGGAACACAAATATCCCAACAAGGTCCACCTTTACATTAAGAACTATTTGGAGGACCACACAGAGAGATACCCACATTGTTTTCAAGGGGTTTTGAAACCCCACCTCCATTGAGCCCTAATCATAGTGAAAAATAAGTGGAGTCAAATAAATATTACCCGAGGAATTTTTAGAGGCCCAAAAAGATAAAAATTCTATGAGACTAGTTGATTCCTTAATTGCTACAGATCGAGATCGATATTTCCTACAAATTGCACAGAAAGGTGCCAAGTTATCCAGAAAATTTGATACCACCCTCATAGAAGACATCCCTAATAACATTCCACCATCAATCTTAGGGTAAACAATTTCTAATGATAACATACCACAAACACATGCAACTACCATCTCTCCCACATATGACCTTAACATGATATCCCAAAATAACTCTAACATACCCCTCACCAAAAATACTAAAACCATACCACATGATCATACCACCCATTAATAATCCACTCATCCAATCCCAAATGAACTCTTACACCATACCTACCAGCAATTCAAACCCATATCAACAAATAGCATCCACTATCCCACATACATTCATACCAACCAATTCAACACACATATTATTTCCTCCCACACACACCAATGCTCAAACATATACCTTACAAATAAACAACACACTTTATACCACAACATTTAACAATTCTATCATTCCTAATTCATCTCAACCACCACACATTACACATACACACACACCAACCAATCCATCATTCCAACATACCATTCCATATAATAACTCTAACATCTCCACTCAAGTGGGGAATTGACATACATCTTACATTTCCCAACCACTTATATCCAAAACCTATACTTTCACATCACAACCTCAACATACTATCATCACTAACACACACCAAAATTTCCATCAAAAAACCTGATTTCACAACACCACACCATCGCAGATTCTCAACAATAGTTCATCACATCCAAACCTTATGCTAACTTCAACCCCACTACTCACACTTACATTTCCCAAAATCATTCATGCATACACTAAAATCCATCTTTAGTGAACTTTTCCCAAGGCTATTTATCCACACATCCTACATCCACTTACAATCCCAATAACATGCAAAACAAATGACTTGGCTCTCAAAATCCAAAATTTGCAACAACAAATTTCAAAAATAAGTATGAGTTAAAAAAATAAAAGCTACATTCTTGAAGACATATGACCATACACATTTGATAGAATGATACCTATGCCTCCTTTTCCAATAAATTTTGAAATACCCAAGTTTGATAAATATAAAGGAAAAGGAGACCTTGTTGAGCATATCAAATAATTTCATGTTGCTTGTCTATAGGTGATGCATAATGACACTTATCTAATGTGTCTCTTCCCTAGGAGCTTAGGGGGACAAGCTATGGAATTCCTCTCACAATTACCACCTAGCATAAAAAAATTTAATGAATTAGCTGAGAAATTCATATGACACTTCTCATACAACTTGGAATGAGAAATATCCATAAAATACTTATGTGTTGCTAAAAAGTTGATGGAGAGGATTTTTCTTCCTTCTTACAAAGATGGTGAAGCCTTGCAAGTAAATTTCCTTGTCACCCAAAAAAGTAATTGGTGAAAATCTTTATTAAAAACTTGAATACTAAAATAGGGTTTCATCTGAAAGTCCAATGTTCTAACACATTCAAATAAGTCATAGATAAAGGACCAACCATTGAAAATTCTCTAATAGAAAAAGGACTCATGAAAATATTTAAGGGCAACAAAGATAACCAACAATCCTCTAGTGGCAAATCCTGGTTTTGGTCAAAGAACAAAAATGTGATCAATGATGGTGTGGTAGATGCTAGGATGACATCAAATTCTCAATCATAAATAATCCTAAAAACACCACCCACTTATCAAACCCCATTAACCATCACAAATAATTGACAAAGAGGACCCCTACAAAAAATAATACTCCTCGATGTAAGTACACTCCATTAGGAGAACCCATCAAATATGCATTGAAGGAATTGGTTCAAGCAAACATAAAAACACTACCGAAAATTTGTCAATATGAACCCCAGGTTAAACCTATATAGTGGAATGATAAATTTTCTATGAATATCATAGAGCAAAGGGACATACCACTCAAGGACGCTATATATTGAAAAATATTATTTGGGATCTCATTGATCGGGGATATATCATTGTTGAATATCATCCTAAAAGTGCATCACAAAATAATCATATTAATAATATCAATGGTTCTCATAGTGAGAAACTAGGCAAATATCATTTGACTTCATGATAGGTCATCTTGAAGAAGTATCCCCAAAAGAATCCTCTGCCTCTCCTCCATTTTCTTTATCCTCTACACATTCACAACTTCAATCCACATTATCCCTGTCAACCAGCTCATCCAATAATAGAACTTTTCAAGATTTTCCAAGGGCTATCCACAATAAATAATCCACTATTTGATGCCAATCCAACCTATAATCTAGAGATCTTGAAAAAAACACCATCATCCATCTCATCACCCATCATTCCCACTCTAGTGCTTCCTATTCAAAATCAATTATCACTATGCCAACATACTGAGACTATGTACATGTGTCCTTTATTCCTACAACATTATCCGAACCTAATCTACGCCAAGAATATAATCTAAAGCATCAAGAAGAAATACCTGAAATGAATCAAGATTAAGTTATCCAAAACGTACGATCACATCCTATTCTTGATCAAGACCCCATTATCCATTTCTAGGCCATCCTTGATTCTAAAATCAACATTGATCCTATCCATATGCCAATGGCCTCCACTTCCACAAATGAGATACTTGCTTCCACTAGACACATAGATGATGAATTTATAGCTTAATTCATAGGAATCTTTAAGGACATGTCACATAATGATCAAGAAAAAAACATGAAGGAAGAAAAAACACCAACATACTATCAACTCATATCACTTAATTTTGTCAAATCCAACTTCCTTATCGATGAGGATATAACTAGAATTGATGATTCCCAACAACACACAGAATCATTAGAACCTTGTTATTAGAACAACACATATCCTATTCCAATCAAAATATGTTAAAGCATGCAGTATAAAGGAAAAGGTTTAGTTCTACATGAATAGAATATTCTGGAGTAGATACAGTTCTTTGATAATCCAAAATATCAAGGACTGGTTTATTCATTGATCAAGAAATCTAAGGATGTTAATGGTACCTCCATGATATCGGGGGAAACTTCATCTGATGCAAACATCAAAATAGGGGCCATGAATAGTCCTTACAATAAGGTTGTTTCCAACATTCCACCCATCCACATTATAGATCATTATTCCCAAACCATTCCATCCACTAATGGGGACCAATATAAGGAAAAACTTTACAAAGAAGAGGATCAAAGTCAAGCCATTGAAGCTAATAAGTCTAAAAATAAAATTGGACATATAAAGTCAAAATGGTTCCGAAAGAAAATTGGATCATGCAAAGCATCAAGTCCAAATCCAAATCTAATATTCAATAAAATTATGGAGCCATCTCAAGAAAGGTTGTCAATTTCTCAAAAGTGCCTACCTTCTTCAAAATATTCTTCAATACCAACACACAAGGTGTATAAGCCATTGGTCCCAAATGTTGGCATATTATTGTCATTGATGTCAAAAGGAGAGAATGCATAGGTGAAATGGAGCTGATGTAAAGGAGGAGATTGCAACAATGAGCCTAATTGAAGTCAAAAGAATATTGATTTATGTGTAAGGTAGGGGGACCAACCAAGCCAAGGCTCTAGGTCATGGAGAGACAAGAGAAGAGGGCTTCCCTAACTTACCTCAAGCTAAGCGGGTTTTTTTTGTCAAGGATAGAGAATGAAGAGCACTATCAAGTATTTCTATCACTCTACTGATTTGAATTCTTCGATGGGACTAAATGAGCCAGTTTTCAAAATCTGAACCATACCTTAGATAGCTCTCTACCAGAGGATAATAGTACATGTCAGGCACGATAGCACGATGCACTGGAATCTCACTGGTGCAATATTACTCATATGCCCAAAAAGTGTAAAAGTATAATACAGAGTTAAGAAAAAACTACTAATGGTCTAGTCAACGAGTTTTAATGTGCTAAATAGGATGATAAATAACATAATGTAAGAAATAACTATAGAGATGATGAAGGAGACAATGGAAATGAAGGTGACAAAGACCAACTCACTGAGAGTCCAGTTCACTACCAAGCTCTACGCACATGTACACCTACACATAACAAGAGAGGAAAAATATTGGGGTTGTATAGGGGTTTGCCTCAATCAAACCCCCACTTTGGTGTTTCCACTTCCATGGGTAGCTAGGAAAGCCACAAGATAGAAAATGCGATAAAGGAAATAGTAGAAAAGAGAGTATCAAACACTATGAAAAACACAATGCTATTCTATCAAACCACAACAAAGGAAGGATAGTGAAGCAATACCACCTCCACCCAAAGGCACTCAAGGCCAATGAAGGGAGAATGCAAGACTACAAGCTTGGTAACTTTGACACAACCACAGTAGTGATGAAGGAGGTCTCAAAAGACACCAAACTCTTAGCTTCTATGGTAGCACAAAAAATTCTTAGTGAAGTTGATGGAGCAACAAGTTGCCAAGAAATGTTCAAGAGATTGTGTTAATTGCCAAGAAGATGAAGTAGAATGCTAAAGAGATGAAGTGAATAAGAAAGATGGGAATTTGAAGATCAATTAGGAGGGAAAGAGCCATTTTCGAGCCAACTGGTTGACAGAGAGGCAGTACATTTCATCCCCAATGAATAGTGTAACTTCCTTGCAGACTCCAGAGGCAGGAATCTGTTAGGGACACTAGTGTGTCATGCAAATGTTTGCACACTGCACTTGAGTCCTCGATAAAAATTCCCCCACCGACACAAAATATAAGCGCCAAGTGGATGCAAGGTAGATGGGTGATGTGGAATTTCTTAGTCGGGTTTGATTTTCTAAGGTGGAGGGATGTAAAAGGGGAATTTTCAAGAGGGGTACAAATTCACTCTTATACATTTTTTCCCCACTTTAGTGAGCATGAGTGCTATCAAATTTTTGGTAAAGTAGATTGAAGGGTTTAGAAATGTATACTTGAACTCTTGAGGAAGAAAATCACAATATGGTGAGATTGAAAGCACATAGAAGACAAATAACTCCATAGGTACTCTCTCCTAAGGAGGTTCGAACAAAGGGCTCCATAGATCCTCAGAACTACAAAGCTAAACAAGGTACACTGAAGGCCCACAGACCAACAATTGAAAAATTCCACACAATTCAAGCGCTTCACAAGCCCTCAAACTTGGAAATAAGGCACCCCCCTAGGTACTCTTTCCTGAAGGAAGCCTGGTGTAAGGGGACTCTGCAGAGTCAAACTCAAAAGTAGCTTCATAGGCACACCTGCAAATCAACATGTTAATCTGCAGATAAAACATGTTAGAAAACAAAAAGAGGCCACATAGGCAGACAAGTAGATAGTCACATAGACAACCATAAACTTGAAGGAAGAGCTTTCAAAGGGGTCCCTTGGAAACCCTTCAAAAGAAAAGGGATCCACTCAAGGGAATTGCTTGAAAGTGTAAGAATTTTTTTTTGCAAATCAATTCATCATCAAGGAATTTGAAAGGAAGAAAATGGCCCCTCGTGAGGGGAAGGTAAAGGCTTCTCCCGTAGAAAAATTTTCTCCCTCCTAGGAGGAAAGTTCTTCAAGTTCTTTATTTGTGAACCTGTGACAAAGGAAACACATTTTGTTAGGGTTCCTTGTTGAGAATGCAATTTTTGAAAAATGTTTAAAAAGATTTTAGAGAAAAAGATTCGTTGGCCACTGAATACATTTTCTAAAAATAGAAGTGACATGATAGCCCCTCCTGAGGATGGTGTGTGTTGAACACCAAGGCACGTGACATCTTAAGGAGAGAAAAACAAGAATGAAAAAGTGATGTTGTGGCCCGTGAAACATAGCAAGATGTAACTATGGTAATGTTGTCGCACACATGAGGGACAAAAAATGAGCATGACAACATCACAAAACAATCAAAGAAGAGAGAAAGATACGAAGAAAGGAAAAACAATAGTATAACACACAAGAGATAGGGTGATCTGATAGTTCAAGGTCGTAGCTACTCATAAATATAGATAAGTATAATAATTGTATATAGATGAACTGTCATCAACTCCCTACTATATCAGACCATTTGAAGAATGCACAAGAAGATAAAATAAAAATAAAAATTGGGTCAACATGGAAGGGAAGCCTAAATTCCCCCAACATTTTGCATCATCTCCAATTGTCAAATATCAATACACATAATAGAGGAAGAATGATGCACCAAATAGAGGATTTTTTATGACACATAAACACTCCTATATCGAAGCACCTACAAGGGTGACACAGGTCATCCAAGAACACATAATGCAAGAATGGGGGAACACAAACACACACACAATCTACACTACAAATAAAGAAGAAGTGTCTGCTTGTCCTCATCAACCAAGAGGCCATCGACCTCCCAATCTAGACCATTATACGGGGAAGGCGGATGAGCCTGCAAGGGCGAAATATCAAGGGGGACCACTCTGACCCCCTACAACAAGAGCCAAGGAAAGAGACTCTTCAAGGTATCCTCCACTTAATTCCTATGGCGTGAAGGTTAGCAGATTTGCAAAGATCACTGAAAGGGTCGGGACCTTTTCCAAAGAAATAAACATGCATTTCATGGGAATGCCATGTGTTAACTCGATGGGTGAGGGAGGCAGCACCCAAGATTCACTACCAGGCTCACCGAGTAACTTGGGAGTAGTGACAAACTCTGGGGAAACCAGAATCTCCTTCGTCACAAGGATGACACATTCTAATGCAAATCCACCTTCTAAAGAAGGTGAACTCCTCTTTTGACCCCCTTTACTAACAAGGCTATCCTCCATCCTCTATTTTTTCGAAGGATGTGAGACCCCCATGGACGAGGCAAAAGGCACAAAAGAGGAGGAGAAGATCATGATAGAAACCACCAAAGTGTTTACATGTTCACAAGATTTAAAAATGGTGGGATGTCTGGAAGGGATATCAAGAGAGGTTGCTCGACCGAAGGAGCAATAAACACCTACACCTTTTTTGAGTGAGGGTTTTTTATGCTCATGGCAGGAGCCAAAAGCAACACCGGGGCTGATGGAACTGAAGTAGAGGGGACAGGATAGGAGGAAACACCAACAAGCCTTGAAATAAGGGTGGTTGAATCCCCTTCCTTCCTCTACAGAGCAGTCTACTCAGTGGCTAGAGCCTTTTTCCAATGCTTGTGCTCACATGCAATGCAGTTCTTACAACTCTAAGAGCTAGATGTTGAAAGCTAAGATGGAAGAGAAGGCTCCTGCTTGGCCATTGAAGTGTCCATCATAGCTATTTTTGGAAAAGGGAGAGTTTGAAAAAGGGTTGGAACAATAATGAGGGAGTTAGCTCTAACGCCTCAGTGGTGGGCCTCTTCCCATTCACTACCTTGGGGGTAGGAGTGGTAGGAGGCTACGAAGGATGAGACATAGAGGACTCCCCATGAGCACCCTTTTCCTTACCATACATACTGGGGTAGGAACCCACAAGAAAGGTAGGAAGGTCAGATACCCGAATCTTAGGTTAATGCCAAGCAAGTACTATTGAGCTTATTATGCAAAAACCAAGAGTAGTTACCCAAACCTCCTTTTCAAGAAGGGAGGCATAAGTGGGGCCTTGAGGATGGGTAGGATTTTCATTTCCCTTCTGAGAGGAGGAGGCATCTTGTTGGTGCGCTACCAGGGGAGTCACTTTTAGATTTCCTCTGTCCCTAGTTTTGTACTTCACGTAATTCCTACCTTGGGGGTAGGAGTGGTAGGAGGCTACAAAGGATGAGACATAGAGGACTCCCCATGAGCACCCTTTTCCTTACCATACATACTATGGTAGGAACCCACAAGAAAGGTAGGAAGGTCGGATACCCGAATCTTAGGTTAATGCCAAGCAAGTACTATTGAACTTATTATGCAAAAACCAAGAGTAGTTACCCAAACCTCCTTTTCAAGAAGGGAGGCATAAGTGGGGCCCTGAGGATGGGTAGGATTTTCATTTCCCTTCTGAGAGGAGGAGGCATCTTGTTGGTGCGCTACCAGGGGAGTCACTTTTAGATTTCCTCTATCCCTAGTTTTGTACTTCACGTAATTTCTATAAAGTAAGTCCATTCTAGGAGGGAGTGGGCCAACTGGGGTAGGCCAAAAATGATCCAAGGAATAACCCCTATGGGATACCAATGGCTGATATCTAATTTCATGCACAACATGCATGACACCTTGATGAGAGAACTTTAAACATTTATGAATAAAGGAAGCAATTCCATTCATGGAAGCCAACGATGGGATTCCCAACTTCACTCTGAACAAATTGGATTCCAGAATAACATCAAAGATTGTATCCACAACCCTAGGTCCAAGTAGGATGAAAAGAGTTATAGATCCATATAGCTCAAGAGAGATTGTCATGCGTACGTATGATGGATTTTTTCTCTCATATTCCTCCATCTGTAATGAATTTAGTGATAACATCTCCTCTATAATAACATTTACCTAAGTCATTGGGTCAACTAGAACTCATGTCATAATGTTTTCATTGAGGCGAAAAGGAATGTATAGAGGAGAGGACTTATTATTCAAAGGCAAGTCCTGTGAGGTGAAATTCACATCTAGAAAACTAGTCACAGGTTGTGGGAGAGGAGTAATGAAAACCATATTAATATACGTTGAGGGTTTAGGGGAAGCATCAGGTTTGTGTAAATCTGCAACTCACTATTGGCCTTTGCTATCGACTTATTTGCATTTTTCTTCTTCCCATAGAGACAAATCGTACGATTGTCGATGTGATCCTCTATCTCATGACACATGTGCATGCAATGCTCGGTATCATGCACGTTAACATGATGGTACTAAAAAAAAATTCCCATCATACCAATCAGGATAGGGATCCTTCAAAGGTCGGGGATTTTCCAAAGTTATGATCTTATCCTTCAATAACTTTTATAGAATGCAAGTATAAGATTCAACTAACTTTGTAAACTTCCTATTGCGTATGAGGTCGTGATCATGATTGTTAGTCGTAGCAACTACATTCACAATAAATTTTCCTTTTCCTGAAATGGACATGATAGATTTTCCTTTCGGAACAGGAGCACGAGGAAGATCCCCCAAATTGAACCACCATTTACTAATATTCTCGCAATGAGGCACATAGATGTGTAAAAGAAGGATACTTCATTAAGACAAATTTTTCCTGCTAGGTTCGCTGCACATTGCCTATGAATACCTTCTGCACATCTGAGTCAGGCAACGGGTATGAGATTTGTGAAAAGAGTGCTTGGTATCACACTATGAGGTCAGTTATCTTCTCATTTTCTCCTTGCTTGCATCAGATGAGATCTGAGAAGGTCATATTCACACCAATGTTAGCCTGGAATTGATGGAGAAACTAATTTACAAGTTGGTCAAATGAGAATATAGAATTATCAAGCAATGAATAGTACCACTCGAGTGTTGTGTCCTTGAGAGATCGAGGGAAGAGTTTCACCATTAGAGCATCATAATGAAAGAAATCCGTATTCATGGTGTTGAAGGCTGGCACATGTGTCTATGGATCCCCTTTACCACCATACTTTTCACACTTACGAATCTCCATCCCTTATAGGAAAGGAGTAATGAAGATTGCCACCAACAACAAACTATGTCAGAAGAAAGGTTGGAAGATAGGTTGGGTAGAGGCTTGAGAAAGGCTCACCAACTGGTTTTGCATCCGACCCATGTTCCAAAGAAGAGAATTAAAAATAGGGTTAGAGGAGGACAAAGGCCTAGTGGAACCTCCCCCAAAACCACTACCAATAGAACCACCTCTCAAGCCACCTTCAGATCCAATACCGTGGCCACTGCCATAGCCACCACTAGTGGGACCCCTGCCAGAGCCATCGCCATAACCTCCACTAGAGCCACCACCGCTAGCACCACCTAAGCTACCACTGCTAGTGCCACCACCACTTCCAAAGCCTCCACCACTTATCCCACCGGAATCCCCAACACCAGGGGCAATAAGATGGGTGAAACTGAAACCAAGGGGTATCCTATTCACCTTGACAGTGTTAGGATTTTGAGAAGTAGAGGAAACACTGATCGAGGGACTAGTTTCATCCATACATATAGATGTGGTAGGCATCAAGACATCGATTTTTCTTTCATACGAATCAATCACCTCTCCTTGGGTAGTGCCCGATCTAGTGTTATACGAATGGATGCATGCTTCAGTTAGATTGGTAAGACCACATAAGAACTCTATACCCACCTGATCCTTACCTAGCATATATGTCACTTCACTAGCAAGTCTAGAAGCTCTCACCATGTTCGATGCTTTCTCCAAATGATTCATGAGGTCTAACAACCTCCTGTCTAATGCCAAAATATTTTTTGCAGGAATATGAATAGCATCATCCTCATCCACAGATGAAGATGTATGGGATGCTGGAGGAGTGGGTGCACGAGTGGTATCATATATGAAACCCATCTCATTAGTAAAGTCTATAGAAAAACCAATAGTAAAACCAAAAGTAAAACTAGAAGTGGCCTTCATATTTTCCATTGGTAGGTGTCACACACTTCTTCTAACCACATACCAAAGGTCATAGATTGGGTTGTGATGCTCATAAACCTTCACAACACTCAAATTTATAACAGTCACTAGGCGCGAGGGAAAAAGTCTCAACACAAATGAATGGATAGACGTTATTCACATTGGGTTCACTAAAATATAAGGTAGGGGGACCAACCATGCCAAGGCTCCAGGTTATGGAGAGTCGAGAGTGGAGGGCTTCCCTAACTTACGTCAAGCTAAGTGGGTGTTTTTGGTCAAGGATAGAGAATGAAGAGCACTCTCAAGCGATTTTTTCACTCTACTGATCTGAATGCTTGGATGGACTAAACGAGCTGGGTTTTGGAATCTGAAATGTTCCTCAAACAACTCTCTGCCCAAGGAAAACAATGTGGGTCAGGGACGACAACATGACACACTGACATCTCTCTGATGTGCTGGTATTCGTAAGGCCAGAAAGTGTAAAATTACAATACGAAGTTCGAAAAAGCCTACTAATGGTCTAGTCAATGAGTTTTAACATGCTAAATAGGATGATAAATAACAAAATGTAAGAAATAGCTATAGAGATAATGAAGGAGACAATGGAAACGAAGGTGACAAAGACCAACTCATTGACAGTCCAATTTTCCAGCGGGATCCACACACATGTACACCTACATAAAACCAAGGGAGGAAAAATGTTGGGGTTGTATAGGGGTTTACCTCAGTCAAACCCTCACTTTGGTGTTTCCACCTCCACGGACAACCAAGAAAGCCATGAGATAGAAAATGTGATAAAGGAAATAGTAGAAAAGAGAGTATCAAACACTACGAAAAATAAAACTCTATTCTATCAAACCACAACAAAAGAAGGATAGTGAAACAATACCACCTCCACCCAAAGGCACTCAATGCCAATGAAGGGATAATGCAAGACTACAAGCTTGGTAAAGTTGACACAGTCACAACAGTGATGAAGGAAGTCTCACAAGACACCAAACTCGTAGCTTCTATGGTAGCACAACACATTCTCAGTGAAGTTGATGGAGCATCAAGTTTCCAAGCAATGTTCAAGAGATTATGTGAATTTCCAAGAATATGAAGTAGAATACTAAAGAGATGTTAAAGAGATGAAGTGAATGAGAAAGATAGGCATTTAAAGATCAATTAGGAGTGAAAGAACCATTTTTAGGCTAGTTGGTCGACATAGAGGTGTTACATTTCCTCCTCAATGAGGAGTGTAACATCCCTATGGACTCCAAAGGTAGGAATCTGTCAGGGATAGAAGCACATTATGTAGACATCTGCGCATCTAGCTGGCATCCTCAAAAAAAATTCCACCCATTGACACAAAAGACAAGCACTAAGTGGATGCAAGGTAGATGGGTGATGTGGAATTTCTTAGTCGGGTTTGATTTTCTAAGGTGGAGGGATGTAAAAGGGGAATTTGCAAGAGGGGTGAAAATTCACTCCTATACATTGTGCAATACTAGATAGAAGGGGTGTAAAAGAATTAGCTTAATTTGTGCTAAGTGTGTAGGTTTCAGAGTTCAGGATTTGGGCTTATCACTTACTGAATGCATTTTAAAAACACTTAGAAGATGTGAAGGTTTGGAAGTTGTCAGCAATTGGGTTTCAGGCTTGTAGTGTATCGCTTGCTAAAGTAGGAAGGTGTTTGGAGTTAGTCTTTTTTCGACTTTGCCTCCAAGGTTTCAAACATCGGGTATTGGTTATACCTCATACCGATTGCAAAGGAATGAAGAATGTCTAAGTCCAAAGGATTTCAGACTTTGGACTTTGCGAGTACAAGTTATCTTTGTTTCCGAAGAAAGGAGTACGTAGAAACCCTGAACTGGACCCCTGAAATGGCTTTGAAGTTCGTAGGTCAATAGGGAGGCTTGCACCTTATCGAAAGGAATGATGAGTTGTATGAAGGAAGGGAGGATCCTGACCCATGACAAGGCTTCGGTCTTCATAGCTTGAAGGTAAGTTTATCGGTTTGCCATGAAGTATAAGGGATCCTTGATCCTCAACTCTTGATAGAAGGATAGGTCGAAGCTACCCACCATCTCGCCGAATGAAGGTGTTGACTCAGTTTGACCCCTTGGGCTAGTGGGAGTTTGACACTTGGTAGAGTTTTATTACATCAATTAGTCATTTCACATCATGGTTATGAAGTTGAATATTAAAGAAAGTATTTGCATAATGGGCGATGAATGGATGAAGGTGTAACATGGAAAAAGGTGATATCATGATGATATTCGGTGAAGGATGATCAAATAAGAGGCTAACATGTGGTAAATTTTTATTGGCTGATTTTACATCTCCGCTGTAAATCAACACACATTTTTGTGGTCAGCAATTTTGAAGGCAAAAAAACAATTTTTTGGTCAACGATGTAAAGTGATTTAAAAGGTGGTAAAACCCTAATCAAATAATATCAATTTAATCAGTAAAACATAGGTTTGAAGGCATGAATAAAAATGGAAAGATTTCTTATGCTAGCACAGGTGGCTATGAAACCCTAATCGGTCGAGCATACAAAATATGGTGAATGCATTGAATAAGGTAGATGGTTGATGGGCTCGATAAACAATAGCTTGTTGGAGAATCTGGTGAGTGAAGGAAACCCTAAGAGATGCTTCTAGATGGGTTTTATAGAGTTGAAAATTTTGGCGTAGTAATTACAGGTCGATGAAATCAAGTAAAAGGATGGACAAATGGAGACTCTTGCACAGATTACCAGGTAACCATCCAACAAAGATCTAATTGCTTATTGATTGAAATGGCAGTACTAAGGCAAGAAAAATCAAAGATACTAAATATGAATCTATTGTATATAAAAATGATAAGATGACATGAAAACCCTAGCTTCATTTTAATAAAAAATGAAATATACGTTGAATCTGGACAAGGGTTTGTATGTTTGAGATAGCTTGTCGGTGAAGATAGAAAATGATATAAAAGAGCATATCATAATTAAAAAAGGTTGTTGGTGTTTTTGAAGAAGTCTAATAGCTGGGAGTCAAGTGTGTTAGTGAGTTGTTGAGTCAGTGGATAGAGCATTGATTGAATATTTGAAGCTGATTATAGTTGAAGGAGAGCGAGCAGAGAAAGATAAGTGTGTTGCAAAAATTATGTACTGAATGTATTGATGCATTACTAGGTTATGGAGAACCA
Source organism: Sequoiadendron giganteum (assembly GCA_007115665.2). NCBI lineage: Eukaryota > Viridiplantae > Streptophyta > Pinopsida > Cupressales > Cupressaceae > Sequoiadendron > Sequoiadendron giganteum. The sequence continues at coordinate 586,952,389 of CM021100.1, forward strand.
ATTTTATGCATATATGATATTTTAATATTATAGGGGTTGTTTCCTCATTTATACTGAGTTGGTGCTCAAAATAGGGGATTGGTGTCTCCTTAGGGTTGGTTCCCTTAAAATATTGTAACAAAAGATTTATTTGTGACACTGGATTTGAGCAATAGTCTCAAGTAGTCTTTGCCACCATGGTTTTTCCCATCTTGGGTTTTCCACGTATATTTGGTGTTATGTGTTGATCTTGTATGTGCATGTGTTTGTCATATCTTTTCATGTTTTAATCTAAACATTTATATTTAAGGGTTGTGTTTGCATGAAGGATAAGAGGATTACATTTTTAGTACTAGGGTAAAAGTACAAGCCTGTGTCACACTTTATAAAGGAATCAACCAACATGAGAAAAAGTTCTCAATTTCAATCACATAAAAGTGGTATTTATGTTTTGAATTTCAAAATGATGTAAACTAATAAAATGTAGAACTTTTGTTGAAGTTTATTCCTGTAATTTAAAAAAAAAAAATTAATTTGTTTTTGATATTTTTTTATCAATTTAAAAGTAGATTTTGTTATGCTAAAAATTTCAAGAAAAAGTGACATTTAGTTCACGTTAAGAAACAAATAGAAAAAAAATAATTTTCTCCTGATTTTATTTCCCAAATACCTGACTTCAATATCTAGGGCATGGAATTTTTTTTTGAAATTTTGATGTATATTTTTCTCGTAATAACATTTTAAAGTCAAACTAACCCAAATTTGATACTTTTCAGTTCACGTTAACTTTTTTTTCTTTCATTTTCAAAAAACAAAATATACCCTTTTGAAGAGGATTGTCTCCTTTAGGGCATCATATATTTTCCAATTTGTTTTATTATGATTTACTATTTTTTATTTAATTTCAATTGAGCCTCTTTTTGACTTTGAACAACCTACTTGCAATATTTTAAAATATTTATATACTAAAACTAATATATATATTTGGATTTAGAACTATGAGCTCTACAAAAGTGTGTTTTTATTTTTATTTTTAAATAATTTTGATTGAAGAAATATTTAGTAGTTGAAAATTTCTAAAATTTTGCGAAGAATGGTGACTTTGCTGCCATGTCACTTGCCATGTGGATATATTCGACTGAATCCTATTTGGCCGAAACCCTTCTAATAGAAACTCCACATATAAATTAAGCCAATTTGAAAGCCAAATTCAAAGTTTTAGAGGGAAAAAATGATTTTTTGGTTTTGATCGAAACCGATTCAGCCAAAACCTTGTGTTCCACGTATGTGCCACATGGTTTCAACTGAAACCTATTCGGCTGAAATTGTTTCGATCGAAAATAGTTCGCTTGGAACTATTTATTTGGCTGAAAGTGTGACACAATTTTGTGCTTTTACCCAATATCTACTGATTCATGCCCCTCTCAGTAGATTATTGTGTTCCAACAATTGGTATCAGAGCCCTAGGTTCCTTAGGAGAAGCTTAATCAGCTTGGGTAGATGCTTGGATTTGTGAACACAATGGCTAGTCAAGAAGGTTCTTCTACAACCAAGCCACCTCAATCTACTAGTACAAAAATAACAATAAACTACTGAAAAACTACTAAAAACTGCTTATAAATGACTACAGTTGGTCACGTGACCACTAGTAGTTTATTGCCAATCATATATAATGCGACCAGATTGATGACTAAACCATTTTTAGTCATTTATTGGCTGTTTTGATTGATCAATTTGGTAGTATATTTAGTTATTGATGTAATCATTTATTGCTGCAATCTGGTCACTTATTTAGTCACTTTTTTCCACCGATATATTTAGTTATTGATTTAGTCATTGATTGCTATAATCTGGTCACTTATTTAGTCATTTTTTATTCATTGATATATTTAACTGGTCACTTATTTAGTTATTGATTTAGTCATTAATTGTTGTAATCTAGCCACTTATTAGTTGTTGGTTTAGTCATTGATTGTTGTAATTTGGTATTATATTTAGTCATTTTTATTCACTGATTTCACTGGTCATCTATCTAGTCATATTTATTCACTTTTCACTAATTTCTATCAATTGGTAGTATATTTAGTCATTTTAACTGATTGATATTTGAGGATTTAAGTATAAAAGTTAGAAATATACATCAAGCACACAATAAGACAACCATTGAGAAGGAAAAATTGGCGAAATTTATTAATAAAAGAAAGGTGTTCTAGTTACAACTTACAAATAGAGTATTATAATTGTAATTTAATTATTAATTGATGTCAATTAGTAGTATATTTAGTCATTTTAATTGATTGATATTTGAGGATTTAAGTATAAAACACATAAATAAACATTAAGCACACAATAATAAAGCCATTGAGAAGGAAAAATTGGTGAAATTTATTAATAAAAGAAAGGTACATTATATTTACAACTTAAAAATAGAGTATTATAATTGTTATTTTCAGTCACAAGACTAAAAATATGAGCTACAATATTGCAGAGAAATTACTACAAGAAATAAACTTCTCCAGAAGACTTCTGCAATGATGGAAACACATGCTCAAATCCCTTCAATGCGAGCACATGCCCCTTTCATCTCTTAAAACTTCATTGATAAATTTGACTCAAATTCCAACGAAAGTTCGTCGAAATTTTGACGAACTTTCGTCGAAATTGGAGTCAAATTTATCAATGCTTCTACAACATGGGCAATCTTCCTAGAGCAAGCTGTAACGTGTAGAAATCAAGGAGAGTGTTGATCGTGTCCCATATATGAAGCTCTCTCCTTCACCACAATCAATAATATCCCAACTATAATATTTCCTCCTTTATATGCAACACGCCATCTGATATGAGCAACAGGTTGCTGCCTTTTTTGCCATGAATGAAGTTGTGCCTCAATACAACCAACAAAATTAATATTAGTCTCAATTTAGAAAGAATAAAAGTGCATTGTATATTTCAAGTTTACAAAAGAAAGTCCAAAAATGGCAGAAAGATAAATCAATTAAAAAATTGTAGCCTTGTCAACAAATTCCTTAAACAGAGTGTTCAACATAGGCCTGAAATATACAAATTGAACCCTCGATTTTAGAACTTTGTTCAAAGTTTAAGAAAGGTGATATGCTAAGATTATAGTTCATGAATTTGACATTATAGAATGAAGGCTATCAACACTAACCAGACTCGAACAACATTATCAACAAAAATTTCTTGGAAACCAAGCCCAAGAATGTCATCAGACTTAATTAGACAACAAAAATGTGAACCCTAGTTCATGCGTTGTTTGAGTAAAGACCTGCACCATGGAAGAATTCCTTTATACATAAATTCCAAATTAAGTTGATGAGAAAAGATCTTTGATATCCAACTGGGAAGCCTTAACACCCAAAAACTACTAACCTGATGTTTCACAACAAGTTTCCGAACTATGACATCATCTTTACTTAAGAAGCTAGATATTGATCCACTGCCATATTGAATCTCAAAGGATTCTCCTTCACAAAAAAAAAAATGACATATTAATTTTTTTCCAAGTTCCTTAATATCCCCATGTAAGAAAACTAAACTAAGTGAGGTTGATGGTTTGAAGTAGAGTACCATCTTCTTGGTATGTACTTGAATTTGATGACTCATCTTCTTGGTATGTGCTTGACTTTGATGACTTGTATCTTGAATGAAAATAGAAAGCTAGTTGCATTGTAAAATCATTGCTAATCATTGTTACAAAAATAACCATAAAATCCTCTTTAATTAAAATAATCCTTCTAGATATTTTAGTTAATTTCTAAGAGAGCTAATTTTACTAGCTTAATACCCATCAATCTATTTACTGTATATAATTTCCTAGAATTTAGAATTTGAATGTAATGAAACTAACCATAATTACCAAAGATTTGACACCAAAATGTAGTACAAAATGAGTTGTTTTATAGAATGCCTCGAAGAGATTTCATCTCATGGAATGAAATGTTATGATTACAGAATGTCCACAAAATGGATTTTCCAAGGAAGCTCTCAAAATCTTTGAATTAATGAAGCACTCTGGAACATCGACATTGTAAGCTTTGCTTGTGTTCTAGATGCATGAATTCATGCAGGTTTAGTGGATGAGGGCTGCACATAATTCACATGTTAGTAACCCTTATTGCATAACATATATAGTTGATCATTAGGTGTGCATGGTTGACCTTCGTGCTCATGCTAGCTATCTTGAGGACACCCTAAAAATTATTATTAAGATGCCAGTTAAACCTTTGGTTCTTATGCATCATATATGAATATAGGCTGAGTATTCCAGCTACATTGCTTTTTTACTTGGATCCTAAAAATGATGCAACTTATGTTCTTGTCTAAAACATCTGTGCAAAAGTGAGTAGGTGTGGTGAGTTTCAAATAGTAGGGAGATTGATGAAAGATACATGAATTAAAAAGATAGCTGCATGTAGTTGGATTGAAGGGCATGAATGGGTACATTCATTTTGTGTAGGAGATAGATCACATCCACAAACATGGGAGATCTATGCAAAATTGGAGAAATTGGCTTGGAAAATGAACGCAGCAGTGTATTTCCATATTCAAGACTTTTACTCAATGTTGTGGAATAGAAGAAAAAAGAACCATTTATTTTACACCATAGTTAAAAGTTAGCAATTGCATTTGGTTTGTTAAACATGGCCCTTGGTACAAATATTAGAGTTGTTAAGAACCTTTGAGTATGTTTTGATTTTCACACTGCATCTAAATTCATCTCCAAGATTGTTGCAAGAAAAATTGCTCTAAGAGATGTGAACCATTTCCATCATTTTAAACAAGGACAATATTCTTGTGAAGAATATTGGTGATGCTAAATGAAACAATCTAAAAAATAGGCTTACACTATAATAATGTGCACTACATCAGATATCTAGTAATAACGAAGGGACATCCATCAAAGAATAACAGTAGGGATTTTTTTTTGTCATATGTTGTAGTTACAAGTGCCCTGCTAGACATGCATGAAAATGTGGAAGCAATATACCCAAGACAAGAAAATTGTTTCAAAAAAATGCCTCAAAGAAATGTGATATTTATTTTTATAGTTTAACCGTGATACCACACCATTTTCACATGATCCTTACGGTGATGCGGGATATTACCGCTATACCACATCGTTATTGCTTGGCCTTCGTGGTAATGTGGGATGTTACCGCTACATCGAACCGTTATTTCTTGACCTTTGTAGTAATGTGGGATGTTATAGCTACACCACACCATATCTTCTTGGCTCTTGTGAGGATGCTAGAGAATTATTTGAGTTACTGCCATACTATACATTTATTGCTCAACCTTCACAGTAATGCAGGATGTTACCGCTACACCGCATCGTGTCTTCTTGGCTCGTGTGGTATGACAGTATTATGAAACTTGTCACAACAGTCTTATGAAACTTGTTACGATGATCTACTACCTTGAAAAAATAGTCTTATGAAACTATCCTATAGGGACGACAATCCCAAGAAACATGGCAATGGTTACACCAATAAATAGTTAACTAGAAACCATGAATTTGCAATGCATAATGGAGAATATATAGAGAGTTAAGTTAGTGAGAAAACATCCTTGGAGAATTATCATCAAAAGTATGACTATCTAAGAGTTCGTAGTAGAAAATAATATACCCTCAAAGACCTAACTGTCATAATAGACTTAGTGATAGATTTCAGAGTCATAAGAATAAATTCATAAGACAATATATGTAAGAGCATGAAAAGACACTAATATGGAAGGGCAGTTGGTAGAGTTGAAGAATCATACCTGTAGTGAGAAAGTAGGGAGAACAAAGTAATTTACAGTCAAGAGAATCATGGCAGTTTCTTAGGTGACTATATTTGGGCAAGGAGAGAACTTAGTGACAACATTACCATAAAAAAAATAAGGATAATCAAAACCCTACCAAACACGAGGGCCTTTTTCATAAACTTTTAGAGATCTCAAACATGCATGAAAACATTTCACAAAGACTAAAATCATCTCTATTTTTTATGATCACAAAAACTAACAATAATTTAGATTTACAAGTGATGAAAAAAGGTACATGGAAAGTATATTATACTAAATTTATTCTTAAAAAAGAAGAAGTTAACCATTAACTATCCAATACAATCTAACAAAATACAAATATACAATGAAATATTATGATTAACAAAATGATAATTTTAACGGTTATCTTAAGGTAGACAAAAAAATATTGTGCAAGTGAAAAATAACACCCTTAGATTATTTTGAACAAATAAAATTTTCATTTACATCATTTTCAAGCAACATTTTTTTAGATCCGTCCAATTGTACAAAGGTCAAATCAAATCTACAATGATATCAAAGATCTGAAGGTTTAAAAATATTATATTTTTAGATCTATTCTTGGGTGTATTCAGCAAAATTCATCATAGAAGGATGGTTCATCACCTCATTTAGACCTGGATGTGGACTTTCCTTTGTTGTTTCCATAGAATCCAAAATAGGCCTAACAAATGTTGGAAGAAATAACCCTGTAAACATGTAAAAGGAAAAGCTAAATCAATAGTAATTTACTAATTTTTATTCAACTTCTCTGTAATCATTTTAAGTACCTAATTCTATTGTACTTTAAAGATTTGTAATATGAATTTTAGCTATTCAAATAGCTTAAATAATTTTAAGTTATAAAACTGATAAATAGGCTTTAGCAATTAAAAAAAAAATCCACTTCTAAAATTTTAAATATCTTTATTGTATCTATTTACCGTTGTTAGAGAGTTGCAAACTGTGAATTGTCCTCTGTCCTATAGGATTGAGAAAGGAAGAAAACTATCAAATAGTGATTGAATCATAACAAAAAATCCAAAAACAATGAAAGTTACTATCAAATGGCAACAAAGATCTATCCTCTAAGTCATTTGCACATGGTGATTGAGAACACAGTGAGTAAGAAGTAAAAGAGCACTGGATCATAGCATTGCAAAATGGTCATGAGTTAAATGCAATGAACTTCACTTTTCTTTTGATCACAAAGGAGATCAAGATAATAACCAACATACTAATGTGCATAGAGAATCTTCATGGAGTGCAAACTTCCTTACAAATAAATTACCACATCAGAGTTTGAAAGGAATTGCACCTGATGTTTTATGTTGATATGGATATGTTCTAGCCTGTAGTTAATTGTTGTAGCATAACAAATAGGCTAAATAGTTGTTCATGTACCATTTTTTGAAATTTTAAATTGTTATACCTTATTCTAGGAAAAAATCATAGGGGGAGTCTAAACATAAGACACCATTGTTTCAAATTCAAAATTGTTGGCTCTTTCACAATTGTTTGCTTCATTTATTTGATCTAAGACAACCTGTTGTATAGAATATGCTCTCAAAATCATAGTAAAATCCTTTATTCCAAAATGACTGTTCAAAATATTTCCCATCATAACAATGAACAAAAGCATCAGTCATTAACCTGAACTTTGCAAGAGTTTCATCAAATTCTACTTTTCCACTCTCTTTTCCCTTTTGAATTTTATTCCCAATTTCATCCATGAAGAACTTCCTTAGCCTGTAGATCCCGTTGTTAGCCATAACTTTACCAGGTGTCGAGGATAGCTTCGAGTTTTTACCCAAGCAACAATTGACAAAATTCGGCCTTACCATATTAGAATATGGCTAACAACGGGATCTACAAGCTAAGGAATTTCTTCATGGATGAAGTTGGGAATAAAACTCAGAATGGAAAATTAGAATTTGATGAAACTATTTAGTCATTTTTATTTGTGTGACTAAATAATTTTTACTCAATGATCAAATTAGTCATTTATTTACTCATTTATAGCTGAATTGCAAAAAATTAGTAGAATTTAGTAATTTTTAGTTATTGTGACTAAATTTTTTAGTCACCTAGTCCTTTATTTGCCAAATTCTACTAGTGATTTGATGGAATGGATTATGCCTTTTGGAGTTCATTGATGAAGGGATTTTTGGGATTGTTAGGGTTTTATGTGTGGATGTCCATTGTGAATGGATACACACCACCAACCACACCTCCTATTGATGTTACAAAAAAAAGGACTATGAGAATAAAAAAAAACAAGGTTTGCTATTATGAATAGTTTGTCTAGATCTATGCATAGAAAGGTTATGTATTGTAAGAATACATGAGATTTCTGGGATATATTGAAAAAGATCTATGAAGGAGATGGAAAAGTAAAATTGTCAAAGCTTCAAGTATTGAGAGCTAGAATTGAAGGCCTAAAGATGATAAAAGAAGAGAATATTTCAGACTATCTTCTAAGAGTCAATGATATAGTGAACTGTATTAAAGGATATGGAGAAGAAGTGAAAGAATATGCCATTGTACTGAAAGTCCTAAGGTCAATGACCACCAAATATGATTCTAAGATTTTTGCAATTGAGGAAGGAAGATAAATAGATAAACTCACTCTTAATGAGCTGCATGGTATATTCACTGCATATGAAATGAGGATGGGAGATGTTGAACCATCAAGGAAGGAAGTATTTCCTAAGAAATACAATGCTAAGAACATCACATCTTAGAATGATGAGATTGATGAAGAAGAGGAAAATTTCATTAGGAAACTAAGAAGAGGATTTGGCAAGTACAAAGGTAAGTTTCCCTTTAAATGTTTTGAATGTGGAAAAGTTGGTCATTTTTCTACAAAAATTCCTTACAATAAGAAAAGAAACTTTGAGCAAGAGGTAGAAGGTAAAGTGAAGAAACCCTATTATCCTAAGAGAAGGATTTTTCAAAATAAAAAGAAAAGTTTATATATCCAAGAGGACAATGATGAATCTAATGATTGCAAAAACTCAGATGATGAGCAAAATTGTTCTTTTATTGTAAAATAAAATGAATTTATTTTCATGGAAAAAGAGTGAGGGACAAAAAGATGGAAAAGTTGAATACCTTGGTGAAGATGGTGAAGAAGAAGGAGAGGTTAACTTGGAAGGAGAATGTATCTATGCCCTGGATGAGATAGATGATCTCAGAGATGAGATTGAATAGTTGAAAAAGGATAACTTAATGCAAAATACACTTGCACCTAAGTAATTAAAAATACTAAGCAAGGATCTTGAGGGATTTAATCAGATGGTAGTAGGTCTGAAACATCAAAAGTGGAGGAAGCCAAAAGAATGGAAGAAGTGATGAAAGAAAAATTAAAATTTGAAATGGATAGATGTGTGAAGCTTGAGGCAGAAATTGTTTCCTTGAGAAAGGATTTGGATAAAGCTAAGGAGCATGTTGAAAAAGGTTTGAATCTGAAAGGTGGTTCTGAAATTGTGGATGAACTGTTGAGTACGCAAAACCTAGCTAACAAAGAAAAATCGGGCTTGGGATTGGAAAAAGGATAGAGTTCCTTTGTTGATGCTTCTACAAAATTATATGAGTGATTTAGGGTAGGAGAAAATTCCGAATCTGTCAATGAAAGTGATTACAAAGGAAGTGATCTTAAAGAGAAATCTACAAAATTTGAGAAAACCAAGGAAGAAAAGAAGCCTGTTGCAGACAAGAAGGATGAAAATTTGCTCCAAATCATCATAAGAAAAGGCAAAATTTTATAAGGACTAGTGCTGATGGATTTACAAGAGTGCATGATCCAAGGAGGCCAAGATAATGAAGATCAACTCATCCATCTCAAGGAAATTCTATGACCAGGTATTCATCATACTTCTATGGTTGTTATACATGCAATCAATTTGGTCATAGAGCTAGAGAGCGTAGAGTCATTCCTAAGAGGAGTACAAATTTTCTAAGCAAGAATCCATTTGCTCCATTGATGGATAAGAATGTAGTATGTTACAATTGCAACAATGTTGATCATATAACAAAAAAATGTAGAATGAAATTTGTTAGACCAAATGTAAAGAATGAGAAAATGAAAGATCTATGTCCTAAGTTAAACAAAGAATCTGAAAACAAGGAGGAGAAGGTAGAAAATACTAAAAAGAAATCTAAGAAGGTGTGGAAGGAAAAAGAATAACTTTCCACACAGTCAATGATTTCTCAAATAGCGCTCCATGCTAAAAAGAAAAATTTATGGGTAATAGATAGTGGTTGCTCCAAGCATATGATTGGAGACAAAAGAAAGTTCATCAAACTCAAAAAATACAATGGTGGATCTATGAGTTTGGGTAACAATACAACAGTCAAGATAGTTGGAAAAGGCATCTCGAGTCTAGATGGAAAAAATCCCACAAAGGATGTCTTGTATGTTGAAGGATTGAAGCACAATCTGCTAAGTGTAAGATAGATGTGTGACAATGGCTATAGAGTCACATTTGATTTAGAAGGCTACAAAATAAAAAAATATAGAAAAATGATTGTACAAGGAGCACAAACTGATAGCAATCTCTACAACCTTTATGAAGTGAAAGGTCAAAGTTGTTTGATAGGACAATCCAATGAAAGCTGGATTTGGCATAGAATATTAGGCCACATAAACTTTGATAATATGGTAAAGGTAAGTTTAAGAGGTCTAGTAAGACACATTCCTAAAATAACCAGCCCTACAAATGTCATATGCAAAGAATGTCAACAGGGAAAGAAACAAAGACTAGTTTTTTCAACCAAGGAATACTCAACTACTAAGTTGTTGCAACGAGTTCATACTAACTTGTGTGGACCTACAAGGACAAGAGGTCTGAGAGGTGAAAGGTATTTCATGTTACTAGTTGATGACTACACAAGAATGACATGGGTGACATTTTTGAGAGATAGGTCACAAAAATTTGAAAGATTTAAGATATTCAAGAAAATGGTTGAAAAGGAGACAGGTAGAATAATTAAATGGTTAAGGTTAGACAAAGGAGGAGAATTCACATCATGTGAATTTGTTGAATACTGTAAAGCACATGGAATATAGAGATAGCTCTTAGTGCCAAGAACTCCACAATAGAATGGAGTTGAAAGAAAGAATAGAGTGGTAAAGGACATGGTCAGAACAATGTTGAATGAGGCTAAATTAGTTGATATGTTTTGGAGAGAAGCGGTTCATACTGCAATATATATTTTGAATAGAGTTCAAATCGGAGCACATAGTGATAGTACCCCCTATGAGTTGTGCTATGATAGGCTTGCATCCATGAAGTACTTCAAAGTTTTTGGAAGCAAGTGCTACATCAAAAGAGAAGATGAGAATTTGGTAAGCTTTGAATCAAGAAGTGATGAAGGAATATTTTTAGGATATTCTACTCAAATCAAAGCTTGCAAGTGCTACAACATTAGGCTGAGAAAGATTGTGGAAAGTATCAATGTAAAAATTGACGAGAAAATAAAGCATATCAAACCTGATGAGAATGATTTTGATGATGAACTAGATTTTGATGAACCAACAACCAAACATGATGAAGAAGAAGAATATGAGGAAGTAGAAGTTGAGATGGCACTTGTAAAGTATGTTCAAAAAGATCACCCCACAGATAAAATAATTGGGGACAAAAATGAAGGAGTTCAAACTAGGAGAAGATTTGTAAAGAACAAAGAACAAATAAACTTTGCTCTCCTATCTCAGATTGAACCAAAAAGTTTTACTAAACCCAAAAATGATGAGAGATGGATAGAGACCATGGAAGAGGACCTAAATCATATTGAAGAGAATAAGAAATGGGGATTGGTTCCTAAACCCCCAAGCAAAAATGTAATTAGCACTAAATGGGTGTTTAGAAACAAGCTAAATGAAGATGGAGTTGTAGTAAGAAATAAGGAAAGATTAGTGTGCAATTGATTTGCACAAGTTGAAGGCGTTGATTTTGAAGAAACATTTGCACCATTGGAAAGATTAGAAGCAATAAGAATATTTCTTGCATTTTCAGTTTACAAGGGTTTCAAAGTATATTAGATGGATGTTAAATCTCCATTCTTGAATGGAAAACTAGAAGAGGAAGTTTACATTGAACATCCATAAGGTTCTCAACTTCCAGAAGAAGAGGATTATGTGTGCAGATTGAGAAAGGCATTGTATGGTCTAAAGCACGCACCATGAGCATGGTATTCTAGAGTAGACCAATATCTTTACCAACCAGGATTCAAAACGGGATGTGTTGACAACAATTTGTATTTCAAATTAGAAGGTGAGAACCTGATTATTGTTGTTATTTATGTAGATGACATAATATTTGGAGGTAGCAATGATGAAATGTGTCAAATATTTGCTACGCATATGCAAGATGAATTTGAAATGTCAATGTTAGGAGAGTTGTCATTTTTCTTTGGCTTACAAAATGCACAAAGTGATAGAGGTATATTTATATCTCAAACCAAATATGCTAAGGAAATGCTCAAGAAGTTTGGAATGGAGGAAAGTAGACCAGTTAGTACCCCCATGATAATTGGCTACAAATTGAGAAAATCGAATGAATCCCTAGAAGCAAATCAAACAATGTATAGGTCAAAGATTGGTAACTTTTTTTACTTAACTAAATCAAGGCCTGATATTATGCAAGTAGTATGTTTAGTTGCAAGGTTTTAGGTTGCACCAAAAGAATCTCATGTCAACAGAGTGAAGAGAATTTTCAAATATATCAAAAGTATTGTTGATTATGGGTTTTGGTATCCCAAGAGCAAGCATTTTTCTTTGATAGCATACACAAATGCAAATTGGTCGGGCAATGTAGATGATAGGAAAAGCACCAGTGGTGGAGAATTTTTCTTAGGAGAGATTCTTGTGTCTTGGATGAGCAAAAAGAAAGAATCAGTTACTCTATCCATAGTAGAAGCAAAATATCTAGCAGCAACAAATTGTTGTACTCAAGTCCTATGGATGAAGAAAATACTTAAGGACATCAAGGTAGAGTATAGTGAACCTATCTCTATTCTTTGTGATAATTCAAGTGCAATAAATATCTCAAAGAATCTAGGGATGCACTCTAGAAAAAAGCACATCTCCATCAAGTATCACTTCATCAGAGAGAAGGTTGCAGACAAAGAGGTTAGCATGGAATATGTTCCCACCAACGAACAAGTGGCGGACATTTTCACCAAGCCTCTTCCTACAAAGCAATTTGAATATTTGAGGTAGAAGTTGGGAGTAATTTCTCCCATATCATATCGCTAAACATTAGTGGTAGGGCATGAATCCAGGGGGAGCTTCATTGGTATCTTATTCATCCCTAGAAATGACAGATTTCTAATGACTTGATGGTTGCAAAAGTATAGACACATTCTTTCTCTTTGTATGGTTTGTCAAAAGGGGAGATTATCAGTAGCAACACTATGTTTTTGTGGAAGAGAACAGTTAGACCCTTTGCCATTGATGTCAAAGGGGGGTAATCTAAGTAAAATGCTTTATGGGGATAAAGTTTTTTTTCTTTGTTTGTCAAAGCTGAAGATATGACTAAGGGGGAGTTGTGACAATGACTGAGTGATAGTGAGTTATTCTTTGGTATAATACATTGTTTGGTACATCTTTTAGTTAAGAGCATTTAGGTTTTCCCATCAATGACAAAGGGGGATATTGTTGGTATATTGTTGTCATTGATGTCAAAAAGAGAGAATGCAAAGGTGAAATGGAGCTGATGTATAGGAGGAGATTGCAGCAATGAGCCTGATTGAAGTCAAAAGAAGATCAATCTGTGTAATACTAGATATAAGGGGTGTAAAAGACTTAGAAAAATTTGTGCTAAGTGTGCAAGTTTCAGAGGTCGGGCTTTGGGCTTATCACTTATAAAATGTGTTTGAAGAAGACTTATAACATGTGAAGGTTTGGAAGTTATCAACAATCAGGCTTCAAGCTTGCAGTGTATTGCTTGCTGAAGTAGGAAGGTATTTGGAGTTAGTCTTTTTTGACGTTGCATCCAAGGTTTCAGACATCGGGTATCAATTACCTAGTACCAATTGCAAAGGAATGAAGAAATGTTCTAAGTCCAAAGGATTTTGAACCTTGGACTTTAGACTTCGCGAGTACATGTTATCTTTTTTGTCGAAGAAAGGAGTATGCAGAAACCCCAAACCCTGACCCCCAAAATGGCTTTAGATTTTGCAAGTTGGTAGGGAGGCTTGCACCTTACCAAAAGGAATGATAAGTTGTATGAAGGAAGGTAGGATCCCGACCTATGAAAGGGATTCGATCTTTGCAACTCAAAGGTAAGTTTGTCGGTTTGTCATGAAGTACAAGGGATCCTCAATCCTCGACTATCAACAGAAGGACAGGTGGAAGCTACCTTCCATCCCATCGAATGAAGGCGTTGACTCAATTTGACCTTGCGGGATAGCGAGAGTTTGACATGTGGCAGAGTTTTATTGCATCTCTTGGCCGTTTCACATCACGGTTATGAAGCTAAATAAAGAAAGAATTTTTGTGATGGGAAATTAATGGATGAAGGTGTGACGTGGAAAAGGTGACATCATGATGACAAGTGGCGAAGGATGATCAAATAAGAGGCTAACACATGGCACATTTTTATTGGTTGATTTTACATCTCCATTGTAAATCAACACACATTTACAAGTGATTTAAAAGGCGGTAAAACCGTAATCAAATAATATTGATTTAATTAGGAAAACACATGTTTGAAGGCATGAATAAAAATGGCATGATTTCTTATGCCAACACAAGCGGCTATGAAACCCTAACAGGTTGAGCATACAAAAATATGGAGAAGGTACTGAATAAGGTAGATTGTTGATTGGCTTGATAAACAATAGATTTTTGGAGAAGTTTGTGAGTGAAGGAAACCCTAAGAGATGCTTCCAGATGGGTTCTATGGAGTTGAAAAGTTTGGCACAGTAATTGCAGGTCAATGGAATCAAGTAAAAGGATGGATGAATGTAGAATCTTGCATAGATTACCAGGTAACCATCCAACAAAGATCTCATTGCTTATTGATTGAAATGGCGGTACTAAGGCAAGAAAAAAAAAAGATATTGAGTATGAATCCATTCTACAAACAAATGATAAGATGACATGAAAACCCTAGGTTCATTTTAATAAAAAATAAAATATCCGTTGAATCTGGACAAGGGTTTGTATGTTTGAGATAACTTGTCGATGAAGATAGAAAATGATATAAAAGAGCATATCATAAATAAAAAAAGGTTGTTGGTGTTTTTGAAGAAGTGTAACAACTAGGATTCAAGTGTGTTAGTGAGTTACTGAGTCTGTTGGACAAAGTATTGAATGAATATTTGAGGCAGATTACAGTTGAAGGAGAGTGAGTAGAGAAAGATAAGTGCGCTACAAAAATTATGTATTGATGCATTATCAAGTTATGCAGAACCAATTTTATGCATTTATGAGATTTTAATATTGTAGGGGTTGTTGCCTTGTTTGTACTAAGTTGGTGCTCAGAATAGGGGATTGGTTTCTTCTTAGGGTTGGTGCCCTTATAAGATTGTAACAAAAGATTTATTTGTGATGTTGGATTTGAGCAGTAGACTCAAGCAACCTTTATCATTGTGGTTTTTCCCATCTTCGTTTTTCCACGTATATATAGTGTTATGTGTTGATTTTGTATGTGCATGTGTTTTTCATATCTTTTCATGTTTTAATTTTCACATTTAGATTTAAGGGTTGTGTTTTCACTAAGGATAAGAAGATTAAATTTTTAGTATTTATTGATTCACCCCCCCTCTTAGTATATTGTTGTGTTCCAACACCAAACACACCCAAAATACCACATTTTCACTCCATCATCCACAATCAAAAGTTTGGAAAATAAAAAATTCTACAATCAAAATACAAGATAATTCATTCACATCACATATCCCCATCAAAATTCATCATCTCACTTAAAATATAAAAAATTCCAAATCCCACATTCACTGTCTTCTAGCAGCAACACTTTATAATAAGGACTCTAATGGAACTCTATCATGATGTTCGCATTTAGATAAAGCCAAATATAGTATCAAATAGGATCACAATAACATCCATTGGCTATATACAAGTGTTCTTATCTTGGTGAAGCAACTCCTCAAGGCAGGATAGTATTGGCACATGATAACAACATCTTTGCCAACACCATCAAGTGGTGCAACATAATTAGTGATCATTCAAAAATAAAAACAAAAAAAGAAAAAAATAAAAATTAAAGAAAAATAATTCATCCAATAGTGAAAACCATTCTTATGGTGCTTTGGGAAAGTACCATGATGAAAACTTGGCAAACATGTATCATGTGTAAAATTAGTTATCTATGTGTACTAGTCTAGTTGGGAGAATTTTATCTAATACATCACTCGATTTATCTCATACACCACTATCCATCGAACCCATTTCACTTTCATTTATTTACCCTATCCATGTTGATATTGATAAAGGCTAGGGGCATATACTTCATAGCATCCTTTTGGAAAAATCTTGGCATGGTCATTTCCTTTGACCATGTACTATCTCATGTCATATTGTCACCTACATAGCACTATCCAAACATTTAGCTTGGGTCAAATAGGTTATCACATTAGCTTTTAGTTTTCTTCTTCTTTTATTCTTTCCTTTTAATTAAATACTTCAAATATAGGTTTATTATTTTAATATATAGTATTTGTTTATTTTATCTTTCTTTTTGTCTATAATTTTGGGGGGTTTTATGCTTTCATTATATTAATAATCTAATTATTTATTTTGTTTTACTATTAAGAATAGTATTTTTAAGTGTTTTCTTTTTTGGACTTAATTAATTATAGATCTATCTTATTCATTGTTTTTTCTTTGATCCTTTTTTTTAGAATTTCCTCTTGTAGATTGGCTCATTATTATTCTCTTTTGTTTCTTTTTTTGTCTTTTCATTTAATGGTCTATTGGTCTTTTATTTCTTTTATTTGGTCCTTTGTTTCTTCCTCTTTCTCTTATGTTTTCTTTTCTTTCAATAGTCATTTATTATTTTAATGGTCAATTGGTCTTCTATTTTTAATTTTACTACTTTTCTTTTTTGGTCATCCCTTGGGTCTTGTGCCCCTCGTCATCTCCCTCTAACCATCTTTCTATCTCTTTTTATACCAGTTGGGTCTGCAACAAATATTCATATCCTTGAGCTCTCTATCTTGATGATGGATCATAGAGTGTGATCTGAAATGTTGATTCAAAAGCTTACACAATCGAATCTAGAAATAACTACTGATATATTACAAGATAGTCATTGGAGGTGAAATATCTTATCCTAGATCTACTTGCATAATTCATATCCTCCCCATCCTTCGCATATCCATTTTCATCACACTAGTCCATTCATTCTCTCATACTATCACATACATTGCTAGACACTAGGGATAGGTGATTGCATCCTGTTGTGAAAATATCTTGATATATGCCTTCTAGCTCACTTGGTGATCTAGACACCTTTCAAAACTATAAAAAAATATTGAGCATGTTTCACCATCTCATGAATAAATCTTTTTAGCAAAATATCCTCCATCAACATTTATCCAAACAATCCTTCTCAATATCATCAAGCTCCTAGACATCCATTGGGTTATCAAACCATCTAATCTATTTTGTTCTGAGCCTGGCTACGAATCTTGATTTATCTTATCCAATCAATCATCATCGAGATGTATCCTTCCCAATCATCATGTTGTTCCTATGTTAACAACACTATCCTTGCATTGTTCATATCTCAACAATTTTATCCTATCATCAATCAATCAATCATATCAATAAACATTAGCTTGGATAGTGAAAAGATTTCAAAAGTTCTTGGATATCCCCACATCAATATCTATTCATCATTCATCCATATCATCATCATTAAAAATCCAAAAAAATCAAATAATCCCCACCTGACTAGATTATCCCTTTTGACTTGTCCAAAAACCAATGCAAGACCAACCAATAAATCTTGTCAATCTTATCAATCAATCAGCCAATCCTATCAGTCAATCAATCTTTTCACTCAATCAGTCAGTCAATCTCATCAATCCTATCAACAAATAAATTTTGGTAAATGATCTAAATGGTTGTTGATTCTATTGGTTTAGTTGGTCTTATCTTTTTGATTTGTCTTGAATCATGTTACTAGCCACCTCAAGGATGTCTCAAGAAGGACTTAGAGGAGCGATGATGGATCATGACCTTCTTTTCTTTTAATTGTTGTTTGTGGTTTGTCTTGAAAAAAAAATTTGGACACCTTGGTCTATGTCACGCAATGGTGTTTATTGTTTGTTTTCTATAGTTTTACCACTCAATGATGATAAACATGTAAGTCTAGCATCAAGCAAGCAAGAATATCAATCCCTTTTCATTTGACTAACTTTACACTAACATCCATCTTCTCCATGCTCACACCTCTTCTATCCGCAGTCATCCTAATGGAATCATGTGATGCACAAAAATATCCTACATGCATTATCATGTTAGAAACATCATTGGCATCATCATGAGCATATTAGGTCATCCATTTGCATCAAAAAATAAAAAAATATAGATAGCATTCCATCATAAAGCATCATCATACATGCATCCATATAAGAATTACATGTCATAATCACATAAGTCCCATCTTGCATCCATAAACCATCAAATTACATCTCATCACATACATATCACATTTTGCATATAAAAAGGAAATCATACACAACATCGCATTTTATGTACATCATCCATATCCATTATCTGTATTATTACATTTACATACATCATACATATTCATGATCTATTCGCATCACATCATCATCCTGAAGCATCCATAACATCATAAATTCATAAACATAAAGGTAAATCTTGCATTGATCATAGCAATATAAATTAAGTGCATCCACACATACATCATAGGATAGAGACTCACATATAATCATAAACCATACATCATTCATAATGCACAATAACATATAGAATCATCTAATAAATCATATAAATGCATGACATCCATCATATAGAAACATGCATAATAAATAACACCTCATGTAGTTGCCACCAAAATCATGCATCTCATATATATAAAAAATCAGTGTCACAATACAATATCAGGGTGAATCTAAAAAATGGACCCCAAGGGCTCAATAAAAAATATACATGTTAGTGTCTAATGCAATGAAAAGTCTATCCAGTGCTACCCTTGTCGCCTGATGGGGATGGTCCTATTGAGGGAGGTTGTCTGTCTTGTGGTTGATGGGAACTTGAAGCCTCATGTCCTAATGACCGATGGTATGGTGAAGGCCCATGGCTAAGAAACAGCTCCGCTTCTCTGAGTCCATCTCTAATGGGACCTACTCTATGACTTTCTCATCACCTATGAAAAACTAGGCTCTCTATGCTAAAGAGGCACCTCTCTCTCATATAGATCTCTATAATACTACTCCCCTATAATGACCCTCCACAACTCCCAAGTGAAATCAATCGTTGACCCTCTACACTTACTAATGAAGTCTATGGCACTCTACTCTGCCCTCTATGCTTGAATCATGATTGTGTCCCTCTTGGCCCTAAACTGATGTATCTCTTCATGTGCAACCTATAGCTATTCTATTTGCTCAACCACCTATGCATCCACTAACATATCCTCTTCCTCCTCTTCCATCACCTCGATGATGGGGATCTCCTCCAAGCGCTCCTCCATCACCACTCTCTCCCTCTCATCCTCCTCTTCTCTATCCACCATCTCCTCATCCCTCCTAGCCTCCCCCACCTCAACATCCATACCAATTTCAACCTCTACTTTGGCCTCCTCCTCCTACCTCGGTCCCTCCTCCACTCTTGCCTCCTCCTCTTGATGAGGACAAACATCCCTAACACCCTCCTCCTAATAAGGATCCTCCATTACCTGTCGCTTATCATCTCGCCTCAGTGGATGAGATGGACGTCCATCTCTTCCTTTTCGTCTGCCCCTACCTCCTCCATCCCCATCATCCCCTCTACCTCCTTGACCTTCATCATATCCTTGAACTCATCCTCATCCCAAAATCCTGTCTCTTGGACCTATCCCATGCCTCTATATAGGTGTAGGTTCATCAGGATATGTAAGAAAAAATGGCCTATGTTAGGCCCACCATGCATCATACTCGATTGTAGTGCATGTATCTGCCACCTCTACTCTAGCACCCCATTGAATTGGTTGTAGTCCATATATATCCTACTTGGTTGTGAGAACATGAATCATAGCCCCCTTGTGGTTGAATCTCTTTATTTGATCATGTGAACTCTACAGTGCCCACTGAAAGCCCTTGTTGCTCGCCAAACTATCGTTGAACCCTCTCTGGAAAATATTGCTCATTAATATGTTGACTTTGTACTGTGGGACCAATCATATAGTGGGGCTAACAACAATATGACAACTGCTTCGCGTCATATGCAAAAGGGGATTCTGTATGGTCTCCAAATAAAGGAATCTAAAATTTCAATCACATGTTTCTAGTACCCAATTTCACCAATATGAGTTTGTAATCTTGCTCCCAATTATCTCTGCATAGGTGGTTGGAACACTGTGATATGCTCCCATGCTTAGACTATCAAAAGAGTAGTGCCACAGCTAATAGACTACGCCCCTCAGTAAGCAACATCATGAAGTTGGAAGTACAACATAGTAAGCATGCATGACCCCCAACCATACATTGTGCCTCGAGTCAGCATGCCAACCATCATCTTCCCCCATCTAACTAGGAATTCATGCCCTCACCAATCACACTCCAAAGGACAATAAGGAAGAGATTATATCTCTTCGCAAGAACATCCTAGTAGGTCTCATACTCCTTGACTCCAAGCTCCACAATTTCCTCATGCTCAAAATAACTCTGAATAGCATTGTATCCACACTTAGGATCATAAGATATGTGATGTTCTCGAAACAAAATTATAAGAATCTACCATAGATCCTCCAAATTCATGGTGGCCTCTCCTGTGGGTAAATGAAACAAGCTAGTCTTCAAGTGCCAACACTCAGACAAAGTGGACAGTAAGCCCCTATTAGCCTGAATCACAGGCATGAAGGTAATGTAGTATAATCCAAGGGTGTGTAACCGATCCCTCTAATCATTCTCCAGTCGCTCTCATAGTCTAAAGGTCAAAGGATGGCTCTCCCAAGTATAGATAGGATCTAGTACAACTTGTGATTACAAGAAAGCACACTATGTTAATCAAAAATTCCAAGCAAACCTATTTGACCTTGATCACAGATAAAATTCTATTTAAAATTGGGGCAAAAATCTAAAACAGTCAAATGAGTCGCATTGTCTAGCATATGCGACTCAAAAACCAAATGCATCACTAAATCTCCATATGTGGTTCACATTTGCAATTGGGTCAAACACCCACACACTTATGGGATTTTAATCACTTGTGGTGCATAAAACTACGTTTGTGTCTCACTAGTACACATGTGTCGCTCGAGCCATCACATGCGGCTCACAAAGAACATCTGTCATTTAACCTTTCAATTGCATGACATAATCTCATATGTGTCATAAAAATTAGTTCTAGGCATGCCATTTCAATTGTGTCGCACCAAGAAGATTTGGCAAAGCATATCCACTTGCAATGAATGTGATAGAAAATGCAATGAACTTCTTGCACCACATCTGTTTGCCTAAATCTAAGCCCTAAAACTAGCAAAAAATGAAAATAATATGAAGCAAGGAAGGTGTATGTACCACGTCCCCTAAGCCCTTTGGTCATCTATAGGTCTTGACTCTAAATCCACGATGCACAATGTGTGGTACTAGAGACATTTTGGTAGTAGCTCCGCAACAGGTTTTCACTCCAACTCACTATTCACTCAAGGTTAAAATGCACAAATGACCTTTTACTTGCCAAATTTACATTTATACCCTCCTAAGGTGGGATTTTTACCCTCCCTTTTTAATGGCTATGTCAAATGTTGAGTCCAAACCCTAATGTGAACATCCTGAAGGTCCCAATTAAATAATCATATTTAATTCTTTAAATTGCCCATGATCATGACATAGACAATATATGAAAGGAATGTCCTAATAGTTCACATGTTGGATCCAATTCATATTTCCCAACCTAATCTCTAATAAATTAGAAAAATGATTAATAAAATCAATCTCTACATATATATAGGCATGTGTAGTTACCTTCCACTCAAGTTTCTAATGGGAAGGGCCAATAATTTTTTCAATTTCTATTAATGAAGAACAATCAAACCTCTAGAATTCCATGGGTAGTCAAAGAGGCAAACCCAAACTGAAATCTGAGATGGAAGCTCCTCCATATGATCAAATCCAAAATTCCAAGGCCTAATGAAAAACCCTACTAGGTTGTGAAAATATGAATCTCCTTCAAAATCCTTATTTCTATTTGTCATTCTTGTGAAGACTACAAAGAAAAAAACCATTAAGTAGAAAGACAACCTCAATATCTCCCTTTAGCTACTATGTACTATGAGTCTAATTTTCCAAAAAAGGCAAAGAATCTTTGAAATCTATAAATTTACAAATTAATGTATCCTTCGATAAATTAAGCAAATCATCTACAATAATTTCTAGATTAATAACTACAATGGGTTTGTTGCATACTCTTTTGCAAACACCCATTTGATATGAAATTATTCTTCATTCTTTGACTAAACTTGGCATCATGTGTAACTTGCATGAAAAAATTAACCACATTAATATGACTAGATATTGAACATCCATCGATTCAAACATCTATAAATGAAAAAAGAAAAGGTTCACTTAGACCCCTTCTAGCTCCAACCATAAGGGATTCACACATGCAAAACATATGGCTTACATGCAACAATATCATAAAACGATGCAAAATGAAACCAAAACCCTCATCCTTCACTCAACTTATACTGCTTAAAACTATTCTAGTTATTTAAAAAATAGTACACATACACATTATTTTATTCTACTTACTTTTACTTTATATTTTATTATAAAAATTATTTATTTTATTTTTATTTTAATAATTATTTTTATTTTTCTATAATTTTAAAAAATTAAATAAAAATAAATTGTGTAATATTTCAATAATTTTGTTGACTACTTCATTTATTATTAAACTAGTCATGTTCACTATGATTAAATAAAATCATTCTTACAATTAAAATGAACATTTTATATTTAAATAAAAATAAATTGTTTTTGTTTTTTAGTTATTGTCTATATAATAAGGGACCAAGCTAACTCCTAGACAAAATTCACATATGTATATAACATAGGATATGCCCCCCATACCGCATGGAGAAAAGAGCCACAATGGAAGAGGTGGGACCCGCGATGGAAAAGGTTGTCGGACGGAAGGAAAGACTTGACGGCCGAACGTGTCATCTCGTCTGTCGTTTGTTGTCTCGTCGCCAAGAAATCGTGTTAGCGTCAGTGGGTTTTCAAAATAATTGTTTGGCGTGGATGGACAAAAAGCCAAAAAAGTGGAATTCGAAACCATTATTAGCAAATATCAAAAATCCCCGACGAGGTCCCATTTTCTCCATTTTTGGACAACGACGTTTTGGTGGATAGCAAGGCAAGAGTTGTAGGCATGTGGACCTCATTCAGGAATGTATATATGCTCTATGTATGTGCCATTTTTCCATTCTTCCATGAACACTAAAGAAACGAATGGTCATTTGTTGCGGGGTTTTCACTTTGTGATTTTCAATTGAGGGTTTTTTAATTTCATCTCCTCTCGTCTACTGGTTTTGAAATTTTGGGGTTGCCGAGTGAAATAGATGACAACCCATCGTGGAAATATGAGTGAAATAACCGAATAAGGTTTATAGAGACCACAAACTATTGTGAAAATCACATAAAGCCCAACACGTCGTCATTGTTCACATTCTTATTTTGAATTTTGCTGGGTTTTCGTTGGGAAACTATTTAGTTGAAATGTAGGTCTGATAATGTTTTTTTGTGTCAAGGGTTTTGAAATTTTTGTTTCGTTTCCTTCCCGTATGCTAGTTTTCGAATTTTTCCATTTCCGGATGAAATAAGCAACAACCCATTGTAGAAATATGAGTGAAATTACTGAATAATGTTTATAGAAAGCAAAATATGTGGGTTTTGCAATGAAATGCTATATTTCGAAAATAATGTAAAACCTAGAATGTCACCATTGTTTGCGTTGTTTTTTGGAATGGATAAAAAAGTGAAAACATGGCATTCAAAATCATAATTTGGAAATAGCAAAAAGCCCACATGACATCCCATTTTTGCCGCCATTTTATACACTGTTGTTTCGGAAAACACACTGTCTCCTAAAACTTGGACTATTGTAAAACCCACTATTTTAGGCGTCTGGTGGTCCCCGCACTACGACGTCTCGTCATGTTATGTATGTATCCATGTATGTTTTTCATGCATTTTTCAATGTGCATAGGTGAATTTTGTCTAGGAGTTAGTTGAAATGCAGGTCTGATAATGATTTTTTGTTTTGAGGGTTTTGAAATTTTTGTTTCGTTTCCTCCCCGTATGCTGGTTTTCGAATTTTTCCATTTCCGAATGAAATAAGTGACAACCCATTGTAGAAATATGAGTGAAAATATTGAATAATGTTTATAGAAAGCAGAATCTAGGGGTTCTACAATGAAATGCTATATTTCAAAAATCATATAAAACCCAGAATGTCACCATTGTTCACATTGCTATTCGGAATGGATAAAAAAGCACAAAAAATGTGGCATTTGAAATCATAATTCATAAATAGCAAAAATCCCACATGACATCCCATTTTTGCCGCCATTTTATACACTATTGTTTTGGAAAACACACTATCTCCTAAAACTCAGACTATTGTGAAACCCATTGTTTGAGGCATCTAGCAGGCCCCGCACTATGACGTCTCATCATGTTATGTATGTATCCATGTATGTTGTTATGTATGTTTTTCATACGTTTTTCAATGTGCATAGGTGAATTCTATCTAGGAGCTAGTTGAAATGGAGGTATGATAATGTTTTTTTTGTGTTGAGGATTTTGAAATTTTTGTTTCATTTCCTTCCCATATGCTGGTTTTTGAATTTTTCCATTTCCGAATGAAATAAGTGAAAACCCATTGTAGAAATATGAGTGAAATTACTAAATAATGTTTATAGAAAGAAAAATCTGTGGGTTTTGCAATGAAATGCTATATTTTGAAAATCATGTAAAACCTAGAATGTCGCCATTGTTTGCATTGTTTTTCGGAATGGATAAAAGAGCACAAAATGTGGCATTCGAAATCATAATTTGGAAATAGCAAAAATCCCACATGACATCCCATTTTTTCCACCATTTTATACACTGTTGTTTTGGAAAAAACACTATCTCCTAAAACTCAGAGTATTGTAAAACCCACTGTTTCAAGCGTCTAGCGGTCCCCACACTACAACGTTTTGTCATGTTATGTATGTATCCATGTATGTTCTTATGTATGTTTTTCATGCATTTTTCAATGTGCATAGGTGAATTTTGTCTAGGAGTTAGTTGAAATGCAAGTCTAATAATGTTTTGTTGTGTTGAGGGTTTTGAAATTTTTGTTTCATTTCCTCCCCGTATGCTTGTTTTCAAAACTTTCCATTTTTGAATGAAATAAGTGACAACCCATTGTAGAAATATGAGTGAAATTACTGAATAATGTTTATAGAAAGCAAAATCTGTGGGTTCTGCAATGAAATGCTATATTTTGAAAATCATGTATAACCTAGAATGTCGTCATTGTTCGCATTACTATTCGGAGTGGATAAAAAAGCGCAAAATGTGGCAATCAAAATCATAATTCAAGAATAGAAAAAAGCCCACATGACATCCCATTTTTTCTGCCATTTTATACACTATTGTTTTGGAAAACACACTGTCTCCTAAAACTCAGACTATTGTAAAACCCACTGTTTCAGGCGTCTGGCGGGCCCCGCACTATGAATTCTCGTCATGTTATGTATGTATCCATGTATGTTCTTATGTATGTTTTTCAATTTGGATAGGTGAATTTTGTCTAGGAGTTTGAAACTGACATATCCTATGTTATATACATATGTGAATTTTTTCCAGGAGTTAGCTTGCTCCCTCCTTAACTCCTGGACAAAATTCACATATGTATATAACATAGGATATGCCCCCCATACCGCATGGAGAAAAGAATCACGACAAAAGAGGTGGGACCGCTGATGGAAAAGGTTGTCGGACGGAAGGAAAGACTTGAGGGTCGGACATCTCATCCCATCTGCCTTTTGTTGCCCCGTCGCTGGGATAACATTTTAGCGCTGATGGGTTCTCAAAATAATTGCTCGGTGCGGATGGACGAAAAGCCCAAAACATGTCATTGAAAACCATTATTTGTAAATAGAAAAATGAGGTGCCAAGAATGTAATTAAATTGGAAAACAATAGGTATTATGATACTTGCAAGGCATGTTGTTGTTATAGATGGTTTGCAGTGTTGGAAAACACAGTGTCCCATTTCAGTTAGTTTGTTATGAAGAGTTTTATTTCATTACTCCAAGAATGTAATGCAGTCCACTTTCAAATTGTGGAACAACTCTTTGATATAGTCCAAATGTCATTTTGATTTCTCTATCTAATTGGAATATATAAAATTCTTGCATTATTTGTAGTGTTGGAAAACACACTGTCTCTTCTCACTTGCAGAGGGTTTTAGAATAGTATATGCATTGGTTGTTTCTTAAGACCTAGGGTTTTCCAACATGGATTCTTACTAAACAGAAACAAAGTATTCAAGAGCTTTTGTAATATATACAGTCTCAATGTAAAACCCAATGTTAAATTTTGCATGACTAAAAAAAAAAATTGCACAAAATAATTGCAATTTGGAAAACCCAATGTTGGGTTTCAGCTATGTGAATGTCCTTGTTTAAATGTAAAGGCTTGTATCATGGTGGGTTGCTTGATTCTTAACACCCAAGGTTTTGCAACATGCAATGTTACAAGACAGTACAAATGTCTTCCAAATCACACATTCCATTGTTGTGTTTAAATTTTGAACCATTGAAATAAAAAAGTGCACAAAATAATTCTAAATGGGAAACACAGTGTTGGGTTTTAGTTATTTCAATCTCCCTGTTTAAATGTAAAGGGTTGTCTCATGGTGGGTTGCTTGCTTCTTAACACCCACGGTTTTGCAACATGGAATGTTCCAAAATAGTATGAATGTCTTCCAAATCACACCTTCCATTGTTGTGTTTAAGTATCAGTTGATTGAAAATCAAACTGCAAAAAATAATTATGAATGGGAAACACAGTGTTGGGTTTCACTTATTTTAATCTCCTAGTTTAAATGTAAATGGAAAGCTAAAGTTCTGATTGCACGTGGATGACTTGGAGTAGAATACTGACCAAATCGAGGTGAGGGGTAATTTTGTTGCAAGCAGAGGGTTTTACAAGATCTTTTAATTTGAAATTTGGGAAACACAATGTGGAGTATTTCAGTTTCTTGAATGTCTTCCAAATCACACATTCTATTTTTGTGTTTAAAATTCAGTCGATTGAAAAAAAAAGTGCACAAAATAATTGTGAATGGGAAACATAGTGTTGGGTTTCAGTTATTTTAATCTCCTTGTTTAAATGTAAAGGGTTGTCTCATGCTTGGTTGCTTGCTTCTTAACACCCATAGTTTTGCATCATGGAATGTTACAAAACAGTATGAATGTCTTCGAAATCACACATTCCATTGTTGTGTTTAAATTTTTGTCGATTGAAAAAAAAACTATAGAAAATAATTGTGAATGAGAAACACAGTATTGGGTTTGAGTTTTTCAATCTCCCTATTTAAATGTAAAGGGTTGTCTCATGCTATGTTGCTTGGTAATGAACACCCACGGTTTTGCAAGATGGAATGTTACAAAATAGTATGAAAGTCTTCCAAATCACACCTTCCATTGTTGTGTTTAAGTTTCAAGTATATAATAAATTACATGCTTCATAACACACTGCATTTTTCAACCTCCACATCACAACATACCCAAGCCCTTTCTGGTTTTTAAACTAGTATATCTAGGTGTGCACATTGGGTAGTGCATGTTGGAAAAAACAAAGTGTTTTGAAGCCTGCCTTTACTTCCTTCTATTTTGCAACAATTCATATTGGAAAAGCCTTGGTGTTAAGAAAGAAGCAACCCAAATAGTGTTGTAAAACCCTCTGCAACACTATTGTATAGTACCTATCACCTCAATTTGGTCTGTTTTCTCCTCCAACTTGTCCACGTGCACTGAAACCTTTAGTTTTCCCTTTCAACGTGCAAACTAGAAACAAAACAAATAGTATTTTCACCTTTTTCTTGAAATAGAAAAGGCCTAATACCTACAAACATAGCTAGGAAAACGTGTCAACACTGGCGGGTTTTGAAAATAATTTTTTGGCATGGACAAAAAGACTAAAACGTGGCATTCAAAACCATTATTCACAAATATCAAAAAGCCCAAACAAGCTCCCATTTTCTCCATTTTTGGATGATGTTTTGGTGGATAGAAATGGGAAGAGTTGTAGGTGTTCGGAGCTCCCTAAGGTATGTATAACCACTCTGTGTATGTGCCATTTTTCCATTCTTCCATGAACACTAAAGAAAGGAACGACTATTTGTTGCTAGAAAACAGTATTTTCACTTTTCATTCTTGAAATAAAAAAGGCCCAATAGTAGGAAACAAATAGTATTTTCACCTTTCTTTCTCGAAAAAGAAAAGGCCCATGTCATTCCCTTCCACTTTTCCCGTGCTAGACAAAAGAAACTTGTCGACAAAGCTAACCCGCCCAATTTTTCACCTGATAATAGGCGGGAAAACCCACTTAACGGCACTGTTAACTCCCAACTGACCATCACCCGAAAGTTTTGTCCCATCTACCGATTCCAGCCATCTGGTGGGCCCCACACTATAATGTTTCGTCATATTATGTATGTTTCCTCTCAATTGTAGAGGGTTTTACAACACTATATGGGTTGCTTGTTTCTTAACACCTTATATCGACATAGTGTGTTTTCCAACTGTGCAGATAATGTGAGCATTTATTTGGTCAAATCAGATGAGGAAAATTAAATTCCATTTTGATCTCATGTTACATAACTAGGTGCTTTTTTTTTTATGAGTTAGCTTTCTCCTGATTGGAACAAATGAATTGCTCCCATTATCTCCATAGTTGGAAAATACACTGTCTCCTCTCTATTGCAGAGGGTTTTACAACACTATTTGGGTTGCTTGTTTCTTAACACATTATATGCAGACATTGTATTTCCCAACACTGCAAATAGTGTGAGCATTTATTTGGTTGAATCAGATGAGGAAAATGAAATGCCATTTTTATCTCATGTTACATACATAGATGCTTTTTGTTTACGAGTTAGCTTTCTCCTGATTCCTAATTGGAACAAATGAATTTATCCAACAAAATGAATGTTCATTGCTTCACAGTTCCAGCAAAATAGAAAAATGGCACATATGATTGTTGATATATATACTAGTGTTAGCGATAGGTTAAATTGGAAATTAAATTCCCAATGTACATTTTAATATGTTTCTTTATTGTCTATGCAAGCTGGCATTTTGCACTCAGTAGAACATATATATTCTATATTGGAGAAATTTGGAAGAAATAAAATTATTTCTAGCACCAATTGTCTTTAATTTTCCAATTTAATCTATCTCTAACACTTGTCTTTCTTCCAGGTGGTTGATATAGGCCAGGAAAGAAAATTGAACAAAACAAGGGCAGGTGGATTGAGAAGGATGCTTCAGGAGATGTGAACCTTCTGCAGTAAATACAGGTGATTATGGTTGTCATAGTTTGAATCGCAAGTGTAGTGGATGCATAGTAATGTTAATAAATGTAAGAACATAAATTGATATTTTATTGTAAACTATATCCTAACCGGGTTAGTATAAAGAAGAATTCCATAGCATATAAACAAAAGTTCAACAAGGTTTTGATGTATAAATAATTTAGTGAAAAAATATTCCTCACAAGGTAAAGAAAAGTAGTACACCTATGAGTTAAACAAGGCTTTAGAATAATAAGTTTCTATAGCATACCTACTAGAGTTGAACAAGGATTTCTTTGTTGCAGAGTTTATTTTAGTAAAACATATTTTATAACATAAAGAAAAAGCAAAGTTTCAATAGCATTATCTACCAGTTGAATGAAGGTTTCCATAGTTGAGTAACTTTCTTTGCCATAAAGTTGATTTTTCTCTAAAAACTTACAAGTTACTAAAGAGTATTCAGACCACTACTAAAGGGATACTAAATTAAATAACGTTTAGAACATATGAATATTAAACTCATACAAGCAAAGTAGAGCCAAATTTAATAGCTTTGGCTAGTTGTTAGCGCAAGGTCCCTGCTAGAATAGACACATTTGTCTCTTCATTAAGATGACATTTGTGTACGAAATTTCCTAACTGTATAAGTCATCGTCATCTTTATTATCTGTTGTAGAAAATACATATGAATCCCTCGTAGCAGTACCATAAGGTATGTTTGGAGATTGAAACTCAAAACTAAAGCCTCGAGATTGTTGTAGTGTTTGTGAAAAGGGTTGATACTTCCGAATATCAGCATCACTGACACTTCTTCGGGCATATTTCATAGACTCCTCAAAATGAGAAGCTTTTGTTTCAGCTACCTCATCACTATCATCCTCATCCATTGCCTCAGGATTCTCAACTCTTTTTTTGTTCACGTTCAATATCCTGAAAGTGTGGGGGGAGAGGTTATGGTAAAATTGAAATGCATGCTAGTATGATGAATTGAAATAAAAATCTACAAGTTGAGGTAAGTTCAATAGGTAGACTACTGCTCTATTCTAAAAATTAGTAACATAACAGTCAATATAAAAACCATTAGAAATTCATAAACAGATCTAGTTTGCAAAAGATGACACAATTGAAACTCACCTTCTCACCTTCTAAATATTTTCTCTAATAGCATACTTGCAAGCCCTCTCGAAAATCTCAGTGATATTGCCTTTACTGAATCCTTGGGTATAACAGGCCAGTGCTATTAGGTCTCATCAGGTAAGGGAATATAAATCAGCTGGTCAAGTCAGCCAGACGTTAACAATGCAGGATCAACGATATCAGGCCTGTTTGTAGCACCAATAATGAAAACTATTTTCTTGGTTGTTATACCATCCATCTTCGTCAACAACTAATTAAGGACTCTGTCTGTAGCACCACCAACATCCCCAACACTACTTGCACGCTAAAAACATGCAAACCAATTGTGCATCACAAGTTAGAGCCTTCTTCAAAAAGGTCAAACAAAATTCCCAATCATTTATAGTCAACCTTAAACTTTTACTTATAAAAAGAAATAGACCTACGTAGCAATAGAATCAAGGTAATCAAAAAATAGGACACAAGGAGTTGAACCTTAGGCTTTATCAAAAAAAATTCACATTAGCCTCACTCTCTCGAAACAACATTGTTAACAATTCAGGGCCCTTCACACTGATGAAATTGGCCTGACATTCATTGGCAATGGCTTTTGCAAGCAATGTCTTTCCACAACCTGGTGGCCCATAAAATAACACTCCTTTTGAAGGAGACATTCCAAATTTTTCAAATTTCTAAGGATGCTCCACTAGATATTGAACAGTCTACACCAAACTCATAATGAATTTTGTTAGTTGATATCTCCTTGAAAAGTAGATTTTTTGCATTGAAAGAAAAGAAAAGCATAGATATTGAACAGTCTACACCAAAATCATAATGAATTTTGTTAGTTGATATCTCCTTGAAGCAGATTTTTTGCATTGAAAGAAAAGAAAAGCACAAATATAGTGAACCGCGTATCTCAACATACCTCTTGAAGCTCCCTCTTGACATTTTCCAACCCTCCAATATCTTCCCAAGTGACATCTAGAACTTCAACAACCTGTCAATGTTTTCCCAATATGCATAAGCAGATTTACCATTATTAAAATCATCAAAAACAAACAAACTTAGAAAATTAAAATTTAGGGGCTCAACAGATCAATAGTTTAAAAATACAATCCCCACTTAATTGATATGAGAAAAATTGAACATCTAGAAATGGTTTGGAAAAAATCACAGTTTTACAGAGAGTGGATGGCTTGCTAGAGCCCAATGCAGTCTGGAAGTGCTCATTAATAATGACCATTGAATTTAGAATCTCAACATCTATTGTCGCATCTTCTAAGTCAATGACATCCATTTTTTTCCCTAATACACTGAAGTGCAACCTCAGTGCACAAAGCTGCAAGATCTGCTCCAACATATTCATGAGTATCCTTAGCAATCCTTTCGAGATCAACCTGTACCAAGAATCCTAAAGATTAATAGATACTCTCACCAAGAAAAACAAAGATTAAAAAATTCTCTCAAAATCCAAGCACTGCTTGACATTAGATCTAGAAGTACAAAAAACAATTTAGGTTCTACAATACATACATCATCAGAGAGCTTCATATTCTTCATATGGATACGAAGCACTTCCAACCTACCTACCTCATTTGGAACCCCAATGTCAATTTCCCTATCAAACCTTCCAAACCTTTTGAGTGTCAGGTCAATAATATTTGGTCGGTTAGTTGCTCCAATCACAATAACACGAGCAAGAGACTTAAGTTCATCCATAACTATAAGAAGTTGAGAAACAATTATCCTCTCAAATTCACCATGGGTTTTTTCCCTCTTGAGAGCTATGGAATCAATTTCATCAATAAATATAATAGAAGGTGCATTCTTCTCAGCCTCCTCAAAATCCTTCCAGAGATTGCTTTCGCTTTCTCTAGCTAGCTTTGACATAATTTTAGGTCGATTGATACATAAAAAGAAGGCACCAGTTTCATTTGCAACTGCCCTGACAATTAAAGTTTTCCCATAACCAAGTGGCCCATAAAGCAAAATACCCTTTGGGGGTTTCACACCAATTGATTTCAAGAGTTGTGGGTGCCTGAGAGGAAGTTCTACTAATTCATGTATCTGAGCCATTTGTTTTCGTACACCACAAACATCATCATAACCTATTTCATCTAATCTATCTTCATCCTCCCATTTTACGGGCTCCCCTTCACAGAAAATTTCAGTATCTGGAGAAACAACGCAGTATTCCCCAGGGTCTATCTCAATTACCTTAAACTCCACACTAGGCATACCACGTCTTACAAGGAAAAGATCACCTTTTCTCACTAGGCGATAAGCTTCAAAGAAATAGGCTGCAAGTTATAAATCAGTAAAGTCTTTTAGCACATAGACTTCACAAAGGCAAAAAGGCTACCATATATTTTAGTCTTGTTAACCCTACTTGCAATATATTTGACTGTATATTTGACGCTTACAATGAAATGGAATGCAGATAAAAAAACATTTTGAACAATTGTCTTCACCCAAGGCACTGACCCTTGCATCAATATATAAAAACAATAGTCTAGTAAGACTGAAAAAAGAACTCAGAAAACATGAGACCCAAAGGGGAGGGTTCAAATACGAACAAAAAAAGTATAGGTTTACAAATTCCCCCAACGTGTGCAATTTACATATGAAAAACAAAAAATTAAATATAAAAAAAAAGCGGTACAAGATGCATTGCAAAAATATGGAAAAGAGAGAACAAAAAGACTCACACTTTAAATAGGCATCAAA
Source organism: Sequoiadendron giganteum (assembly GCA_007115665.2). NCBI lineage: Eukaryota > Viridiplantae > Streptophyta > Pinopsida > Cupressales > Cupressaceae > Sequoiadendron > Sequoiadendron giganteum. The sequence goes on from CM021100.1 coordinate 586,985,800, forward strand.
CAAATTCCCAGTGACGCTCTCGATGGTATCATCAATGGGAAGAATATGGACACGCTTGATGTACTTAACATCGGGACATTGGTGAACAGAAACCATGTCTCCCAAACGAACCCTCAGATTCGACCGCACCACCTTGTTCATTCTAATCTTGGGCTCCTCGCAGGTCTCCTATGCTTGAGCAATACAGATTGTATCCTTCCTATTCTTTCCCTGCAACACAATCCAGAGGATAGATTGAGGGAAAAGTAAAAAAGCTAAGCATCTAAAGTACAAAACAAAATACCGTATTGTCTCAAGGGAAAAGGGTAAAGGGCAAAGGAAAATACCTTAATAAGGATAGTGTCTCCATGGAATAATTGCAATTTATCCATGGTTTCTAGGTGCAGGCAAACAATGGATTTATCATCGTTAATGGCTTTGTCCACAACCAACTAATTCGCCACCTTCTTTCCCTCTAAAATTGTTGTGCTGAAATCTCTTTTTGTTCCTTTCCTGTTACCATCAAAACCACTCATTTATTTAGCAATCCATGAAAATACCTAACTAGGCAGAGGCAGAGAATGAGAAAGATTCATTATTGATCTTACGCTTCTGACGATTCTCCCTTATGAGCCATTGATGTAGAGGAAATATTGATTGTTTGGAGTAGTGCAAACAATGAACGGATTGAGAAGAATGAGGCGAATTGGGGTTTCAATTACCTTAAACTCCACAATGCAAATAATGTGAGCATTTATTTGGTCGAATCATAAAAGGAAAATGAAATGCCATTTTGATCTCATGTTACATACTTAGGTGCTTTTTGTTTATGAGTTAGCTTTCTCCTGATTGCAACAAATGAATTGCTCTCATTATTTGCACAGTTGGAAAACACATTGTCTCCTCTCTGTTGTAGAGGGTTTTACAACACTATTTGGGTTGCTTGTTTCTTAACACCTTATATCGAGACAGTGTGTTTTCCAACTGTGTAGATAATGGGAGCATTTATTTGGTCGAATCAGATGAGGAAAATGAAATGCCATTTTGATCTCATGTTACATAAATAGGTGCTTTTTGTTTATGAGTTAGCTTTATCCTGATTCCTGATTGGAACAAATGAATTGCTTTCATTATTTGCACAGTTGGAAAACACACTGTCTCCTCTCTATTGCAGAGGGTTTTACAACACTATTTGGGTTGCTTGGTTCTTAACACCTTATACCAAGACAGTGTGTTTTCCAACTATGCAGATAATGTGAGCATTTATTTGGTCGATTCAAATGAGGAAAATGAAATGCCATTTTGATCTCATGTTACATACTTAGGTGCTTTTTGTTTATGAATTAGATTTCGCTTGATTCCTGATTGCAACAAATGAATTGTTCCCATTATCTGCAAAGTTGGAAAACACACTATCTCCTCTTTGTTGCAGAGGGTTTTACAACACTATTTGGGTTGCTTGTTTCTTAACGCCTTATATCGAGACAATGTGTTTTCCAACTGTGCAGATAATGTGAGCATTTATTTGGTTGAATCAGATGAGGAAAATGATATGCCATTTTTATCTCATGTTACATAAATAGGTGCTTTTTTCTTATGAATTAGCTTTCTCCTGATTCCTGATTGGAACAAATGAATTGCTCCCATTATCTGCACAGTTGGAAAACACACTATCTTGATATAAGGTGTTAAGAAAAAAGTTGTTAAAAACCCTCTCAATAGAGAGGAGATAGTGTGTTTTCCAACTGTGCAGATAATGTGAGCATTTATTTGTTTGAATCAGATGAGGAAAATGAAATGCCATTTTTATCTCATGTTACATAAATAGGTGCTTTTTGTTTATGAATTATCTTTCTCTTGATTCCTAATTAGAACAAATGAATTGCTCCCATTATCGGCACAGTTGGAAAACACACTATCTCCTCTCTATTGCAGAGGGTTTTACAACACTATTTGGGTTGCTTTTTTCTTAACACCTTATATCGAGACAATGTGTTTTCCAACTGTGCAGATAATGTGAGGATTTATTTGGTCGAATCAGATGAGGAAAATGAAATGCCATTTTTATCTCATGTTATATAAATAGGCACTTTTTGTTTATGAATTAGCTTTCTCCTGATTCCTAATTGGAACAAATGAATTGCTCCCATTATCTCCACAATTGGAAAACACATTGTCTCCTCTTTGTTGTAGAGGGTTTTACAAAACTATTTGGGTTGCTTGTTTCTTAACACCTTATATGGAGACATTGTATTTCCCAACACTGCAAATAGTGTGTTGGTGTTTAAAAATGAAACCTAGCTAGGATTTGCAATTCTCTAAGAGGTAGCCAACCTCTATATTAAAGAACCACAAAGGCTAGTGGCCAACTAATAGGAAATGGAATGGTTACACATTTCCCCTACACTTCAGGCTTTGTAAGACCTAGGGGGGTAACCCTTTAGAAACATCTAACAATCTAGACACACAAGTAGCAAGATATTGCTTAACAGACTATGCTCTCAAAGAATTGCTGAGGAACCTAAAATATCACTCAAAATTGGCTAACATCTTGAGTAAATTTCACTAACCAGCATGAAGAACATGACAAACACAACTCAGCAAAATATATTTGAAATGGTTTTTGATTTAAAGAGTTGGGACCAAACTAAAAACAACAAAAACATGATAATGGACCAATGCCATAAAAATGGGCTATGGATTCATATAACTAGCATTCATCTTTCAGTCTTGAACATGCTCTGAAGGTCTTGCAAATGTTGTCACATCATGACAACTAGACAACTGCAACTTTCTCTGACAATTCTTCTTATAAATCCACCTGAAACATAACACTCCTATCACATTTGTCAAAGCAATTATACTATCCCTAAACAATAGGCAATAATAAAAGTAGCTTGTGCTTTATTAAAGAAATTACACCATTCATAGAACATAAGGAAACAATAGATGCAACTCAAATGTAGCAAATGTGCATGAACAGACTCAAACAATTTTATTATTGAATCCAAAATAGCATTACAGTTCAACCATGGAGACAATTATCAACAAAAATAAACATAACAGAACAATTCAAAACACACACTTTCAGAATAAAATGACTAACAATCATGTTTCCCCCTAGCTTTACAATCTACCCATAACTTCTGCCTGACTTGTAGAGATTTTAGAAATTGGAACCTTTTACAATTGAGAAGAGAAAATAAGATATAGAAAATAGAAGCAAACAAGAGCATCCCTAAACTTGATCTGGAAATTCCATCTGGAAGCTTCATTCACCATTGATCAAACTGAAAAGAATATCTCATCTCCCTTCCTTTGCAGCAACAAACTTATTCCCTCAAAACTGCCCCTGCTCATCATTGCTTAGTAACTGAAAGCATGCCCATGTGGAGAATCACCAAATTCGCCCAGCTGGAAAATATCCTCTTTCCCGTGCAAAATCTTGTTTCGGCTCTCTTTACTTGTTGCACATTATTTCTACTTCTCAACCAATAGAATTTCACTTTGCATTAAAATATTTCATGTGCACCTTATTTTGTTGCAGTTTTGTTTTCCTCTTTAATATTTTTGCTCCTTTGACTTTATTTAAAATTCCCTCCAAAGAAAATGTTTCACATTGAAATACCCCCAAGTATAAAATGAATATAAAATCCACTTTATTTGTTGCAGTCACACTTTGTAATTTCATCTCCAACACATGATACATGTTTATAAAGTGAAATATTAACTTTATAAAACACCCACAGTGAATATTTAATTCACTCTCCATTTAAAAATTTTACCCCCGTGGATAAAATACTCCACCTCCTTCATGCATTTACCATTTACCTGTAGTTGAAAATAATTTATTCTTGGGCACTTACCTTGCTGCACCTCGTGATTATTTCCAGCAAAGAAAATTGCTTTCATGAAGAAAATTCACTTACTTACATTTGAATTTATTTGGAGTCAAAAATTTAAATCACCCCATTATACTCACCACTGGAATAATTCCCAACATGATTTCAAATAGTTAATTTAAAATATTTTGCCTCTAATATTTCACTTTAGTTGACATTTTGGCATTTAGCATTCACCCCTGTCTCCATTTTACAATTCCATATATTTTAAGCGTGCCATTTTTTAAAATGCAAAGGCTTTTAAAATAAAGAATTTAAATATTGCATTTGCACAATATTTAAATCATAGGCCCACCGTTTATTTTCCACTTTACTCACCCTGCGCAGTCTATCGTGCCAATTTTACCTTTTACTCCATAAAATGTATTATTTTGGAATGAAGGTGCCCTTATCTTTCCAATGTTTTATCTTTTAAAACAAAATCCCAAACCAGGCATTTACAATATTTAGGGGCCCACTTCACATTGTCTGCTCAACTTCACGCACCTCACACCATCTTGATGGTGTTATCTTTTTCTTTATGAGGTAAGCGAGATTCACCCAGGTGGCCTCCTCCCTTCCTAGTCGTCGATTGCATCTGTTGCCCTAAGATTCCTTGTGCCTCTGGTTTGTGCTCTGCAAATTTGCCACCATTGCCCCTCCATCGAGCCTCCTTCTGCATTCTTGGCACCCTCACTCTTTTCACTCTCTGATTTGATGGATGCCCATACTCTCTCCAAGCCGTGCCAATCTCTGCAACTCTATTTTGCTAAATTTCATCACTCGCATCGGTTGCATTTTGCTAGTTCTTTCTCCTTGGCAATGGCGACCAAGCTAGTGTGTATTGGTTGCAATCATCCTGAAATTCTATCCTTAATGCGTAACCTTCAAAGCAAAGCATGCCAAACACCAACCCCATTCATTGTAGATGTAGATTCTGCATTCCTTCCATTGCATTCACATTGTTGACACCAACATCCCATATACAACAACATTAACACCTCATTGTATTGTTGCAAATCTCACTATAACATATGATTCAAGCTTACAAAACATGGTGAATCGTTCACCTTCAGCCCTCCTCAATCAACACGAGATCCTAGCCCTGATGGTGAAACATTTCAAATTTACAATCCAGTATTGGTATGAAGATTCTCGTTCTTACATATAAACTTTGTTTGCAGCATCAAAATGACCCCTTCACCTAATTCGAGGGTGCTCCACTTGGCACATGCCAATTGTATTTGCTTAGCCTCCTAGTTGATCTTCACACGGATCTCCTGATTGCATTTGCTTGAAAGTTTCCCTCCATCACTACACAGACCCTTGTTCCTCCATGCGCACCTCTCTCTGGTTGGTTGTGCCTCTTGCTCCTTCTGGCCAGCGTACCCCTCTCAGAAATTTCTCCTAACATACTCACCACTGGCTCTGTGTTCTCCATGCACTGGTAAGAAGGATGGGGTGGCATTTTGTGACAAGGTTCTCTGAAGATGAGATGCCACATTCCTTTGAATTCGTCCCCATATCATCATTAAGTCAAAAATCCTCCTCCACATTGGGTTGCATCCCTGTGGGTTCAGTGAAATCACATTGATTTGGGTATTTGTACTTGAATAATTCACATGCCATATCTAAGTGCTGATGTGCCTTCTCCAATACAACATGGTTCCTTGCAATAGCTCGAGCCCTCTTGCAAATTGCCTTTGCTTACTGTTTTCAGAGGACTTTAACAAACCTATTGTGTGTTGCGCATAATGGCATTCTTGATAGAATGTGTGCTTTTCCTATGCTTCTAATTTCTACATACAATGAAAATGCTCAATAATTTTCAACAAATCCACCTTTGTTGATAGAGGTCGAGCCCCTGTAGCCTGGCATAGTGGTTGATTTCAAATACTTTATCACCAATCCCTTTGAGGCAAATTAAAATGGAACTTGTTTTAAATAAATCTTTACTTTTAAACTTATTGAAGTTACAATCCATGTCATTGAATATATAGCTACATTTGTGCGAAGGGCTGCTAAAACATCCATATTTGTTGATCCATGTTTAATCTTTGCAATCACTGCTTTGTTTTGGCTCCATGCTACCAGGAACCTACATGTTTGATAAAATTTCCCTCAAGCGTATCATTGGCTCTTGAGAAGATTGAGGTTTCACATGTATAGTGATCTTCTTTAAAAAACATTAACACAGAATTGCCTTGGAGACTGAATACTACACATCTCCCACAACTGTGCAAAGCATGTCAGGCCCCATGTGGGTCTAGCTAAAAAAAAATTCATTTTCAAACAAGGTTTACCCTCAAACTCACTCAACACTCCTTCTGAGTGCTTTTGAAGTTGAAAAATGAATTGGGTTATCCTTAAAATCTATTTTTCAACAATTTTGGAAAATGGGCAAAACTGACCCAGTGGGCTCTAGAATCAATCTGGGAAATAAGTCAAATGACCTCGTGAAGCAATGAGAACTTGCAGACATGCAGACATTTGATCTGAGAATATAGTACAAAATATGGCTCAAATAAACATGTCACGAGGTGAAAAATATTAATCAACAAAGTTGCTCAATCAGGCTTTTCTGAAATAGCAGTTGTTCCAAACCAATTGAAACTCATTCAACTGCAAATTTTAAAAATAGTAAATCACCTCCCGATGAGTTGCCACTAGACACAGTAAATCATTTAAGTACCCTGAGCACATGTGCAAAAGGAATTTATTTGAAACATCGTTGATCAAAAGTTATTAACGATCAAAGCTGACCATTCAGAAAGGCTGTCAGGAATGCAGATACAAAACAAAAAAAAATTGCATTTGGTTTTGACTTGTTAAAAATAACAAATCACATCATGAGGCTCTGAAAACTGACACCCAATATCATTTAGGTATGGAGAACATAGAACAACATTCGTTCTGACATGACAGTCAACTGGTTGTGAAATCCAAGCTCAAACAGGAGGCTATTTCACAAAACTGACAATCTGCAAACAACCGAACAGTGACAAAACCCTTCAGCTTCACTTTTTGAAACTCTGTCAAAACTTATCATGGGAAGCTGAAAACTGATTCATCAGGTGCACTTCTGAAAGTGCAGAAGCAGAATTTTGAAATAGGCATCTCAAATTTGAAAAATTTAAGAGTGCCATCATAGTGCGAGCATTTATTTGGTCAAATCAGATGAGGAAAATGAAATGCCATTTTTATCTCATGTTACATAAATAGGTGATTTTTGTTTATGAGTTAGCTTTGTCCTAATTCCTAATTGGAACAATTGAATTGCTCTCATTATTCACACAGTTGGAAAACACAATGTCTCCTCTTTGTTGCAGAGGGTTTTACAACACTATTTGGGTTGCTTGTTTCTTAAAACCTTATATCGACATAGTGTGTTTTCCAACTGTGCAGATGAGGAAAATGAAATGCCATTTTTATCTCATGTTACATACATAGGTTCTTTTTGTTTATGAGTTAGCTTTCTCTTGAATCACAAGTGTAGTGGATAGTTAAATTTCCAAAATTTAATATGCATTTAGAAGTATCGATTAGTTTGAAATTGTGAAATGTTGGGGTTTTCAATTAGCTATCATTTGCATGTGATTCTTAATTGTTTTGCGCTAATTTGAAATCTTTCAACAAAAGAGTTTATATGTGGTTCATAAGTTTTTTCGTAATAGTTGTTTTTACAATTTCGCTATTTGTCTAGAATATTTAGTAAGTTATAAATGGTTCATTTTTAACAACATCTGATAGAAAATTTGTAGAATGCTATTTCTATATCCTATTTCTTCTCTTTTTTAGTATATTTTGATCTAACCACCACACTGCAAAACGATGTGCACATATAACAAGTGATTACTTGAAATAGTTTTATGCATTGTATTAAATATAACTCGTAAAGACAATGGGTAGGAATAACTTAATTGAGAATTTGGCCTACATTACTTGGCCCTTAATATTATAGACAAAGAGACAAATTGTAAAAGAGCTATTAGAATAACAAAATACATGGAAACAAAAAGTGATGAAACTAGCAGACGGGACCAAATGTTCGAGCGATGGTTAGGTAGGAGTTAATGGTGCCATCGGGTGGGTTTTCCCTCTTGTTGTTGGGTGAAAAAGTGGGCGGGTTAGCTTTGTCGACAATTTTCTTTTGTCAAGCATGGGAAAAGTGGAAGGGAATGACATGGGCCTTTTGTGTTTTGAGAAAGAAAGGTGAAAATAATATTTATTTTATTTCTAGTTTGTACGTTGAAATTGAAAGCAGAAGGTCTAAGTGCACGTGGACTAGCTAGAGGAGATTACCGACCAAATTGAGGTGACAAGTTCTATCCAATAGTGTTGTAGAGGGTTTTACAACACTATTTGGGTTGCTTTTTTCTTAACACCTAGGGTTTTCCAACATGAATTGTTGCAAAACGGAATGAAGTGCGTACTATAAATCACACTATGTGTTCAGGGTTATTAGAGTCCCCCTTAAATGAGAGATGTTCTATTTGATAAAATAAAACACCATCTATACGTTCGTATATTTGCATTACAAGATAAAGGTTGGGTATAAGTAAAGGCAGGCTTCAAAACACATTGTGTTTTCCAACATGCACCACACAATGTGCACACCTAGATATAGTGGTTTAAAAACCAGAAAGGGCTTGGGTATGTTGTGATGTGGAGGTTGAAAAATGTAGTGTGTTATGAAGCATGCAATTTGTTATATACTTGAAAATTAAACATAACAATGGAAGGTGTGATTTGGAAGACTTTCATACTATTTTGTAACATTCCATCTTGAAAAATTGTGGGTGTTAAGAACCAAGCAACCCAGCATGAGATGAACCTTTACATTTAAACATGGAGATTCAAATAAATAAAACCCAGCACTGTGTTTCCCATTCATAATTATTTTGTGTAGTTTTTTTTCAATCGACTGAAATTTAAACACAACAATGGAATGTGTGATTTTGAAGACATTCATAATGTTTTAAAATATCCCATGTTACAATACCCTGGGTGTTAAGAAGAAAGCGGCCCACCATGAGAAAACTCTTTACATTTAAATAAGGAGATTCAAATAACTGAAATGGGATAGTGTGTTTTCCAGCACTTCAAACCATCTATAACAATATTGTGCCTTGCAAGTATCATAACATAATACTTGCAAGGCACAGTGTTGTTATAGATGGTTCACAGTGTTGGAAAACACACTGTCCCATTTCAGTTTTCCAATTTAATTACATTCTTGGTACCTCATTTTTCTATTTGAAAATAATGGTTTTCAATGACATGTATTGGGCTTTTTGTCCATCCATGCCGAACAATTATTTTGAAAACAAGATGACTGTTATGATGCATGTGACACGCATTTTTGTAGGTAGAATAGCCTGCTCCCAATTGTAGAAGGTGATCTTCTTGCGACATGGCTTACACATGATAATCTATTGCCCTTCTTCAGGGATAAGACATATTTTCTTATCATTGCTAGTTGATTTGTGGATTCGATTGTTGAAGAATTTTTGCATCAACGTTGCAGATGAGACTCCGTGGTCCAACATCATGATGAATGATGTTGTTTTCTTCATCCTTATGTTGGATCACGAAGTGTGATCCCCAACGTTGATGCAAGAATTCTTACACAATCAAATCCACAAATCAACTAGCAATAATCAATATGGATTGTTGAAAATTGATATCATTTAGGTTTGATTATGTCATCATTTCAAACACATGTTTTTTTAGGGATAATAACTTGATTTTACTATATTTCATAGGGAGATTATCTTTTGTGATGCAATTGGACGTCGCTATTATCCCTAGAAGAATGCATGTTAGAGGCATCATAACATGCAAAAACCCTATGATATGACAGTGTAATGTGGAAAATAATTGGCGGCTGGAAAACACTATGTGTTGTGAGTTCTTTCATTCTGCACATTGAAATCTGAAGGTTTGAGAGCATGGAGTGGACTTGCAAGTGTGGGATATATAAAATCATCCAAATTCAATTGAGGGGTGATTAATGAATTGGGTTGTTACTTGTGAAGGGTTTGTAAATGGTATTTGGTTTGTAGGTATAATAACACCCAGTGCTTTCCAACCTGCAATTACACATTGTTGGCCTTGGCATTCTATGAAAATGTCGACCTATGCATGCCCCATACAAGCACTAGATAAAATACATGTCAACATTTCATGACAACTGGGCATCTTTCGAGCTACTTTGCAATATTTATAAAACAAGCTCTTCTCTCTAGCACACATCACCACCTCTTCCACAATCTCATCCACTCAGCTTCGTGTTGTTAGAAGGTGTCATCCATGTATGATGGAGAGAAGTGCATTCTTTGTAAATTAGAAAGGTATGCTTGAATGTTTCCCATTTGTCAAGAAATATTGTCATGGTGGGGGGGAGGGGGGACAACCCTATGTGTTTTCCATCCTGCAACTTTTTTTGTGCATCTTATGTTTGAAATGTATAACGGTAATGAAATGGTATGTTTGGTGCAAGTAAGAGTTGTTATAAAATATGAAGCTGAATTTTAATACACTATGTTCTTACAGTGTGCATAACAAAAAGTGTTGTCTTTCGAGAAGAATTGAGAAGCGAGGGACAACCCTCTAGGTTTTCCATCTTGCAACTTCTTTTTATTTATTTTTGCATGCAACTTTTGCTACAAGCAAGGGCAGGTATCAAATATGAAGGTGACCTTCAATACATTCTCTTCCTATGGTTTGCATAACACTAACTATTGTCATTGAACAAGATTTGAAAAGTGCGGGACAAGCCAGTGTGTTTTCTATCCTACAATTTTTTTGTCAATCTTCTCTTACAAACGTATTACGATATTCAAATGGAAACCTTCTTCGTCGTGGGTTCCTTCTGTAAACCTTATTCACTTATTTTGATTTCTACAATGCTTTGTGGTCTTTTTAAACCTTATTCAATTATTTCACTCATATTTCCATGATGGGTTGTCATCTATTTCATTCGGCAACCGCAAATTTTCAAAACCAGCAAACGGGAGGAAACAAAATAAAAAAATCGTCAATAGAAAATCACAAAATGAAAACCCTAGAATGAATGGTCGTTCGTTTCTTTATTTCTCATGGTAGAATGGAAAAATAGGACATACAAAGAGTGGATATACATGCTTGAAGGATTTTTGCATGCCTGCAACTCTTGCCCTTGCTATCCACCAAAACGTCGCTGTCCAAAAATGGAGAAAATGGGACCTTGTCTGGGATTTTTGATATTTGCTAATAATGGTTTCGAATGCCACATTTTTGGATTTTTGTCCACCCATGCCGAACAATTATTTTGAAAACCCACTGATGCTGACACAATTTCCCAATGATGTGACAAGAAACAGTAGACGGGATGAGATGTCTAGCCCTCAAGTCTTTCCTTCCTGTGCGACAACCATTTTCATCGCCGGTCCCACCTCTTATGTCGTGACTCTTTTCTCCATGCGGTACGGGGGGCATATCCTATGTTATATACATATGTGAATTTTGTCCAGGAGTTAAGGAGGGAGCAAGCTAACTCCTGGATAAAATTCACATATGTATATAACATAGGATATGCCAGTTTAAGGCGTAAATTCACATATGTATATAACATAGGATATGCCGGTTTCAAACTCCTAGAAAAAATTCACCTATGTACATCGAAAAATGCATGAAAAAAATACATAAGAACATACATGGATACATACATAACATGATGAGACATCGTAGTGCGGAGCCTGCCAGACACCTAAAACCGGCATATCCTATGTTATATACATATGTGAATTTTTTCCAAGAGTTAGCTTGCTCCCATTATATATAACCTAAATGATCCTAAATATTTTTAATAACCACAATTATTTGAGCTTTTGAGAAGCGACGGACAACCCTCTGGGTTTTCCATACTGCAACTTTTTTTTTTTTTGTGTAACTTTTGTTGCAAGCAAGGGCAGTTATAAAATATGAAAGTGACCTTGAATACATTATTTTCTTACAGTGTGCATAACACTAAGTGTTGTCATTGAACAAGATTTGAAAATTGTGGGAAAACTCAGTGTGTTTTCCATTTTGCAATTTTTTTTGTGCATCTTCTCTTCGAAACGTATTACGATTTTCAAATGGAATGTTTGGTGCATGTGATGGGTTTTTATGAAATATGAATGTGAACTTCAATACAGTGTTTTGTTATAGTCTGCATAAGAAAAAGTGTTGTCTTTGAAGAAGAATATAGAAGCAAGGGAGAACTATGTTAACCAAATTGAGGCAGGCGGAGTAACCAATAGGGTTGTTTCTTGTAAAGGGTTTTAGAATAGTTTATGGGTTGTATGGTTTATAACACCCTGTGTTTTCCAACCTAAAAATTTGGATAACAGTTTGAGTGTCTTGAAAATCTTTTCTTATTTACACTGTATGAATGTAAAAATGGCACCTCCAAAAATTACAACTGTTAGTTATGGTATAAATTGTAATTCAGTATCTTCACATGGTTGACAATAATAACTGGACAAAATAATTGCATGTTGTAAAACACAGTGGGTTATTTCTATAGTGTTTTACAACATTGTGGGTTGTGTGTTTCAAATTCTTCTTTTCATTGAAAAAACATACGCTTGATTATTGCAAAATGGTGCAATAAATTTTGGAACTTTAACTGTCCATAACACTTGCAACAATTTTACAGTTTACAAGAAACCAAGGATGCATGTTGTAAAACGGAAATTGCTTCCTAAAGTGAAGAATGTCATTGACGTGGACAGCACACCTGAAAGGTTGTGTAGTAGTGCATCTTCTTCGAGGCGGTCGAATTCACGAAACGTACAAGATCTGGTAATTACAAGATGCAATCAAATGTAAACTTTTAACCTCTCATAAGTGTTTATGACATTGACTAGAAGGTGGGAATGTTTTATTCAGGAGGTAGTAATTATGGTACAGAGGAAATCCCCCTGGTTTATGAAAACGGTGAACCCTAAGGCAACGATCTGTTCGGTAATTGATTGTTAACTTACAATTTCCCTTCCCTTCCTATGCGTCAATCAAAATGCTTTTTAATTTCAGTTAGAAAATATCATGTCTGTTATAAATATTCTGATTTTGGCAATATATCGTTCCTTTGATTCTGGAAAATAATTAGGGAGATGATCTCGCTCTTGCCATAGTCCATGACTGGAAGGAAAAGCATGCAAAGGGAGACCCTAAGGATGGAGAGGGATCGAATGAAGCACGTGGTAATGTGGTGGATGTGAAGGTAGATATAATAACTAAATTGTTGCATTGTTTGGTAGTGTATATGTTGTGCATTCAATTTGTTTGAATATCAAATATATTAAGTGATCTTATTTTCCAAATTTGTTGTGTCGGTTGTTGCTGAATACAAAAGAGAAATGGTGAATGGTAGATATATATATTATTGGATTGTAGAAGAATGTACGAGAAATTATTATGATTGGAGAGTGTTCAACATGCATAGGTTTCAACATCACCACCTTCCTATTCTTGAGGCACCAAAGCATGGTCGAGTTGTGTTGGGGGGGGAAACAAAACAACCCCCCCCTCCCCTTGATAAAGTGAAAGAGTACCTTCTAAAGAAGGTGGAAAATATAGAGTACCAAATGAATCTACGACAACAGCTATAGTAGAAGCATGTTATTAGACGTGTCTGTCAAAAGTATGGGAAACAAAACTTCCTTCAACTTCCCCAAGAAGGAAAGGACGAGGTGAAGAAGAAAATGGTGTTATACAACAGTCAGGAAATGAAGGAGCAAAGAAGGCAAAGAATATTACAATTGCAGGAGAGAAAGAGAGAGGAAGGAATGGTAATGTCAAACTAAACTGTTAAATGTGAATTTTCCTTGCTTCATATTTTTTGTTATGATGCATACAGGTTCACTTAACGTTAACTTACATGACATGAAAGGGTATTGGTCGAGAAGCGATTTCTTTCCCCCAACAGAGTAGGGTTCATTCGCTAGAGCAAGCTATGCCCACGGAAGGTGAAGACAATGTTGTTCCTCCCACCCTTGTGTCTAACATTCAGAATAAACATCCTAGATGGTTGAAATTTTCAAGGCACCCTCTGAAGAAGAAATGAAAACAAATGGTGATCTCAAAATCTTTTGTTTACTCTAATATTTGTTTTGATTATTTGAATGAATTGGTTGCATGCATCTGAGTTTGGTGCAATGTTTCAATTCCTCCTATTACACAACAACAATGAACAATGAACTACTGCCCTCGAGCAGGTTTTTATGATTTTTGATGGTGAACCATTGCCCATGGAAGCAGAAGATGATGTTGTTCCTCTTGACCCATCATCTAACAATGTTGCGAAGAAGAAGAAGAAGGAGCATATGTCATCAAATGTGTCAAGGTGCCTTGACATGGACGAACTAGAAGAAATGGTGAATTACAATTCTTTTATTTAATGTTTTTTTTCATTATTTCAATGAATTGGTTGCATGAAACTGAATTTGAATTGACCTTTGAATTCCTTCTATTACAGGGCAAGGATGAAGAATGAAGTGTTGGCCTTGACCTAATTGGTGATGTCATTACAATTGAAATGAGAGAGGCTAATAGAGATGGACATGCAGATGGGGAGAGCACTGGCCTCAAAGTGGGATAAGGTAACATAGATGGTCATCAGAACAGGGAGAACACTAGCTTGAATATGGAACTAGGTAACACAAATGGACATGGGGATGGGGAGAGCAGTGGCTTGCAAGTCGGAGAGGGTAATAAGGATGGACCCGGGGAGGAGGAGAGTGTTGGCCTGTAAGGGGAAGATGGCAATAAAGATGGAAATGGGGATGGGGAGAGCTATGAAGTGCCATCTATATCAGTATGAAACCCAACACACTTCCATCCTTCTGTTCTTATTTCCTTAAGAAAATTTTAATGTGCCTTCAATTATGCTTCATGCCAATGACATTTCCATTGTAGGAAAATTTGGTGGATGAATAGATGATAGAGTTCAATGGTATAACTTTTAAGGTCAATGATCACATCGACCTTTGGAGGCCGCATAAATGGGTTGCCAAATGCATTCTACAAGTTTTCCACAAAAACACTCACACCCATTGCTTGAAGCACCCAGAAAGTTGTGTGAGAGTTAGCGTTGTTCAAGCCATTGATGGTCAATAATACGTGCCTTTTCCCATGCATGGCGCAAAGACCATCGGAGAGTGCATGGGTGGCTTTTTCATATGGAATCTCGCCGAGATGGAGCATTATGTTCCAGAGGTACACATAAACGATATGTTGTTGTGTATATATCATATTACGTATTTTATTTCCATGAATACGTTAATTCTCATTAATTTTTTTGAATAGGGTGAAGGTGTTAAACCTAACACAGACAAAGCACAAACTACGAATAAATCCGTTGTTTCACATTCATCATCTACGAGGGTTCTTTGATCTGGAATCACCCCTCCCAAAATACACAAGAACCCTAAGAAACGTGTCATATTTTACGCAGACTTGAACTCGATTGCAAGGAATAGGTAGCGTAGGAATTGATAAGACAGGCTTTGAATACTGATTCTGCTCTATGGGTTTCATTATTTGAATATTGAAAAATTGTGGTGTAGAGATACGCCATTTGCATATGTTTCAACACTATAGTTCTATACATTTCATACAAGAATTTTCATGGGATTCTCTAATTATTTTATTATTGAACAAGTATGTTGAACATATATATTAATTTCATGTCATTGGAACACATAATTGTTATCCATTTCATATCAGAGTTTAAGAAAAACAATCTTGTTCACTATTTGTTCATATGTTTCGAACATAAATTTTACATAAATCTTGTGTTGTCCCCTCTCGCATGTGTTGGCATTAATGTCAAAGGAATAAGACAATAAAATGTTCTTGATTGGTAAACAAGTTAGTAGTATTGGTTTGGTAATTTAGTTGATGGTCTCTTCATTTCAGTTCTTTGGCAATCACTTGACTTGGCATACAAGTGTTTTTCAAGTCTAGTACACTGCATATTGTTTCATGTTCAGTCACCTTGCATATTGTGATAAGGACCTAAAATTATGACTATATGTAAATACAATTATATGAGTTGAAACAGTTAAGAAGACAATTCTCTTTCTATTAAAAAACAAAGAACACTATTTATGCATGTTGTTGAAGGAATTTAGTATCACTAAAGTGTTTTGGTCCTCATGTTCATTTATTTATCATATGTCATTCAGTTTTAAAGTTGTCGTAAGATTATGTTATCTTGTAAATATTTCAGCTTTTGGGTTTCTATAATGTTCTCAGTCTCTGTGATCTGGTTATGGTCTTTATGTTCATTCATGTAAAAAATCATCAAAACATGTTTGATAACTAAATTTCTCTAGAGCTTGCACTTTAAATTTGGTTTTCAATGCTAAAGTGGTTGGTATGGGAACAATTAATGTCACCATTTATCGAGAAATTTGAGAATTTTTTTTTTAAAAAAAAATCCATGAGGTATGGGATTTGAAACCCATCAAGTGTCACTAATCTAGCTTTGGATTGTGATAATCCATACAAGTGGATAGAATAATTCTCTTATAGAATAGTTTAAAGTGTTAAAGTGGGTTGAATTTCTTAGTTTACCTTTTCTTTGCTAGCCACTTCTAAATTGTATTCTTTGGACTCTCTATGGATGGTGGTGTGTGTTGAAATAGACAATATCTATTTAGCTTGATCAAAACACATGGCCAATAAGAAATAGACATATCTTAGAACCCTAAGGAAACCAATGATATACTAATTTTTGAAATGCACCATTTGTAATGTATATTATTTATAAGAAAACCTAAAAAATATGTTGGGTCTCAATCCTCGAAACATAAAAATAAGGACTATCCATGAGTCACTCACAAGATCAAATCAACTTCTAAATGAAAAAGTGAAATGCCTCAAGAAAAGAATGATGAAAATCAGAGTAATGTCAACAATTGCAAAGGTGATTATAATAGGCCCATCAAAATATCTCAATCAAGTAATGCACACTTGATTCTCATTATGTACTTTCAACCATATGGTAATGACAACAATGTGATTGGTAAAGTATTCATTTTCATGGTGTACCCTTACCCAAATGGCAATGACAAAGCAAAGCATATATTGGTGGATTTGAAAACCTTATTCATCCTTCTAGAAAACCTTTAAATTAAGGTTTTAATATCTTCAAATATGTTTCCAACGGAAAATTTACATAACAGTAGCATCATGAAAAACACAGTGGGTTGTGGCTCACTTCTTATTTTTTTCAGACTGTAACAAAATAATGTTTTCAACTTCACTTTCTTGTTTTATTGCACCCCTTACTTTAAGAAAAATAGTCTTGTTCACTATTTGTTCATATGTTTCTAACACAAATTTTACATAAGTGTTGCAGGATGGAAAACACAGTGGATTGTCCCAGACTTTCAAATCTTGTTCGAAGACAATAGTTAGTGTTATGCACACCGTAAGAAGACAATGTATTGAAGTTGAGCTGCATAATTTTTAACAACCCTTACTTTGAGAAAAACACTCTTCTTCAATATCTTCAGATATGTTTCCAACACATTATTTACATAACAGTTGCATCATGGAAAACACAGTGGGTTGTGGCTCACTTCTTATTTTATGCAGGCTATGAGAAATGAATGTTTTGAAGTTCACGTTGTTATTTTTTCACAATCCTTACTTTGAGAAAAACACTCTTTTTCAATATCTGCTCATATGTTTCCAACATAAAATTTACATAATAGTAGCATCATGGAAAACATAGTGGGTTGTGGCTCACTTCTCTTTTTTTTTGGACTATAACAAAATAATGTTTTTAACTTTACTTTAAGAAAAACAGTCTTGTTCACTATCTATTCATATGATTCGAACAAAATTTTTACATAAGTGTTGCAGGATGGAAAACACAGTGGGTTGTCCCAAACTTTTCAAATCTTGTTCGAAGACAACAGTTAGTGTTATGCACATCGTAAGAAAATAACGTATTGAAGTTGAGCTACATAATTTTTAGCAACCCTTACTTTGAGCAAAAAACTCTTCTTCAATATCTGCCCATATGTTTCCAACACGTTATTTACATAACAGTTGCATCATGGAAAACACAGTGGGTTGTGGCTCACTTCTTATTTTTTCCGGACTGTAACAAAATAATGTTTTCAACTTCACTTGTTTTATGACACCCCTTATTTTCAAAAAAATAGTCTTGTTCACTATCTATTCATATGTTTTGAGCACAAATTTTACATAACTGTTGCAGGATGGAAAACACAGTGGGTTGTTCCAGACTTTTCAAATCTTGCTCAAAGACAACAGTTAGTGTTATGCACACCATAAGAAGACAATGTATTAAAGTTGGGTTGTATATTTTATAACTACCCTTGCTTGCAGGAAACATTTGATGACATCGTAGGGGTCAAACAACTCAGCTCGCTATGCTATTGCAAACAAGTCAAATGACCAAACTGGAAAACTCCACCTTTCAGCCAACAACAAATGATAGACAAAAAGCAATCCCCAACTTAAACATCTCCATATGTGAACTTTCAAAATAGACTGACCTTAACTAGCCTAATTAGGTTTCCTTTAATCATTCAATTTGACAAACAACAACAAAAGACTCTCTTATAGTCTTAACTTAGTTCCATGGCATGTAAAATACTCTATTTGAAGGAATCTTCAATGTCTTTTTAGCCTTTCAAGGAAGGAAATTCCAAACACTCCAAATACTGTTCAATCTACGCCTTTTGACAATTACATCCTAAAAGGACAGTCAATTAATGGTCTCCAAATACTCATAAATTCACCAATCCCTATCTTGGAATGGAGTCACCTATGCCCAAAAACCTTTGCAAAACAAAATTACACGACAAGGACTGATATTCCACAAACAAAACTCATCAAGTCACCAATGTACATAGACATTTACTCACTTTGAATTTCCATTTCAGCATTCCATTTCAATTTCAACATTCCATTTCAATATCCTAATACATTTCCAAGAGAAGATGCACAAGAAAAGTTGGAGAATGGAAAACACAAACTATAACAAAACAGTGTATTCAAGTTCACCGTCAAATTTTATAAGAACAATGTGCATCACACAATGAAATGTAAAAATATTTCGAGTCAATATTATACAATCTAAAGAAAATTACAATGCACATTCAATACTGGTAACGCTGAGGACTATGTCAACCATTTATGAACAGGTATAATCTCTGTGTTTTCAGTATTTAGAAGCATTTGTCGCAATTTGATTGTCAAGATGGAATTGACAGCATACAATTTTGGCACCTCGTAATTCTCATGTAGTGGCCTGAAGGAGGGCCTGACAGGGTGGATCTCAAACCTGACAATGCAGTTGAATTTGAACATGGCCAACAACCATTCCTCCACATGACCTTTGTGATTACTAATTAGAGATTTCCCCTTGATGAATCTCATAAACCTCATGCTCAGCTGATCCGTAAGATTGTGCCTGTGTATGATAATTGTTGGTCTAATGCACACCTTCTAGATGCATCCAGCTAGGAAAAGGTCTCGAATTTATCGGTAAAGAGACATTGGCCAATCACATAAATTGACAATCTCTATTTGTAGATTGTAATATTGAACATCCATGCCCATATGTTCCCACACACCAAAGATGTTGTTGAAGAACTGAGCCTAATTATCATAGTGTAAATCGATGCGGTTTGGCCCTTTTCTATTAATTCTCCTTAACATCTTTTCCCGCAACCTGTACGGGAGGTTGAATTCCTCAATTCGATTAAGAATATTGCATTGCAGATATGGGTGGTAGTTGGTCAGCCAACTACCCACCCATGCTTGAGAAATGTGGGACATCTTCTATAGAACTACAACAGCAAGTTGTAAAATTCCTGAAATGAAAGACAAAACAACTTTTTTAGAAGGTAGACCTACATTCTCTAATTAGAAAGACATTGTCAATGCAATGGAAATAGTGAAAAAATAAGCGAGCAAAGTGGAAGATATAGATAATGTATGCACTAAAGTGATTGTACCTATTGTTTTGAACTAAATGAGGTAGCACGTGCAGTATCTCCAATGGGCATATGGCAACACACGAGTCAAACAGTGGGAAGAACAATGCCTGAAAGGAAAGAGAAAAATAATTTCAGCACATACAACAACATTCTCTAATTAGAAACACACGAAACAATTGCTAAAAAAAATTGAAAGCGAAAGAAAAAATTTCATAACTAACTATGTATGGACAGTGTCTTTTCCAACATGGAAAATAATTTGAGCATTCTATTTGTTGCAATCAAATGAGTTGAACTAATGAATTGTAGAAAATATATTTCTGTTACGAACACAAAATGCACATCATAGTTGCAGGATGGAAAACACAGTGGGTTGTGCCTGACATTTTTATTTTCTACAGACTGTAACAAAACAAGGTCTCGAAGTTCACCTTCTTGTTTTGTGGCAACCCTTTCTTTCACAAAACATTCCATTTTAATATGTCTTCATATGTTCCAAACAAAAAATGCACATAACAGTTGCACGATAGAAAACACACTCAAATTTTTCAACTTAATTATCTCAAACTCTTAACAACCCCTACAAATAATCATCATTGTAGAGACCCATTTCAGTACCCCTCAACATACTTGAAACCCACATACGGCTCTTTTGAAACAACTTGCACAAAAACAAGAAATAATGTTGTTGACCAGGCCAATTACACCAAATTTTAGCAAACACACCACTCAAATCATACAACTAGCCCAGGAAATCAATGGGGCAAGTCTCACCAGCCCTCAAAACCACCAAATCCACACTTGGTTTGTAGAGACTATCTTTCCCAAATGCCTATTCATGAAACCCTTTTTTCAAGCAATTGACATGAGGGTAACTTGGAAAACTATATTCCACTCTTTTTGAAACGTTCAAACCAATTCAAACACCTTTATTCAAGCCTGTACATGCTTAAAATAACAAGGGATATATCACTGCCCTCACCTTTTTTATGAAAACCTAACCTTAAACCTCACTTATCATGCTCTTTTCCACTCACAGTCTACAAGGGCAGCAACTCAAACCATCTAATTCCTTTCTCCCTTCAGAAAACCATCTTCCGAGCAACAAAACCTAACCTATCAGAATCATTCCCCGAGTGACAGAGATCACATCGCTAATTACATCCATTGCATCGCACATCTTTCATAAGGAAACTTTTAGGTGAAATATGGTGGGTTTAGTAAGTGAATGTCTATCAAACTTGGGGGCAGCAAATTTTAAGGTAAGATTAAGTTTTTGCAGGCTTAATTAGTCATTTTTGAAGAATGTTTTAGGCTTAATTAGTCTATTTGTAAAATAGGCCTATTTAGGGGTCCACGACAGCGAAGAAGAGCTTGTTTGAAGTGTTTGTTCCATAAGGTATTTTCTATTCCGGAAACCCATTTGTGCCAATTTTCACATATCACAAATTCAGATGCTATTGTTTTGAAAAGAATGCTTGAAAACATGACTGTACTATTGGAAATGCACTCAATTAGCCCAAATTTACAAAGGAGTAGGTTTTAAACCATCATCAAAACACCTAACGACTTGAAAAAATCCTTTGAAAACTCTCATAACTTAGGAATCATCTACTTTTACGAATATAAAGGCTCAAGCCAACACTGATCTACTAAAACCTTACTTTATGCACAAAAAAAGCTCTAACAAATGAGGCTTTAATAGAATACTGTATTCCAAACCTTCCCATGCTCTACCACCATATGAAACATGTTTACAAATTTCTGCCCATGCTTTAGGAACAAAATTTCAGCCCCTTTGAATGCACTTTCCTCAGTTACCAACTTGTATGCATCCTTTTTCATTGGAAATCTTTCGTATTTTCTAAAGATCAGCAACCAAACATTGAATGGTTCACTTCCCCTACATGATTCAACAAATACACTTCTTAAATTACATAACATCATACCAAAAATTGGACTTATGTAAGCAAAGTTATTAAATTTGAACCATACCTTCCATTGGGTTTACACCCGTGATGAATCCTTTCCCAAGATTGGAATGCTAAAGTGAACAAAAAAAGCCATAAAATAAATCATAAAGTTTATGACGTGGTACAAGCACATACTAGAAAAAAGGAATATGCAATATCATTTCTCATACTCACCCATATTACATGTTGTATCCTCTGCCACATCCACAACAGTTGCACCTAAAGTCTCACATTGCATATGGACATTCAAATTCAAACTATTGTTCGTAGACAATGGAAAGGAGTTATCCAAATGGATTCGGTGATCTGACTGTTGTGTGGAATGCTTCATACATCAGGTTGGACATCGACGACGATCACTGGTTTAACGAAACCATGGACGCATACGAACAGTGGTAGTTGCAACTTGATCAAGATCCAGAATGAATTCAAATGGAAATGCATTTGATTGTCATAGGTCCTCTAGAAACCTATCCACGCATTCTACATATGATTGCACCTATTGTAGAGATTGTGGCGATGTACGCATCAATTTCTTCAAGAGTTCGTTAGTGTCATTCCAAAGATACATTGTCACCACATGTTCACCATATACATGAGTCATAAAAGGAGCTTGCACAGGGGTTAGGATATTAGGATTGTTTTCTTCTACGACCCCTTCTCATAATGTCATTCAAATCTATGCATGTATCAATTGGCTAACCTCCCCCGTCTAAATGAGCACATAGAAGAAATTTGTATTAGGCTGGAGAAAATGAAAAACACAATTGACTCCAATAAAGTAATGCAATTTGAAATGAAATTCACTTACCGTGGACCACCCCTTCAACGAAAAATGATCTTTTAATCAAGTGAGCAACCTTGACGACATGTTTGCATGTGTTCCCCTGCAAACTCCAAGGGCAATCACAAACAAAAAGGTGCTCCCCAAATTTTCATACAAGGTAGTGCATTGACCTACTTTCACTTTTCACCTAGTACCATCCAAGATCTGTTTCATCGGGAATACAGTCATCGTCTGGAATTCCTTGGCTTGCTCCACACTAGATCGCATATTGAAATATTTTTTGTTCATCAAAAAACCATAATGCTGCAACTTTTCCTTTTTCCTATACAATGGTTCCATTTTATACAAAAGTGTGTAATACAAATAGTCTATTCTCCTATTGCATTTTTTTGAACAATCACACAAGTACCGAGTTTTTAGTGCGCAATGGTATGACTCAATGGTTGCATTCGTATCCTAGTTGGCATGTGGGAATAGTATGTAATTTTTCACCCACATGGCTGCAAAAAGAAACATCTAATAGTCAAGTAAGCCACAATGTATTAGAGGTGACATCAAAGAATTTGAATGGTGCAAATCATGCGAGGTGATGAAAATTGTCAACTCACCAATTTGATCTTCTCCTTCGAACCAGGTCTTCTTGAACTACTCTAAGAATCGGGGCTGATCATTAAACTCCTGAAAGAAAGAGTTCAATAGCTGAGTGACGCAATCTTTGGTGTCACCGATTGCCATCATGATCGTGCCAACACTGCGGAAGATGTCCATTTCCCTTTCCTTGGCTGCATACTTATATGCATTCTTTAGCCAAGCCCTTTTGACATGCTAAAGGCATAGAAGCACACGACACTGAAAGACAACCCTAATAGATAATACAAACGATATTATTTACCGCTCAACTACATGAGAAAGGTAGACAAATGAAGAAAGGGATGCACATACTGTATGGCTTGGATTTTTGTAGTTGCATCATCGATCAAAAATGCATTGATTCTCCAGTCAGGCTTGGCTCTTCTTCCAGGATCGAGCAATACGCGTAGCCACGTAGAGATGTCCTCAATCTTGTTTCGTGAGGAGACTACCCATGCAACTGACACACCACTTTGTTGCTCATCGAAAATGAGGAGAGTATACAATGGATACTATAGAGAGAACAACTCGGCGTGAGCATTGTGAAGTTTATAGCCAAGAAGATCATTGAATACATGATGAACTATTTGTCAATTTTTGTAAGGCCTCACCTCATATTTGTTAGTTGCAAACATGGAATCCATCGAGATGACTGAATTGTGCAAGCAACTAACCTTCCTATCTAGCATCCATGGAGTTTGAACCTCGATAACAAAAGGTGTATTGTTCCTATCAAGCCATTGAAAGTAGAAGTTGTCAAAGTCCTATCCACTCCACAGTAGGATACTTGTCGAATCGAATTTGTGTTTCTATGCATGAGTAGAATGCACCTTTTGCCAGGCATTCATTACATCCTTTCTTGTAAGGAATTGATCTCTCTTGGACATCATGCCACATAAAACAGGATCACTGATGTGTCTATCCATTATTGCATTGACACTGACGTCCATGAGCAAAAGGCTTTCAATATAGCTTTTGCACTCCGCGGATAGATCAGCGAAAAACATAGAATGCTTCTCTCCACTTTTGTCATGAATGACATAGCAAAATTCACCGTTTTTATCAACGTGGAACATTTCTTTATAGATAATAGAGGCAACATCGGGTTTGCCTTCCATAACCTTTACCATGAAGTGGTATTGACAACCTCACATTTGTACAAATGTCTTATGTGGTTTCTTCTCTGGTGGAGGTTGGTCTCTCTTGTCGTCAGGACCGTATTATCACCAGTAGCTGAGAGAAAGGCATCATCTCATCATGTTGAACCAAGAGAGAGTAAAATATCATTCGACCATAGAAATGAATGTCGAAATATACAAA
>CM021100.1:587010482-587160578 GCA_007115665.2 Sequoiadendron giganteum
CAATTCAGTGAAATTGGAAATGTAGCAGCCTCTTTGAAAAAATGGGGTCTCTCGGTAATGTAAATTACATCACTGAGAGACCCCATTTCTTAGGCCCATTTTTTAAAATAGGCAAGTTAGGTTGCCAATTTCACTGAATTGCCAAGCTAGTGGGCCACTGGCTTGCCAATTAAGTGAAATTGGCAATGTAGTGGCCTATTTGAAAAAATGGGTTCAAGAAATGGGGTCTCCTAGTGATGTAAAGCACCGGGAGACCCCATTTCTTGGACTGAATCACTGAGAGACCCCATTTCTTGGACCCATTTTTTCAAACAGGCCAAGTTAGGTTGCCAATTTAGTGAAATTGGAAATGTAGTGGCCTGTTTGAAAAAATGGGTCCAAGAAATGGGATCTCTTGATGAGACCCCATTTCTTCAAATAGGCAAGTTAGGTTGCCAATTTCACCGAATTGCCAAGCTAGTGAGCCCACTAGCTTGCCAATTCAAAGAAATTGGCAATGTAGTGGGTTGTTTAAAAAAATGGGCATCACCAGGAGACCCCATTTTTTCAAATAGGACAAGTTAGGTTGTCAATTTCACCAAATTGGCAAGCTAGTGGGCCCACTGGCTTGCTAGTTCAGTGAAATTGGAAATGTAGTGGCCTTTTTGAAAAAATGGGTCCAAGAAATGGGGTCTCTAGGTGATGTAAATCACTGGGAGACCCCATTTTTTCAAATAGGCAAGTTAGGTTGCCAATTTCACCAAATTGCCAAGCTAGTGGGCCTACTGGCTTTGCAATTCGGTGAAATTGGCAATGTAGTGGCTTGTTTGAAAAAATGGGTCCAAGAAATGGGGTCTCTCGGTGATTTACATCACCAGAAGACCCCATTTCTTCGACCCATTTTTTTGAACAAGCAAGTTAGGTTGCCAATTTCATTGAATTGCCAAGCTAGTGGGCCCTTTCGCTTGCCAATTCGGTGAAATCGGTAATGTAGTGACCTGTTTTGAAAAAATGGGTCCAAGAAATGGGGTCTCCCGGTGATTTACATCACCGAGAGACCCCATTTCTTCGACCCATTTTTTTCAAAAAAGGCAAGTTAGGTTACCAATTTGACTGAGTTGCCAAGCTAGTGGGTCATTGGCTTGCCAATTCGGTGAAATTGGTAATGTAGTGGCCTGTTTTGAAAAAATGGGTCCAAAAAATAGGGTCTTCGAGAGACCCCATTTTTTCAAACAGGGAAAGTTAGGTTGCTAATTCGATGAAATTGGCAATATAGTTGCCAATTTCACCCTCTCTCAGGTCTCTCTCTCTCTCCCCTAAACCCTAATCCCTATACCCTATAAACTTAACCTTAAACCTTCAACCCAATACCATCAACCCTATACCTAATATCATAAACCCTAATCCCTATACCCTATAAACTTAACCTTATACCTTCAACCCTATACCTTAAACTATAAACCCTACACCCTCAATCCTCATCCCTATACCCTATACCCTAAACCATAAACATTATCCCTTAACCCTTAACCCTATAATTAAACACTAAATCCTACATTAAACCTTATACCCTAAACCTTGAACCCTAAACCGTCAACCCTAAACCCAATACCCTCAACCCTAAACCCAATATTCTAAACCCTAATCCCTATACCCTATACACTTAACCCTACACCCCCAACCTTGAACACTATACCTCAACCCTACACCTTCAACCCTCATCCATATACCCTATACCCTCAACCTTATAACCAAAGCCTTGAACATCATCCCCTAACCCTATACTTAAACCCTAAACAATGCATTCAACCTTGTACACTAAACCCTAAACCTCAATCCTAAACCCAATACCATCAACCCTATACCCATTATTCTAAAGCCTAATCCCTATACCCTCAACCCTATAATCATTATTCTAAACCCTAATCCTTATACCCTCAACCTTCAACACTATCCCTCAAACCTCAACCCTATACCTTAAACCTTAAACACTACACCCTCAATCCTCATCTCTTTACCCTACACCCTCAACCTTATACCCTAAACCATAAACATTATCCCTCAACCCTATACTTAAATGAAAAACCTTACACTCTCAAGCCTTAACCCTATCCCTTATACCTGTAACCCTATACCCTAAACCCTAATCCCTATACCCTATACACTTAACCTCATACCCTCAACCCTGAACATTATACCTCAACCCTCAACCCTTAAACTTGTACATAAACCCTAAAACCTAAACCATCAACCCTAAACCTAAAATCCTCAACCCAGTACCCTCAACTATATACCTAATATCCTAAACCATAATCCATATACCCTATACACTTAACCTTATACCCTCAACCCTAAACACTATCCCTCAACCCTCAACCCTATACCTTAAACCCTAAACCCTCATCCCTCATCCCTATACCCTCAAATTTATACCTAATATCCTAAACCCTAAACCCTATTCCCTATACACTTAACCCTATAACCTCAACCCTATACCTTAAACACTAAACCTTACACCCTCAACCCTTATAAGGGGAGAGAGGGATTGGGGAGGGAGGGATTGGGGAGAGAGAGAGAGGTTGGGAGGGAAAGAGGAGATATAGATAAGTAGCGAGGGAAGGAGAGGTAGAGAGACATGAGAGATAAAAAGTAGATAAGGAAGGACAGATGGAGGGAGAGGTATGGAGGGAGAGAGAGGGAGGTGAGAAAAAGGTGAGATAGAGAGAAATAACGAGAGTGTGGTAGGGGGTGATAGAGGGATAGGTTAGATATAGAGAAGTAGAGAGAGATAGAGATAGATGGAAGGAGGGAGGGTGGGCGAGAGAGGGGAGGAAGGGAGAGGTAAAGAGAGATATTTGAGATAAAGATAAGTAGAGAGAGAATGGTAACATATAGAGGAGAGAGTTATAGAGAGGGAAAGAGAATGGTGAGATAGAGAGGAGAGAGTGAAAGAGAAAGAGGGTGAGGGAGGAGTGAGAGAGAGTGAGAGAGAGAGGTAGACAGAGGGAGAGGAGAGATGGAGAGTAGATAGGGTAAAAGGTATGGAGAGAGAAATCTAGTGAGAGAGAGAGAGAGGGTTAGGAGAGATAAAGATAATTAGAGAAACACAAAGAGGTAGAGAGAAGTCGAGAGAGAATAAGGGAGGGAGAGAATCAATATAGAGAGGTATAGAGAGAGTGGTAGGGAGTGATGTATGGAGAGGTAGGTAGAGAGGGAAGTAGAGGGAGAGGTATGGAGGGGGAGAGAGGGAGGTGACAGAGAGGTGAGATAGAGAGCAATAGAGAGAGAGTGGTAGGGAGTGATGGAGGGATATGCAGGTAGAGAGGGATAGGTGAGATAGAGATAAGTAGAGAGAGATAGAGATATAGGGAAGGAGGGAGGGTGGGTGAGAGAGGGGAGGAAGGGAGAGGTAAAGAGGGATAGGTGAGATAAAGATATGTAGAGAGAGAATGGTGACATATAGAGAAGTGGAGAGTTACAAAGAGGGAAAGAGAATGGTGAGATAAAGAGGAGAGAGTGAGAGAGAAAGAGGGTAAGGGAGGAGTGAGAGAGAGAGAGAGGTAGAGGGAGGGAGAGGAGAGATAGAGATTAGATAGGGGAAAAGGTAGGGAGGGAGACATCTAGTGAGTGAGAGAGAGAGGGATAGGGGAGATAAAGATAATTAGAGAGGTAAGGAGAGGTAGAGAGGGAATGAGGGAGGGAGGGAGAGAAGCAAGATAGAGAGGAGTAGAGAGAGTGTTAGGGAGTGATGGATGGAGAAGTAGGTAGATAAGGATTAGGGAGGTAGAAACTAGAGAGGGAAGGAGAGGGAGAGGTATGGATGGAGAGAGTGGGAGGTGAGATAGAGAGTAATAGAGAGAGAGTGGTAGGTTGTGATGGATGGAGAGCTAGGTAGAGAGGGAGATGGGAGATATAGATAAGTAGAGAGGGAGAGAGAGGTGAGATAGAGAGAAATAAAGAGTGGTGGAAGGAGAGGTAGGTAGAGAGAGGGAGAGAGGAGATAAAGATAAGTAGAGATGGAAGGAGATGTAGAGAGAGAGAGGCGAGATAAAGAGAATTAAAGAGGGAATGAGGGAGGGAGGGAGAGAGGTGTAGGGAGAGTGGTAAAGTTTGATGGATGTAGAGGTAGGTAGAGAGCGATTGGGAGATAGAGATTAGATAGGGAAGAAGAGAGGGAGAGATAAGTATGGAGGGAGAGAGAGGGAGGTGAGAGAGGTGTTAGCTAGAGAGAAATAGAGAGAGTGGTAGGGTGTGATGGAGGGAGAGGTAGGTAGGTAGAGAGAGAGAGAGAGATGGAGGGAGGGAGATATAGATAAGTAGAGAGGGAAGGAGGGAGGGAGGGAGAGAGAAGTGAGGTAGAGAGAATTAGAGCGCAAAGGAGAGAGAGATTTCTTGAGATCAAGGGAGAGAGAGTCAGACAAAGGGATAGAGATAGTGAGAGAGAGGTCTAGAGTGTAAGGGATAAAAATGAGTGAGATAGAGATAGAAATAATACAATTTTTTTATTACTGAAATCTGACCTCCTGATTATTGAAATTTGACTAAGTTTGAAATTTGTGAGATCTTCCAAAAATTAGAAGAGAGAAAGAGGGGAGAGAGGGAGGAAGGGAGAGAGAGAGAGGGAGTGGGGAGATAGAGAGTAGAGAGGAGAGAGTGAGAGAGAAAGATGATAGAACTTGCTGACTACTAAAATCTGACCTCCTGATTACTGAAATTTGACATGCTGATTATAGAAATTTGACTAAGTCTAAATTTTTTAAGATCTTCCAGAAACTAGAATTTGCATTATAACTCTTAGAGATCTAAAACCACTCTCAAACATCCTACCTATATACATGAAATATAACTTAAAGTATAAGAAATTAAATGTCCATATGTAAATGTCAACTTATACTTAAATGTTTATTTCATGTCTATAGTTTTGCTGAAAGATAACAAGAGGAAAGAGATAACAAAAATAGAAGAAATAAAAATTCAATGTAGACCAAAACGCGAGCGCGTTTTGTCAATGCATTCACAAAATGCAAAAAATACATTCACAAAACATGTCAAAACTGAGATATAACATGAGCGCATTATAATGTGCCCACGTTATATCTTGCTTTGGGAATCCTCAAGCCTTAGGATTGGTATTTTCTTTGGAATACCAACCCAAAGGCTTGGAGGGAATTCTCAATGACCAGAGACGTGTTTTTGCAAATTCTACAATTTTTCACATAATCGGGTTTGTGCTCATCGTCAAGATTGCATGTGGTTCAATATTGAAAAAATTGAACACATGGGTAATGTTGGGTTCTCTCTTAACTATCCACTTATGCAATTTTTTTCACTTTCTGACAACGTTAAGCCTTTTATCCATAATTTATTTTTCTTGTATGTCTTTTTTTGCCAAAAAGTAGTGTTTGGTATTTTTTGTTATAAATTAACCGTTCATCAAAATTTCAAATAAATTACATTTTTAGAAACTAGACTCCATTCTAAAAATTTATAAAAAAAAAAAAAAATTCAATTAGTTTCCAAAATTTGTAGGGGTAACACGGCCAAAATTCTGTTTTTCAAGAAGTTTCCACTTCGAAAATTAGTAAAAAATAAAATATTCATTAAAAAATTATTAGAAAAATCATGCATCAACTACATACTATTAGCTAAATTCTGACTATAGCGATTTTAAAAATACTAAAAAAAAGTTCATTGTACAAGGGTCGTACAAGAGTTTCTATGTTATGTTTTTTTGAAAAAAACAACACCAATTTGTGTACATCACTCATTTGAACCCCTTAGTCTCAACCATTTTCAAAATAAATTAGTAGTTTAGAAAGTAGACTCGGAGCACTTGAATCCTTCTTTTTGTTCCATCTCAAAATTTTGAGTGTAAGTATCCTCAATTTCACGTCCAAGGTTAGTATTTCCTGATTTCAGAAAAAAGTTGTCCACGTAAGTCCCCTTTTTGGGAACCATCTTGGTGCACTTACCCCGCTAATGAAATGATCAAGTCTCGTAAGAGGAATTTCTGCAACAAGGTCAGGGACCTTATCGTTGTTGACAGAAATAGCAACCCATTCCAAATCGAAAGAAAAAAAAAAGGAAAGCCTCCATTTTGTACATCTTGCACCTGCAATTCATCTAGCTTCTTCCATTTCAAACCTCTCCCCATTCTAGGAAATCATAGAATTGGATGAATAATTACCAATTAGTCTAGATTGTGTGAAGAAAAAGAAAAAAATCATTCATTAAACATAGATAAAATGTCCTTGCATTGCTCTCACCCATGTCAAACCAATAAGATGTTTCGGCTTCAATCGAGGAAAATTAAAGGTGATAAATTCAATCAAGCTACGCATAAAATATAACACAAACACATTCTGGAAATTGGATAGTCCAACAGCCCAACACTGTGTTTTTTGAATCACAATTATTTTCTGCACTTTTCTTTCAATCATGCGAAATTCAAACACAATAATGGAATGTGTGGTTTGGAAGACATTCATACTGTCTTGTAACATTCCATGTTGCAAAACCATAGGTTTTAAGAATCCAACAACCTACCATGAGACAACCCTTGACATTTGAATAGGGAGATTCAAATAATTGAAACCCAACACTTTGTTTTCCGGATCACAATAATTTTCTGCACTTTTCTTTCAATCAAATGAAATTCAAACACAACAATGGAATGTGTGATTTTGAATACATTCATACGGTTTTGTAACATTCCATGTTTCAAACCCGTAGATGTTAAGAAGCAAGCAACCCACTATGAGACAACTCTACACATTTCAACATGGACATTCAAATAATTGAAACCCAACACTGTGTTTTCCAAATCACATTTCTTTTTTCCAATTGATTTTTTCAATCATGCGAAAGTTAAACACAACAATGGAATGTGTGATTTGGAAGACATTCATACTGTTTTGTAACATTTCATGTTGCAAAACCATGGGTGTTAAGAAGCAAGCAACCCACCATGAGACAACCATTTACATTTAAACAAGGAGATTCAAATAACATGAAACCCAACACTGTGTTTTCCAAATCACAATTATTTTTTGCCCTTGACTTTTTCAATCATGCGAAAGTTGAACACAACAACAGAATATGTGATTTGGAATACATTCATAATGTCTTGTAACATTCCATGTTGCAAAATCGTAGGTGTTAAGAATCACGCAACCTACCATGACACAACCCTTTAAATTTGAATAAGGAGATTCAAATAACTGAAACCTAGCACTGTGTTTCCCATTCAGAATTATTTTGTGCAGGTTTTTTTTCAATGAACTGAAATTTAAACACAACAATGGAAGGTGTGATTTGGAAGACATTCATAATGTTTTGTAACATTCCATGTTGCAAAACTGTGGGTGTTAAGAAGAAAGCAACCCACCATGAGACAACCATTTACATTTAAACAAGGAGATTCAAATAACATGAAAACTAACACTGTGTTTTCCAAATCACAATTATTTTTTGCCCCTTGATTTTTTCAATGATGCGAAAGTTGACAACAATCGAATGTGTGATTTGAAAGACATTCATAGTGTCTTGCAACATTCCATGTTGCAAAACCATAGGTGTTAAGAATCACGCAACCTACCATGACACAACCCTTTACATTTGAACAAGGAGATACAAATAACTGTAACCCAACACTATGTTTCCCATTCAGAATTATTTTGTGCAATTTTTTTTTCAATCCACTGAAATTTAAACATGACAATGGAATGTGTGATTTGGAAGACATTCATACTGTTTTGTAACATTCCATGTTGCAAAATCGTGCGTGTTAAGAAGCAAGAAACCGACCATGAGACAACCCTTTACATTTAAACAAGGAGATTCAAATAACTGAAACCCAGCACTGTGTTTCCCATTCACAATTATTTTGTGCAGTTTTTTTTTTAATCGGCTGAAATTTAAACACAACAATGAAATGTGTGATTTCAAAGACATTCATATTGTTTTGTAACATTCCATGTTGCAATACTGTGGGTGTTAAGAATCAAGAAACCGACCATGAGACAACCCTTTACATTTAAACAAGCAGATTCAAATAATTGAAACCCAACACTGTGTTTCCCATTCACAATTATTTTGTGTAGGTTTTTTTTTCAATCGACTGAAATTTAAACACAACAATGAAATGTGTGATTTGGAAGACATCCATATTGTTTTGTAACATTCCATGCTGCAAAACCATGGGTGTTAAGAAGCAAGCAACACACCATGAGACAACCCTCTACATTTAAACAAGGAGATTCAAATAACTGAAACCCAGCACTGTGTTTCCCATTCAAAATTATTTTGTGCAATTTTTTTTTTCAATCAACTAAAATTTAAACACAACAATAGAATGTGTGATTTGGAAGACATTCATACTGTTTGGTAACATTCCATGTTGCAAAACCATCAGTGTTAAGAAGCAAGCAACCCAACATGAGACAACCCTTTACATTTAAACAAGGAGATTCAAATAACTGAAACCCAGCATTATGTTTCCCATTCATAATTATTTTGTGCAAGTTTTTTTTTCAATCGACTGAAATTCAAACACAACAATGGAATGTGTGATTTGGAAGACATTCATACTGTTTTGTAACATTTCATGTTGTCAAACCATCAGTGTTAAGAAGCAAGCAACCCACCATGAGACAACCCTCTACATTTAAACAAGGAGATTCAAAAAACTAAAACCTAGCACTGTGTTTTCCATTCACAATTATTTGGTGCAATTTGTTTTTTCAATCAACTGAAATTTAAACACAACAATGGAATGTGTGATTTCGAAGACATTCATACTATTTTGTAACATTCCATGTTGCAAAACCGTGGGTGTTAAGAAGCAATCAACCCACCATGAGACAACCATTTAAGAAACAAGCAACCAACCATGAAACAAGGAAAGATAAAAACCAGACTAATTTCAGAGGATGATTTCTTTGCGAATTCACACATTCAACAAATAAAACATCAACACAATTCAACTTAGCAAATATCATATTGAAGAACGTTCACAGAAGCACAAAGACATTTGTGATCAAGAAAATATTAACAAAATCAAAGATTCAATCTTATTTCCTTTTTTCTCAATACAAAATATGGGTTCAAAGACTCCATGGTTGCGTAAAACAATTGTCTGAAAATAGAAAATGGCCTTCTCCCCCTTTTCCTCTCTTTCTTTCCTCCCCTTTTTTTTTCTCCAATAACTGTTCACAATCCTCATTAAAAACTATCGAGGTTGCAATAATTCACTAAGAAACAGACACTATTTCCATTACACCCTAGGATTTTGGTCACTATTCATAATTACAAAATTTTCATGCATGTAAAGTAAAGATTCAGTTTTTGTCGAAAGAAACTGTTTTCGTTGACAATTGCATAAATAAACCAAGTTCGCTAAACAACCGAAGGAGCCAGAGCCCAAAAAATCTCCGCAAGCATTTCATTAAGAAAATTATTAAATCTGGCTTGCTCTTCCTCTCTATCTAAGACAAAGATCACCCTCCAATATTCGGCGTAGCTGTACTTTTCCTTCCATGCAAGCGAATGTAGCTCAGAAATAATGTCGAGTTGTTCCTCCTCAAGCCACATTAAATTAGGTTGAATGACTAGTACTGGCTCGATTTCCCATTCCGCAACTTCACTAGGAAGCACCATGTCGAAGAAAACCTGGGATCAAAATTATGCCACCTAAGTTGCAAAACCGTGGGTGTTAAAAAGCAAGCAACCGACCATAAGAAAACACTTTACATTTATTAAACACAACAATGGAATGTGTGATTTGGAAGAAACTCATGTTTTGTAACATTCCATTTTACAAAACCGTGGGTTTTAAGAAGCAAGCAATGGACCATGAGACAACCCTTTACATTTAAACAAGGAGATTCAAATAACTGAAACCCAGCACTGTGTTTCCCATTCAGAATTATTTTGTGCAATTTATTTTCAATGCTACAAAATTTAAACACAACAATGGAATGTGTGATTTGGAAGACATTCATGTTTTGTAATATTCCATGTTACAAAACCGTGGGTTTTAAGAAGCAAGCAACCGACCATGAGACAACCCTTTACATTTAAACAAGGAGATTCAAATAACTGAAACCCAACACTGCGTTTCCCATTTAGAATTATTTTGTGCGGTTGTTTTTTCAATCAACTGAAATGTAAACACAACAATGGAATGTGTGATTTGCAAGACATTCATACTGTTTTGTAACATTCCATGCTGCAAAACCGTGGGTTTTAAGAAGCAAGCAACCGATCATGAGACAACCCTTTACATTTAAACAAGGAGATTCAAATAACTGAAACCCAACACTTTGTTTCCCATTTAGAATTATTTTGTGCAGGTTTTTTTTCAATCAACTGAAATGTAAACACAACAATGGAATGTGTGATTTGTAAGACATTCATACTATTTTGTAACATTCCATGTTGCAAAACTGTGGGTGTTAAGAAGCAAGCAACTAACCATGAGACACACCTTTACATTTAAATAAGGAGATTCAAATAATTGAAACCCAACACTATGTTTCCCATTCACAATTATTTTGTGCAGTTTTTTTTTCAATCGATTGAAATTTAAACACAAGAATGGAATGTGTGATTTGGAAGACATTCATACTATTTTGTAACATTTCATGTTGCAATACTATGGGTGTTAAGAAGAAAGCAACCGACCATGAGACAACCCTTTACATTTAAACAAGGAGATTCAAATAACTGAAACCCGACACTGTGTTTCCCATTCATAATTATTTTGCGCAGTTTATTTTTTTCAGTCGACTAAAATTTAAACACAACAATGGAATGTGTGATTTGGAAGACAGTCATACTGTATTGTAACATTCCATATTGTAAAACTGTGGGTTTTAAGAAGCAAGCAACCGACCATGAGACAACCCTCTACATTTAAACAAGGAGATTCAAATAACTAAAACCCAGCACTGTGTTTCTCATTCACAATTATTTTGTGTAGTTTTTTTACTAAAACCCAACACTATGTTTCCCATTCAGAATTATTTTGTGCAGTTTTTTTTTCAATCAACTGAAATTTAAACACAACAATGGAAGGTGTGATTTGGAAGACATTCATAATATTTTGTAACATTCCATGTTGCAAAACCATCGGCGTTAAGAAGCAAGAAACCCACCATGAGACAACCCTCTACATTTAAACAAGGAGATTCAAAAAGCTAAAACCTACCACTGTGTTTCTCATTCACAATTATTTTGTGCAATTTTTTTTTCAATCTACTAAAGTTTAAACACAACAATGGAATGTGTGATTTCAAAGACATTCATACTATTTTGTAACATTCCATGTTGCAAAACTATAGGTGTTAAGAAGAAAGCAACCCAACATGAGATGACCCTTTACAATTAAACAGGGAGATTGAAATAATTAAAACCCAGCACTGTGTTTCCCATTCACGGTTTATTTTTTTCAATCGACTAAAATTTAAACACAACAATGGAATGTGTGATTTGGAAGATAGGCATATTGTATTGTAACATTCCATATTGCAAAACCATGGGTTTTAAGAAGCAACCAACCCACCATGAGACAACCCTCTACAGTTAAACAAGGAGATTCAAATAACTGAAACTCAAAACTGTTTTTCCCATTCACAATTATTTTTTGTAGTTTTTTTACTGAAACCCGACACTGTGTTTCCCATTCAAAATTATTTTGTGCAATTTTTTTTCAATCAACTAAAATTTAAACACAACAATGGAAGGTGTGATTTGGAAGACATTCATACTATTTTGTAACATTCCATGTTACAAAGCCATCGGTGCTAAGAAGCAAGCAACCCACCATGAGACAACCCTCTACATTTAAACAAGGAGATTCAAATAACTAAAACCCAGCACTATGTTTCTCATTCACAATTATTTTGTACAATTTTTTTATTGAAACTCAGCACTGTGTTTCCCATTCACAATTATTTTGTGCATTTTTTTTTCAATGGTGTGAAATTTAAACACAACAATGGAATGTGTAATTTGGAAGACATCCATACTATTTTGTAACACTCCATGTTGCAAAACCATGGGTGTTAAGAAGTAAGCAACCCACCATGAGACAACGTTTTAGATTTAAACAAGGAGATTCAAATAACTAAAACCCAACACTGTGTTTCCCATTCACAATTATTTTATGCACTTTTTTTTCAATCAACATAAATTTAAACACAACAACGGAATGTGTGATTTTGAATACATTCAAAAAACTGAAATACTCCACATTGTGTTTCCCAAATTTCAAATTAAAAGATCTTGTAAAACCCTCTGCTTGCAATAGAATTACCCCTCACCTCGATTTGGTCAGTATTCTCCTCCAAATCCTCCATGTGCACTCCACACTTTAGCTTATTTGGTCGGTACTCTCCTCCAAGTCGTCCACGTGCACTCAAACCTTCAGCTTTCCCTTTCAACATGCAGACAGGAAACAAAACAAATAGTATTTTCACCTTGCTTTCTCGAAACAGAAAAGGCCCACGTCATTCCCTTCCACGTTTCCCACGCTAGAGAAAAGAAACTTGTCGACGAAGCTAAACCACCCGCTTTTTCGCCTGACAATGGGTGGGAAAACCCACCTGATAGCGTCGTTAACTCCCGCTTGACCATTGCTCAGACATTTCGTCCTGTCCGCCGGTTTGAGGCATCTGGCGAGCCTCGTACTACAACGTCTCGCCATGTTATGTATGTATCCATGTATGTTTTTCATGTATTTTTCGATGTACATAGGTGAATTTTGTCTAGGAGTTAGCCAGCTCCTATAATAAGCAACATAGATAAAAATTACTATAGTAGAAATGATTTTTTTCAGTCTATGAGATTTAGATAAAAATTTCTAAATTTAACTGTGTATGTTTATTTGTATCAATCCAAAAAAAATCATTTAAAAATTAATATTTTTGTCTATTATTTTTTCTACTTAAACAATATTTATACTAAATTTTTATTTAAAACAAGTAACTTGTGGAATGAGTGGACATAAATTTTTGAAAATCATTCAAAGGGCCGGACAAATATTGGAGAGGCTCAAAATTAATCTCATTATCTAAAAGTCCAAAGTTCAGGCAATGCACGTGCCATTGGCCAACCTATAAAAAAACAAAAAAAATACTATCAGATAATTAAAGTAATGGAATTTGTCCGATATTGACCAGCCTCGTACCGACAATCGTTATCCACCAATGTTTATTTTATTAAAGGTATTGAAAGTTCTTTTTCTTTTGTACTTGTTTACTTACTCATACAGACAAATTCAGAAGTCGGTCACACCTGACTGATTGGAAATAAATGAAATATAATTGCTTCTAAATTAGGTAATTTTGTCAAAGTGGCTTTTGTTTTATTGATAAAGTGTAAAAGAAATTTATTAAAGATTACATTTGGAAAATCATATAGATCTTTTGACATTAAAAATATTTTATGGGCTATTATGATTGCTTCAAAATTGAGTAACTTTCTCAAAGTGACTTTTGTTTTATTTCAAAAAAAATACATAGATCTTTTATGTGGCTACATAATTTTAATCGATTTAAAAGATTAAAAAAGATATTTTTTTTAATCAAATAAAGAGAAGAAAAGAATAAATAAGAGTTGTTTAACAATTTTTATATGTTATGATAATATTTTTATAAATTAAATTATTAAATCATTAATATTGACTATTGTTGTTATCATAAAATATTTATAAATTAATTTATTTAATTAAAATATATTAAAAGTGATTGTAATATATATTTAAATTTTATTTTTTAATCATAAAAAGATTAAAAAACTAAACATGTGGAAAAGATAACTACTTTCTAAAAACAAAAGACCTACAAAACTTCCATACATAACAAAGTAATATAACCCACGGCACAAGGTCGTACTATCATGCATGTACGTGGGCCCGTTTGCAACGTCAAACCCTAAATACCGGTTTGAATGAGAGAGAACAACAGAGATATCAACGAACAACAGACCTCTGTTGTCGTCATGCAAGTGAATTTTTCCTAGATATAAACGACTTTATTTTTGTACGCAAGCTATTATAGAATTCCCAGATTATTGCATCGCGTCTTTAATCCATGAGATCTATCTCAGCAAATCAGAATATGTAATCTATATCATTGTAATAGAAATAGCAAAATTACAGACCACTACAAAGCGGAATTACAGCCTCAGCCATATTTTTTGTTTACTTTCCAA
Source organism: Sequoiadendron giganteum (assembly GCA_007115665.2). Taxonomy (NCBI): domain Eukaryota; kingdom Viridiplantae; phylum Streptophyta; class Pinopsida; order Cupressales; family Cupressaceae; genus Sequoiadendron; species Sequoiadendron giganteum. Next base: position 587,024,676 of record CM021100.1, read on the forward strand.
AACAGATGCCAAACCCTAAAAATTTGGTTGACAGAGTCGACCTTCAAATTAGACCCCCTTGGATGGTCCATCCTGCAAAAAAACCAAGATTTAAAATTAAAAAAATTGCTATGCGGTACATGTCTTTGTATACAAATATTATCTGATAATATTATCATACATTACTTGGGCGAGGAACCTACAGTAGAATATTCATGGTTAATCAGAAATACAGGACTTTAAAGTAAGCCCAATATAGAAACAGAGGAATAATAAAATAATCAGAAACAGGGGAATGCAAAAGATTATCATCAAACAGCAACTGGTGATTACAGATGATGTGAAAATCTCTAACACAATCAAATTGAGAACAGCAGATAATAAGATTTATGGATTGTGAAAATCTGAAATCATATCTTTTATGAAAGAGAATTATGTTTCAAATCCAAGCAGCGCTTGAAGTGTTAAAAGATTAAAGTATCAAAGAAAATTGCAGACCTAGCATTTCTAAATAGTTTTCATTTAACTTTCTATTATTCTTTTGATAGATCATAGATCCAAAACATTGATATAAAAAACTCTAACTCAATCGAATTCAAAAACAGCAGATAATAGCAACCGGTGACTTAAACCCTTAAACAATAGCAGAACTTTGAGAACAGAGAAATAAAAGGTAATGAGTGTCTTACTATCCATCAATGGATTCGTACAACCGTGAGAGTGGGCCGCAATCTGAGATCTTTCAGAGCGTTTGCTGGTGTAAGAAAGAACGACACAGAAAAACAAATTAAACGATCATTTAGTCCAGAGATTATTGCAGGGGTAAACAATTCAAGCCGCCTAATTCTCTTGACTTGAAAACCCTAAACTTGCTTTCTTATTAAAACAAATTCCCTGCCTCACAACGCTACTGCAAATATTTCTGTTCTATTGAAGACTGAAAAGTTAGCATCTGAACAAGGAATGAAAAGGAAAAAACCTAAACAGAGGAGAATATACCGGATAGAACATGGAAAATACATACCTATCTGGTCAGGGGTAGTACTCGACCAGTGATTGAAATCGACTATCCTTTCTCCAACAAATGTAACACTAGTAATTTCTGACAGACATTCGCTCAGTCCCTCGATCTCAGTTTTCTTTTCACTGTTGTAGATCCCCACAATACGGAAACGAGATGTCTGAGACATTGATGTTGTATTGTAGGAAATACCTCCTCTCCAAAATGCAGATCTTCTCTGTATCTCAAACAAATACAGCAATATTCCCTTGAAGAGAAGGGAGGATTGGGCCATATAATATGGCAAGAATTGGAGCTTACGTGTATGACACGTGTTCATCAGGTATTGAAAACAGGTTGGGGCTGACGTGGTATAGGGCGGTGGCTTGTCTAAGAAGAATGAATGCAATGCTTATTGCACACGATTCCATCCCCGGATTCAAAGTACCCCCCTGTTATGTATTGTTTAGTCACATGAGAAACAAATGCCAACCGTTCTTAATGAAGTTCGTAATAGAGGCGGTTGAAATGAAATGAAATGAAAAATTTTAATGACGTTCACGAGGTCAAAGAAGTCTATGGGACTCAAGAACAGCACAAGAGCCTTCAAGAGAAAGGCCCTAGTCAGTTTGTAAGCTCCGGTTGAGATCAGTCCTTCTGCAGTGTATTTTGATGATGAAGTTTGCAATTTTGTCTAGCCTTGGCTCTTCAAAAAAGGTACACAAATTATCAACTTGCACAGTGTCCCCATAGTTGTCACGAATGTCTTTATATGCTGAGCACTCCACGATGAAGTGCCACTCCATCTCCACCATACCCTTGTTATAAAAACAACATATTCTATTTTCCCACTCCTCTTTAGGAACAACCCACCTGTCCATTTCACACCTAAGATGATGCGAACTAATTCGCAATTGAGCTATCAACATTTTTGCTTTCCATTTGGTATTCGCTCCTATATAAGCCTTTTCTTCATGGTCCCTCATGGGATTGAATTCTTTGATATAATAATCCTTTTTACGCCCTGTTTTTTTCGTCCATATTGCATATTTGAATTTTTCTATCACACATTTGTGTCTGGGCACTCATGCATCTCCACATCCCACTTTTTCATCCATTTGATATTTTGTTTCATCCAGGTGTTCTTTCTTCTAGTTAGCTCTTCTTTCACAATTAGCTTAGGCCAACGATGACTCTCCATATTTTGGACCTTCTTTAAGTAGCTTAATAACCGGATTATCGTCGAAGCCTCCAAGGGGAAAGTACCGGTCTCGGCCAATAAAATCTCATAAGGCACTGCAGTCTTGAGCTTGAGGCTACTTATAATTAGATGTTTTTGTATTCTTTCCACTTGTCTCCATTTCTGATCTGATATGTTGTTGCCCCAAATTTCACACCCATAGAGAATCATAGGAGTGACAAGAAGACCAAAAAGAGTTCTTTTAGTTTTCCAATTCCATAATTCTGCATTTCTGCATCTGTTTTGCAAAGAGTATAATGCTTTCTAGCCTCCTTGTATTCTTTTTGCTCTACATGTTTCCCAGCTGAGTTTGTTGTGGAAATCAAGGCCAAGGTACTTGTACTCATCTACAATTTCCAACGGCTTGCCTTCGAAGAGGAATTCAATTTGCTGTTTTTTCCTTCATAGTGAGAAGATCATTATTTTGGTTTTGCTAGTGTTCACTTGCATCCCGACCTCTTGACAAAACGTTTCAAGGGCTTTCAAATGTTTTCTCAAATCAAACACAATTTTAGCAATTAAAATGAGATCGTCGGCATATAAGAATAATTTTATTACAAAGTTGGCCAAATGAATGCCTTCCCCACCAACCTTGTCAATCCATTCTTCTAGTTTATCGATGTAAAGCCCAAACAACGTTGGGGAAAGCAGGCAACCCTGTTTGATGCCAATGTCGTTGCCAAAGCATTCCGACATACCATCATTGGTTTTGATTTTAGCTCTAAACAGCTCGTAAAGCCTGTGAATAGCTGCTCTAAGCTCATGCGGAACACCCAAATCCTCCATTCTCTTCCATAACTTGCCTCGTGGAACCGTGTCAAAGGCTTTTTTAAAGTCAACAAAGCAGCAATAGGCTTCACTGCCTTGAATATCCCAAAAAAATTCAATCAAGAATCTAAGGGTAACTCCATGATCAATAGTGGAATGCTTGGGCCTAAAACCAGCTTGCCCATCAGCTCTTTTTCCCTCTGTTTCAGCCCAACACACTCAGCTTGCATAACTACATTTTAAACTGCAGTTAAGTAGACAGGTGTAAGATGAGTTGGCAGAGAGATGTGACGTGACCGTCTTTGATGGTCATTGGTCTATTTTTTTTAAAGTGGTAGGAGTTGGATATTTTAGGTATACATCTTTATCATTGAAAGCAAGTTTATTTTCCATGTCAGATTTTTTAAAATGAGGAAAGTAATATATTAGCACTTTTATTGGAAAGGAGGTTCAAGGATTACATTGATAGAAAATTATATGTATTTTAATATGTAGTATGTGTTGTAAATTCTAGTTGCATGTGGTTGCATTAAACAATTAATAATAAGGATTACATAATGAAATGACATAAATTTAAAAACAAATCTAGATTTTTTCCTTAAAGAAATTAATTCTCATTGATTGTGAAATATTTGCATACAGATCTAAAACATAAAGCAATCTAAATGGAAAAAGAAAGTTGTAATTAAACTGACAAAAAACATTGCAAATTTGTCAAATCAATATTTTTCTGTTATTTATGTGATAAGTGAGATTTTGAAAGTTTTTCCTGATATTTTGGAGGCTTTTATCATTAAATGGTCGTCGGTTTATTATTAAACGGCAGCTGAAACTTGTTTTCCAACAACTCAATAGTGATTTGTAGACATAAGACTTGTTTGTTCAAATATCACACTAATTGAATTTACTAGAGCACTTTCCCGAATATAACAAAAGTCATGACAAATTTAATTATTAATTAGTTATGAATAATGATATGTTTTAATCAATTAAAAATTAAGTATTTTTTTAATTAATATCCGCTATAGAATATGACTTTCCGCCCACCCAAAAAAACAAAAAGGTTTGCTTTTAAGGGAAGCTATTAAGTTAGGTATATGTTGAACGACCTTTTCATACAAACATTCCACAAAGAAGATAATTTGATCCGTTTGCATACTTGTTTTGAAATGACATGAATATTCACGTGTAAGGAATAATACTGCCAAAAAGTTCTTAGTCAAAAGTATTCCTCGGTTTCCGCGTAGCATTGGAAATTGAAATAGATTTTATTCTCAGTCAACTAGACAAAATAGACAAATGAGGGAACGTTTTGGTGGGGACTTTCTCTTATTTTATATAACCGACACCATCATTATGAAATGGAAGATTTAGTTCGTTATTAACAATGGTATCTTTTAATCAATGTATTTAATTTTTTACATCTTTTAATCAATTGAAAAGCAAGCTTTTTCTTACTTATATGAACATATAAATTTGTTTATCAAATAAATTTAAAATATAAATTATTTGAATTGTGATTGATTGGTAAGATTATTTTTTTTCTTTATTTTTAAATTTTATTAATGATTATTACAAAATATTTGTTTAGTTGATAATAATTAATTAAGAGTGATTTGATATTTATTTTCATGTGTATTTTATTTGTTTTTCTTAATTTAAAGATTGTTCTATTAATGAATGGATTTTTTTTTTATTGAGTGTGAGTTTTCTTTTTATCTATTTTATAGTTGTATGTTGACTATAAATAATTAGTGAGTTGTTAATTTCATTTATGTGATAGTTAGACTATTTTTATTTGAGAGCTTAATTAAGAATTTTTCCTTTTGAACAAAGAAGAGAATTGATCATCATATTCATCACCCCAACTAAGATCATTTTTCTTTAGAATATTAAATTCTCAATCTTCACATATTAAAAATGGATCATAATTGGTAGTTTTTTTACAAACCTTAGAAGATTATTACACCATATTAAATTGTAGAAAAATCTAATGTCAAATAATAGATTGTTGATGAAGTCATATGCTACTAAAGTCCCTAAGAATTTGGGCACAACTATTTCTAGAAAGATATTTTATAAGATTTTATTTATAAAATAGTAGCTTGTTTTGGATAAAGTTAGGTCTTGTTTTTATAAGATGGTTTATGATATTTTTAGTAGTTATTTATAAGAGGTTGATTGACTATTTTGGGATGTCTATTTTAAATATTTGTTTGGTTTTAATCATCTAGTTGGAAAATTACATGAAAGGTGTTTAATAATTGTTTTATTTTTATTCTTTTTAATCAATTGCAAACTCTGTAATAATTTCCTAATTGTTGATTATCTATATAATGATAAATTTAGAAGATTATAATCCAATTTGTAATTATAGAGAAGTCATTCAAGAAAGTGACTCAAGTTTGTAATGAAATTCATATTTTTCAATGAAGAATAAGATTTTTTTTCAATGTGTAATTTTAAAGCAACTTATATCTCATAATTTTCTAACATAAATATCCTACAAGTAATTAAAAAATGCTTGAAAATGATATGCAACTAGCCCCTAGTATGTAATATATTCATTATTGTGTTAGGTCACCATCATTAGGTTTACAAATATATACTTTAAAGTATGGTAAAATGTATCTTGAATAAAACTTGATTGATCAAATATTACTTATTTTTGTAGTTTATAGTACTCAAGTGAAAGACGATTAATAGGGAGTAACTTAGGCATTACATAAGATGAGTAATTGGTGGAAAAATTACATACAAAATAGTTTACAAATAGATGAACATAAATACTTAAATCTCCCAAGATGCTTTTTTTGTGGGGGAATAACATTATATTAATAGTAAATTTAAATATAACAACACCATCAATATTTTCATATGGTCATAGTCATCACAATAAACAATATAAAGAGAATCCACTAGGGGTTTCTATAGAACCAATTGACAAAAGATAGGAAGAAAACACAAATTTGATCACAACTAATCCCCAAACCCATCCAACTAGAAATGATTTATTTGATCCTCATGAAGAATATTTAAAAGCACCTAAGATCTTGACCCAAATATTCCTAGTCTTCCACTCACCAACCAGACACACCTTTAGAGGCCCATTTTTCCAAGCAATCTACAACCTTATTCCACTCTCTAAGACATGAACAAAGAAAAAAACTTCAAAATTCATGGCCAAATGGAGAACGTCCTTAACCATTGTGGCAAGTTTCCAAGAGGAGTTTTGAAAATTCTTGCTATTTAGAAGGGAGACCAACACCATAGAATCAATCTCATAGATTTTCCACTTCCACCCTTTAGCATGGGCCATTTCAAGAGAAAATAGAATAGCCCAAGTTCCATTTGATTATTAGAGTGAAATCCCATATACTTAAAGAATAAAAATTGAATTGAACTAGTATTATCCCATTTAATTCCACCAATTCCCACTAGACCTAGGTTTCCTCTAGAACACTTATTTGTTTTAATTTTAAGAACATCATCGAGAGGGGGAGACCAATTACCCTTATGGTTCACCTTCACATATGTTTGACTACTAGAGCTAGAACTATATTGTGAAGGAGAATGGAGGGAAATCGCCAAACAAGTGACAATACAATGATCCAAGGAAGTGACAGGGCCCTCATCAAGAAACTTGGCCTGAAAGGTCTCCTTAAGCCTACTTTTGATTTTGATCTAAAATTGAATAACTAAACTCCTTATATCCTGGAATATACAATAATTTCTTTCTAACCAAATCTTCCAAATAATATAAAAAGGACCAATGTCCCAGATTGCTAAAAAAAAAGCTTAAGCAAGGGGTTGATCCAAACAATTCCAAAACTCATATTAAGAAGTATCATGAATAGCAAGGCTATTCTACAGTTGCCACTAGAACATCCATAATTCCTTTGAGAAGGGGCATTGAAAAATAGGCGGTTTGTAGTTTCTTCATTTGAACTACATAAAAAGAAAAATGAAGGCCCTTGAAACCCTCTTTTGTGAATATTCTCCTAAGGTCAGACACCTATTATGACTCAACAACCACATAAAATAATTAAATTTAGGCTAGCCATACTTTCTCCAAATTATTTTCCACTCAAGCCACTCCATATATTCATTCTTATGCACATCCAAAAATGATACTCAAGAGCAACTGAGTTCTCTCATTTGGGATTATGACCCCAAGAAAGACCATAGTCCTCCAAAGAGCAACAAGATCTATTAGAAATAATAGAAGCCAAGGTATCCCTATCTTTTGAAGATCCTCCTCCAGGCTAACTTTCTAGTTTCTTCCAAATTTAAAAATAAGATCTTCTCAAAGGAGGATGAATCATAAAGTCAACCACTTTGGACCAATCCACCTCCAAAAAAATGCCACAAATTGGTTGCAAGTGGGGGGGAAAGGAAGATCTGGGAGGATGATTGTCCCAAAAATCATCCCAAAATAAAGTGTTATTTCCTTTATTAATGATCCAAAATAAACCTTGTTTGATAAGTGAAGCTCCTATCTTAATAGTGTTCCAAATCACAAAATCTTTACCACTTAGATCCATTCATGGAATATATTCATCCATCACCCCTCCCAAGTATTTGAAATTGAAAATCCTAGCCCAAGGAAAAGAATGATGCTTACACAAGATCTCAAAAATAGTTTGGTTGCCATGACTTGACAATTAAGCCTAGATTGGTGGAGACAAGGCCCCCAACTCTCTTAGGTCTATAGACCTTGTTCCAACTCACTATAATCCATTTGTGTGAGTCCATATTACTTGCCCACATAAATTTCCTAGATAAAGCATAAAAATCCTTGAGAAAACTTTTGGGAGTAGCTAAAAGTAGGAATCTATAGATAGGAAAATCTTGTAGAACATATTTTAGAAGAATCGATCTACTAGAAAAAGATAGCCACTTGAAAGTCCAATAGCTAAATTTCATATTAAATTTATCAAGAATCTTCTTTTGATGCTCATTTTCAAGATTACTAGCCAAGAGGAGAATTCCCAAATACTCAATAGACAAGCTACCAATCAATGGAAGTGAAGAATATTTACAATTATACACTAGATAGGCTTTGGAGTATTGAAAAAGAAAATAATCAAAATTGCTTCATTAATCTGTTAACCTGAGGTAGAAAAATAGAGTTTCAAGGCCCTCGTAAAATTAACTACTGAACATCAATTTTAGCTTTCCCCAATGAAGCAATGTCATCCACATAATGCAAATGGATATGGGAGTCAAGATGATGAGTCCATGAACAACCCTGGATAGACCTTCTCTTGTTATGAAGCCTCAACCTAAACCTTTTGCCATTAAAATTAAAAAATAGGGAGATAGAGGATATCCTTCCCTTGAGCCTTTGAGGTAAGAAAAGAAAGAGGAATATATACAATTGACAAGAATAGAAAAGGAAGCTAAATTGTCATAACTCATAACCCATTCTATCCAACTAGAACTAAATCCAAAATAATCTATATAATTTTAGGGAATAAATACTAGCTGACCCTATCATAAGCCTTGGACATATCAAGCTTGATAAACATATCCTTATACATTTAGAAGAGGACATAGAATGGATAGCTTCAACAAGCACATCAATACCATCTAAAATATGATTACATTTTACAAAGCCCTCTTGCTCGAGTGAAATGAGGGAATCCAAGAATTTATTTAACCTCTCCACAATAATCTTGGTGATTATCTTGTAAGTAAAATTACACAGAGAAATTGGATAGAAAAAATCCAATGAAGAAGTCCCTTCTTTCTTGGGAATTGGAGAAATAAATACAGAGTTAGTGGATTTAAGCATTTGCTTGTTTTCCTAAGATTCTCTAACCACCTCTAACAAGTCATTCTTTATAATTTTCCAAAAGACTCAAAAGAAATATATAGGGAAACCATCAGGTCTAGGAGCCTTAAACGATAAATAACTTGATTAATTTCCTAAAATGAAGACGATTTAATACCTTGAGAAAATAAAATAGAGGAAATAGCATTACTTCATCTATTGCCCTTAATTGAATTATGAAAAAAGGAGGTATTCTTATCACCTTCTTAGAGTCATGTGATCCTGGACTTCTACTTCCAAAATATCTCCTCTCGTAATTCTCATTCATTGACAAATGTGCATGAAGTGCCTAGTTGAATTATGGGGTTAGCAGGCTACTATAAAAAGATTGTGTCAAACTTTTCTAAGATTTCCCACCCTATCACTTCTTTGTATAGAAAAGGAAAACATTTTGATTATTTAGAAAAATTTTAGGAGGCATTCAATCAACTTAAAAAGAAGATGACTATAGCTCCAATTTTGAAAATTATTGATGTAGAAGGCCAATTTATTGTAATCATCAATGCTTCAGGGGAAGGATTGGGTGGATTTCTTATGCAAGAAGGGTAATTTAAAGACATATGAGATTAATTATACTCCTCAAGATCTAGAATTGATGACAATTATTCATGCTTTATAAATATGGTGACATTGATTTTTGGGAAAGCCTTTTGAGCTTAGGTCAAACGATTAGGGTCTTAAGTACTTATTCTCCCAACCACATCTGAATGCTCAACAAATAAGATGGTTGGAATTACTATGTAACTATGAATTTTATATGTTATATCAAAGGTAAAGAAAATCAAGTAGCGGATACTTTGAGTCAGAGAAGACACATTTCCTCAATGGTTTCTATTCATTCATATTTTAAAAACTAAGTTCTACAAAAAGTATGTGGGAGATGAATATTATGAGCAAATTAAGCAACCTCTCTCAATCAATCCTAAATATTTGAGGTATGTCAAGTTCTATTTTAAACCAAATGGAATTTTAAGGTTTAGGGGAAGAATGTATGTTCCAAACTTTGAGGAGTTAAGAAATATTGTGTAGAAATAGGTTCATTTTGTACCATATTCAGGACACTCGGGAGTGAAAAAAATCCCAGATGATGTAAAAACACTTTATTTATGAAAAGGAATGATGAATGATGCATCAAAATTTGTAGCAGGTTGTCTAGAATGCCAAAGGATAAAGGTTGAACATCATCACTAGGTAAGCCTTTCGTATCCTCATGAAATTCTAGAGTGGAAATGGAAAGTCATTAGTATGGATTGTATATAAGGTCTTCCCATGCCTTTGAAAAAGAATAATATTATTTTACTAGTAGTGGATAAACTCACCAAGGTAGCTCAATTTATACCTAGAAATTTAACGGATGGAGCACTCATAATAGCTCATAAGTTTATCTAGAAAGTATTTAGATTACACAAATTTCTTAAGAAAATCATCCCAGATAGAGATGCAGGAATGACATCAAGGTTTTGGCAAACCTTATTTTCTTCACTTGGAACTCAATTCAATATAAGCTCAACCTATCACCCTAAGACAAATGGTCATACAGAAAGGTTAAACCAAGTACTTGAAAATTTGTTAAGGATGTATTGCATGGACCAACAATAGAAGTGGTAGGACTATCTTTCGCTTGTGGAATTCACATACAATAATTCCTATCATTTTGTAATAAAGATGGCTCCATTCAAAGAATTATACGGAAGAAATTTTTGATTTACTATAAGTTGGGATAAGCTAGAGGATAGGATTAGCCTTGGATTGGAAATGTTATTAGAAATGGAGGAGCAAATTTCAAGATAATCAAGAAAATATTGGTGAAAGAAAATGATAGACATAAATTTTTTGTTGATGCCAAGCCTACACAAAGACAATTCTATTGTGGGAGAGAAAGTTCTTTTGAGGCTCAAACCTCGTAAGAGTTCCATAAAGTTTGGGAAGTCATCCAAACTAGCCCCTAGATTTGTGGTTCCCTTTGAAGTTCTTGAAGTGATTAACTTGATTGCCTACATAATCTCTCTACCTCCATCTCTTACTGGGATGCATAATGTGTTTCATGTTTCATGTCTTAAGAAGTACATAACTAGTTTTAATCATATACTTGACTGGAATTCATTACATGTACAAGATATAGGAGTGGTAACAATTGAGCCTCTCAAGGTTCTCAAAGTACACAAGCTTCTCTTATGTAATAGAGAGGTTACTCAATGCAAAATCTAGTGGGGCCAGTATGCATAGGATAGTGCCACTTGGGAGGATTAAAATTAATTTATTAGAAGTTTCCTCATTTATTTACTAATTTTTAATAGCTAAAAGAAAACTTGTTTTATGGTCTTATTATGATACACTAAATCATCAGGGGCGATGATACTTATGGGGGGAGATATGTTACACCCAAATTTTGATTTGCAATTCCTTTTAAATTTTATGTTAAAAATGTGTTTTTGGTGTGAGTGGATGATTATATTTTATTTAATATTTTGATAAAATTATAATGTAATGCAATGTTCTTTGATTTTAATGATTATTATTTTTAATCAATGATTATGATGTCATGACTAATAATGGACTAACTATGTTATTAGCCTTCTAAGGTTAATGCATGATCAAATTTCACCCTCCCAAATGGAGAGGAGAGTACCATTGGAGAGAAGAATATAGACATCGATAAATAAACAGATTAATGCCAATTGAGTCGAACACGAACTCACGTAGGATTTTGTATCAAATCAGAGTAAGTAACCCCTATATTGTTGTTGAGTCTATCTTGTGTTATTTCTAGTATGGTCAAGTCATAAGAATGGGTTAAATCATTTATGGTACTTGTCCTAGTCTTTCTCAATTAAAAAGGTGATATATATTGTTTCATTATCGTCTTTATATTTTGCCTATTATCAATAAAGATATTTTTTATTACTATAAAAAAAATATTTTTTTAAAATATAGTTTGCATTGAATCCAATTACCTACATTAAGGAGGTCACTGCTGTTAAGTAGTAGTTGCATATCATGTAAAGGAAAATAAATTAAGTTAAACAGTATAAACATCACGTGAAGGCTAAAGCCTCTATTGTAGGCTATATCCACACCCTTTTAATATGATATTAATGCCTTTGATGAGGCATAACATGGAGGGTATACCATTTAAGTTTCATTTTGGTTATTATTAGGGTGGTTATTGAGAATTGGTTGTGGGATTTAGAGAGCGTTAGGATGTTTATTATTCATTGATTCTTAGAAACATTAGCAGAAGAGGAGAGGGAAATCATTTTTTTTTGTAGGAGAAGACCTTGTGTTTGTAGAGAGTGAAGTTATACATTTGTTTCAGGCAGTTCTTGAGGATTTTTTTTTTTCTAATATAGATTGTTGTTAGTTGTGTTTTATATTATGGAATAAATACAAAGAAAAGAAAAGTTTTAGACTATAGAAAGCTTTGGTTTCTCAGAGAAGCTAGATTGGAGTGTTGTAGTTGTGCATTGAACATCTAGAAATGCAGAAGTATAATAATATTATAGGAATGAACACAAAATCTACTTTTGTTCTTATATTTTTGGTATTATACAAATGAAATTTCAGATTTGAGAAGTTTATATGAGTTTATGTATTGATTATCATGAAGGATTAGAGATAAAATGGTTTTATTTTTACAAACCTGTGCATAAAATTATTTAATTTCATGCACAAATTAGAACTATATATGACAACAAAGAAAGTTTTATCACCTTGTTGTGGTTGGTTGAATAAATTATTCTATTTACTCAAGAAAATAAATAAGCCGACTGATATATATATGTATATGTGTATGTATATATGTATGTATGTATATATACATATATGGAGATATGTATATTTATATATAGAGCATGTAAAGAATATTCTATATTATATATTTATAAATTTGTATGATAAGCTTGAAGCCTATACTGATATTTTGACTAGAAGAAATTAGATTAATATTCATAAATTTTTTTTTATATGGTAAGCAACATTGACAGGGTGTTGTATACACCCTTTACACATTGAGCCCCAAGGGCCAAAAAAGAACAGGTCCAAGTTATCAAAAAAAGCTAGCCAAAAAATAGAAATGGTAAAAAAATAATACACCGACCACAGACTAACAACAGAAGCACCAAAACACAGACTAAATAACAACTAATTGGCATTCTCCTAGTTTTTAGATAGGAGGTCCATGACATCTTCCTCGACCCACTCTTGATTCTCATATGCATTCTTTCCCTCTAGCTCATCTTTAATCACCGCAAATAGAGTGTTGGTGACGAAATGAACTAGCTTCATAGTGAAGTGGGTCAAGCCCTTGAATCTCTTATCTAGCTTGTCCATTCTTTGTTCAAGAACATGACGCTCCTCTCCCTCGTCAACGACCTTTGGTTCCTCAACATGCTCAACATCCAATGGGTGAGAAGACTAAGAGGTCGAGTTCTCTTTTGACTCTTTGCTACTATTAGGGATGGTGTGGGATCCTTTCACATTTTCCTCCTCTTCCTCCTCATACATCTCCTCCTCGTTGTATTCTTTACTTTCTGATTGCTCCTCCTCTAAGTCCACCACCACCTATCTTTTTTTGTTATTTTTTGCCAACTTCCCAGACCTACGAATAGTGGTCTCTTTGGCAGTCATAACCGTCGCCTCCACCACCGTGTCACCCTTGGAATCCTTTCCCACAACATTGTTTCCTCTGCCATCTTTCTCCATAGGCTCCATTAAGCCATTTTTGTCATCTTTGCCCTTTTTCTTCGGTGTGGCTTTGTAAGCAGTTTTGGCTGAAGTAGCCTTGAGCTCACATAGACTTCCTCCACATGAACAACAAAAATGGGAATAGGTGGGCATAAAGTGAGGTGGAAATGATAGATTCTCATGATAAGCCCCTAGTGGAGAGGCAGAGGAGGGATATCTTCTAGGTTAATGCTAGCATTTACCTTGCATTTTTCCATCGAACTTTCCAAATCCATAAGCAGAAAGAATGGAAAACTTAAAAGAACTTTGTGCCTAAGATGATTCAATAGAGGGAAGTGGTAGAAAAAGTAGGTTTTAAATCTACCTTCGAGTGTCACGTATTTCATGACGACCTAACAAACTTGGTCCTAGGGCTATGGAAGGGCCTCCCATTTGAATCCCGACTGGTTGCGGACCAACGCCTCACTCCCCACAAAGAACAAGTTCATGTTGTCATTATCCTGGGTCCTAGTGTGTTTCGGATAATTTTTTCCCGTGCTCTACATCCTAGTAGCCTGTGCAATCACACTTCACTGACTTCAAATGATATTCCTCCCAGCATCACTCTTCAGTCCTTCCAGGAATTGGAAAATTGCGTGGACAAGTTAGGGTCATGACTTACAAGATTCTCCATAAGGGGAGCTAAGCCACCCTTGACACAGATGTACCAAACCAAAGGATTCTTTTAAAATTCACAGCAGTTATCAGGCTCAATCTGCACACGATCACCACCCATGATTTCAACTTGCACAGAAGAAAACCAGAGAAATTATAAAAGCAAAATGTTAGAGATACTGGCTAAGCAAAGGGCTTTCTTCACATAATGGATATTTGGGTGAATGAAGCTACATTGGTTAATCAAGGCCGTGTGCAGGTCACACGCGTGAAAATGAAAATCACCTATCATAAGTTTAGCAATATCATAAATGGGGATCTTAAGGAAATTATGGCTAGATAAGAAAGATATGATGGAAGAGCGAGGTTCATTAGCCATGTTGTCTTTGCACAAAATCTAGGCAGAATGGCCGCTCTGCCAAATTTAGTAATAACAAGGTAAGCGGGTTTGAGACGCTGAGTTAAATTAGCAAAGATGGAAGAGCCAAAAGGGAGCTTTCCCTCATAATGAGTCATCACATCAAAATTTAAATCCATGCAATTGAGGATGGAATGATAATTTAACACAATCCCCATAAGGAGATATCACAAGGTATACCCCTTCAGATTCATAATTACGAAGTACGCGTCATACTTCCTTGTAAAGCCACCTTCATTTAGCATAGGATTAGCCTACAAATTTGAATTTTTCCACTCATAGGCCACCTCAGCTTTTATTCCCATCCACCAAGCCCAAAGTACAACCATGTGGACCCCCCAAACAACCCCGATAATCAAGAAATTTGAAGTCATAACAAATGAGGGTTTTGTTCTTTCAAGATTAGGTCTTGAATTCTTGGTGATAAGTTCCCCATATTTCTCCAACATTTAGAGCAATTCCAAAAGGTGCCAAAGTTAGCTAAGGCATTCACCACTTGATTACCCTCCCTATAAATGTGGGTAATTTTCCTTAACCTTAGCTTAGATAAAAAGAGCCTTATATCTAGGAGAATATCCTTTGTACTCCATCCAAGCAGTCTACCAAAGTTCATGACATCAGTATTGGACTTAGAGTCACCTTCAATGTGAAGGTTCTCTATCCCCAGAGAAGCAACAATTTGAAGGCCCTTAAGCAGCACACGTGCTTCCGCAATCAAAGAATATTGGAAGCCAATTCCCCTAGCATAACCTGCCACAAGATTACCTCTAAAATCTTTGATCACACCTCCTATACTTGCTCTACTTAGGTTGCCTTTTGCAGCCCCATCAAAATTGACTTTAAACCAACCTCTATTCGAAGGTTCCCAAATGGTGTTACTCCTAGCCAAGGATCTAGAGTTTTCAAAAGAGCTTGCATCCAGCTTATGATGCCAAGTCTTCACCATTCTAATTTCAAATTTAGTGGGACCCTTCTCCAGAAGTTTCCCATTGAAGATGGAGATGTTTTCCTCAATAACTCGGGCACCAATACCAAATACCTCCCTATAACTCATCTCAATATTCCTGAATATCATGTTGTTCGTTTCCTTCCATAAACACCAATAGATAATGCGGGGGACCTGGTTCCAGATTTCTCCAGGAAAGGGGTGAATATAAGGACCACAGTAGCCCGAAATAAATAATTTGATATCCTTACAAATGGTCCAAAGAATACACAATCTTTCAAAATCCAATCCCCAAACTTCAGTAGCAAACATGTAGTATAACAGTAAGTGGTCAATAGTTTCCTCACAACATTTACATAACAAACATCTATTGGGGATATGAAATCCTCTTCTCCTCAAATTTTCCTGAGTAAGGATCCCGTTATGACAGGTGGTCCACCAGAAGAAATTGACTTTTGGGATCATATGGCAGTTCCAAACCTTCTCCCAAGGATCAACCACAACACTCTGGTTTGTTAGCATATTGTACGTCGATTTGACAGATAGATCATCTTGTTTGTCAAAGGTCCAAAAAAATTCATTTCCCAAGTAGGATGAGGGAAGCCTAGTAAGAGAAAGTAAATCCTGAAGAGACCTATCCAGGCAACAAAGATCCTGGGAAAAGGGGACAAAAAAGGGCTAAATCCTTCCACACCCTAGCCTTAAGAGGCCCAAGAACATAGTCCCTAATGTATATACTGAAGAACCTTTGGGCCAACCTCTTCAGATTCTTAAAACCAGAACTTTCCAGAGGGGTGTCTAGTAACCAAGGATCTTCCTAGAACCTGATCTTATTAACATTTCCTATCTTCCAGTTTATCCCTCTTCTACGAAGACTCTGTGTACTGCAAAGGCTCCTCCAGGCTAAAGAACCCTAAGGATGAGCCTCAAAAAGGAAGTTGACCAAAGGCCTATTTTGAAGATATCTAGAATTCATGATTTTGCACCAATCCTTAGTGTTCCTTATTTGATCCCAACCCACCTTGGCCATCAAAGCCTTGTTAGTGTTGGCTATATCCTTGATCCCAAGACCACCACAATGTTTGGGCTGATAGACCTTTTCCCATTTTACAAGGGAAAATTTGTTCTTATCCTTAGTCCCAGACCAGAGGAAATTCCTTAGAATTTTTTCATGTTTCTCAGCTATATACCTAGGTATCTTGAAAATAGAGAGGAAGTAAATTGGTATACCTTGAAGAGTAGCAGAAAGAAGTTGGAGCTTCTCGACGTGGCTAAGAATGGAACCTTTCCATCCAACAAGTTTCCTTTGAATTCTTTCAAGCACCGAGTTCCAAAAGTCAAGGGTGACCTCCTTGATAGTGAGAGGGAGACCAAGGTAAACTAAAGGAAGAGTCCCACTCAAGCAACCCAGAACCGCAGTCACCATAGCTTGCAAGTTAGGAGTGTTTTTAAAGAAGTAAATCATGATTTTGTTGTAGTTAATGCATTGACCAAAGCAGGCAACATAGTAGTTTAGATAGTTTTTCCATTTTCTAGCTTCTACCATAGAGGCTTTCCCAAAAAGGAAGGTGTCATCAACAAATTGGTGTATCACAATCAGGTCCAAAGAAGAGGCAACTTTGATTCCCTTTATAGAGCCCTCCAACTATAGACTAGCAAAGTTCATGCTCAACACATCTGCTATCATGATAAATAAATAGGGTGAGAGGGGATCACCCTTCCCGATCCCTCTACCAGCAGAGAAGAACCCAAAGGGGGTCCTATTGACCAGAACAAAGTACTTAACCATAGTAACACATTCCATTATGAGTTTGACCACAAGCTAGTTGAACCCAAACTTGGTCAAGACTTTAGGGATGAAGTCCCAGATAACCTTGCCATAGGCTTTTGAAATATCCAATTTGAGGGCCATCCCCGCATAGTTACATCTATCCATGGAGTGGAGGAGCTCGTGGGTGGTCACAGTAGCATCAAGAATATGATGACCAGGAACAAACCTTTTTTGGGTGGGGCTAATGAGTTTGTCAAGAAGGGGTTTGATTTGGTTCACCAAAATCTTGGAGAGGATTTTGTAAAAGTTATTCCATAGGCTAATAGGTCAAAAATCAGACATGGATTGAGGATCACCAATCTTAGGGATTAAAGCAATGAAGGTGTTGTTCAGTTGTTTGATAATTTTACCAATTTTGAAGAAATCATAAGCAGCCAAAACAAGGTCCTCAACCATAATGTCCCAGAAGATATGAAAGAAAGCAAGGGGAAAACCATCAGGGCCCAGAGCTTTGAAAGCCCCCATACTAAACGTCACCAACTGAACCTCCTCTGAAATAACAACACTAAGAATCCCAAGATTATCATTTTGGGTGATGATGGTCGATAGGTGGTTTAATAGTAGATTATCCATGGATGGGTTGGGCACCTCAGTAGGAGTCGAGTAGGCCTCCTGAAAGTAATTAGCAGCCAAAAGGCCAATCTGGGCAGGCGTAGATATCACCTCACCCCTCATATTAGTTAGTTTAGAAATTTGATTCCTTTTCTTATGTTTGATGGCCAACACATGAAAGAAGGAGGTATTCCTGTCACCCTCTTTCAGCCATTGGACCCTAGATTTTTGTTTCCAAAATATTTCCTCTTTCCTGAGGATTTGTTCCCACTCCTTCCTATTCTCAAATTCCTGGTTGTGAGTCTGCTGACTATCATCCCCTTCCTCCATTTTCCTTTGTAAGATTTTCAATTTTTCCTCTATAATCTTTTTCTTTTGGAAAACATCACCAAAAAAATGCTTGTTCCAACCTTTTACCATGCATTTGATATGTTTAAGTTTGAAGAAGATCCTGAACAGGGGGGAGCCAAGAACAGGGATGCTCCACCATTCAACAATTTTATTCTTGAAATCAAGATTGGAATTCCACATTATCTAGAATTGGAATGGGATAGGACCAACAACAAATCGTTCATTGGAGGTAAGTAGTAGAGGATTATGGTCGGACACCATTTTGGGTAGGGCTCTAAGAGTAGCACTCAACAAGCTAGTCCAGTGACAAGAACAGAGGAACTGATCCAACCAAACTTGTATCAAATTTTCACCTAAATGCCTGTTGGACCAAATAAAGGCTTGGTCAAAAAGATCAATGTCAACCAAGCCAGAGGAGCTCAAAAAGTTAGCCAAGTCAAACATGCTATCCAAGTAATCTACCAGACTACCACTTTTCTTTGAAGGATATAGAGGAGAGTTGAAATCCCCAGCCACCATCCAACGAGAGTCAATATTATTTTTAATCCAATCAGCAAGATCTTTCCATAAAGCACTCCTAGCATTCCTCTAGTTAGGAGCATAAACATTGATTAGGGACCGCATTCCACCTGGGTAGGAGAAAGAGACTCCCACGCTACTCTTGCATTGGAAAAGTTTAGAACCCATAAACCTAGAGGGGTTCCAAAGCACATCAAGCGAACCCAATGCCCCATCAGCATCACTATAGAAGTAGGATGCACCAGGCCAAATAAACTTAGCAATCTTATCAAAACTTGTTTTCTTCATCTTGGTTTCTTGTAGTAGGCACACATCAATTTTATGTTCAAGAACATTTTTCTTCAGAGCAAGCTACTTGTGGGAGTTGTTGAGCCCTCGAACATTCCAAGACATGACCTTCATTTCTGACTTTTCTTAGAGGACATGTCTAGTGTCCTCTGTTTACCTAAGGCAATCTTATTTGTAGTCTCTCTCAACCTAGTATGTCTTTGGTTGGGTCTGCCCAGTTTAGAATCTCCTCCCACATCCACCTTCTTTTTCCTCCCTCTTTTCTTCAGGGTTGTCCATTTCTCTTCCTCCACAACTTTCTCTAGCAACAAGCCCTCTGCATTCTCTACAAATTCATCTACAACTCCATTACTCTCATCTTCCCATATCTCACCTTCTTCACCCATTATTTCACTTGTCCCAGTAGAACCCACCTCCAGTAGGGGGCCAACATTAACCTCATCCAAACCTAAAATGAGGCTAGGGGCCGTGTCCATAATATCCTAGGTATTATTAGCGGACTCATTCATAGTTAGAGAGGCAAGACTCACTCTAGGATCCACTAGGCTAGTAGGGGAATCACCAAAGGAAGGTGAAACACCCAGAGACTTGGCCAGAGGGAAAGTATCCTTCTGTAAATTATTCTCCACAGGAGGTCAGGGACTACCTGCAATAATACTCGAGTTAGCCACCCAATTAAATGAATATTTCAATCAGAGATAAGGTTTCCAACTTTAGCACACTTCTGACATTAAACTACAACATTCTCATAGAACACTGGTTGCATCCAATTGCCAAACTTAGAACATAGCTTAACTGAGTTAGGAAGAATCTTGTCTACATAGATATTCACACAAAAATGAGCAAAGACTAACCTGGATTTCGATTTGGTGATGGAATCTGAACTAATAAATTGTCCCATAGAGTCCCCAATGCTCTTGAAGATGGCTTCATCCCAATATTCTAAAGGTAATCCAGGCAGCCGAACCCAGATTGGGGCCGATTTATTTAGATCCACAATAGGTTCGAACCCTAGTTTCCAATGACATAAAGCCAGGCTATGCTTCTCATACACCCAGGGCCTAGAGGATAGGATCATCACCAAATCCTCTAAAGCTGTAAAATTGAAGAGGAAGAGGCCACCCACCACAGGACAAATCTCCACACTCCCCTTGAGGTTCCATTTAGCAGTAGCCCACTTATGAACCATATCCACAGAAGGACGCAAGGACAGGAAATGACCCACAATCCCATTCTCCATGGAGGAGAGAATCCTATCACTGATAGAATCCAGAATCGCAAAATATATCCTAGAAGCAGTAACTTCCTCAAAAAGAGGATGAATAGGAGAAGAGTCCTATTTATGATTGGTCGGCACATCCTTCCAACCTAAAGTTTCCAGTAGAATCTCCACCACCGACCCAATTTCAACAGATATGATCGGAATCACGGGTGTCTTCGAAAGACTCGAAGACAAAGGCGCTGACCGATTAGGATTGGCCCCCGAGGGACACAATTCTGCATGTGATAAGGAGAGGCTCGGGTCAAGAGGGGACCATAGGGTACCCTAGGGAAGAATCCACCATGTGTGTGGGAAGTTCAAAATGCAGGCAGAGGAGAGGGAAGCGGGAAAAAACTTATCAAAAAAATTCTCAATTCAGAAATGTTAAAAGATTTAAATATTATAATTATGTGCTTATTCTTGTGAAATAATTTGGAAATTTATTATACATTTATCAACATTATAAAATGTGTTCTTGTATGAAGAATGAAGAGGAAAACATAGAGAAATAAGAATTATTCAAGAAGTTATTTTGTTACTAGTATATAAAATATTTATTTTACTTGTGTTTCAAGTTGACAAGAACTCGTAAGATAGACAAGGGGTCTCAAGTTAGTGTTATTATTTGAAAATACTATAATTTGTAAAAGAATTTTAAAAAATGGGTTGTGAGCCTAGCTCAATTGGCTAAAGGATCATGTTGTAGGAACTAGGTCACGAGGTCTAGTCTCCCCACCATCCCCATGGTACCGAAGGACATGTCGTGCCAACGTCACC
Source organism: Sequoiadendron giganteum (assembly GCA_007115665.2). Taxonomy (NCBI): domain Eukaryota; kingdom Viridiplantae; phylum Streptophyta; class Pinopsida; order Cupressales; family Cupressaceae; genus Sequoiadendron; species Sequoiadendron giganteum. The sequence continues at coordinate 587,045,779 of CM021100.1, forward strand.
GGTCACGTGAAAATAGTTTACCAGGTGCACTATAGTTTATAGGGGGATGGATGCCTGACCGTTTCCTACAATGAAAAAAAGAATTTTAAAAATATTGTGCATGAAAACAAGAGAGTATTTCACTCTTAGAAATAAATGCGAAAACTTATGAACAAGTGGTAGTAGCCAAGGTCTGAGATATTGCAAGTACACAATACAGATGTTCATTGGTAGGAATATGTTTTTCATGACCCTACTTCTTTACCGATAATAGAAATTACACATTTTTTAACTTAAATACTTATGAAAAGCTTGAAAAACAATTAAAAAAAATCAACCATGTGTTAAACCTTAAGTGAAAGGTGTGCATGCTGAAAACTGAAAAACTGAATGATTTAACCTATAAATCCAAAAATTGAATGAAACTAAGCTATGCAAAATCCAAAACACATGCATTCAAAAGAAAATCAGCTCCATTGTTTTCCTATTCACCATGATATTTGTTTATGCATTTGATGCTCTCAGATTTCTATGAGCACAAGTGCAACAAGGAGTTGTGATGAACGAAAGAGAGGACTAATCGAAATCGAATGTATTATTTTTTGGTGAGAAAAAAGGGCTTTTATAGATGAATTCACGAGGTGAATTCAAGTTACAGGAGAGATGTGAGATAAAATATTGAACTGGCGAAATGCATATTGAAATTGGTTGAAATGAGAGAAGTAAATGAGTGGGTTTATGATATAATGTGGGTTTAGAATTATATTTAAAGTGGATTTGTGAATTTAAATAATTGATTTAATGAAAATGGATTATTGATCTTATGTATTTAAACTATTTAATGAAATATGTAAATGGATAAAGGTTCATGTATGAATATTTTGATGATTAATGCAAAATGGAGTAATATGAAATGGATAAATGATTGATTATACAAATGGGTAAATAGTTGACTATGCAGATGGATAAATAAATAAATGTTTGATTATGTGGATGGATAAATTATTATAAATGCATTCATGACTGAATAGAAGAAAGTATTTAAATGAATTAATTAAACAAATAATAATATCCATTTAATTAATAGACGAAAAATAGGATGATTGTGAGGACAAATTTTGAGTGTCTACATTTTTCCCCTCTTTGAGACAATGTTGCCTATCGCATTGTTTCAAAGAAAAAGATATGCCCTAGTGTAAGGAAGAATGACGAGGAGTATGACAATAAGGTAGAGGTATGCGCCTTGAGAGGACATGCGGGTTCAAAGAACATGAGTGTGCTCTTGAAATGGATGAGAGGACTAGAAGATGGAGGACAAAAATGATAGAGGAAAATAGATAAGGATAATGAAAAAAGGATGAAATGATGAAGGAAATGGATGATGGAAGAAATGATAGATGAAAAAAAGAAAAATATGAAGGAAATGAAGGTGATGAAGCTTTTTGTGCATGTCATAGTGCTTTATCATCATAGAGTGGTAAAATATGACAAATGAACAATAAACACCATGGTATGACATAGACCAAGGTGTGCAAGGTCATCCATCTATAAAATAGACAGTCACAGGCAAGGAATATCCTAACTCATACCTAGGGAAAAGTTTCCCCATTCTTTTTGTCAAGTCAGACGACAAACAACAATTAAATAAAAGATGAGTCATGAGACATCATCACTCCTCTAAATCCTTTATGGGACATCCTCGAGGTGGCTAGTAACATGATTGAAGAAAATCCAAAAGATAAGATAAAATAGACCAACAAGGTTAATAGTCATTCAGATTGTTTTCCAATAAGTGTTTTCCAATGTGTTAAGGGATGAAGTGAGCAACGGGTGGACTTTGTTGACAAGGCCTAGTTTTAGGAGAAGAAACATGTCGTATAAGATGTCAAGTCTGGTTTCGATTATGCAACTACCTATATAAGGCAAATGACAAAGGGTGATAGTGAAAAGGTCTAGTTTCAGGAAGGACACACCCTTTATAATACCATTGGTTTTGATTGATTTCACTAGTTTAATTGATTTGACAAATGACTTATTTGACTTGGAGACTTGTTGGCTTTTGTGTCTTGTTGATTTAGGATTTGTGGGCTTCAAGTGTAGATGATGATGTTGCGTTTGAGTTGATAGTGTCTAATTTATTTTGACTGACCCAACGAATCCTAAAAGACTGACCTAGGGGGCCTCAGGCACTCATCGACAGATGGCCTTGCCTACGTAGCAGTGCGCAGAGAACTCGTAGATTGACATGACCCTTGACTTTTTTTCCATGACAAAGGAGCGAATCATGATTTTATTTGACAACACCTAAAGATTGAACTAATGCCTTAGAGACACATCGACATATGACCTTACCTACGTCCAATCGAAGAGGCAACATAGTTCGACAATGACAAAGACTAACATGATGGACATTGACTCTATTTTTGGGATTTTGGAATTTATCTAAATATTTTTGAGTTTTGACGTGTTTTGATTGTTTTGGAATTTTTAGGTTTTATGATTTTTTTTTGTTGTTTTATGATTTTTTGTCTTTTTGAAATGTTTTGAATGTTTTGATCTTTTTGGTCTTTTCGTGGATATTTGATTTTTGTCTTTTTTGTGAATATTTGATGTCTTTTTGTCTTTTTGAAATGTTTTATGAGGATAATAAAAAATTCATGTGAATGATGCCTACAAGCAAGCGAGAAAGCATGGACAAGAATCCAAGGAAAAACATGATCTTGCCCCTAGTCAAGTTGAATACCAATTGACAGGTGATGATGATGATGACGACATTGTTTGACGTGGGAAGGACACATCCCAAAAGAACATGAGAATAACGATAATGTGACTAAAGGATCGAGGTCTGCAACAAGGCTAGGAAGAAAGCCAATGAATGTTTTGGATGATGCACTGGATTACATAGCAGGATTGCATGGATTAGGCTTGTTTCAATTGGAATCTTCTTTAGGACTAGATGGGATGATGGAGGATCCTTAGACCATTGACAAGGGCAAACCTAGATAGGTGATAGGTATGAAAGGATGATGGCTGGTTTTGGTAAAAGATAGGAGACATGAGGATTATGGCTAGAAGAATTATTGTATGGTCTCCAAGGACTATGTCGTATAAGGATAATTTTTATCTCTGAGGTATGGACTTGGATAATGCTATGAATGAAATGACATGATATTTCATGGATAGTGTATGACCAGAGGATAGAAATGTCAAGAGTTTTCCCAAGGCATGATTTATGTTTGTACCCCAATCCTTATCAAGATCAAAGTAGGTGGGAAAATGGATGGGAATCATAGGGATTAAATGGATAGATGGAAATGTCATAAAAAATGTCATGTGAAGGGTATGGGAGATGAGACAACTTGCCCCCAAGTGTAATGGTCCACATAGATAATTTATTTTACACATTACGTCTGTTTTCCAGGTTTTCATCATGGTACTTATCCAAAGTGCCATAAAAATGGTTTTCACTATTGGATGAAATTTTTCTCTTTACTTTTTTTTTCTTGATTTTTTTTTTGTTGTCACCAAGATGCCTGTTTGCCAAGTTCTCATCAAGGTAACAATTTTTTGATTTTTTGATTTTTTTGTATTTTTTTTATATTTTTGGATGGCCTTGTTATTTTAGTTGATCACTGACTATTCTGAATCCTTCAATGGTGTTGATCTGTAGAGAGTGGCACCATGATATGCCAACAATGACCTTTATGAAGTAGTTTCCTTGTTAGGATCATAACACTTGCATACAACTGATTGATGTCATTGTGATCCTTGTTGATACTAGAGTTCGCCTTATCAAAATACACACATCGTGATAGAGTGCCATGAGAGTCCTTACAATAAACAGTTGCTACCAAGATGTGACAGATTTGTGAGGTATGATTTTTGGAATGATGGATGATGGTAGATGTGGGAGGATTGTTTGGACGTTTGGATGAATCACTTTTTATTTTCCAAACTTGGGATGTTGGATGGCAGAGTTTGGAATTTTGATTGGGATAGCGTTTGGAACCAACACTTTTATATGCCTTTCTTGATGACCATTTCGAAGGAGGTGGACATTTATTATATGTGGGAGTCCTCTTTTCTTGTGGCTCCACATTTTGATTGAATTTTGGATTTGGAATATTTTCTTTGCTTGATCCATTTTTCTTTGGGATACATATTAAATTTTACTATCCACTTGCATTTTTTTTTATGCATTGGCATTTGATTTTTGACTTTGAACTTTGGATTTGTAATAAAAAAAAAATTTGTTGTTTCCAAATAGAAGGTTTAAGATATTGGGAATGATGGTTTATGGTATGGATGGAAGGAGTTTTGGCAGCAACCTTATGACAAGAACTACTCATTCCCTCCATTTTGATGTTTGTATCAGATAAAGTGGCCCCCAATATTGAGGAGGTACCACTAACATCATTATATTTTCCGATTGAAGAATAGCCAAGACCTTGATGTCTAGAATTTTCTTGAAACTATATTGGTTCTAGAATTCCTTACTCGTGTAGGCCTAGTCATTTTCCTCGATACCACATGCTCTGATAGATTTTGTTTGTGATCAGATATTTTTTGTTTTGAAAACAAGATGCTAACCCATCATTGTGTATGTGGAAACTATTACTTGGAATATTCTCCTTTACGAGAAAGCCTAATTTGATAAAAGTGGATGATCCTAGTTGATAGGATGTTTTAGCCTCATTGATATGTGGGATAGCTTTCTGATTGATATGTGTGGTCTGATTTTTTGAAACACTAGATTTTGATGGTTCTTCAAAAGATATATGTGCTTGCAAGTCGATGTAGAAACCTTCCTTATGGTCATTATCATAGAGTCCAATGAATTCATCTATAGCTTGATCATTTGCAAATATGTCTAGAGTAGAAGACTCTTGTTCTAGAGGAAGATCATCTATGTGTCCAAAGGAGGCAAGTGTCTCATTTTGGGAAATGGTAGTGTTCAGATTTTGAGTAGGATCAACTTCAAATGTTTGATCATGAATGGCATAAAGGTCAATGAGTGGATCATTTTGGATTTCTTGATCAATGGTATTGTCTTGGTCAAAGATGGGTTTTTCTTGGATGACATGATTGGGAATGGGATCTTGATCAAGGATAGGTGTATTTTTTATTCCATGATTATCTAGGACTTCTTGAATGGAATTAAGGATGGAGTCATGGGATGAACTACTTCGATCTTGACATGAAGTTGAAGTTGAGATTTCATGCCTTGGTTTTTCCTCTTGACATATATCCTCAAGTGTAGGTAATGGGATATAATTTACATGACTAAATGTATTTTCATGACTAAATGTGTATTGGGATAGAGTGGGTTGGAATGGATTAGTGGATGAAGGACTAGGATAGGATGTTGAGGCTTGGAATGGGTTGAGGGATGATGGACTAGGATAGGATGTAGAGGCTTGGAATGGACTAGTGGAAGGTTGGTTTCCCTTGTCAAGGTTAGGGTAAGGGTTATTAATGGACGTTTGTTATGGATTAATGGCATGGATCGTGCTAAAGGAATCTTGATAATGAGGGTAGATGGATGAAAGACTAGGGTTTATGAGTTTTTTGTAAGTGGGATAGATGGGTGGTTGACTATGGGTTGTGGGTGATTGGGATAGAGAATTAATCCATTGTCTCTTGAATTCTATGGCTTGCTTGACCATTACAGATTAATTGGTATTCAACTTGACTAGCAAGCATATCAAGGTGGATTGAAGAAATGGTGGTGAGGTAATGCCACTATGATGCAAATGTGATGTTATCATGAAAGGTGGAGTATGACCAAGGTATGCGATATGATGTCTAAGGTATGACAATGCAAAGGTATGACCTAAGCCTAAGGTATGTAACCTAAATGATATTTTTGGATTTTTTGGGTATACAGGGGTGCCTAATAATGATGCCTAGATTAAGAGTCAAGGTGGCGATAGTATATGACTAAGGTATGCAAAGGGTGGAATGAAGAGATGGAATAGTATGATCTAGTATGAATGCTAAAACCTCTGGAAAACCTAAGATATAGTTTCTAATAAAACTAATATGGGTATAGAAACTAATTTTATTATCAATGACCTTGGGTAAAGTAAAGACTAATAAGATGTGCTGACAAGGTGGTGTCAAACTAGACTAATGAGTTGAGGAACCAACCTAAATGACGAGGACTAGGATGACTGTTGTCTGAAAGTTAAGGTCAAAAGAATACAAATTTGAAGCTATACTCTAGTCTAAGTTTGATGAGCTTTCTAACTTGAGATGTTCTAACTTGAGATGTACAAGAGGTTAATGCAAGCTAAAAATATGACCTAAGGTTTGAAGTATGGGTAATGTTTAATGTAAAAGGATGAGATGATATATGAATGGATAATGATAAGAATGGGGTGAGAAAGTCCTTAGTCTAAACATATTTGAATATTAAGCTTTTTTTGATGTGTTGGCCTATTTTGTTTCAAGGTTTGAATGTCATAAGTTTTAGGTGTGGTGTTTTATTTGTTTGTTTTCTTTGAGTACACACACATAAAACACAATGTTTTATTTATTTTTGTTTGATTGTTGCAATTGAGATAAAAGAACATTCAAGTAAAAATCCTAGGCTAGCAAAGACAATATTTGTTGGATTCCAACTTGGATTTCTCCAACCACACTTATTCAGAGTGGATAGCTTAGAAGTTTGGTGGCACTAGCTTCCCCTTACATGGCACACACTTCTTAGGCTCACCAAACTTTGAATTCCCAAAGACCCAAAGATATCAAGTAACATGCTATCTCAAATTTGAACTGCAAGAATGTGGGACGGCTTCCGAGGTTTTACCTCCTACGCCAACAAATAGAAGGATTTTGGCTACTAAACAAGAGGTTTCTAGTGGGGGACTACCGTGAACAAAGAACACATCTATAATAGCCTGAGAACTGGGAGACCCACTTCCACTCTCATCACCAGCAAGTCTCGATGGATTGAGGGTCTCACGACTTGGCTTTGAATGATGCTAGCTACTCCTTGGGGTACAACTTTCATTCTCCCCCCTTTGATATAGCCCACCGAAAAACGTACTCAAGGTCAAACCCTGGGGTGATGAAATCCCTAAGAAAGCCTCTACTAAAAATTAAAAGGAGACCAATGTGTATTTCTCGTCACCCAGGATCACACAAGTGCACAAGGGGAGATGATACATAATGTGCAAGCACATCAAACACGATAAACATAGTTCTTTTTAAGCATGAATTGAAGTGTGATCTAATCTAAAAATAAGAAGACACAATGTTTCAAGGTTAGATTCTCTAACAGTCGAACCTACAACACACCGATTAGTAGTTTGAATCAATGTTCTTCAAAAAATGAGAATTTTATTTTATTTTTTCGAGGTCTCTGACATGCGAACCTGCACAAAAGCCCAACCAACAAAATTAGCCCTGAAATTAAAAATGTAAACTAAAAAGAAAAATGACATTAGTTTAAACCAAACTAAATTAATCCCACTAACAAAAAGTTAATGTAAGTTAATTTAGTTTAATTAACTTAGATTAATTCTAAACTAAAATTAATCTAAATTAACAAAGTTAATTACTAAAATTAATCTAAATTACTTAAACTAAAACTAATCTAAACTAAATTAATTTCTTTTATTAATCTAAATTAATCAAACTAAAACTAGTCTAAGTTAATTAAAAACTAGAATTAATCTAAACTAAATTAATTGCTAAGACTAATCTAAATTAACAAATTAGTTACTAAAAATTAGTAACTAAGAATTTGCAACTAGGAATTAGCAACTAGAAATTAGCAATTAGAAATTAGCAACTAGAAATTAGTAATAAGAAATTAATGTAAATTGTGGAATTGTAAACAATGATGGCATCATGATATTAGCATTGTGTAAGAGCTCTAGAACATGGGATAATATTCAAATAATTTTGATAGACATGCATGCACGATGTCAAACCACAGGAATCTTGATTGTAGACTCGTCAAATGATTGAAAGATCATGCTTCACATTTACCTAGAGAAGAAACTATGAAGAAATAGTCATCTAGATTTCTTACAACCACTGCACAACAATGCATGGAAAAGATGGAAAATCTGATAAAATGTTAGTTTCAAATTCAAATTATCATCCAAATATTCAACCATACAATAAAATATTAGTTAAACCATAATGGGAAAATGTTTAAATATTGTAGAATATTTGGATTCAACAAAATTTTGTTTGCAATATTGTTGCAAAAGCATGTAGCCATAAACTAATTTCACATCGGGTTCACCATTATGTGCATGTTGAAAACTAAAAAAACTGAATGATTTAACCTATAAATCCAAAATCAAGATTTCAACATGTCATCAATAAAACCTTTCTTAAATGAGAACACATGCAAAATGAAACTAAGCTATGTAAAACCCAAAACACATGCATTCAAAAGGAAATCAGCTCCTTTGTTTTCCTATTCACCATGATCTTGGTTTATGCATATGATGCTCTCAGATTTTTATGAGCACAAGTGCAAAAAGAAGCTGTGATGAACGAAAGAGAGGATTGATCGAAATTGAATGTATATTTTTTTGGTGAGAAGAAAGGGCTTTTATAGATGAATTCACAGGGTGAGTTCAAGTTACAGGAGAGATACGGGATAAAAGATTGAAGTGGAGAAATGCATATTGAAATTAATTAAAATTGACTAAAATGAGAGAAGTAAATGAGTGGGTTTATGATATAATGTGGTTTTAGAATTATATTTAAAGTGGATTTGTGAATTTAAATGATTGATTTAATGAAAATGGATTTATGATCTTATGTATTTAAATTATTGAATGAAATATGTAAATGGATAAAGGTTCATGTATGAATATTTTGGTGATTAATACAAAATGGAGTAATATGAAATGGATAAATGACTGATTATACAAATGGATAAATAGTTGATTATGTTGATGGATAAATGAATAAATTATGTAGATGGATAAATAAATAAATGCTTGATTATGTGGATGGATAAATTCTTATAAATCATTGATGAATGAATAAAAGAAAGTATTTAAATGAATTAATTAAACAAATAATAATATCCATTTAATTAATAGATGAAAAATAGGATGATTGTGAGGACAAATTTTGAGTGTCTACAAAAGGTTGTTTCCAAGTTGAGTTAGACGTGTGTGAACTCAAGATTATATTTCCTATGGAAGTGTTTATTTTATTTTAAAACATTGGCCAATTCCTCAAAGGTATAATATTTCTTATAAGGTTCTCCTTGAAGTCCTTTAAGATAATCCTTTATGGCCCACCATTCTTGATCAAAGGATGAACTAGGTGGTGGTGGAGAGGTGTATGGATGGTGTTGTGTGTTATAGACCTTAGGTGAGATGGTATTTTTATGTTGGTTGAAATGACTCTTGGAATTAATTTTGACCTTGGGTGAACTTGGTATGTTCATGGTGGAAGTGGTGATAGTGGAGGTTTTTGGATTAGGAATGGAGATGGAGATGGGATCTATATGGGTAGTTATAGTTTTTATTCCAAGTGGGATATTTATTATGGATGTTGTATGACTACTGGAATTGGGATTATGAACCTCATTAGTAATGGATGTGGATATTTTAGGTGGTACTGATCCTTGATATAAGGGATTACCTCTAATAGCTAGGGGTTATTTCCCTTTTGTAGGAGTGATAGGATCTTCATGAGGATAAATTTAGTCATGTGTGGGGTGAACATATTCATGGGTGGGATCAATATTGGAGAGTTCATAACTAGGAGATAATTGTTCCCTCAATTCTATGACTTTTCCAAGGATGGAATCTTTGTTTATCTTAGTGTATTTCTCCATAAGATCTCATCCTCATTTGAAATATAGGATTTTATTGGGATCGATAGTATACTTAGGTTGGTGAGGGATACATCATCAATATCACTATCATGTGGAACTTGGGAAGTTTCTCCTAAGAAAGGAAGCCTATCTATGAGGGGTTGATTATCAAATGGGATTTCTTCCATGTTCTCATGTCTAGTGTTTCATCTTGGGGTAGGCGGCACTGGTCTTGTTTTCAAACTTGTTGTGGGAAAGAAGTGGATATTGATAGACTTGGTGACCTTGTTGGGTTTGTGATGACTAATCAAAAGGGATTCATATCCTAATAAATGAGGATAGATGATGAAATGGATGACTTGGATTTAAAATGGTGTGGATTGACTAAACTTGGTTTAAAGTGTAAGTTGCACACTAGGATCCTAAGATTGTTTGGATTATCAAATTGATTTTTGGAATCTACAGATTGGTGTAGATTTTCCAAGGATTAAACAATGGGTCTTAGGATAATTAAAGATACCAAAGGTTGGGCTAAAATTATGATTTTGATTAAAGGATCCAATGGCCTTTACTTTCAACTATGACCAAGGATTTGATTTAGATGATGATCAATGTGGATTATAAGGATGGTGGGTAAAAGATGATAATGAATGGAATGATTTAAGGATATCCTAATGTTCTCAAATATTTTAGACGTGAATTAAAGGATTACTAGGGTTATGATTGAATGGATAATGAACAAGGTATTTGTGTCATTATTGGATAATTTGGACAAGTCAAAATGTGTATAATGTATGAAGGACTAAGGGTATGGTGAAAATGGCTAAATGGGTAGTTTACAAGGTATTGATGTGTTGTGGGGGATGTTAGATTTATTTGGAAGTAAATAGTTATCCTAAGTTTGGATTCAATGTTTTGAGTTTCAAAAGGATAGCAATTTGGAAAATATTTTCAAACAAAGAAAAGGATTTCAAACTTGACTTGACTCAACTTGGTAGTAAAGTTCTTATGAAAAGTACTTTGGTATATACAACACTCAAACAAGAAGACACAAAAATAAGCCTATATTTATTCAATAAAGGATATGTTAACTTAATGTGGGCCCACATAATAAAATACCTTCAAGTGAGTGGATAACTAGGGTATGCAAAGGTCATGTACCACCTCTACACCCCTTACCTTGAAAGGATAAGGCCCAATCAATGGATATTTTCTATTTCAACATTAGAAGGTACATGGTGAGTACCTTTAGGTATGATATTTTACCTTGCACCACAATTAGGCAACAAATGAAATTTCTTAAACTAGCCTATACAAGGCTTAGCTAGGGGTATCCTCTAAATGCAACAAGGGTATGTGAGACCTAATATGTGAATTTAAAAGTGCAAAAAAACTCAAAAATATAGGAGAAGAGGGTGACCTAACCTTCTCCTTCACTTCCCCGAGGTATAAAGTTATTAGGGTCTTAGCCTGAATGAAAAAATCATAACTTCCAAGAGGTGTGTCTTTCAATTCACTGCCCACTATTTATACTCCATCGAAACACTAGACTTGAATTCATTACTTGGGGTGATGAAATCCCCAAGTAGCCCTCGCAAAATTAAAAAAATAAGACAACACCTATATTTGATTCTCAAGATCACCTTAATGTGCGAGAGGAGACCATGCATAAGTGTGCTTGGGGTTTAAAATTCACTTGTAAATAATTAACCCAAATTGAAATGTAAAGTGAATTTTAACCCAATGTCAAGTATGAGAAAATAAAAAGTAGACAAAGCACATAGAAAAATAAGGAGTCTATAAACAATTTCTTCAACAAAGTGTCCTACAAAACCACTTAAGTTAGTAGTTTGCAAGATTGATGTCTTGACATCATTAAAAGACCAGCGCACAAAAGTCAGCCAACAATAGACAAAGAGTAATTCCTACAAAGAAATAAACTACAAAAACAAAAAAAATGTATTTTTTCAGCTGAAAAAACACTAAAAATAATGATAAAAATTTGCAAAAGTTATGATAATGAAAAACTGAAAACCTAAATTTGAACGCTTATACCTGAATTCTAGATTAAATTTTTGAAAATTCACCTACACCATAATATTTTTGGTGGAACCAACTTTCCAATACCTATAAAAATTTAAAAATTCGATAAAAATTGTAAAATTTATAATCATTTGAGTGTGAGATGCTTGTTAGAAAAATCTCAATTGTACAAAGGTAGGATTTAGCTCTTTATCTTTGGCTCTTGCAAGGTCGGCCAATTGACTAGATGCCTAGAACGAGGGGCTATAGGTCACAAGAGCTAGGATTTAAGCACCCCAAGCCTATTTATGACCTTGGGCTACGTGGAGCATGTGACTAGGGGCTCTGAGTTAAGTGGAGCTCTTGACCCTCAATACGACCAAGGGCTTTGTGTTTGTGCAGTAAAAATACCCACCCAAATTCCTATTGACTTTGCATACTATAAGCCGCATTCCAAGGGTAGATTTTAAAGGAAATTCAAATGTAATTTAAAAACCTTGTGGACTTGAAAACAATTTAAAGTTTAAAACCAACAAGTTTAAAAGGATTTACACGAATTCTAATGTGAATTGAAATACAATTTGGGGTTTTCTTGTGGTACAACTACGTGTGTATATGTTTGTGGCTATAGTGTGTTTGATTGTATACATCTCTCACCAATTGTGAATATCAAAACAAAAACTTTGCATGGTGACTTGTGTATACATATCTAGAAGGTGATGTGAATATTTTTGTATCCTTTTTGTGTGTATACGCTTGTTATGCATATTCCTCTAGGTATATATATGTTTTTTTGTTCCTGCAAATACTTAATGTATATATATTTAAATTGACACTATCGTTTACTTGTAATTTTTAGCACAACACAATGTCGTTTGTACGGTATGGACTACATGACATCTATATGGATGTATAGAATTTTGTATAGGCGCACCTTCAAATTCCTTGCAAGACACTAAATTTTTTTGTTAGTAAAATATCAAGTATTTTGTGTCAAATTTCATCTCTTAGCCATTTCAGACTCAAAAGTGTAGTTCGTTTTACTCTCAAAGATACCTATAAAAATTTGATACCCAAAACCCACTCAAAGACTTGCAAAAATAGTTAGTGAGAAATTACCACAAAACACCAACATGCAAGATGGATTGAAATATGAGGGTGCTCCACAGTAGAGTCACCAAATGTCAAGGCGAAATATTGAAACTCAAAGAAAAAAAAAAAACAATGTAAGCTTCTATTCTAAACTAAGCAAAACCTCTAGATAGAGCTCAACAATGAAAGAAAAATAAGATATCATCAAAAACTAAATTCAAATGTTACCAAAGTCTCCATTATCAAATGATTTTCTCCTTGAATGATTGGGATGCGGATGCTCCTGTCTTGAATAATACCAATTTTGACATCATATAATTAGTATGAATGATAATGTATTAGAATGAGGCATGAAGTGCTTGAATTTATAAATTTTGGGAATGGGGAAGGATGGCCAAGATTTGGTTGTGAGATCAAGGGTGGAAAATGGTTGAGAAGAATTCCCTAGGATCTAGGAGATGATGAAGGGTGGAGATGAAGGTAGTTAGAATGTGAATGGCTAGGATTAACTTACCAAATTTAGTAAGTAGTTGTGAGGGTGAGGGAAATTAGGGACATGTTCACCTAAGAAGGCTATAACTTTGAGATCAGTTGAGAGAATAATGGGAACATAAAGAAAAGTGTTCTTGGGTGCCCAATATTCTTGGAATATTATGAGAACAATGGGAGCACAAGGACAAGTGTTTCTAGGTTCCCATTATTCTTGGAATGTGGTGAGGGAATATAGCCTAATTAAATAATAATATTTAATTATTTTAGGCACATGGGTGAGGTGGATAATAGGTGGAAATAGGCAATTAGTTATTTATTTATTTGTGAGAAGATAGAAAAGGATGATTAATTAAAGAATATGATCATTTAATTAAGTTATGGACTTTAGGTGAAAGGGATATGTCCTAGGTTAAGTAGGACTAGGTGATGGGACGTAGGCCTAAGTGATGAAATTGGTTGATTAGAAATTAGGTGGTAGGTTTAGTGGTGATCAATATAAAAATGAGAGTGTATAAAATATAATGTGAGCCTTTCTTATATAGGAAATGTAGATGAGGTGAGAAGGTAGGAGACAATTACTAACTACCCTTCCAAAGGTGCAACACTTGTCATGTCATTTGACAAGTGTATGAGCAAGTGTCAAATATGCAATAGGTGTCTCAAGTGATGAGGACACATGTCTCAATGCTAAAGTGAGCCATAGCTCTAAAATTCCCTAAGTAGAGGCTTAAGCAATGTGAATAGGACTCTCCTAGGTAAACTAAAATTTAACTAGCTTAATAAAGCCACAATTTACACCAACACCCCCTCTTAAGTGTAACTTAGGGAGTAATGTATGCATAGATGATGAGTTTCAACTACTAGGCCATGTTAGGTACTCATGTTAAAATTTATCGTAAAGTAGAGTAAAGGAGGAAAAACCAATGGGAAATAAAAACCCCTCTCCAAAAGAGATGATGCAAATGCAATAAAATGTATGACTGAAAAAGGTAAGAACTAATTCTACTGTAATATACAATTAATGTTCCCTCCATAAGAGACAAAAGAAGGAAGTTTTATATGCCCCCCCAAAAAAATATGAAGTAATGAACTCCATGTGAGGAAATTCTTCCTCCCAAAACTGATAAGAGAAGATAAACCATGCAACCTCCCCTCAAAATGATGCCTATAGTGTTGGTATATTCTTGATGCTAGATGTCGAAGATGATCCACGATCGTTAAACAATATTTCTCCCTCTGGAAAGAAAAAACACCACAAATGTGTGCAAGATGACTTCCCATTCTTAATAGGAATATGCAAGAAATAGAATAAAGGTCTTTGAATTTTGCACAAGATCCAAAGACTGATATTATGCCCATGATTTCTTTGAATGATGCTCAATGATCTCCAAGCCAATTTTTATGTGTGATGGATGCTCATAAGATGGATAAGGTACCCCATAAGATTTAAGAATAGGGACCATGGATGTATGGTGATAACTAGACTGATGAGAATCTACTATTGTGGTAGATGATGTCAACATAAACGATAATCGAGTTGGATAGATTAAATCATGAATATATACACAATTTGTCACTATTGATATTTTTATCACCATCAATATCTTTTTCTTAATTATCTTGTCAATGTTTTGGAAATAATTGAGAGAGTTATTGTTGGGCACCAAAAATTTATTCTCCTTTAGAAAATTCAAGTTTATCTACATTGAAAATCAACGAGAAATGTTAGGTTTTTGTTATTATTTTCCATTGATGGAGTTTTTCATCTTGGTATGAGAGCACATTGCAGAAATTTTAGTATGCCATTCACTATATCTGTCGCAGGACCAACATTGTGTTTCATATCATACCCATGTTGCATCTATAAGGTAGTGACATGTTGAAAAGATCATGGGAAGGTGTGTGACATTTTGCATAGAAAGGTAGTTCTAGGTTTGTTTGCTCCTAAAAACCCTATCACTTTAAGAGGAGACATTCATGGTCTTTAAAATTGTACACATTATTTGGGGTTTGTTGTTATGTATTTTTAAGGGTTATATATACAATAATTGGTATGAGACTTACATGGTGAAAAGGAAAAGTGGGATCTCCTACAATATTCAAAAGATCATTTCTGGGTAATGCATGTACAAGTTTCATTTCAGTCATCTGGTAGTGTTTGAATTTAAAACACTTGCTCTATTGTTTGGTTCTTTAGTGCCAATATTCTTATTAGTTGACAAAAAGAGCTAGTTTCTATCAAAATTTGGTTATTATCATAAGAAATCTAGTGAGAAAATGCTTTTTCCTTGGGATGCATCGAAGAAACAATGATAGAGATGAGTTATTTTTTTTGGAAGGAAGATGGAGATGATATTTGCATTGATATTTACACCACGAGATTTCAAATAAAAGGAACCAACTTCCAACCTATGAGTAGGCATCAAGAACAATCATTTATGACTATGATAGAATTTCAATGATTGTGTTTTAGATATCTTTGTGATTTTGTGACAATTTTTGTGATCAATGCCTCATGATGATGACTCTGACCTTCTAAAAGATGCATGGGACTGTCAATTCAAAGGAAAGAAGACCCTCTCAAAGGTAGCGATAGTCATTTGAGGCTAAGCAGTACTATAGACCACATGCTTTATAGGGTATGAATGCCAAAAAGTGGGAAGAAGTATGCAGTGGAAGTATGAGCATGTTACAATTCAAGGGGGCCTAAGGACAATCTACTGTCTAAAAAAGAAAAAAATGATGTTAGTACTTTAAAAGGAAACCTATAAGAAGAGATGTCAATATAAATGATAAGGGGTTTGATTTCAATGGTGTCAAAGACATGCATAAACGAAGGATCAAAAGATAGTCTAACTATGATGGTGTTGCAGCTCAAAAAAGGGTTAAAAAGTTAAATAGGATAGTCATAGTCCTAAAAAGAGATGACAGTCATCCAAGTACCAAGGTTTTAGATAGGCTTCATGAAGACAATTTGACATGGAAGGAGGTTAATATGTGGGGTCTATGCAATGATAGTAAGATGGTGGTACTTTTAGAGGGCAGTCACCTATAGCAAACATAGTGAAGAGGCAAGAAGGGTAGTCAACATGAAGACATATGAGTATTAAGTGACAGTGGAAATACATGTGAAACTGAGTTCCTGGCTGAGCAACTCATATTTTCTTTAAATATCTTGAATGGCTTGACTACACAACAAATTTTATGAGTGTCCCTTTGGAAGCATATGCTAATGTTAAAAAGGGGAGTTACATCTATGATCACTAATGTTTTACTCATTTCCAAGAGCATTAAGTATTATGTCAAAAAGAGACAGCCAATGCGAGATACATTCAATGGGAGATTGTTAAGTATTGTAAGAGAGGGGGACCAACCACGTCAAGGCTCCAGGTCATAGAGAGCTGAGAGTAGAGGGCTGCCCTAACTTACCTCACTCTAAAGGGTGTTTTGGGGTGAGGATAGAGAATGAAGAGCACTATGATGTGCTTTTGTCACTCTACAAACTTGAAATTCAAGTTGGGGCTAGGCGAGCTAGTTTTTGGAGTCAATACTACACCTCAAATAGCTCTTTGTCTGAGGACGATAGCGCGTTTCTAAGACGATAGTGCAGCACACAAGCATCTCTCTAGTGCGTTGGCATCCATATGGACAGAAAATGTAAAATGTGATAAAGGACACCTGAAACCGACTAAACAACCCAACTAAATGATCTTAATGAAAAAGACAGAATGATGAAATACAATAAGTAAATACAGAAATGATAAATAAATGAACACAAGGGTGATGAAAACTAACTCACTTAAACACTAGTTCGCCAGCTAACTCCCCATGCACGTTCACCTATGCACAAGAAAGAAGGGGAAAAATTTTGAGGCTCTATAGGGGTTTGCCTCAGTCAGACCCCCTCTTTTGTGTTTCCACCTCCATGAACAACCAAAAATCTACAGAGTAGAATATGCGATAAAGGAGATAAAGGAAATGCAATGAACACTACAAAAGACTAAACCACTCTATCAAATAACAAAGGAGAGGAATGAAGTGTTACCACCTCCACCCAAAGGCTCTCAAGGCCAATGAAGGGAGAATGAAGGCAACAAACTTGGAAAATTCACCATCGTCGCAACCATGGTGAAGGGAGGTCTCACAAGACTCCAAGCTCACAACTTCTATGGTGGCCTCACACTTGCAATGTGGAGTTGGTGGAGTGTCAAGCTACTGCAATGCTCAAAAATGGAGTGCTAGAATGTTGAAGTGAATGATAATGTGCTTGATAGATTGAATGTGAATGAAGAGAGTTGAAGTGATAGTGAATAGAATGAATTTGAAGGTGGGATGAGAAGGAATAAGCCATTTTTGGGTTGGTTGGTCGATAAAAGGATGTTACAATTCATCCCCAATGAGGAGTGTCATGCCTCTGCCAATTTCAGATGCAGGAATCCATTAGGGATGACAACACACCACACAGACATCCACACATCGCGCTTGCATGCCTGACAAATATTCTCTCTCCGACACACATGACAAACACTAAGTGGATGGAAGGTGGGTGGATGATGTGGAATTTCTCCTTCGGATTTGATTTTCTAAGGTGAGGGTATGTGAAAGGGGAATTTTCTTGAGGGGTGCAAATTCGCTCCTATACATTTTTCCCCCAGTTTAGCGAGCGCAAATATCAATGTGTTTTCAGTAAAGTAGATCAAAGAGTTAGAAATGTATACCTGAACCGTCGAGCAAGAAGACCATGATCTAGTGAACTCGAAAGCATAGGGTAGGAAAAGGACTCCATAGGTACTCTCTCATGAGGAGTTTCAAACAAAAGGACTCCATAGCCCCACAAAACTATGAAGTTGCACAAAGTACACCGAAGGCCCTCAAACCAACGATGGACAAATCCCACAAGATGTAAGCGCCTCGCAGGCCCAGAAACCTGCAAGAACGCATCCCCCAAGTACTCTCTAATGAAGGAATCCCAGTGTAAGGGGATTCCACAGAGTCGGACTGGAAAGTGGCTTTATAGGTACACCTACAAAGCAACATGTTAATCCACAGATAAAACATGTCAGGAAACAAAAAGAAACCATGCAGGCAGAAAAGGAGACAGTCACACAAATAGTCAACAAATTGAAAGGCTTTCAAAGGGGTCCCTCGAGAACCCTTCAAAAGAAGAGGGGTCCACACAAGGGACACACTATTTGAAAGTGTAAGAATGTTTTTCACAAATTGATTTAACATCAATGAATCCTTTCGAAAGATGTTCACTTCATCAAGGAATTCGAAAGGAAGAGAATTCCCCCTCATGATGGGAAGGTTAAGGCTTCTCCTATAGGAAAAAGGTACTTCCTCCTCCTTGGAGGAACGTTCTCAAGTTCTTTCTTTGTGAGCCCATGATGAAGGAAGCACATTCCGTTGGGGGTCCACGTTGTGAATGCGATTTTCAAAAAACAAAGTTTGCAAGGATTTTCAAGAAAAGATTCGTTGGCAACGAATACATTTTCTGAAAATTGAAGTCAACATGGCAGCCTCCCATAGGGTGGTGTGTGCTGAATGCAGAGGCACACGACATCCTAAGGAGAGAAAAGCGAGAATGGAAAAAGTGATGGTGTGGCCCATGGGACATAGAAAGATGTCAGTGTGGTGAGATTGTCGCACACAGAAGGGACAACACATAGGCACCACAAGATCACAACTCAAGCAAAGAAGAGAGATAGATAAAAAATTGTAAAGAGAAACAATGACATCACAAATAAAGGGCACAAGGGCAATCTGATATTTCAAGGTCAGAGCTGCTCATAAATATATATAAGTATAATAAGAGTATATAAATTAACTTTCATCAACCCCCTACTATATCAGACCATATGAAGTATGCATGAGAAGATAAAATAAAAATATAAAATTGAGTCAACATGGAAGGGAAGCCTAAATTCCCCCAACACTTTGCATCATCCCTAATTTTTTGAAAATAAAAACACATAAAAAAGGAAGAATGATGATACAAATAGAGGAATTTTTATGACACACAATCACTCATATATCCAAGCACCAACAGGGGTGACAAGGGTCAACCGGGAACACATAACGCAAGCACGGGGGAACACATCACAACAAACACACACCTAATCTAAAGCTAAAGAAGAGTCCTTCCCCTAACACTCATCGACCAAGAGGTCATCTGCTTCCCAATCTAGATCATTATAAGGGGAAGGTGGGCGATCCTATAGTGGTGGAATATTAAGGGGAGGAGCTTTCGACTCTCCCACAACAAAGGCTAAGGAAGAAGTCCCCAAAAGGTCTTCTCTGCTCAACTCTTGTGGAGCTATGGTCAATGATTTCGTGAAGATCGCCGACAAGGTCAAGACCTCATCCAAAGAGTTGAATATGCACTTTAAAGGAGTTCCATTTGGTACCTCAATAGATGGGGAGGACGATGCCCGATATTCATCACTAGGCTCACCAAGTGACTCGAGAGTGGTGACAAACTAAGGAGGAAGATGAAACTTTCTCCGTTACTAGAAGAGAACAAGCTAGCACAAGACCACCCTTTGAAGAAGGTGGTGTTGTGCATATTTTGCACACACGCCCCACCGTTGGCAAGGACCCTCTTTTTTCGCTCCCAGTGGGCTTCTTTTCTCCCGTCCCATTTTGCGTGCCCCTCATTTTGCTGTCCTAGTTGGTCAACGTGCCCTTCAAAGTCTCATTTTTGGCTGACCATATTTTTCCCCTAAGAATAATAAATTGCTAAGTCTTGGGTTTTTCGGGCTTCGCCCCCGCGCTCGCTCGATTCACTTTTTCCTTCATTCTTTGACTTTGGGGATAGATTTCCTATGGATTTTGGATGTTTTTGTGGTGCCTAAGTGAACTGACAAGGTTTTATTAAGTTTCAGGAAGTTTTGAAAATTCCAAAACTATTTTCCTGCAACAACATTCCTACAGCGGCATTCCGACCTCATGTTTCCGTAACGTACAAGCGCACCTCCAAATCAGAAACGGACTTCGACTCAGATGCTAAAATGGGGTCTTATCCTCCCTTGACCTTTCAAATTCAAAAATTGCAGCAGGGAAGTACCATCCGGAGTTTCGTGCTCTGTCGGTCGTTTTGAAACAACATTCCTACAGCGGCATTCCGGCCTCATGTTTCCAAAACATACAAGCGCACCTCCAAATCAGAAACGGACTTTGACCCAGATGCTAAAATGGGGTCTTATCCTCCCTTGACCTTTCAAATTCCAAATTTTCAGCCAGGAAGTACCATCCGCAGTTCCATGCTCTGTCGGTCGTTTTGAAACAGCATTCCTACAGCGGCATTCCGACCTCATGTTTTTGGAACGTACAAGCGCACCTCCAAATCAGAAATGGACTTCGACCCAGATGCTAAACTGGGGTCTTATCCTCCCCTAATCTTTCAAATTCCAAAATTGCAGCCGGGAAGTACCATCCGGAGTTCTGTGCTCTATCGGCCGTTTTGAAACAACATTCCTTAGCTGCATTCCAACCTCATGTTTCCGAAACGTACAAGCGCACCTCTAAATCAGAAACAGACTTCGACCCAGATGTTGAAATGGGGTCTTATCCACCCCTAACCTTTCAAATTCCAAATTTTCAGCTGGGAAGTACCATCCAGAGTTTCGTGCTCTGTCGGTCGTTTTGAAACAGCATTCCTACAACGGCATTCCGGTCTCATGTTTTCGGAACGTACAAGCGTACCTCCAAATAAGAAATGGACTTCGACCCAAATGCTAAAATGGGGTCTTATCCTCCTTTGACCTTTCAAATTCCAAATTTGCAACCGGGAAGTACCATCCGGAGTTCCGTGCTCTGTCGGCCGTTTTGAAACAACGTTCCTATAGCGGCATTCCGACCTCATGTTTCTGCAACGTACAAACGCAACTCCAAATTAGAAACAGACTTCGACCCAGATGCTAAAATGGGGTCTTATCCACCCCTAACCTTTCAAATTCCAAATTTGCAGCCGGGAAGTACCATCCAAAGTTCTATGCTCTGCTGTTTTGAAACAGCATTCCTACAGCGGCATTCCGGCCTCATGTTTTTGGAACGTACAAGTGCACCTCCAAATCAGAAATAGACTTCGACCCAGATGCTAAAATGGGGTCTTATCCTCCCCTAATCTTTCAAATTCCAAATTTCCAGCCGGGAAGTACCATCCGGAGTTCCATGCTCCGTCGGCCGTTTTAAATCAACATTCCTAAAACAACATTTCGGTCTCTCGTTTTCAGTTTCAAGAAGCCTACCATGGGTCTATCGATAAAACCATTTGATCCAATGAGGAATGCTAAAATTCCATCAAGAGAAGGTGGCTTTCAGTCAATTTCAGTTACAGTAAAAGGGAAATCAACTAGAAGACAAAATTGCTACAGTGACTGGCCACTACAAGACAGAACAAGGAAAAGACAAAGATGTATTTTAAATTACTGAATATTGTGGGGTAGGTGAAGCCCTAATGTAATTGAATCTGGGACACATAATGTAACTCAATCATATCCATTCATTTGGGCTTTGGTAAACTATAAATAGGGGTCTTCCCCTCATTTGTAAGTGTTGGAGAGCTATTGTAAAAACATTCTGCAGCAATAGAAAGCAGCATTGCATGATCTATGGGTGTTACTTTTGAGTTTGCTCATTATGTGTGCATGGTTCTACCTTCCAAGTTAGTTTTAGTTGTAGTTTCTTGAATGGAAGTGGTAATGGTGATTGCTATTACAGTATTTGATGAGCTTTCAGCCCATACTTTTGGAACTTGTTGATGACAAGCTGTTGTGCAAAGTTAGCCTGGGATTTTTTATTTGATTGCTTCAACTTAGTTCATTTGCATGTTCATGATGTGTGTATGCAAACTGAAAATCTGCAGTCCTTAGAAGATTGCACTGGTTTTGTGTAACTGTAGGTTTCTCTTGGCCAGGCAAAACCCAGTTTAGGGAGTTTGTCTACTGTAGCAGCCTCCATGATCACTGTTCATTCGTAGTTTCAAATCCAGGAACATTTTCTCTTCCTTTCCCTTTTTCCTTTTTTTAATTAATAACCTTAGGCAAGGTTCATTGCACATTGTAAAGTTAAATCCAATGATAAAATGCAGTTCAAGACTGTTGTTTGAACCTGCAGCAAATGCACAACTTTCCCATCTTAAGAACTCCATTTGCAGATCCAACTTCCCCACTTTGTAACTCATCCGTAAGTCCACCTTGTGATTCCAACAAATCACATAAACAACTGAAATATTCCAAGCATCATCAAGAACTGACATCTGAGAGACCTTGGGATAGTGTTCTGCAATTTGATTGTGGAAGATTGTCTTTCAAGTGAGGTAATGCACCTACACATTACCTGTGTTGTGAAGTGCATAAAAACACCATCAACAGGTGGGATCCTCTTATTCCCTCCATTTGTAGAAGGGACAACCTATACTTTCTGCTTCGTCAAAGGATGTGAACTCCCCACAGACAAGGAAAGAAGCATAGAGGAGGACGAGAAAACCATGGTGGACACCACCAAGGTATTCGAAATATCCACGGGTCTGGGGAATGGTGGGATATCTAGAAGGGACATCAAAAGGGGAAGCTTGACCAAAGGAGCAATAAACACTTGCACCCTTTTAGGTTCAGGTGCACTCGCGCTCATAGTGGAAGCCAAAAGCGAGACTAAACTCGATTGAATGGAAGTGGAGGGGAAGAGAGAGGAGGGCACAACATGAGACCCCAAAATAGGGGTAGTCAACTCCTCTTCCTTTTTTACAAAGCAACCTGCTCATCCACCAGAGCCTTTCGTCGAAACTTGCGCTCACGTGCAAGGCAGTTTCTACAACTCTTTGAGCTAGAGGCTGGGAGCTGCGAAGAGACAAAAGGATCCTACTCAACCATAGGGGTGTCCATCATAGCCATTTACAGCGGAGGGACAGACTCTCGAATGGGAGTAGGAGGAGAGGTTGAGAGACAATGGGGGGAGTCGAGTCTAGTGCCTTGATGGTGGGCCTCTTCTCATTCACTGCTTTAAGAGCAAGAGCAGTGGAAGGCCGAGACATAGAGGATTCCTCATGGGGACCCTTCATTCTACCATATAAGTAGGGACAAGGTCTAGGAGGCACAGTATGAAGATCCGATATCATAATCATAGCTTTGCACCACAAAGGCACCATCAAGCTTCTCATGTGGAATCCAAGAGTAGACATCCAAAACACTTCTTTAGAAAGGGGAACATAAGAGGCATCTCAAGGATGGGTAGGCCTCTCCTTTCCATTTCAAGAAGAGGGGGAAACTTTCTACTACACTATCAAAAGGGTCAATTTTGGTTGTCCTTTGCCCCCAGTCTTATACTTCACATAGTTTCGGTAAAGTAGGTTCATTCTTGGGGGAAGCAAACCGACCGAGGCGGGCCAAAAATGATCCAATGAGTAGCCCCCATGGGATACCAACGGTTGGTATCTAGTGTCATGCATGACATGCACAACACCTTCGTGGGAGAATTTCAAACACTTATGAATGATGGAAGCGATTTCGTTCATGGAAGCTAGCCAAGGTATGCCCAACTTCACCTTGAACAAATCCAATTCTTGAATAATGTCAAAGGTTGTGTCCACAACCATAGGTCCAACTAGGATGGAAAGAGTTATTCAGCCATATGGCTTGAGAGAGAGGTCATCATGCATATGGATGGTAGACTTCGTTTCTTTATACTCCTCCCTCTACAAGGAATTCAACCATAATGTCTCCTTCATAATGACATTCACTCGGCTCACAGGATCAACTAAGACCCCTGTCATAATGTTTTCATTGAGGTGAGCGAGAATGTAGAGGGGAGAGGGTTTGTTATTCAAGGGCATATCCTACGAGGTGAATGTCACATCTAGCAAGCCATTCACAAGCTACGCGAAAGGAGTAACTATGACCATATTGACGTACGTTGAGGGTTGGGTGGTAGAATCAGAGGGATCAATAATTAAGTTAGCAGAATGAGATAGAAATGGTTATGTGTATATATACAACTCACTATTGGCTTTCACCACCAATTTATTTTCATTTTATCTCATCACATCGAGATGAATAGTATCATCTTTGATGTGGTCCTCTATCTCATGATGTAGGCGCATACAATGTTCGGTATCATGTTTGTTAACTCGATGGTACTGACAGAATGCATTTACATTGTACCAATCAGGATAGGGTTCCTTGAAAGGTCTAGGGTTCTCCAAGATTATGATCTTATCCATCGGTAACTTCTGCAAGATGGAAGAATAAGATTCTACTAACTTTGTGAGATTTTTGTTCCGTCTGAGGCCATTATCATTTGTTGCAGCTACTACATTCGCAATACCCTTACCTTTCCTTGAGATCGATACAATAGATTTTCTTTCTGAACAAGAGTGCGAGGAAGATCCCTCAAACTGAACTACCATTTTTTGATATTCTCATAATTCAACACACATATGTGTGAAGGAAAGCTTTTTTATAAGGGAAAAGTTTTCCTGCCAAGGTCTCTGCAGGTTACCTATGAACACCTTCTGCACGTCATAATCGGGTAGCGTGTACGAGATATGTGAAAAGAGTGCTTGATACCATGCTATGAAATTAGTTATCTTCTCATTATCCCCCTGCTTGCATCAGACAAGATCTAACAAGGTCATCTTCAGTCTAATGTTGGCTTGGAACTATTAGAGAAATTGATTTACAAGTTGATCAAATGATAAAATAGAATTGTTGACGAAGGAACAGTACCACTCGAGTGTTGTATCCTTAAGAGATTGAGGAAATAATTTTTCCATCAACACGTCATGATGGAAGAAGTCTGTACACATGTGTTTGTGGGTCCCCTTTTTCGCCATACTTCTCAAATTTTGGAATCTCCATTTCTTGTGGGAAGGGAGTACTTAGGATTGTTACTGATAACGGGCTATGTTAGAAAAAGGGTTGAAAGATAGGTTGGGAAGAGGCCTAAGAGATACTTGCTAGTTGGTTTTGCATTCGACTCATGTTCTGAAGTAGGGCGTTCAAAATAGTGTCAGAAGATGACAAAGGACCAGCGGAACCTCTAGAACCACTGCCACTAGAACCACCTTTGGAGGCACCTCTAGAGCCACCACCAAAGCCACCACCACTAGTAGGGCCTCCACCAAAGCCACCTCCACTTCCAAAGCCACCTCCATGTCCTCCACCAAAGCCACCTCTTCTAGTGCCACCTCTACTACCAAAGCCACTACCACTCATTCCACCAAAGCCCTCGCCGCCAGGGGTAGTAGGAGGGGTGAAACTGAATGTAAGGGGTGTTTTACTCACATTGACAGTGTTAGGAATTTGAGGATTAGAAGATAAATTGATTGAGCACCCTATTTCAGCCACGCATATGGATGTAGTGGGTATCGAGACACCTAATTGTCTCTCATAGGAATCGAGCACTTCTCCTCGGGTGGTACATGATCTAGGCCTATACGAAGGGACATAAGCTTCGATTAGATCAATGAGGCCATATAGAAATTTTACACCTGTTTGATCTTTCCCTATAAAATTTCTCACCTTTCTTACAAGCCTAGTGGATCTCACTACATTCGACACTTTCTCTAAATGGTTTACACGGTCTAGCAATCTATTATCTAATGCTAAAATATTTTCTACAAGAAAATGCACAACATCATCCTCATCTACGTACGAAGTCGTAGGGGATGCTCGAGAAGTAGGCACATAGGTGGTCTTTTCCATGAAACCCATCTTGTTAGCATAACTTGTAGGAAAACCAATGGTAAACTCATTAGCTAAACTAGTGGAAAAACTAGAGGTGAAACTAGAAGTGACCTTCGCCTTCTCCATCGGTAGGTGTTGCACATTTCTCCTAACAATGTACATGGAATTCATGGACTGGGTTGTGATTCTCATAAACCTTCACAACACTCAAGGTTACAACAATCACAAGGTATGAGGGAAAAGTCTCAACATTGACAAATGGGTAGACGTTGCTTCACGTTAGGTTCACCAAAAATGTAAGAGAGGGGGACCAACCACATCAAGGCTCTAAGTCACAAAGAGATGAGAGCGGAGGGCTGCCCTAACTTACCTCACTCTAAAGGGGTTTTTGGGGTGAGGATTGAGAATCAAGAGCACTATAACGTGCTTTTGTCACTCTACATACCTGAAATTCAAGTTGGGGCTAGGTGAGTTGGTTTTTGGAGTCAATACTACACCTCAGACAACTCTTTGTCTGAGGACGACAACGTGGTTCTGAGGTGACAACATGATGCATTGGCATCTCTCTGGCGCGTTGGCGTCCATACGACCAAAAAACATAAAATGTGATAAAGGACACTAGAAACCAACTAAATAGCCTAGCTAAATGATCTTAATAAAAAAGATAGAATGATGAAATACAGAAAGTAAATATGGAAATGATAAAGTAAATAAATGAACACAAGGGTGATGAAAAATAACTCACTTAAACACCAATTTTCCAGCTAACTCCACGTGCACGTTCACCTACAAACAAGAAAGAAGAGGAAAATTATTGGGGTTGTATAGGGGCTTGCCTTAGTTAGACCCCCTCTTTGGTGTTTCCACCTCCATAGACAACCAAAAATCAATGGAGTAGAATATGTGATAAAGGAGATAAAGGAAGTGCAATGAACACTACAAAAGACTAAACCACTTTATCAAATCACAAAGGAGAGGAATGAAGTGTTACCACCTCCACCCAAAGGCTCTCAAGGCCAATGAAGAGATAATGCAAGAAATGAACTTGGAAAAGTCACCACCATCACAACCATGGTGAAGGGAGGTCGCGCAAGACTCCAATCTCACAACTTCTATGGTGGCCTCACACTTGCAATATGGAGTTGATGAAGCGACAAGCTACTGGAATGATAAAAATTGGAGTGCTAGAATGTTGAAGTGAATGAGAATGCGCTTGAGAGATCAAATGTAAATGAAGAGAGTTGAAGTGATAGTGAATAGAATGAATTTGAAGGTGGGATGAGAAGGAATAAGTCATTTTTAGGTTGGTTGGTCGACAAAAGGATGTTACAATTCATCCCCAATGAGGAGTGTAATACCTCTACCAACTTCAGATGCGAGAATCCCTCAGGGATGGAAGTGCGCCACACAGAAGTTTTCTCACCACACTTACATCCCCAACAAATATTCTCTCACCGACACATAGGAAAAATTCCAAGTGAATGGAAGGCGGGTGGATGATGTGGAATTTTACCTTCAGATTTGATTTTCTAAGGTGACGATATGTGAAAGGGGAATTTTCTTAAGGGGTGAAAATTTTCTCCTATACAAGTATAAGAAAATTCTATAGTTACTATACCTCTTGAAGGGGAAATGGCAATATAGAGTGAACATTGTAAGGGAAGCCTTGAGGTTATTGCTAAAATAAGGCAAGGTTTTATGATAGTCATTGTATAAGAAGAATAGAAACAAACAACTATATACTAGACTTAAGATCTATACAAGGTTCAAATAACAAGTGTGTTCCCACCATTGTACATTCTTATGAAATATTGGAAGGGTAGTATCTAGAAATAGTGAAAGGACAGTGATCTTGCACCCACAAAGGGAGGCCATATTGTTGATGGCAAAGTTAAGACTATCATCATAAAAGTATATAGTTTTATATGCTAAGAGAGGAGATACCAAGATATAAGTAGCAATCCATGAGGATTATAGGGATGCATGCAATTAGTCATGAAGAACCTCTATAATCACAGTCAAGATATTTTTTAGGGCATTTCATTTAATCCCTAAAGGGCAAGACAAGGATCAGTGACCTCAAATTCAATGATAGTTGTTACATAGGATGTTACAAAGGTAGTTGATGGGAAGGTTATACCAAGGAATATAAGGAGATATACAATAGGATATAACTGATCACAAGAATACATTTCTTTATGATTAGTATTATGCAGATGCAATGTATAATCTTGGGGAGGCATAGTGAAAACTTGAAGAGTCTAAAGGATAGCATGATGTTATAATTCCATAAAATGCTATGAGAGTTTAAAGACAGTGATATTTCATTGAAGAAGCCTGAAACAATATATTTTTGCTTAGGAAATTAATGAAATAGTGACAATATGAAGAAGGTAGAAGGTTGAAACATGATTGTCACAGTGATAATTGACAATCCATAAGGTGAACTGGTTAGGGAATAATGACATTAAAAGGAAGCCACTGTCATAGTAAAAAAAACATAATTTCAATATCATGAATTCAATGTGGCAATAATAGAATGAAGTGCCATAGTAGAGGTAATATCAATGATATCCAAGAAACTCTTGAAACTAGTGACAATCACAAGATACAATATATACATGGACACTAAGAAATATGGTCTGATGTTTGTAAAATGGGTAAGTGAGAAGGAGATAATGGTTCACTATTTTGACTTGACTCTTATTAAATCAAGTGGCAAGAAAGGGTTCATAAATTTAAA
Source organism: Sequoiadendron giganteum (assembly GCA_007115665.2). Taxonomy (NCBI): domain Eukaryota; kingdom Viridiplantae; phylum Streptophyta; class Pinopsida; order Cupressales; family Cupressaceae; genus Sequoiadendron; species Sequoiadendron giganteum. The sequence goes on from CM021100.1 coordinate 587,074,589, forward strand.
GGCATATAAGTCAAGGAAGACAAGAAAAATACTCAAGAGGAAAGATATGAAAGTGATCTATAGATCCTTGGGTTTGTTGATAATGATATTTTGACCAATGCAAGCTCACATACAACTTGGGATAGTCACAAGTATAGCAAGGAGATAGAGTCTAGCTTGGATACATTTGTCAAAGAGCAACAATGAATTTAAGGACTTTCACAGTTTTGACTATGAATATAGGGATAGTGGCAAGTCATATTATCAAATGTGGATGTCATGGAAGTAACACCGATAGATTGGAGTACTTGTGTTAGAATGTGGACAATGAAGAAGTAGTAATTGATAATAGAAGACTGTCACATATATTGTATAAGAGGACAGTCCCATTGGTGATAGTATGATAGTGTATGAGGAGCTGTAAACCACGCCCTTGAAGTTCACCTACACCTCCAAAAGGTTTTTGACCATGTCAAAGGTTGAACACATGCTTTATAAACATGGGAGAGTGGTTATGGAATTTTGACAAAGTATAAAGTATATTATTAAGGATAAAGGTCATTTTAGGTAGTTATGATACCTGTAGCAACATATGCAATCATTTAGGTGTGGAAGGAGAAGATATATAGGTTGATAGAATTTGAAAAGGTTAATACATATCTTCTTCAATGCCACCAAGGATTTCTTCAAGCAATCAGACATGAGAAAGGCAGTTTCAAGCACCCAAAGTTCAAGGAAGCAGTCAACAAAGAGTTAAAGGGGCATTTAATAGTATTTAATATTTTTCCAATCTTTTCTCCGATGTAGGATGACAAAAAGAAAGCTTACCTTCATTTGTAATTAGTTCTTTTCATCTTGACAAAGCATTGTAAACTTGGCTAAATTTTCTTTTTGATAATAATGACATTGTAACTTTGATTTTCAGCTTTGAGACTGAAAATAAAATATTGTAACTCTTTCTCAAAGCATTTTTCAAGAGAAATACATTTTCAGACTTATTTTGATGTAAAGAAACACCCGCTATAAATAAAGTTGAGCACTTTTTTCCTTCAAGAATTTTGTTTCCATTATGTGTGTGAGGTAATTGATGTAATTTTTGTGATTTTCATATATAAATCCTTCAACATGAATATCTCGTTTTCATCATTCTTCAAGCAAAAAGGGTATATTTGTGTAGGTCATTGTTTGTGTCACTGTTTAAATAGAGGTTAGTTGTGAGGAATACTACTTCTCCTCCTCCTAAAAATTGCAAAAACATAGACCTTTCCATGAAATACTGATACATAGATATGTCAAACGTTGATGTTGTGCACAAAAAACCAAGTTGTTAATTAAGTTGTGCGTTAAAACGATAATTCAAATTTGAGCCAAAACACTTTTTGGTGCATCACCCACATAGGTAGATTTAAATTCATGTAATCCTTCTATCCTTTTCCATCAACAAAAGTAGTAGTTTAAATTAGGATAGGTGAACACCAAGAGAACCAACTCACTCTAGAGGTTAACTCCCACATCTTGAGCCCACAATCAAGGGAGTTATCCCATGTTTCACCACTAGGCTGAGTTTTGCAACTTAGAAAGGGTGCACTAGTTGGTGATAACAGTCACAATAGAATCTAATGTAGGAAAGGAAAGAGCAATATCCAAATATGAAAATGGTTATGCAAATTTATCAAATCTAACTACTATCATGGAAGTGTGCACCCTTGTTGAGGTAATGAAATCACTCAACCACCTCATGCAACATGGGATGAACTCCTTGAGTGTGGGCTCATATTATGGAGATCAACCTCCAAAGAGGGTTGGTTCCCCTGGAACTTAACCTAATTAAACCTATGCTACTGCTTCTTACTGAGAAAAGATAGAAGGAAAATATGAAGTGAAACCTAAACTCTAATCAGGTGATGCACCAAATGATTTTTTTCAAACCTACACTGTTGTTTGGACTCACAATATGACCAAAAGAACAAGTTGTTTCATGCACAACTCAAATTTCTACATACCTATGCATGAGTGTTTTAGAAGAAGGTTGGAACTCAATAGCCTTAGAAAGGGAAAAAATAAATATTTCATGATAAAAGGATTGTTTGAGTTCTTGCACAACTTATAACCTGCATAGAATATGTATACTTCTAAATGAAGGTACTATAAAATGAGACATGAAATTCAAGCACTGAGTGTGGTATCAAAAAAAATATATCCATCATTCGTTATTTCACACAACATACAAATTAGATAAGATAAAATGCTTGTCTTTATTGATCAAAAGAAGTTACGTACAACTGTTTACAAGTCTGAAAAGTGGGTTTCATTGCAGCTCTAGCTTGAAAGAACCTTCAAGAAAGTTATAATACATTGATAAGAGATAAAAGAACTGGAGGAAAACTACCTTTAAGCTTTATTTTATGTTGTTCAATAGCTTGATAAATGATAGGAACATGTGCTTGTTGGTTCAAACTTCTTTGGGCGTCCAAAACTGATATCCCTACTTTGCAACCCCTAAAATTGCTCCAGAAAGGTACTTTAGTGAATAAAAAGTTCCTCATTGACCCTATGCACCATCTAAGACTCCAAAATAGCTCCTAGATACCTTCAAAAGGCTCAAATTGAGTCAAAACTGCCCTAGATTCTCTCCATCAATTTTATAGCTCCTCAATCTGCCCCTAGATATTTGCCAACTATTGCACAACTCACCAAACTTCCCCCTAGATACTTGCCATAGCTCATTACTACATGGAAAGAGGTTATGAATTTTCATTCAACTCCCAACTACTAGATACTTATAAACCTACTAATAAAACATGTGAGAAAATGTTTGAAACATTCAAATGTCTCTTAGGAAGGTGTAAGTGATTCCTTTGATGACTTGTTCATCAGTAAACTATCTACCCTACATAATGAACTAAATGAACCTCTCACTATAGGCTACTATTGTCTTCCTCTTAAGATTATTATATCTTTCCCATTTCAATGATGATCATCTCTTCCTTAGGAAAATAGGACTGTCCTCTTAAAATTTATTGATGGTTTTCCCTCTTTACTTACACAAACCCTTGATTATTGGATAGTGATAATTGTTCTCTCCATAAAACTTACTTTAACTTGTTGCTTCATCTTTGATTGGTCCTATGAAGAAGTTTTCACCCTTGGTAAGTTAATTTGTTGTATCTTATTGACCTTCATAGAATTGTGATGGTTCCTCCTTTTCTAGCTTCTCATGAATCTTTACCTCTATGTTGGCTCTATATTTATGCTTCTTACTCCAATAACTCTCTATCATTTCTCCAATATTATCATGAACTCATTATATCTGACCTTCTTACTTGAGAATCTTCTTGTAGACCTATAGGTCTAACCATTTCAATCATTCACCATTATTTACCTCTTCAATACTTGATTAGGAATGGCCTTTTAACATTATTGACTTTTGGTGAAAGCTAATGAGAATAATCCTCAATATCAATTGAACAATATCTTTAGAGATCGTGTCAAGGTCTGTAAACTCAAATACCTGTATAACCTCAAAAAACCCTTCATAACACAAACAATCTTTGTTGGAATGAGGAATGAAAGGTATATCTACCAACAAAGGCTCAGCTATAAAGAGTAGTTGTTGGTGATCCTCTCTAGATGCTACCAAAACTATCTAAGGAGAAATAAAACTCCTCTATAATTTCACTATTCAATATATTTATAGCAAACTCAAGAGGCAATAGAAGATTTCCTAATACACCAAAATAACTAGTAGAATGAAATTCCTTCAAAATAAAACTTCAAGGATTATTTGAAACCTCTATAATCTCTATTTTCATTCTTGTTATCCACTCTTTAACTTCTCAATCTAACTTCTCACTAACATATGCCTTTTTGAAAACTTTTTGCAATAGCATTCCAAAGCATATTTATAGAAATGTACAATATTGATCATCACCATTGTGTAGTACATACTACCTACAAAGAGAATTGTCTAGAGAAGAAATCCATTTTGGATCTTTAATCACATCAAGAGATTCTGCAAAGTGTTAAACACACAGGATAACTAAGAGGGGGGGTGAATCAATTGTGCATTAAAACCTTCAAACCCTTATTAATCATTAGAATGAATGTAAACAAATTAAACGTCAACACATCAACGACCATACACAATAGAACACTAGATTTTACGTGGAAAACGCTAATCAAGGAAAAACCACAGTGAGGATTAACTCACATATATGAATATCAACATCGATTACAAAAGGATCACTATTAGAAGGGCTCATTTCCCAAAGGACTCAGTATCCAAAGTAAAGAAATAAAGGCTCACTTTCAGAAGGGCTCACTATCCAAAAGAAAGAAAGAAAGAAAGGCTCATTGCCAAGGGCTCACTACTCGGATAGAAAGAGAATAAAAAGGAACTATTAGAGGGGGGTTCACTACCTTAGAGAAATAAGAGAATCCACCACAAAAACTCTTCACCATACGTAACCTTCAGCTCACTGCATCCAACAATTTTAAGCACAATAAAATGTAGACACCTTCTACTCACTACTTTCAGTAGTCTTAGGCATTCATGCTCACACTCAAATCTCAAGACTTGATCACATACACACAATTTGGCACCACTCTTCAAATCACACACTTCTCCAATAATTGATCTTGCATATATACCTTCCATAACCACAAATAATACTCTCCAAGCTAGCTTCAATGAAATGTATGCACCTCAAATGTGCAACCACCAAATAGGTCAGCACTAAACACTTCTGCAATGGAAATAAGTGAAGGAAAACCACACCAAGGGTTAACTAGGACACAAATCTACACTGACACATACACCACAATTCCACAATCCAGGAAACACATTTGTAAGTAACGCTAACATGCAAGGTTGGCCAAATTGGTATTAATGCTACCAAGAAACCACATACACACTTCACTAGGTCTAGAAACATCCTGCAAACCTGAAACATAAGAAAGGAGAGGGGGGGAATGAACCAAAACGTACTCAAGATGGTTAACCTCTCTTTTCACTTGTTATTTCATTCAACTATGCATAGATGAATATAAAAAATTAAACCTAATCAATATAGCAATAAAAAGGCAAGTTTTAAGAGGATCAAATGTTGTGTACTGGTTACAAAAAGTGCTTTTTCGAGCCTCACTAAGGACTCATTCATCTAGTGGCGAATGGGTTTTGGCTAGGGTTCTGGAAAATCAATTTTGGGTTTTGCTCTTTAGTGTCTGCACTTCCAAATCCTATTCAGAGACTATCAAAAGCCAAAAAATAAAATTTGTAGCTTAGTTTTTGTGATCTTGCAAGAAAGGTGACAACCTTAACAACTTTGACAACTTTTGTTTTCCAATTGATCTTCAACCTAAAACCTGTAATCATACATCAAAGGAGAATAAAAATGTTTTTTTTTGGAGGATAAGGGTTTTCCTTGATCAAACCCCATTTTGGTAATTAAACCTTCAAATGAAACAATGCATAAAGGAATGATGAATGTACAACAATATGTAACAACTCACGAAACCCTTGGATTGCAAATCTGAAATTTAGCATGAAATGGCCTCAATGATTGTAGATATTGATCATGAAATTCACATAAGATAATGGATTTGAACACTTGAACTTGATCACCAATGCTACATCATCACATTAGCTCAACAACATGCATGACTTTGAAATGATCATTGAATCTTTGATTGCTGTAGTAAAATTAAATAATCTGCCCTTGAATGCCTTCTTGAATGCTCTTGAATGCTCTTAATCTCATAAACTTTCCATTAGGACTTGCTCATAAGTTTTTCTAGTAGGAAAAACTTTAGTGGGGAATCTTCACCAATTGGAAAATTTTAGATATCGGCAAAGTCAAAATTGGCGAATTAATTGGACTCAATAGGGTGGCCGAATCACCCAGATTTTATGAATTATCGTTCCGATGCATGTCCATTCACCATCGATTTTTTATGAGGCATATTTAAGTAACAAATACGCCATAAAAAACTATGCATTTCAAATGGAATGACTAATAATTTCGCATGGATTCCCGGAAGCATGTAATAAAACACCTACATATTCACCAATACTATTAAAACAACATTTTATTAGGACCCATTTCGCCAATTAAAATTTGCAAATAGTTATTTGTGAAGACCCATTTCACCGATTAAAATTTATAAATAGTTGCTTATGAGGACCTATTTTACCAATAACATTAAAAAATAATTACATTTTAGGACACATTTTTCCAATTGTCCTAACACCTCCATGATAATCGTAGGGCCATAATTGCCTTGAAAATTACAACGTATCGTTGTATAATCACGAGGGATTCACCCAAGTTTTAATATGTCATTTTAAAATCCCACGAAATTTTCCAAATATGGATTGATATAAATACAATTGAAACTAACATTTATTCTTACACATTTTATTCAGTTCTCAATTCAGAAGTTGGACTTGAAACCTTAAAGTTGATCATAGGAAAGTTACAAATTTACAACACAAGAATTCCTGCATTAATGAATAGCAAGCTAGTGAAAACCTAAACTTAAAGGTGAGTGATCATTTATTCATAGTGTTGTAAGATTTATTTATCTCTTTTCCATTCTTTCTTCAATCTTAAAGATGATATTGAGTAGGAAATGGGATCTATTATGAATTATTTATATTCTCTATCTTTCTTAAACAAGAAGACATTTTTTATCAGCTTTTATTCAAAGTGAGAGATCAATATGTCAAGTAGCAAGTGCAACAATAGAAAGATTCCTCAGGGTGGTGAAGGGATTGGGAGGCCATCAAAATTCCCAAAATGTAGACGTACCATATAGTCTTACTTTGGAATTGGAAATGCTTTTGATCCATCAGATCAAGATGGAGCTACATCATCAATTAACTCTTCCACCAAATATTAATGAAGAAGGAATTCACAATACCTCACCACCATCGAAAGGTCAAGGTGAGATTGTTGTTGAGTTAAATGAGTCAAATGAGGATGGTAATACCACAAAAGATGTTCCAAGGGATACCCTGGTTAGCCAAAATGAGATAGTTGACTTGCATCAGAATGATGTTGGTAGCAAGAAAAGAAAAAGAAAATCAAAAGTGGGGCGCGAGTGGGAAATGACAAGGAATTTCCAAATTGGTTGGTTATCAAAGTACCCATTCATTGTACTAGTGGTGAAATCAAACAAAGATGAAACTGCAATAGAATGCATGTGTACGATTTGTAGTTGGAAATGTAAAAGAGAGAAGAAGTTGCGGCTAAAGCTTGACACTATCGAAAAGCATATCGATAAAGTTTATGAAAAAAAAATCATAGATGGAAAGGAACAATCAGTCGTACGATGGAAATCAAAGGAAGAATGTCTTCATGTTAAGTATGACATGGAATATGAAGAGCATAATAAAATAATTTTGAAGCTTGTTGCATGTCGAGGTACAATTGAGGCTTAATTTGGAAAAGCAATGAAGGAGCAAATATATCAAAAACTATTCAGATGAGTGTTGTTTTTCGTATTTTTTCAAGAGGGTGTCCTATGATAGACTACCTAGAATATTCTAATTTATTATCTTTTTTGGGTGTTCCTCACTTTCCTAGCTCACATTGGTCAGTAAACGTTGGATGGGAATGGGAAAATTGTCTTGCTATAGTTGAAAAGCAAGATTTAAAGGAGAAAGTAAAAGAGTCTAACTTCATTGCATTATCTTTAGATGAAGTTACTATGGTAGATAATACTTCTTGGGTCTGTACGCATGTGTATACTATAAAACAACATGTCTTCCAAGCTCATATTCTTTGTGTTCATAAAATGAAGGATAGTTCAACATCACAAAATCTATTTGAACTAGTCAAGAAATATTTGAATGAAATTGCAAGTATGGATGACTTAAAAATTTCCAAAAAGTTTGTGTGTGTAGGAGCTGATGGAGTTGCAGTGATGCAAGGTCATAGGAGTGGTGTTTGCACAAAGTTGAAAACTACTTGTGCACCATAAATGCTTGGCATTCACTGTATGGCTCACATAATAAATTTAGCATTCAAAATTGTAAGCAAGTTTCCTACAATATCAAAAGTTGAAAATCTAGTCTACGAGCTCTATACATGCTTCTGTCGAAGTCCCAAACGTTTCATAAAATTTTTAAATTTTGTTGAAGGAATAACAACAGGAAACAAGCTTCTCAAGGATGTTGATACTAGATGGATCTCCCTGCATAGACCAACACAATGAGTTCTTTCAGAATATCAATCCTTGATTGGAGTAATATACGAGCATAACAACATAGTAGACAAAGATCCTAACCTCTTACATAGGTTAAGTGATATAGAGACACTCTTGACTTTAGCTAGTCTTCTCCCTATGCTGGATGAAATGAAAAATCTTGTGAAGAAAGCCCAAGAAAAACTATGTATATTTTTTTGGGAATAGGATGCCTTTTAATTGCAATCCTAAACATATTTCATGTATCTCCTAAGTCCTTGGAAAGTGTTCCCCAACACTAGGATTAGAAAGAGATTAAACTCAAATGAAATTAACATGTAAATTCATATTTGTAATTATTCATAAATAATAGGAACATGTGGGGGCATCCATTTTGAGTTCCTAAATAATAGGAGCACATGGGGCACTTACATGGAAGGTGGAACCCACCTTGTTTCAGTTAACTGTTTGGAGGATTGATAACACTTTAGTAATGCATGTCTTAGTTCCTACAAAAGAGGGATTGATATTTACAAGAGTGGAGTGGCACTATCAGTTCAATATCATTTCTATATTAGTTTAGTTTAGTTTAGTTCAATTCAGTTCAATTCAGTTCAATTCAGTTCAATTCAGTTCAGTTCAGTTAAGTTAAGTTAAGTTAAGTTCAGTTCAATTCAGTTCAGTTCAATTCAATTCAGTTTAGTTTAGTTTAGTTTTGTTCAGTTCAGTTCAGTTTAGTTTAGTTTAGTTTAGTTATGGTTCATTTATCTTCAATTGCATGTATTTATTTTGAGTTGTATACTAGTTGAATTGACTAATGTCTTCAGTTGCATGACAGATAATAGGTGGATACTTTTAGTTAAGTGGGGATGATCAATCATGCATATTGTTTGCATAAATTGATGGAGAGATATGTTTTAGTTAGCTTAGATTGACTTGGACCCACCTTGGGCACCCAAGTTGGCATCTTTCAGTTAACACCTTTTGCATGAGAAGATATTTACAAGGCTCTGTTAAGTGGGACCTATTCTTGGGTGCCAACTTTGAGGTGGACTTTACAAGATATCTTTGAGACAAGAGTTCATTTAACTGTTCAATTTAGGGCGCCTAAATTGAGGAAGACTTTGGTTTGACTTATGTTTACGAGGTGGAACTCTACTTGGAAAATCTAGGTGTAGGTTTTTGAGAGAAGCTTTAATTCTTTGTAATTGTCAACTCTTAGGAGTTTACAATTCTCATTATTATATATATTGCAACAAGTGCATAGGGCTTTGATATGAGTTTATTGCAGGTTTTGAAGAAGCATTGTTGAAGAAAAAGGAATCATATCAATCAAGGATTGATACAATGTTATTGTAATCTTATTCTAAGGTTAAATAATACAAAAAATATTGGTTATGGTGGAGTTTTTTCCTGAAAGGTTTTCTCCATGTATATGTTGTGTCACTTCTATCTTCTTTCTACTCCTACAAAAGATAAAATTGATTAAAAGAGAATAATCATTTACAAAGAATTGATCTAAATAGATTAATCATGCACAAATAATTGTGACAAAGAATACTTAATTAGATCTATAGTCACATAGTTTTACAAGTTTTAAGCTACAAATTTACCTTCATTTTAAGCATTTTGTATTAGAGCTAATGTTTGGGTAGAGTTTTAGGCGCCTCTCTCTTGAAATTTTGAAGGTTTTTTGGCGGTAGTGGGAGCCTTTACTATTGTGTTATTGAAAATTTGAAAAATAATTTTGTTACAATGACTTATACTTCTCGTCTAGATATTGAGAGATTCAATGGATCTAGTTATGAGATGTGGAAACGAAAAATGGAGGATCTCCTTGAAGAGAGAGATCAATGGTTAGTTGTTTGTAATGAGACAAAGTCACCTACATTGATGTCAAATGAGGATTGGGCTAAGATTGATAAGAAGGCAAGAGGAACCATAAGATTATGTATTGTTGATGTTCTCTTGAATGTTTCAAATGAAACTACCACATATAAATTGTGGAAGAGGATAGGTGATATTTATCAAACCAAAATTCTTACTAATAAGTTTTATCTGAAAAGATAGATGTATTATTTAAAGATGAAAGATGGTGATTCTATTGCACATCATTTAACTTCTTTCAATTTGTTTCTGAGTTAGATACCATCTGTAGATGTAAAGCTAGAAGATGAAGATAAATGCATTTTATTACTTTGTTCTTTACCAGAGTCTTGGGAAAATCTAATTGTTTCTATCACTGGTAGTGGTGCAAATCCTAAGATGCACAATGTAATTCCTACTCTCCTATCAGAGGAGATGAGGAGGAAGTCAAAAATGGGCTCCCAAGATGCCTTGTTTGTAAGAGGTAGGCCTAAGGAAAAGGAACCTAAGGGAGACAAGAAAGGAAAGGGTAAGTCAAAAGGATGGTCTAAAACCCCTAGTACGAGTAAGGTAAAGTGTTGGAACTATGGGAAACTAGGACATATAAAGAAGGATTTTAAGAACAAGAAAAAGAGTTATGATGATTCTACAAAGAAATCCTTGGATGACGGTAATGGTGCATTTATTATTTCACATAAAAATATTAGTGATGACTCTTGTCTTATTGATTCAGGTTGCTCCTATCATATGACTCCTAACAAGGAGTGCTTCTCCAAGTATACTAAATATGATGGAGGAAATGTCTTCTTTGGAGATAATAGCACAAAAAATATTGTGGGCAAAGGAGAGGTAAAGTTGTGTTTCAGTGATGGTAGGGTTAATACCCTTAATGATGTTTTACATATTCCAAGGAATTTCTAGAAATCTACTTGATGTATCTAAGTTCAATGATTCTTGAATGCATGTGACATTTGATAAAAGTGGTTGCTAAAGGATCTTGGATTGGGACTTTGTTTAAGTTTAATACCTCCAATTTGAATAAATCAGCCAATGTAACTGAAGCTGAAAATACATGTATGTTGTGGCACCATAGATTGGGCCACATTGGTGAAAAAGGTCTTAGAACCATTCTTAATAAGAAATTGGTTGACGATATTCCTCATTATAATATTGGAAAAAATGATTTTTGTGAGCATTGTGTGTTTGGAAAGCAATCTAGATCTTCATTTCCTAACGGAACAAATAAAGAAAAAATATTATTAGGGATTATTCACTCAGATGTTATGGGTCCTATGGATAGTGACTCTATTGGAAAATCTAGCTATTATGTCACATTTATTGATGATGTCTCAAGATACACTTGGATTTATTTTATGCATAAAAAATCTAATGTGTTCAATAAGTTTAAAGAATTTAAGGCTTTAGTTGAGAAACAATCAGATCATAAGATAAAAGTGTTGAGATCAGATCATGGTGGTGAATATTGTTCTAAGGAATTTGATGATTATTGTAAGCATTCATGAATTGTGAGACATAAAACTACTCCATATACACCTCAAAAAAATAGAGTACCAGAAATGATGAACCGAACCTTAATGGAAAGAGCTAGGAGTATGTTAAGTAGTGCTAAGCTAGTTCAGTGTCTTTGGGCCGAGGTAGTATGTACTTCTTGTTATTTAATGAATAGATCTCCTAGTTCATCTATTGATGATAAAATCCATTATGAAATTTGGTTAGGTAGGAAACCTAGTGTTGCACATTTAAGGATCTTTGGTTGTGAGGCTTTTGTTCATATTCCTAAAGAAAACTGGTCTAAGTTGGATCCAAAAGCACAAAAATGCATATTCATAGGTTATGGTGAAAATGTAAAAGGTTACAAGCTTTGGAATACTATACCGAGAAAAATTACTTTATCAAGAGATGTGATTTTGAGGGAATTTAGAGCTTATCATGGAGAAGAACAACCAAACGAGAAGGATACTTCTCGAATAGAGAATTTTGAGATAAAAATTGAGAGGCATAAAGATTCACATGTTGAAGAAAAAGTGGATGGATTGGATGAAGAGAGTTCACAAAGTTCTTTTGAGATAGATTCTCATGATGAGCATATTCAGGAACAAGAAGAACCTTCTTTGAGAAGATCCACAAGACAACGAAATCCCGTTGATAGGTATAGCCCACCTGATTTATGTTGTATATTTTCTTTGATGAGTACTAATGATGAACCATATGCACGAGGAAATTGATTCCTTCTATGCTTGTGACACATGGGATCTTGAGAGTTTTCTCAAAGGAAGAAAAGCCATTGGTTGTAAATGGATCTTTAAAGAAAAAATTGGAGCAAATGGTAATCTCGAAAGGCACAAGGATAGATTAGAGGCCAAGGGCTACTCCTAGAGAGAGGGAGTTGAATTTAATGAAATATTCTCTCTGATTGCTAAATTGACTTCTATTAGATTATTTTCATCTATTATTGTTGCTTATGATTTTGAGATAGAGCAAATGGATGTGAAAACTGCTTTCTTGCATGGGGATCTTGATGAGGAGACTTATATGAAGCAACTTGATGGTTTTTTTGTAAAAAGAAAAGAATCTTTAGTTTGCAGGTTAAAGAGATCTTTATATGGATTGAAACAGTCACCTAGAATGTGGTACCAGAAGTTTGATGCTTTTGAATTAAAAATTGATTATGTTAGGAGTGAGGAAGATCATTGTGTTTACATAAAGTTTATTGATAATCAAATTTTAATTATTATCTTGTATGTTGATCGCATGTTGTTTATTGGTAACGGCAAGGTAATGATCAAATAATTGAAAGCACAAGTCTCTAGAATATTTGAGATGAAATATCTAGGGGCTGAAAAATATATTCTTGGTATGGAGATCAACAAAGATAGAGGTAACATAAAGCTTTGCATAATTCAATGCAACTATGTTGATACTATTTTGAAATGGTTTAACATATCAGATAGTAAACCAATTAATATTCCTTTACCAATTGGCACAAAGTTAAGTTTAGACATGAGTCCTAAATCTGATTTTGATCATGAGGAAATATCTGAAATTTCATATACTATTGTAATTGGTAGTTTGATGTATGCAATGGTCTATACAAGACCAGATATAGCCCAAGCAGTGGGATTTCTAAGTAGGTTTATGTCTAACATTGGTAAAGAACATTGGACTTATGTTAAGAGGGTGTTTAGATATTTATGAGGTACTTCTAAATACTATTTTGTTTATAATGGTGATAATGATATTGATACTATGTACAGATCATTGGACATATAAGGTTTTGTTGATTCAGATTGGGCAAGAGACCTGGACAGTCGGAGCTCGACAAGTGGCTATGTGTTTACTTTGTTTGGAGTTGCAGTTAGTTGGATGAGTAAGAGGCAGCCCACGGTTGCTATGTACAACACAAAAGTAGAGTACATGACTGCTACACATACCTCTAAAGACTTGGGAAAGGTATTGGTTTTAATTGCAAGCAAATTAGACTTGAATGTGATAGTTAGAGTGCTATTTGTTTAGCCAAAAATCCTATGTATCATGCTCGTACAAAGAATTTTGATGTTTAGTATCACTGTGTGAAAAATGGTTGAGAGTGGGAATGTATTGATTGAGAAAGTTGAGACGTTGATCAATGTTGCAGATAATCTTACAAAACCAATTCCTACAGATAAGTTCTCTTGGTGTAGGAAGGCCATTGGCCTTGAGTCTTGTACTTGATTTATAATAATGATTCCTTGTTTAGAATAATTCCAATGTATAATTTCAAGTGGGAGAATTTTGGGAATAGGATGCCATTTAATTGCAATCCTAAACATATTTCATGTATCTCCTAAGTCCTTGGAAAGTGTTCCCCAACACTAGCATTAGAAAGAGATTAATTTTGAATGAAATGAACATGTAAATTGACATTTGTAAATATTCCTAAATAATAGGAACATGTGGGGGTGCCCATTTTGAGTTCCTAAATAATAGGAGCACATGGGGCACCCACATGGAAGGTGGAACCCACCTTGTTTCAGTTAACTATTTGGAGGATTGATAAGACTTCAGTAATGCATGGGTAGGTTCCTACAAAATAGGGATTGATATTTATGAGAGTGGAGTGGTACTATCAGTTTAGTATCAGTTCTGTATTAGTTTAGTTTAGTTTAGTTCAATTCAGTTCAATTCAGTTCAGTTCATTTTAGTTTAATTCAGTTAAGTTCAGTTCAATTCAGTTCAGTTCATTTTAGTTTAATTCAGTTTAATTCAGTTCAGTTCAGTTCAATTCAGTTCAGTTCAGTTTAGTTATGGTTCAATTATCTTCAGTTGCATGCATTTATTTTGAGTTGTATACTAGTTGACTTGACTAATGACTTTAGTTGCATGACAGATAATAGGTGGATACTTTTAGTTAAGTTTGGATGATCAATCATGCATATTGTTTGCATAAATTGATGGAGAGATATGCTTTCGTTAGCTTAGATTGACTTGGACCCACCTTGGGCACCCAAGTTTGCATCTTTTAGTTAACACCTTTTGCATGAGAAGATATTTACAAGGCTTTGTTAAGTGGGGCCTATTCTTGGGTGCCAACTTTGAGGTGGAATTTACAAGATATCTTTGAGACTAGAGTTCAGTTAAATTTTTAGTTTAGGGCGCCTAAATTGAGGAAGACTTTGGTTTGACTTATGTTTAGGAGGTGGAACTCTACTTGGAAAATCTAGGCATAGGTTTTTGAGGGAATCTTTAATTCTTTGTAATTGTCAACTCTTAAGAGTTTACAATTCTCATTATTATCTATATATTGCAGCAAGTGCATAGGGGTTTGATATGAGTTTATTGCAGGTTGTGAAGAAGCATTGTTGAAGAAAAAGGAAGCATATCAATCAAGGATTGATACAATGTTATTGTAATCTTATTCTAAGGTTAAATAATAGAAGCAATATCGGTTCTGGTGGAGTTTTTTCCCGTAAGGATTTCTGCACATATATATTGTGTCACTTCTATCTTCTGTCTACAATTCTCCTACAATCTTCTGTCTACTTCTACAAAAGATAAAATTGATTAAAAGAGAATAATCATTTACAAAGAATTGATCTAAATAGATTAATCATGCACAAATAATTGTGACAAAGAATACTTAATTATATCTATAGTCACATAGTTTTACAAGTTTTAAGCTACAAATTTACCTTCATTTTCAACATTTTGTATCAGAGTTAATGGTTGGGTAGAGTTTGAGGTGCCTTTCTCTTGAAAGTTTCAAGGTTTTTTGGCTATAGTGGGAGCTTTTACTATTGTGTTATTGCAGATTTGAAAAAGAAGTGTGTTGCAATGAATTCTACTTCTCGTCTAGATATTGAGAGATTCAATGGATCTAGTTATGAGATGTGGAAACTAAAAATGGAGGATCTCCTTGAAGAGAGAGATCAATGGTTAGTTTTTTGTAATGAGACAAAGTCACCTACATTGATAATAAATGATGATTGGGCTAAGCTTGATAATAAGGCAAGAGAAACCATAAGATTATGTCTTGATGACGTTCTCTTGAATGTTTCAAATGAAACTACCACATATAAATTGTGGAAGAGGATAGGTGATATTTATCAAACCAAAAGTCTTACTAATAAGTTGTATCTGAAAAGATAGATGTATTATTTAAAGATGAAAGATGGTGATTCTATTGCACATCATTTAAATTCTTTCAATTTGATTTTGAGTTAGATAGCATCTATAGATGTAAAGCTAGAAGATGAAGATAAATGCATTTTATTACTTTGTTCTTTACCAAAGTCTTGGGAAAATCTAATTGTTTCTATCAGTAGTAGTGGTGTAGATCCTAAGATGGAAAATATAATTCCTACTCTCCTATCAGAGGAGATGAGGAGGAAGTCCAAAACGGGATCCCAAGATGCCTTTTCTGTAAGAGGTAGGCCTAAGGAAAAGGAACCTAAGGGAGACAAGAAAGGAAAGGGTAAGTCAAAAGGATGGTCTAAAAGCCCTAGTAAGAGTAAGGTAAAGTTTTGGAACTGTGGGAAACTAGGACATGTAAAGAAGGAATGTAAGAACAAGAAAAAGAGTTATGATGATTCTACAAAGAAATCCTCGAATGGCGGTAATGATGCATTGATTATTTCACATAAAAATATTAGTGATGACTCTTGTCTTATTGATTCAGGTTGCTCCTATCATATGAATCCTAAAAAGGAGTAGTTCTCCAAGTATATTGAATATGATGGAGGCAATGTCTTCATTGGAGATAATAGCACAACAAATATTGTGGGAAAAGGAGAGGTAAAGTTGTGTTTCAGTGATGGTAGGGTTAATACCCTTAATGATGTTTTACATATTCCAAGGACTTTATAGAAATCTACTTGATGTATCTAAGTTCGATGATTCTTGAATGCATGTGACATTTGATAAAATTGGTTGCAAATTGGTGAAAGGAATATGGTGGTTGCTAAAGGATCTCAGATTGGGACTTTTTTTAAGTTTAATACCTCCAATTTGAATAAATCAGCCAATGTAACTGAAGCTGAAAATACATGTATGTTGTGGCACCATAGATTGGGCCACATTGGTGAAAAAGGTCTTAGGACCATTCTTAATAAGAAATTGGTTGATGATATTCCTCATTATAATATTGGAAAAAATGATTTTCGTGATCTGGAAAGCAATCTAGATCTTCATTTCCTAAAGCAACAAGTAAAGAAAAAAGATTATTAGAGATTATTCACTCAAATTTTATGGGTCCTATGGATAGTGACTCTATTGGAAAATCTAGATATTATGTCACATTTAATGATGATGTCTCAAGATACACTTGGATTTATTTTATGCATAAAAAATCTGATGTGTTCAATAAGTTTAAAGAATTTAAGGCTTTAGTTGAGAAATAATCAGATCATAAGATAAAAGTATTGAGATCATATCATGGTGGTGAATATTGTTCTAAGGAATTTGATGATTATTGTAAGTATGCATGAATTGTGAGACATAAAACTACTCCATATACACCTCAAAAAAATAGAGTACCAAAAACGATGAACCGAACCTTAATGGAAAGAGCTAGGAGTATGTTAAGTAGTGCTAAGCTAGATTGGTGCCTTTGGGCTGAGGTGGTATTTACTTCTTGTTATTTAATCAATAGATCTCCTATTTCATCTATTCATGATAAAACCCATTATGAAATGTGGTTAGGTAGGAAACCTAGTGTTGTACATTTAAGGATCTTTGGTTGTGAGGCTTTTGTTCATGTTCCTAATGAAAACCGGTCTAAGTTGGATCCAAAAGCACAAAAATGCATATTCATAGGTTATGGTGAAAATGTAAAAGGTTACAAGCTTTGGAATCCTATAACCAAAAAAATTACTTTATCAAGAGATGTGATTTTGAGGGAATTTAGAGCTTATACTGGAGAAGAACAACCAAAGGAGAAGGATACTTCTCGAATGGTGTATTTTGAGACAAAAATTGAGAAGCATAAAGATGCACATGTTGAAGAAAAATTGGATGGATTGGATGAGGAGAGTTCATAAAGTTCTTCTGAGGTAGATGCTCATGATGAGCATATTCAGGAATAGAAAGAACCTTCTTTGAGAAGATCCACAAGACAACGAAATCCCATTGATAGGTATAGCCCAGCTGATTTATGTTGTATATTTTCTTTGATGAGTACTAATGATGAACCTATTTCTTACAGGGAAGATTTATCTTTAGATGAAAACAATCTTTGGTCACAAGCTATGCATGATGAAATGGATTCCTTCTATTCTTGTGACACATGGGATCTTGCGATTTTTCCCAAAAGAAGAAAAGCCATTAGTTGTAAATGGATCTTTAAAAATAAAATTGGAGCATATGGTAATCTCAAAAGGCACAAGGCTAGATTAGTGGCCAAGGGATACTCCCAGAGAGAGGGAGTTGACTTTAATTAAATATTATCTCTGGTTGCTAAATTGACTTATATTAGATTCTTTTTATCTATTGTTGTTGCTTATGATTTTTAGATAGAGCAAATGGATGTGAAAACTACTTTCTTGCATGCGGATCTTCATGAGGAGATTTATATGAAGCAACTTAATGGTTTTGTTGTAAAAAGAAAAGAATCTTTAGTTTGTAGGTTCAAGAGATCTTTATATGGATTGAAACAGTCACCTAGAATGTGGTACCAAAAGTTTGATGCTTTTGAATTAAAAATTGGTTATTTTAGGAGTGAGGAAGATCATTGTGTTTACATAAAGTTTATTGATAATCAAATTTTAATTATTATCTTGTATGTTGATGACATGTTGTTTATTGGTAACAGAAAGGTAATGATCAAAGAATTGAAAGCACAACTCTCTAGAATATTTGAGATGAAATATCTAGGGGCTGAGAAATATATTCTCGGTATGGAGATAAATAGAGATAGAGGTAACATAAAGCTTTCAATAAGTCAATGCAACTATGTTGATACTATTTTGAAATGGTTTAACATGTTGGATATTAAACTAATTAACATTCCTTTACCAGTTGGCACGAAGTTAAGTTTAGAAATGAGTCCTAAATCTGATTTTGATCATAAGGAAATGTCTAAAATTTCATATGCTCATGCAGTTGGTAGTTTGATGTATGTAATGGTTTGTACAAGACCAGATATAGCCCAAGCAGTGGAATTTCTAAGTAGGTTTATGTCTAACACTGGTAAAGAACATTGGACTTATGTTAAGAGGGTGTTTAGATATTTATGAGGTACTTCTAATTACTATTTGGTTTATCATGGTGATAATGATAATGATATTATATATACATCATTGGACATACAAGGTTTTGTTGATTCAGATTGGGCAAGAGACCTGGACAGTCAGAGGTCGACAAGTGGCTATGTGTTTACTTTGTTCGGAGTTGTAGTTAGGTGGATGAGTAAGAGGCATCCCATGATTGATTTGTAAACCACATAAGTAGAGTACATGGCTGCTACACATAACTCTAAAGAGGCAGTTCGGTTACAAAGACTTGGGAAAGGTATTGGTTTTAATTGCAAGAAAATTAGACTTGAATGTGATAGTTAGAGTGCTATTTGTTTAGCCAAAAATCCTATGTATCATGCTCATACTAAGCGTGTTGATGTTCAGTATCACTTTGTGTGAGAAATGGTTGAGAGTGGGAAGGTATTGATTGAGAAAGTTGACACTTTAATTAATGCTGCAGATTATCTTATGAAACCAGTTCCTACAAATAAGTTCTCTTGGTGCAGGAAGGCCATTGGCCTTGAGTCCTGTACTTGATTTATAATAATGATTCCTTGTTTAGAATAATTGCAATGTATAATTTCAAGTAAGAGAATCTTGGGAATAGGATGCCATTTAATTGCAATCCTAAACATATTTCATGTATCTCCTAAGTCCTTGGGAAGTGTTCCCCAACACTAGCATTAGAAAGAGATTAATTTTGAATGAAATGAACATGTAAACTGACATTTGTAATTATTCCTAAATAATAGGAACATGTGGGGGTGCCCATTTTGAGTTCCTAAATAATAGGAGCACATGGGGCACCCACATGGAAGGTGGAACCCACCTTGTTTCAGTTAACTATTTGGAGGATTGATAAGACTTCAGTAATGCATGTCTAGGTTCCTACAAAATAGGGATTGATATTTACAAGAGTGGAGTGGCACTATCAGTTCAGTATCAATTCTCTATTAGTTCAGTATTAGTTCTATATCAGTTCAATTCAATTCAGTTCAATTCAGTTCAATTCAGTTCAGTTCAGTTCAGCTCAATTCGGTTTAGTTCAGTTCAGTTTAGTTTAATTCAGTTTAGTTATGGTTCAATTATCTTCAATTGCATGTATTTATTTTGAGTTGTATTCTAGTTGACTTGACTAATGACTTCAGTTGCATGACAGATAACAGGTGGATACTTTTAGTGAAATGGGGATGATCAATCATGCATATTGTTTGCATAAATTGATGGAGAGATATGTTTTAGTTAACTTAGATTGACTTGGACCCACCTTGGGCACCCAAGTTGGCTTCTTTCAGTTAACACCTTTTGTATGAGAAGATATTTGCAAGGCTCTATTAAGTGGGGCCTATTCTTGGGTGCCAACTTTGAGGTGGAGTTTAAAAGATATCTTCAAGACTAGAGTTCAGTTAAGTGTTCAGTTTGGGGTGCCTAAATTGAGGAAGAATTTTGTTTGACTTCTATTTACGAGGTGGAACTCTACTTGGAAAATATAGGCGTAGGTTTTTGAGAGAAGCTTTAATGTTTTGTAATTGTCAACTCTTAGGAGTTTACAATGCTCATTATTGTCGATATATTGTAGAAAGTGCATAAGGGTTTGATATGAGTTTATTGCAAGTTGTGAAGAAACATTGTTGAAGAAAAAGGAAGCTTATCAATCAAGGATTGATACAGTGTTATTATAGTCCTATTCTAAGGTTAAATAATACGTGCAATATCAGTTCTGGTGGAGTTTTTCCTGAAAGGGTTTCTCCATGTATATGTTGTGTCACTTCTATCTTTTGTCTACAATTCTTCTACAATCTTCTATCTACTTCTACAAAAGATAAAATTGATTAAAAGAGAATAATCATTTACGAAGAATTGATCTAAACAGATTGATCATGCACAAATAATTGTGACAGAGAATACTTAAATAGATCTACAGTCACTTAGTTTTACAAGTTTAAATCTACAAATTTACCTTCATTTTCAAAAGAATATGATTATTCCAAACTATGTAGACATACATGCATGGCCCTTGATCATCTATATCTAGATCTAACTTCTAAAAGCCCAAATTATTTCATTAGGCAGAAAATTACTGATTTGAATAAGCCTGATAATTATTTACAGTTTAATTCAAGTGGAAACTTATGTATCTGTGTACGCATATTTGAGATAGAAATGTACCATTGTACGATAGCTAGGTGCTTTAGAGAAGTACCTATTTAAAAGGAAAATTTTAATGACATTGTTAAATATATTAGTGATAATTTGAAGGAAATTGCAAAATGTCTTTCCCAAGAGATTTATGATAGATTCCCTCAACAAGAAATACTTGAATCCATGGGTATTGTGTATCCTCAATTTTGGGTAAACAAATATAGTCCAAGATTTTTTCATGATAAAGTAAATACCTTGATCGATCACTTTTTGAAAAGTGTAACATACAATGAGAGGACAATAGAAGGAATTATAAATGCAGATAAGCTTAAACAAAAATGTAAGAATTTTCGAAGAAGTATGATGGACCAATTTCATTCCATGGGTATGGAGAAGTCTTATGACCCACGATCAATAACAAAGGCTTGGACAAACTTAGGTCAGAGTGAAATATTATGTGGTTCGATATCATAATATTTCAAACTTTTTGATTTATGTCAAACAATGATATTGGGGTCGGTGGAGGATGAGAGAGTTTTCAGTTCATTGGAATTTTTGAAATCAAAGTTAAGAAACAAACTAGACAAGAATTTGGAAAATTGCTTGAGGATAAAAGGAACTATATATAATGTCACAAATTTTCCTTTTGAAAGGGCACTCACAATCTAGAGGTCCATATGCAAAAGAAGAGGGTTTTGCAACACTCCAATTCCAAACACTGGTAATGGTGGCAGTAGCAGTGGAAATGAGAGTGGGATGAATAATAGTGACACAATGAATGTGGGTGCTACCACAATAGTGGTTTACACTTTCTAGGAGATCCTATTCTTTGTTGAAATCACATATTTTTAGAAAATATAATTATTTAAGCCTTGAAAAGTTTTATTTAAAGGATTCCAATTGAAGAGGGTTTGATCAAACCATATTAGACCAAGCCCCCTTGGATAGAACCCTGCTAGTTTTAAACCATACCTATAATGGAGTCTCCTTTACACCTATCAAAATGCTGATAAAAAATCACTTTTGATTTACCTTTTGGGGGATAAAATGAATTCATTTAAAATTTATTTTTTGTAAGTATGTATTCCTTATTATAAGCTTCCAAAAAGGTATAAATTTAATTTAATTTAATTTGATTATTATATTTATTTTTTATTTCTTGTGAATGTAGGTTTTTCACTAAAAATCAAGCTCTCTGTTCTACACATGTGGAAAAATAGTAGATTATCAAAATAAAATTTTGAAAAATATGTTCAAGCTAGGAATTGATGTCCTTGATCCATTAAATTTTTTTTTTTTTTGATACATATAGAAAAATTTATGTTGTATACTGTCTACCTATGTCTGAATTGTAATTGGTTTGACTTTGAAACTTGATTAAGGAAAAAATATTTAATAAAACACTATGAAACCAAATGAGTTGGTTAGATATCATATTTACAAATCTAAATTCAAAAAAAATAGCTATCCTTCATACAAAAAAAGTTATGTTGTATACGGTGAGAATCACTCTTAAAAAATGTTGTTTACTGATAAAAACTAGTTTTCGAAGGAGATGAGAAAAAAAGTGCAATTTGATTCCAAAATTTTTGAAAAAATATATTTAGAATCTATAGACAAAACTTCACAAATCACTAGTTTGCATCATCTTCAAATTCCTCGCGGTCTAGCCGCTATAGGAGCCCGAAAGTGAAGATTTAGTTTAAAAAATCACTTCAGTGTCCAGTTAGCCCAAAAATTGTAAACTAGTATTGTGGGATCACCCATGTTGAATTTGAGACACAAGTCGAAGAAAATGAAGACCAGACTAAGAATCAAGATGACTCTTTTAGTTTACCTCAAGTTGAACATCAGTTTCAGGACCCTGACTCCATTTGGGAAATGAAATTGAATTAGCAGCTTTTAGGTATTTATATTGCACTTCATGAATAAGTTTCCATTGTTCCAAACTATAGTTGATGATATTTTATATTGTATTCCATAAAATTGTGAATCATTGCACTTTGTGATATTTAATTTTATATTGTACTTCATGAATCATATTCCAAACTATAGTTGATGATATTTTATATTGCATTCCATGAAATTGTGATATTTTATATTTTATATTGTATTCCATGGTATTGAATTTGATATGTGATTCAACATCATTTTTAAAGAACATCACTTATCACACTACTTATAAATTCCTATTGCATGTCCATTCACACAATATTTGATAAATAATTGAAAGGAATATTAATCCATTCCTTGAACATAAGCTAATAGTTCAAGATCCATAACTTATAAATAACCATTGATTATTTTGAGTTAGAAGATAGTGAATACAATACTAGAGAACAAGATAGGTCGATATTATATTCAAAATTAAAGAAATACACTTAAGTATTTGAGTCATCTTTTGTTATTACAAAGCAAAAGTACAACATTTCCTAATATCCTATATGTGTTATAAAATAGCTTACAATAGGCATCCCAAAAGATGCTTAAATTTGGTTGTCTTTCTGATCTCGGTGTTCTATTGATTTGGAAAGTGTCATAAGGCTTAGGTTTCTAGTCATTCTTATGTTCTAGGGTTTATGTGTGTCAAAACCCTCTCAAAAAACTTAGGTGTCTTTTCCATTTACCTACATTTTAATAATCTAATTCAAAGTTGATCGAGTTTTACCCACTCCCGGTCTCTTAAGTCATATCTTATGCCTTTTCATCCATTTACTCATTGACCCCTTGAGCCTAGTGTTCCTGATTGCTACCCGTAGAATCCTTATAAATCTTTCCTTGTCTTATGCGGGTCATAAAATTATTTAATTCTTTTTATTTCCGTAAGTTTGTGTTTTAATATTCACTTAATATCATTCATGCTATAAACCTAGGCAAGTGGCCGCTTTTAAGTCATGTAATAAGTGCACGTGCTTGTTAAAATCCTTTTTTATGCTTGGCGGGTCCCATTGACTTCTTTCTATTGGTCCCCCTCCATCCCGTGATATTAAATTAATAAAATTAAGGATCCAGTGGGATAGCAGGCAGGCGACACCTGGCCACCCTTTTGGCGAGTCCTACCACTACTTGAATGCACCGATGAATAAAGGTGTTCAAAATCAATAGTTACTATGGTTTCTGACAAACAAATATCAGTCATTCCCCACCTCCCCATTTTCGTAACATGCAGATGCTTTAAATCTAGAGGGGAAGTGGGGAGGTTGAAACGTAGACAATTTCAACGCTTGTGGAGATGGTTAAGCCTGCGAAGTGACACAAAGATAAATCCACATGGCATTTTTTAGTTGGTAAATGGAGATAGTCATTTTTAGTCTAATTTTCTTTATTTCATTGAATCTAGGCTATCTATTGGGCCATCTCACTACGAGATCGACGGTTAAAATTCAAAGTTCAAGATTGAGGGTAAATGAGCTGTATCAACCATTTTGGTTCATGCGAGCGAACCATAATGGCGGATATGACGCAAAGCTACCAAATTTCCAATTGGTATGTTTGAAAGCCATAAAACTTTCTTTAAAGTATAATTGCAAACTGTTAAATAATTTAACACATCTAAGGAGTTCTCATTGAAATTTTCAAGCTCGTTTGATGACAAGAATTAGGGTTTTCAAGCGTCCGCAAAACCACTACCAATAAGTAAAATTTCTATCCTTCTTAGTTGTTTAAAAATTTGATGTAAGTGCTCATTCTATCATTCTGTTATTAGGGTTTCTGGTTTCATTGCATTTATTTTAAGGTTTGACGTTCAATTCAAATGATTAGCTTATTTAGTCCTGTTATTGCCTTGCATCAACCTATACCCTAGTTGTAAGCTTGCAATTTGCTAAGTAGTAAACCCTAGTTTGCACAAACTCTATTACTATGGAACCCAAAGTCAAAGTACCCATGCCAAATGACCAATCTTCTGAGTTGAAGCCTGCTAAAAGACCTTTGTCATAGGACTTAATCGAACAATTGGTATCTTCAACCTCTAAGAGATCAAAGGGACAACATATGTACTTTGTCCCTGGAACTAAATTTGGCATCAATGATTATTATTGTACAATTAAAGATGTTGCCCTATCGTACTCTGAATGGAGACTTTTCCAGGGATGGTTTGGAAATAGGAATGTTGGTATCCCTTTTTGCAACCCCTGGAGGTTGTACATGGGTAAACTAGTTGTACCCAACATGTTCAGAGATGTTGATCTTCTCAAAGAAATTGTTGTGAACTATGACCCTCTGGTTAGGGTTGTTAGAGCTCATGATTGACAAAATCCGGTATGGGTTAATAAGGAAGAAGTTGCATATGTATTCCAGTTTAACACTTGGAGCAGTGACATGGTTAAGATTGATGAGAAGATGTTGAGGGAGGAATACAAAAGGTAAAACACAACTTCAAGGTGTCAATGTTGACCAATTTTCTGATATCAATAGGGAAGGGAATCAACAAAAGAAAGATTAATTTGGAACCCTCTAATGTTGAGCCCCTCCCTATTAAGTATTTCCAACCATATTTTTAGAAGACCTTGTACTCCCTCTGCCAAATTCTAGGGTTTGATCCTGGCTCTAGCATGCCAATGGCCCATATGTACATGGCTACGAGTATCCAAAATCTTAACATAAATACCTCATATTATTTTTCCACCTATATAGTAGAGGAAATTCACAAAGAATTGGTGGCCTTGAAGGGTGGGAAACTTGGTGTCATATTTTGGTGGTTTTCACTCTTTATGCATATGTTTCTTTTCAAAGGTGTAGACTATTTTGGTTAGGAGATGGAACTTAAAAAGGTTGTGGATGGTATTGAGATGTCGATGTAGTCATGGACCCCTATATTGGATAGGAATGAACAAAATACTGTCTATGTGACTGCTACAAATCTTTTTCCACCAAATTGAGACAGGCTCTAATGGTGGATGTACCTAGGATCCCCAAGGAGTTACATGATTTTTTGATGCCAGGTGAAGCGATACGTGATTTGAATATTTCTCATAACTGGGGGGGATGTAATCCCTTATAAAAATTGTACAGTTCTAAGGGTATTTGTCACACAATTGACACCCCACATACTCCCTTGGGAAGTGCCTCTGAGGATTGGGTTTTTGGAAGTGATGTGGCAGCTAGGGAATGTATATGATTTCTTCCTAGATTAGAAGTGAAAGGGAAATTTCTTCCCTACATACACTGTGTTTGATGATTTTGTCATGATTACACATGGATGGAGAAATATTGTGGAGTACTATCTCGATAATTACAATATGAAGATCTGGGCTTACAGGACATATGACCCTGAGGGATTCATAGTTTGGTTAATGAAGAGAAATAGGGGAGCTCGGTATGTTCACACCCACACTATGCCTGATGACCTCATTAGAAATTTTTTTGATCTTGATGTCCAAGTTGATAGAATGAAGAAGTGGGGTGTTTTTGTGAAATTGGAAAGAGAAATTAAGGTTAAGGAGCCTAATTTTAAAACTTTATCAGATATTAGTGACCTAATTTTAAAGATTAAAGGTATGATACAAAATTTTGATAAAGTAGTGGCAAGATTAAAGGAGATAAAAGTTGTGCAAGATAAGGGAAAGGACCCTATGATAGAGGGCGATTTAGTTGTGCAGAATTCCAAGAAGGTGCACATATATTCAAGGAGGAGAGGCGCAATAAGGAAGCAACAAACAAATGCTACTTTTACACAATCTAGGGAGTCAAAAGTGCATTCACCACAACAACAACTACCTCCATTTTCACCGTAGCATTCTTCTGCCCCTAAAATAATTGAATTGGATTCTCCAATTAGAGAATCATCCCCTCCAAGGGATCCATGACCATCAATAAAGAAGAAAAAGGTTGAAGCTTTTGGTCTAGTTGACTATCCTGTAGAGGATTCAGATGATGAAATTTTTATAACTGATGAGGAAATAATGTAGGGGATTTCATCTCCTCAAGGGGAAATAATATCATAGAATTTGAGCCTTAGGTTGGACAAATATGACCTAAGTGGAATAAATAACTCTAAGGATGTCAGATTCCAAGCCTGTGAAAGCTTTATGGAAGATGATCAATTTGTCAAGACAAGCTTTTGAGAAATATGTATGGAGAGAAATGAAGGATGAGTATGCAACATTAGTGAAAAAAAGGAGAAGTGAGAGCCCCGAGAAGCCCCAAGTGGTTGTTGAAACTAAGGTTTGAGATGAAATGAGGGCCAAGTATTCGAACATTTCTACAAAAGAGGGCAAGACATTGGTGAGAAAGAGTGGAGTGTTATTACTCCCAGAATGGGACCTAGCATCAACAATTGCTTTGAAACTGTGAGAAGACAAGATTCCCCTATTTTTAACAGTGTAGAAGAAGTCACATTCGATTTACAGGGGTCAACTTTTAGTTAGTAGTGGTACACTCTTACTATTTAGGCTTTAGCCCCAACCACTAAAAAGCATGAAGTTGCAGAACTTGCCACACATGTAAGAGGAGGCTTAATCATAAAAAGAGTTTTAGATACATCTACCTTGGAGGCAACAACCATTATTGTTAATGTGGCACAATTCACCAAAGCCATAGTTGATTCATTAATAGAGGAAAGTGATAGTTTTAGAACCAAATATAATGAGGTGGTTGTTGAGTACAACTCAAGCCAAAAAAAATATGGCTCAAATGAAAACTCAAATGGCACTATGAAGATAAAAATTCCAAGCATTGCAACCTAGTACCTCACATGCTACAATCTGGCCTCCTCCTTCCCCAATTCTTTCAACTCCTCAAAATCATGATGAGACTACCCCCATTGAATCTGAAGATGTACAAATAGCACAATCAACTCATGAATCATCAGATGCCCCTCAATTTGAGGAAGTTACCAAGGAGGAGTTGATGGAAAAGCTCAAGACTTATGAAGATGGGATGGATGATCTTGTTCATTTGAATAATATGAAGATTGTGACAAAAATGCTTGAGCACTTGAATAAGGGGGTAGGGAAAAGATTAATCAATATTCATGCTAATTATGCTTTGACATTTGATTCCATTAAGAACCTTGATAGAGATAAAGATTTATATTCCTTTAATGGATAAATGGATTCCAAGGGCTCAAATGCTGAGGGATATGGCTCTTGCATCCTCTCGTGATGCGGATAAGCCTCCAAAGATACTTCGATCCACAAGATTTGTAATAGATATAACTGGTTTTCAAGGGTTGATTGAGTCTTTAGAGGTGAAGATTAGAGAATTGGTTAAGAAGTTCGATGATTGGAATTTTGGTCTTCTTCCAAGCATTCTAAATGAGAAGGGTGAAGTTAAGTCCCTGCAAGACTGGAAAGCCTAGGCAGCTCAAGTGATAACTTCCTAGGCCAAAGCAATATGTGATGAAGTGGATTTGTTTAAGTTGAGGAATAGTATGGACAGGCTCATGCATATAGGGGCTTTCCTTGAATATTTTGATAAGGAGGAAAATTAGGTGGTAGTCAAGTATAGCCCATATAGAAAAAAGGCAGATGATATCATTGGATTTGACTGGCCTACAGAGGAGGAGTTTCAATTATGGAAGTCCAACTATATTGATATATTGGACATATAAATTGCTGCAAGTGGGAGTGCATGATAACAATTTTGGTTGGTCATCTGTAATAACAAAGTTCGGCAGGGAAGTGCAATACATGGCCTAGAATGAGTATAGATTAGGCCTTGGATATATCAACGTTCAAATATTTCACTTTCTTAGTTTCAAATGTGGTGACAAGGATTGCAGATGTGTAATTACTTTGGTATATTCTCTCTTTCACTTTATGATTTTCTTCTACAAGTTTTTAAATCACGTGGACTGTAGTGTTTGCTCATGAAAAAGATTAATTTGCATCGAATAAAGGAGCCTTTTGGAAGGTAGGAGAATCTTCACCAACAAATGGAAATGGTTTTTTTCTCATATAAAATTCTCCATCGTATTTGGAAATATAGATGTAATTGCCTTTGGGGACGTTTTGAAATTCAAATTCAAATTTATGTCAAATGTAAATGTGACTAAATGTGTAATTTTCCTCGAAGCTTGTTTGCTCCCTTGTTCTTATAAAAGGGAATTCAAGGCCAATTGCATGGGTCTTTGGTTGAAAGAGCTTTTGAACTCATGTAAGAGAATTTTGTAATTCAAGCACAAAGAAATAGAGTTAGTGTTGAGTCTTAGGTATGAATTCAAGTCTGTAATAGGCATAATGGTTTTACAGTAGTGATGGCATTTGAATGAGAAAATGTATATTTTGGAACATATTCTCTCCTCTTGTATTTTTTTATATGAGTTATCAATAAAATGATCAAGGATCATTCTATTGGTCTTCAATCGTTTTGGTTGAATGTGTGATTTTGTCTCTACTTTAATCCAAATAATTAATTAAAATGTTCTAATGGAATCATAGATTTGTATGACTAAATTAACATATTATTAATAATTTCATATTTTAATTGTGTTAAAAATTAAACATGTACTTAGTGATTCATCACTCAACTCAATTCTTAATAACCTATTAACAATAGTAGCATATATAACAATGAACATTAGAATCTTAATGGAGGGAATACATCTCCCTCATTGGAGAATATGGAGATTTGTTGAAGAAAGCTAAGTAATGGCTTCTTATTATTGCTTTCCATTTTTTATCTTTTTGGTTCCATATCTCGAACTGCTATTTTATTATAGCTTTGTTGTGGTTTAATATAACTTGGGACACTGTTGATCTGATTAATGGTTTATGTAGTTTTAAGCTTTCTAGTAGAAACTGGTTGTTTTTGATTAATAGTGGATGGACTATGGTTACTATGTTAAATGATGGCCTGCAAGCCACTCTGAATGTTGTTTCTTGGTTGGTTCTAGTGGTGTTGTCTCCCACCTTCATTTGGTTCCTTTTTTTCTTTTGGATGTAACCATGGGATCAGGGCCCTTCCCTGCTAAACTAGCAATTGTTTAATGTGTATCTAGTAGTTGAAACCATACTTTTTCTTTAAATGATAAAATAAATAATACAGATAATTCAACATCAACACATTACTGAATTTGAGTTTTTTTATTGATTTTCACATGATAGAATACATAGAGGCATTGGCAATGCAAAATCTTTCTCAAAGACAACTCTGCATAGAGTTGAGTTGGAGTTTGGAAACTCATATTATCAAATATTAAATCACTATATCACCTTTTCTAGCAACTTCCACTCTTCAGATGGTGGAATTGTCATTTTTTTTAACCGATGTTGTTTGAATTGAAGATTTGTTAACAATTCATGATTGAAATTGGAACCTGTCTTGAATTCTTCAATCAATTTTGCATTAAAGGTTATCAGTGGTTCGATGGAATCCAAATAGTTCACCACATTTGTGTTCTAAGGAAACTAGTCCAAATCAATCTTCCTTGCACCCTCCATCTTCTTTCTGAAATCATCCTTTCCAATGAATCTCTCATTTGTGTCAAAAGCCTCTAGCAAACCAAGCTGTGTGAAGTTCCTTACCTTTTCATCCAACTTCTTCATCTTGTTTGTAGCCAGATGCACATATTCCTTTGTTTCACACATTCTCAAATAGTTGAATTATAGATGACATCATTGAGGTAGCAAGCCGATTATTAATCCATTTTGATTTCAAATCATTGTCATTGGCTTTATAGATTGTTTTTTTAACTTTATTTACAGATTTCTCTAATGCCAGCACATTTTTGTTGTCCACTAAATATTTGTTGAGCTTCTTATAATGTAGTCTGATAGCATCAATCAATTAAAACATGTCACACAAATGATCAATCCTCTGTATTATTTCATCCCAGATCTTTTGTTTCATATGCCTCAGATGTTGTTTCTCTACAAAATACAGATAACTTATTTTGACAAGAGTTAATTTCATTTTTTGCTTCCATCAGCTCTGCCTCCAATCTTTCATTTATTTTTCTCTCTTTCTACAATTTTTGTTCCCACTGTACATTTACTTTCGCAATGCTTTGTCTTAATTTTTTTGAAGTGGATTTTTCCTCATCATATTTATTGTTTCTCTCATCTAACCTTTGCTTCATTTCATTCACTTCTCTCTCATTTTTTTTATCTTCTTTGCTTGTTGATGTAGAGGCATATTTTTTATTCTTTTTTCTAATTTATTGCTCTTGTTATCTGATGCTTACCTCTTTGCTTTCTCATTTTCTAGGTCTCTACCTGTAACTTTTCTATTTGAGTCTACAACCTTTTTTCTCTCTATATTGCTTTATCAATGATGTGTACATCAATTCATTGTTCTTCTTTGATACATTAATTTTGTGAGTATTTTTGAGTCCAAAAAAATCCAATTGTAAATTGCTCACCTAAAATTCAAATCGATCCATTTGATTTGCTAGTTTATTTTAAATTGTGGGAACAACAATTGTGTACTCCATGATTTATTTATTTGTGTCAAATGTGGATAATACCATGGTTGTTCTAGGCTATGAAGTTAAAATAGACACACTCCATCAATTGCTTCTTTTCTTTTTAAACTCTTCCATGTAATCAAAACCTTGGGACGCAGGAACAATGGAATGATTGAATGGCAAAGGAATAGGAGTACTTGCAATTGCTAGTGTTGTTGTGGCCACACTAACTGGTAGTGGGGGAGTGCCTAGAAATAACTCCTTTGTGTTGTATCCACTGGTAGTGTGACTTGGACCTGTCAAAATCCTTTCCCTCTTTTGTATGCCTTAATCACCTGGTGTTTGTGTGGTATCTTGTATTGTTATCCTCTTGTGTGTAATTTTTTTTGTAGCACATGTTGACCACTACTAGTACTACTACCCATACCATCACCACTAATGGCAGTGCCAATTAAACTAGGCTCTCCACCATGGGCATGTCCTAGTTGTGATTGTATTTGACCATGAGGATGAGGGTTTGGAGCTTAACAAATTGAATTTTTTAGCTCCAAGCCCAAGGCCGAATTTATCAACTGGTTTTCTATGCTCTACATTTATTACTATCCAAGGGCCTTGCTCTTGGGACCCTAAAGGACCACCTTCATAACCCATTTTTTCAGCTATGGTTGCTCCTGAAGTATATGCTTCTTTTGTGACCTCACTAAAACTAGGTTTGAAATTGGCATGGCTTTGTTCTTCCCTATCATCATTAGATTCATCATCAATTTATTTATCTTCACATTCATCATAATACTCTATATTCCACAATTTTTTAAACTCGCGATCTTCTTCATTATCTCCATACTCTGCAAGAGTTCTTGGATCACCTAGCTCCTTCCTCATAGACCAAAAGGCAGTAATTTTTTATTGTGACAAATTTTTAGTTGTAACTTCCTTATCTAGAGAATCTAGCATTTTTACTCTACTAGATGGTTTATCACTTTTTTCATAAAAAATTTTGTACCTCTTGATTGTCTTTCGATGCAATTCCATAATTTTTGCTAACAATTGTTTTTAAGAAATACCTTTCTCAACAACACTTTTCTCCATTACTATTTTGACCTCATCCCAAGAATTCTTGTTTCTCAAGTTTTCAAGCAAGGGTTTACTTTGATGTTGAATTCTACTTGCAGCATTCCTTTTGGCCACAATCATATATTTAATGGTGTCACATGGATCTTAATGCCAGTGACAGACAACAAAAAAATTTAAAAAAATTAAAAGATCATGTGCCACACTAAATACTTTTCTCTTGAATGTGAACCCTCCACATGAAAAAGGTAAAGAAGGAAATAAGGTCTTCTTTTGTTGATTGACAAAGTGTAGTTAATCAGTGCTCTACATATGCCTTACATATTCCAATGAAAAAACCATTTATGTCACATGTATTGGAAGTTTGTATGGCTCTACTCCTGATCCATAAAATCTTAGCAAAATATCTTCTTCCATTAAGTACCAATCAACCAATTGTATTTTTTTTCCTAGTTGAATATAATTTCTACATGAAATAGGCAATCTAGGCATTGGAGTATTTGTAATTGCTTGATGCAATGGAGCCAAAAATTAGTCTACAAAATGATTGTAGTTCCTTTGAGAATCATGCAACCTTATGTCAATGGTCCGATAATATACTAGAGCCATTTTATTTTCTTGAGCATTACTATAGAGCTGAATATGAAGCTTGTTGGTCTAAAACATTCCACTAAATTTGAATAGAAAAATATAGCACAAGTAGGTTGTGAACCTAAATGTCTTGGTGGAACCTCCTTTAATCATTAAAAATTGTTTATGCATGGATTATATAATATGCTCAATAAAGTTATATTTGACATGTGGAACACCATAATAGATATTATATACCATTTCAAGGAGGCTTGCACCCACTTCCCAATTGCTATCCAGTCCAAGGAAATTGCTAGCATGGCAATAGTATCCTGAAACCATGGTCTAAAAATATCAAAATCATAAGGAGGCTTATGATTACCTTTCAATTTGTTTTTAACTTGTATGTTATCCTGAACAATTTTATTTATGAAAGAATTTTTGTCCCTTTCATCCACTACTTCATAATCACTAGCAAGCTTTTCTAGGTCAATGTGGAAATTTCCAAATTCTTCAGTTGTAAACCCCAACACTTTTCCAAGTTCTTCTGCATTAATGGATAACAAATATTCTTTGCTATCTTTATTAACAATTTCTATTTTGCTATCATCATAATTTTGGGCACATACCATGATAAATTATGGGCAAGGAAAAATCTCATGTAACGTCATACGCCCTAATCTAGTTACGCATGGTGCATTGTAACTATTAACTTGCATTTTATTTGCAGCCTTATTCTCAGATGCAAATCTAAGTTTCAAGGTACACCTACCATAGATTTCAGGATCATAAATATCATGGTATTCATCAATGAAACCTGGGGTTTTAAGAAAATTTGCATAATGTATTTTTTTATCTGATTTTGTTGTAGTGGTACTGGTGGTAAACATGATTATACAATGTGAAATTGTGAATTCCCGAATCCCTCTTAGTCCTCCTTAATTTTTATTAATTCTTAAGTCTCTCAACCCTAAACCCAAACTTCAAAGTTTGAAAAAATAAGATTTTAAGAAACGATGAAAGTTGAAATGTAGCCATAGGAATTTTGTCTTTCACTTGGATTTTGATTCTTGAAAAGATTAATACTGAAAGGCATGGACTAGCTTTGTTGCACATGGAACCCAAAATCTCCCTGGTGTACTACAATGAGCAATCTGAAATCTCCCCGTGTGCTGACCCTCTCACTTAAAAATAAGATCACTTAGCACTTAGCAGTAGAAATTTTACTTATTAGTTATTTTTTGTAATATTAAAGTGAATGAAACATCAACATGTTTCCATCAGATTATGCAATTATTACATTACATTTTCGTAATTACACTAAGAAATAAATTCTCAAAAAAATTCTCAACCATTGATCTTTGTAAATCTAACGGTTATAGGGTGATTCTGAAGGTTTTAGTTCACAAGCCTAGTGCTCTGTGCATTTCATTCTGGAATGCAACTACAACCATCCATCAAATTGTCATCAAACAGTTGAGTAATTTATGATATAAATAATAAACATGTGTTTTAAAGTTGTTTTAAAATTTAGTGCACTAGGATTGACATCAAGGACAAGGGTTTGGCAACTTAACATTGCAAAGGACTTAAAAAAATGAATAATGATACCAAGAACTGAGGGAGAAGGTCGACGAAAAATTCGAAATCAATATTTCGGTAAACCCTAGCAAGAGTGACAACTTTTAGTGTTTATATTTTTTTTGTCAATTTGATGACAACTTTCTTTTTTCATTTGTATTGCAGCATTGCTTTATGTTTTAAATCTACATGCAAATATTTCATAAATAGATAATACTTAATTTATTAAAGGAAAAAAAACTTATTTGAATACTGAATAGAGTCATAGACACTTAACTCAGAAAATAATTCTTTACTATACATGAATAACAAAGAATAACACAACCATTTATTTTATTATAACTTAATTACAATGTTACAGTATTGATATTCCACATCTTTTTAAAGATGAGTAGTTATAGAGCATGCAAGCTCCTATTTTGTATAAATGGCATATGTCACTTTACATAGACACAATTGATTCCGAGCTTCTACCAGTGACAATGTAATACAAATGTGGCTCTGAAAATACAAATTCCACAACAGCACAACAGGCAATTAGTGTCGAATTTTGTGCCAACTTTTAGTGTATTTGATTTCATGAATTGAACAATTTGGCTGGTGCCTAACTCAATGCAAATAGGCATGGCCAGCTTGGCGTCAGACTTTGTGCCAATTTTTACGTCAAATTTAGCATCGAATTTAGCGTTGGCTTTAGCACCAGGAAATTATAGCACCTAGAAGAGTGCCAGGAAGTAACATTGGAAATGGCATCGAAATGGGTGCCCAATTTGGCTTTCGATTTTACTTCTATGTCTACTCCCATTTTTGCTTCTAGTTTTGCTTCCAATTTTACATCCAGTTTTGTTTCCAGTTTTGCCTCCAGGTTTGCTTCCAATTTTGCTTCCAAGTTCGCTTCCAGTTTTGCTTATGGTTTTCCTTCCAATTTTTCTTCCATTTTTGCTTCCAAGTTTGCTTCTCGGTTTGCTTCCAGTTTTTCTTCTTGTTTTGCTTCTAGTTTTGCTTCTAGTTTTTCTTCCAAGTTTGCTTCCGGTTTTTCTTCCAATTTTACTTCTGATTTTGCTTCCATATTTTCTTCCAGTTTTGCTTCCATTGTTGCTTCCTTTTTTGCTTCTAAAAATGCTTCTTATTTTGCTTCCATTTATTAATTTAATATGTTTTATTTCAATTTGATTAGTTAAATATATTGTGCCTCTTAAATAACTCATATGATTATAGAGTAAGTAATTTAATTATTTAACTCATATGATTAAATAACAATATAATTATTGTAACATGATCATCATCTATAATTAAAACAAGTGAGTAAAATATCTATAATTTAATTGAATTTGACAACATCCATCCTGAGCAGTAAATTAAAATCATCATACTTAATAAATATCCATCCAAAAATCATCGACCACTTTTAATATATATTTAAATTGACAAGTCAATATTGATAAGATCATCATCATATATAACTAAAACAAGTGAAAGTCAAATATTCTAGTACATCAAAAACATGTCAAAATGATACATGTCCAATAGTCGACATAAGTGAAAATGATACATGTAGAAATGATATAAATAAATTGAGAAATTATGTAACTCAAATTGATATAAGTCAAGATGATACATGTCCAAATAATACAGTGAAAATGATACATGTCAATATGATACAACTCAACAATATAGTATTGGAGGCCGTGAAAATGATACATATGATAGAAACCATGAAAAGAGTCATCATAACAATATATCAACAATGATCCATGATGTAGTCTATATGATCATGAATGTCACTGGTTACTATCACCAACTATCTTATCATCATCATCACCATCACCATCATCATCATCATCATCATCATCATCATCATCATTATCATCATCATCATCATCATTGTCATCGGCCTTAGTGTCTTATGTATCTACCTCATCATCATCCTCTACCATGTGATCTATACCAACAAAACCAATATTTTGTGGATCTATATCATGTTGAGGATCATCTTGATCTTCTAGAAGATCCGTGTTCTACAAAAAAAAGCATTTAAAATTAAAATTTATTATTTATTTCATGCAATAATTTATTTTTCTATTATATATATAATATTACAACATATGAAATGAAACCATAATCATATTACATCATATCAAAGTGCACATACCATAATAAAATTTCAAAAATGTTATAGCTAATACTAGTGAGTCAGGAGAAACTTCATCTTTAAAAAAAAAAGCCAATTAGGCTGGTAGACTTGTGGATTAGGCCAACATTTGGTGGAAGAGGAAGAAAGATGACTGGAACTCTGGAAGCCCAGCATAATGGATTTCAGTATTCAACCATGAGAGCAGAAGAGAGAGCTGATATAATGTATCAAAACATTAAGCATGCATTTTTCCAGCCAACGGAGAAGGAGATGATTACTTTGCTTCATTTTCATTTACATAACCATATCATGGCGTGGGAACCAAGAAGACCAAGGATGTCCATTTTTATGTGGAGGTAATGGATGTGGTCCAAAATTTAGGAGGGGCAAGAAGGTCAATGTATGATCCTGATGAAATTGAGGAATAACAACAAGAGAGGGACTGGAAAAATAAAATCAATACAGATTTTCAAGGATTTGTCAAGTGAGTAAGAGAGCTATGGGAGCAACCTCATCTAAAATATTTTGAACTAGAGTTTGATATACCATTTAGAGAGCTTGGTTTTCATGGAGTTCCCTTCAAAGCCTCTATTTTTATTGTTCCTACGGTAAACTGTTTGGTGGAGTTGGTGGAATTACCTTTCTTAGTAATCACTATTAGTGAGATTGAGATTGTTAACCTTGAGAGAGTAGGACTTGGGAAAAAGGCATATGATATAATGGCTATTGTTTTCAAAGACTTCAAGCGGGATGTACTCCGCATTGACGCCATTCCTCAATCTTTACCTGATGGCATCAAGGAATGGATGAACTCCATGGATATAAATTATTATGAAAGCAGAATGAACTTGAACTGGCGGCCAATTTTGAAGAGTATTACTAATGATCCAGATAAATTTATTGAGGATGGTGATTGGGAATTTTTGAATATGGAAGCTAGTGATTCTAATTATGATAATAAAGAAGAGTCAGATCAAGGATATGAACCCTCTGATGTAGAAGAGGAATCAAAATTAGATTTCATGTAGCCATCATCAAGACTGTTACAAGCCAACAAGATGGAGGGAATTCTTATATAAGGATAATTTTCAACATTGCAGGTATCGGCTTTAATGCTAACTACAATGGCAACATTGAAATTTCCTAATAGTATTTATGTTAAGGAAATTTCCTTTAGATGCAAGGATTCAAAGCACATCAACCATGTGGCACAAATGATTAAATCCCAGAGACAATCTGTAGCAATGAAAGAGTCTAAAAAGGTAGAGAGAGCTATACTGGTGACTCAGGAGAAACTCCAGCTTTCAAAAACAAAGCCAATTAGGCTGGAAGATGTGTGGATCAGGCCAACATTTGGTAGAAGAGGACGAAAGATGACTGGAACTCTAGAGGCCCACTGTAATGGATTTCGGTATTCAACCATGAGAGTAGAATAGAGAGATCATATCATGTATCAAAACATTAAGCATGCATTCTTCCAGCTAGTGGAGAAAGAGATGATCACTTTGCTTCATTTTCATTTGCATAACCATATCATGGCGTGGGAACCAAGAAGATCAAGGATGTCCAATTTTGTGTGGAGGTAATGGATGTGGTCCAAACTTTACGAGGGGAAAGAAGGTTAATGTATGACCCTGATGAAATTAAGGAAGAACAACAAGAGAGGAACATGGAAAATAAAACCAATACAAAGATTCAAGGATTTGTCAAGCGGGTAAGAGAGCTATGGGAGCAGCTTCATCTAAAATATTTTGAACTAGAGTTTGATATAACATTTAGAGATATTGGTTTTCATGGAGTTCCTTTCAAAGCCTCTGCTTTTATTGTTCCTATGATAAACTATTTGGTAGGGTTGGCGGAATTACCTTTCTTAGTAATCGCTATTAGTGAGATTGACATTGTTAACCTTGAGAGAGTAGGACTTGGGAAAAAGGCAGTTGATATATTGGCTATTGTTTTCAAAGACTTCAAGCAGGATGTACTTTGCATTGACGTCATTCCTCAATCTTCACTTGATGGCATCAAGAAATGGTTGAACTCCATGGATATAAAGTAATATGAAAGAAGAATGAACTTGAACTGGCAGCCAATTTTGAAGAGTATTACTGATGATCCAGATAAATTTATTGAAGATGGTGGTTGGGAATTTTTGAATATGGAATCTAGTGATTTTGATTCTGATAATTTAGAAGAGTTAGATCAAGGATATGAACCCTCTAATGTAGAAGAGGAATCAGAATCAGATTTCATGTAGCCACCATCAAGACTGTTACAAGCCAACAATATTGTTGTGCTTGTTTTGCACACACGCCCCATTTTGAATGGGGACCCTCTCTTTCGTTTTGTCTTTCCGGGTCGTTTTGTTCTTGTCTCATTTTGTGTGCCCCTCATTTTGTGTGCCACTTGTTTTTGTGTCCTATTTGGTCAACATTCCCTTCCAAGTCTCATTTTTGGTTGACCATATTTTGCCCCTAAAATATAAAATTGCCAAGTCTTGGGTTTTTTGGGCTTCGCCTCCCCACTCGCTCGTTTCGCTTTTTCCTTCATTTTTGACTTTGGGGACAATTTTCCCATAGATTTGGGATGTTTTTGTGGTGCCTAAGTGAACTGCCAAAGTTTCGTTAAGTTTCGGGAAGTTGCAAAATTTTTGTTCTAGAACATCCGGGAACTTCATCCGTCCCCGGCTGTTCCAGAATTCTGCCTCCGAAATTCTGTTTCCGGGATTCCATCTCCATTTTTTTGTTTCTTCCATCCATTTGCCTTAGGCATTCCAGCTTCCAAAGCCCGGCCCCTCCGTGGCCGTTTCCAGGATTCTGTCTCCGGAATTCCGTTTTCAGGATTCTGTCTCTGGGATTTCATCTCTGTTTTTCTGTTTCTTCCATCCGTTTGCCTTAGGCATTCCAGCTTCCGGAGCCCGGCCCCTCCATGGCCGTTTCTGGGATTCCATCTCCGGAATTCCATTTCTGGGATTCCGTCTCAGGAATTTCATTTATGGGATTCCGTCTCCGTTTTTTCATTTCTTCCATCCGTTTGCCTTAGGCATTCCGGCTTTCGGAGCCCGGCCCCTCCATGGCTGTTTTCAAGATTCCATCTCCATTTTTGCGTTTCTTCCATCTATTTTCCTTAGGCATTCCAGCTTCCGGAGCCCGGCCCGTTCGTGGCCGTTTCCGAGATTCCGTCTCTGGAATTCCGTTTCTGGGATTCTGTCTCCATTTTTCTGTTTCTTCCATTTGTTTGCCTTAGGCATTCCAGCTTCCAGAGCCCGGCCCCTTCATGGCCATTTCCGGAAGTCCGTCCCATCAAACAACTGATATATTCCAAGCACTGTCAATACCTAACATCCGAGAGACCTTGGGATAGTGTTCTGCAATTTGATTGTGGAAGTTTGTCTTTCAAGAGAGGTGATGCACCTATGCATTCCCTGTGTTGAGAAGTGCATAAAAACACCATCAACAGAACTGGCGCTAGAAGGAGGGCTTGACATGTTGAGGCTACAAAGCTGAATGTTGGATGTTGATAAGAGCACTTTCAAAGAAGAAATCTGAGATAGAGAGACCTCTTTTAATGTTGAAGCATAAAATCAAAAAAAAATGAAGGCAAAAAGAAGCTGAGTTGAAATGGAGCAGCATGTGCAAATCAACATCGCTAGCTACATGCAAGTTTAAATAGGAGATTGAAGAGGCCATTGCAGCAGTTTGCATTGGTAGATAGATGTAGGATTCATGGAACCCATAGGCACAATGAACTAGAGCGTCTAACCTTCTTGAGCAGAATTGAAAGGGTCTTGCAAGGAGAGATTCCCTTTTGGGAAATCTATCAGCCTTTGGCCCTTGCAGACCTAGAGGAGGAATTGACAACCATGGTATCCAAGGCATTTGAAGGTCTAATCCAAGAATGGTTGGGCAGAAAAGACAGACCAAGATTGGAGGAAGCACTAATGTCAAGCTGGTGCAGATTTCACAATGCACCACATTCCGAATTTACTTGTTCGTCTTGTGCAAGCGTCATCACCCAAGTCAAAGGAAATTTGAACAAGTTGGAGTAGCCAACTGTCAAGGAGAATGATTCATCCCATATGGTAGAAAAGCTATTAGCATCTGGAGGACAACACCTTCAAGATAAACCAGGAAATCTGCCACAAACTAGTGTTGGGACAGCAAACACCGAAGTTGAAAATCAAGAGGAAGAAGTTGATTTCCTTGGGATAGCAGAAATATTTGGTGAAGGTTCACTAGGAATGGAGTTGAAAGCCTCTCCTTCATCAGTAAAGGGAAGTCCTGCACTCAGGAAGAGGAGCCATTGGTAGTTGAGGATGAGTGAATCAAGTTTGCAATAGTGTATGTTGGGGCAGCTAATGAAGATGCTGAAAATCAGCAAGGGACATCAGAAAACGATGATGAAGGCATAACTGAAATTAGACTACAAGACCTCTCCTTCATCAATGATAGTGACCAAGCATCTAAAAATGCAGACTTGGAGGAGTGGGAACATCTACAGGTTGTAGTTGTTCACTACCAGTTTTGTGTTTCAAACGACGATGAGAACCCAATCATGGATAGATATAATGAGCTAGTGTCAAGGCTAGCAAGGGATTGGTCTGAGCTAAAATGTCAAGTGGATTTGGAGGTATTGTTGCTACCAAATTGGTGCAGGCTCCATGATTCATCACACTCAGAGTTCACATGTGATCTATGCCAAGAAGTTGTCCAACAAGTGAGAGAACAAGCAAGGCAGCCGAGCACACCACTTCCTGCAGTGGCCTCAAGAATGGAACATAAGGACCAAGAGCCCGAGCCAAGTGACAACTCAGTTGAAGGCAATCCTCAAGAGGATTTTGGGACAGCAATAGAAGAAGGATAGCAATACAATCTCTAGCTTTCGAGTGATGAAGTAGATAAAACTAGAATGTTGTCCACTAGTCATCAAGAATTTCTCCCTCTTTAAGAGAATTTGTGCACCATGGACGATAGGATTTATGGTGAGTCTTTGGAGGAAAATCACATAGTAAATTTTGGCCCCCTTGATGAGGTTCCATCAATTGATGACTTCTTTCCATTGGGAGTTGTACTATGAAGTATGCTCATGTCGAGGAAGAGCACATCCCAAAAGACGGTAGCGATGAAGACATACTCCTTGAACCTCTGAACGATGATGCACTAGAGTTTCCGGATTGGGAGAGGGGCTCCTTCTCCATTTACAGCGATAGTGAACAAGGGGAAATGAGTAAATGTCATGCATGAACAAGAAAGAGAAAAAGACAAAGGCGGGGGTGTTGAGATAGTTGCCAACATAGATGAAGCACCCGGTCGACTACAAGATGCAACTTAGAGTCATTCTGCCATGATTATTGCTGATCCTCCTTCATACTTAGATGGTTGCAATAGGACAGATTTGCACATGTCATCATCCCATGACACTGAGCATCATGAAGATAAGTTTGACACTTGGGATAGCAAGTGGGATGTGTTTCCTTTCGAGGAAAACAATCATGTGGATGCTTGATTTGTAGAAGATCAACGAGATGAAGTACTTTTTTTTGAAGAACTGCTAAGGGGGATTGCTGATCCCACACAAGATGTGGAACAAGTGTTTTCTACCCCATTCTCCCTGCCTTATGCAAGCTTAATGTCCAAAGTGTTGCACCCTCCACCATGCTCGCTTGAGGTTGCTGATGCAAAGACTGACGATGCAGTGCTTTCTCTTGATTGCCAAATGCTACCACCTCTGTGTGATGAAATCCAGGTTCTATCCTTCCTTGCTCCTGTTAATTTTCATAGCTACACTTATCATTTTGATTATGGGAATGAGAAAAAATGAACATGTTTATGGATTAACCATGGGTTTAATGAGCCTCCTCAATTGTTGATTCTTTGTGATGTTGGGGTAGAATTTGAATGTTGCAATATTGAATTTATTTTCTCTGACTATAAGGATAAATTTACATGGTTAAGAACGATAATGATTTCCCGTCTGCTTGTGCATGCATCGCGAAATCCGATGGGCATGAGTATCGGTTGGCCTTGCTTGAACATAGTTCTTTGTAAATATCTTTGTACATAACTCGTTTTGAGTAGTGTAGGTTTCCTGTAAATACTCCGCTTTCCTGCTTTCCTTAGGTTTTTTTGTTTGTTGTAGGTTGCTTGCTTTAGATTAGTTTCTTCCCTTTTTTCGTTTCGCTGTCCCACTTTGGTTTTGACGTTTTCTTTTCGTTTGCTTTTATTTTCTCTTGCTTTGTTGCTGCTTTGCTCGGGGTCCCTTTGCTTTTCGTTGGTCACATCTATGCGCACAACAACCATTCTTATTGCCTTGGGCTATTCTATGTATTTCTTTGTCAAACTCTAATCAAGTTTTCAGAGTGGATGGTGAGGATCTTCTGTTAGTATCAAGTGATCTAGGTATTTGGTTCAAAGTGGATAAGTTGTTGGTTGGTCTGATTCTGAAGTATTCTGGAATCTTATATCTCTCACATATTTTAAGGATCTGATGGTCACTGTAGGTCCTTTGTGAAGTCTAGCTAAGTGAAAAATCTAAAATTTTGCCCCAGTGCCACTGTGATTCTCAACCCTGAGCGCGAGCTTCATTGCTTGCGGGTTGAAATAAAAGGACTAAAAAAAAACAAAAGAAAAAAAACAAAAGAAATAAAGCAAAACATTGAAGATAAAAATAAAATAAATTCAACTTTTCGGGGGTATACGAATAACTCTACCAGGGCTATGGACGCCCAACCGGTAGTAGAGAAATGTTCGGGAGAATCACAACGACAACCTCATCGGGGCTATGGACGCTTGAGTGGCAACGAGACAATGTCCTGAATGCTTTTGGAGTTAGAATAAACTATGTAGATTAACTTGATGGAGCTTGGGTTCTTGCAGCAACTGAAGGATGAGAATTAACGCAATTGCACACACTTGGATTTTCAGCATACTGAAGGTTGGGTTAACTAGTGGTTTTGATCCTTTGGTTGAGCGTCTGGCTTGTTTTCCCTAGCATGAACATTGAAACTAGAGTTATGGGTTCGTGATTCCAATTTGTCATCGAAACCCTCTAGAGCATTTCCCCCAATGAGTCACCATTTGTTGTGCTTGTTTTGCACACACGTCCCATTTTGAACAGGGACCCTCTCTTTCGTTTTATCTTTCCGGGTCATTTTGTTCTTGCCTCGTTTTGCATGCCCCTCATTTTGTGTGCCGCTTGTTTTTGTGTCCTATTTGGTCAACATTCCCTTCCAAGTCTCTTTTTTGGTTGACAATATTTTGCCCCTAAAATATAAAATTGCCAAGTCTTGGGTTTTTTGGGCTTCGCCTCCCCACTCGCTCATTTCGCTTTTTCCTTCATTTTTGACTTTGGGGACAAGTTTCCCATAGATTTGGGATTTTTTTGTGGTGCCTAAGTGAACTGCCAAAGTTACGTTAAGTTTTGGGAAGTTGCAAAATTTTCATTCTGGAACGTCCGGGAACTTCGTCTATCCCCGGCTATTCTAGAATTCCGCCTCCGGAATTCTGTTTCCGGGATTCCATCTCCATTTTTCCGTTTCTTCCATCTTTTTGCCTTAGGCATTTCGGCTTTCGGAGCCTGGCCCCTCCGTGGCCATTTTCAGGATTTCATCTCCGGAATTCTGTTTCCGGGATTCCGTCTCCGAGATTTCGTCTCCGTTTTTTCTTTTCTTCCATCTGTTTGCCTTAGGCATTTCGGCTTCCAAAGCCCGGCCCCTCCATGGCCATTTTCGGGATTTCGTCTCTGTTTTTTCGTTTCTTCCATCCATTTGCCTTAGGCATTCTGGCTTCCGGAGCACGGCCCCTCCGTGGCCGTTTCCAGGATTCCTTCTCCAGAATTCCATTTCCGGGATTCCATCTCCTGAATTCCGTTTCCGAGATTCCATCTTTGGAATTCCATTTTCGGGATTCCGTCTCCATTTTTCCATTTCTTCCATCCATTTTCCTTAGGCATTCTGGCTTCCAGAGCCCGGCCCCTGCATGGCCGTTTTCGGGATTTCGTCTCCATTTTTTCGTTCTTCCATTTGTTTGCCTTAGGCATTCTAGCTTCTGGAGCTCGGCCCCTCCGTGGCCATTTCCAGGATTCCTTCTTCGGAATTCCATTTCTGGGATTTCGTATCCGAAATTTTGTTTTCAGGATTCCGTCTCCGTTTTTCCATTTTTTCCATCCGTTTGCCTTAGGCATTCCAACTTCCAAAGCCCGGCCCCTCCGTGGCCATTTTCGGGATTTCATCTCTGGAATTCCGTTTCTGGGATTTCATCTCCGTTTTTCCATTTCTTCCATCTGTTTGCCTTAGGCATTCTAGCTTCCGGAGTCTGGCGCCTCCGTGGCCATTTCCGGAAGTTCGTCC
Organism: Sequoiadendron giganteum; assembly: GCA_007115665.2. NCBI lineage: Eukaryota > Viridiplantae > Streptophyta > Pinopsida > Cupressales > Cupressaceae > Sequoiadendron > Sequoiadendron giganteum. The sequence goes on from CM021100.1 coordinate 587,119,540, forward strand.
CTCTTTTGCCGTCCAAGAACTCAATCCGTCCCCGGCCGTTCCGGAACCCAATGCCTTCATGGCCTCCTAATCCAAAATGGACTTCAACCCACATGCTCAAATTACATCCTCTCCTGTATGAACCTTCCAAATTCCAAATTTGAAGTCGGGAGATACCATCTAGGCCCCGGACTGTCCATCGCCCTTTCAAACCGACATTTCGGCCTCTTCTTTCCAGAACATACAAGTGCTCCTCCGATTTGAAAACGGACTTCGACCCAGATGCTAAAATTGGATCATATCCTCCCTAGACCTTTCAAATTTCAAATTTGCAGCCAGGAGATACCATCCAAAGTTCCATGCTCTGTTCACCATTTTTAAAACAACATTCTAGCCTCTCGGTCCCGTATTCTTCAAACCCTCTCCAGTAAACTGTTAATGGAATTTCACACTGAATATTATGATGTTTTGATGATGCATGAATGGATCTAGCAAGGATTTTGCAAGATTTGATTAACATTTTCCTTGATTTGTGTATAAAAGCACTTACGACACTTCATACATGCAGGTTCCAAGAAGCCTATCGTGGGTTCGTCGACAAACACATTTGATCCAATGAAGAATGTTGCAAGTCCATCGAAAAGAAGGCAACTTTCAGCTAGAGTAAAAGGGAAATCAGCTAGAAGACAAAACTGCTACAGTGACTGGCCACTACAAGACAAAATAGGAAAAAGACAAAGATGTATTTTTTAAATTGTTGAATATTGTGGGGTAGGTGAAGCCCTAATGTAATTGAATCTGAGCCACACAATGTAAATCAATCCTAGCCATTCATTTGGGCTTTGAAAAACTATAAATGGGGGTCTCCCCCTTATTTGTAAAAAGGTTGGAGAGTTGTTGTAAAAACATTTTGCAGCAATAGAAAGCAACATTGCATGATCTATGGGTGTTACTTTTGAGTTTGCTCATTATGTGTGCATGGTTCTACCTTCCAAGTTAGTTTTAGTTGTTAGTTTATTGAATGGATGTGATGATGGACATTGTTGTTACAGTATTTGATGAGCTTTCAGCCCATACTTTTGGCACTTGTTGATGACAAGTTGTTGTGCAAAGTTAGCCTAGGCTTCTTTATTTGATTGCTGCAACTTAGTTTGCTTGCATGTTCATGATGTGTGTATGCAAATTGAAAATCTATAGTCCTTAGAAGATTGCACTGGTTTTGTGTAACTGTAGGATCCTCTTGGCCAAGCAAAACCCAGTTTAGGGAGTTTGTCTACTGTAGTAGCCTCCATGATGATTGTTCATTTGTAGTTTCAGATCCAGGAACCTTTTCTCTTCCCTGCCTTTTTTCCTTTTTTTTAATAAGTAACCTTAGGAAAGGTTCATTGCACATTATAAAGCTAAATCCAATGTTGAAATGGAGTTCTAGACTACTGTTTGAACCTGCAACAAACGCTCAGCAACTCTCCCATCTTGAGAACTCCATTTGCATATCTAACTTCCCCACTTTGTAACTCATCCGTAAGTCCACCTTGTGATTCCAGAAAATCACATCAAACAACTGATATATTCCAAGCACTGTCAATACCTAACATCCGAGAGACCTTGGGATAGTGTTCTGCAATTTGATTGTGGAAGATTGTCTTTCAAGAGAGGTGATGCACCTATGCATTCCCTGTTTTGAGAAGTGCATAAAAACACCATCAACAAATATGAAGGGAATTCTAATATAAGGATAATTTTCAATGTTGTAGATACCAGCTTTAATTCCAACTACAATGGAGACATTGAAATTCCCTAGCAGTATTTATGTTAAGGAAATTTCCTTTAGATGCAAGGATTCAAAGTACATCAACCATGTGGTACAAATGATTAAATCCCAAAGACAATTTGTAGCAATGAAAGAGTCTGAAAAGGTAGAGAGAGCTACACTGGTGACTCAGGAGAAACTTCAGCTTTCAAAAACAAATCCAATTAGGCTGGCAGACGTGTGGATCGGACTAGCATTTGGTGGAAGAGGACAAAAGATGACTGGAAATCTGGAGGCCCGCCATAATGGATTTCAATATTCAACCATGAGAGCAGAAGAGAGAGTTGATATCATGTATCAAAATATTAAGCATGCATTCTTCTAGCCAGCGGAGAAGGAGATGATTACTTTGCTTCATTTTCATTTGCATAACCATATCATGGCGTGGGAACCAAGAATACCAAGGATGCCTAGTTTTATGTGTAGGTAATGGATGTGGTTCAAACTTTAGGAGGGGAGATCCTTATTTTTGTCAAGAGGTATAAAGTCAGATGAATTAAGTTCACCTACATGCCTGCCAAAGTTTACTTCCAATTTTTATGACTGTTTTTCTTGACTATTAGAGTTTACTTAAAAATTTGAATTTCTTTCTGGTCATTTTGATTAGGCTATATTCAGCCAATGTGGAAGCACCTTTTGTTTGTATCACAAGCATATGTGTATTGCAAGAATTCTAATTATCTATGGTCTATAGCTATGTCATCTCACTTATTGGATCTTCTATTTCAATGTTTTCTATGGCCTTCTTTGTTTGAGGTAGCACCTAACAATCCTACTTCCTTTCCTTGCCTGAGAACTGGATTTGAATTTGGAAATACTACACTTTAAAACTAGCTATGGTTTAAGGAGAGTTATTCTAGCTTTGTTGACACCCTCAATCTTCAACAAGGACTGAAATTTAATCTTTCAAACTTAGATTTGAATGTGCATAATTTGATTGATTATGGTTTTCATGGGCAATTGTCTTTACATGACTATTCTACATTGTCAATATGCGTAATAGTGATTGCATCCTTATCAAGTTTGGCTACCCTTATTTAGAATACCTTGGTCTTTGGACTTGATACAAAGTTGTGCATTGTTATTCCATATTTGTAACATGTAGGACATTTAAGGGGTACAACATATGGAAATTCAGTACTTTCATCCAAGGAAAACTTACATATGGTGTATCAAGAACAACAGAAAATTATTTTATTAGGGTTAATTATTTCTTCCCGCACATTGCTAATATTTTCCCTAAAACATGTTTTTTTTATTATTTCAACGCATCTCAAAATTCAATGTATTGATTAACATTTGTTATGCATTTCAGTTGTTTATGCAAATGATTCATATATGTTAACTTGATCAGTGTTGTTACTTCAGTAGTTTGACTTCTATGACACCTAGTCATTAGGCCATTGTGTGTGGGAGCACGTTTGTGTTTTTAGTTATCTTTTTTGGATAGCTCTATTGGGTGGTGAGGACATTCTATTTATCTTTTGAATGTTAAGAAGTCGAAGTTTCAAGGATTTTTCAAACGAGTAAGAGAGCTATGGGAGAAACCTCATCTAAAATATTTTGAACTAGAGTTTGATATACCATTTAGAGAGATTGGTTTTCATGGAGTTCCTTTCAAAGCCTCTACTTTTATTTTTCCTACGGTAAACTATTTGGTAGAGTTGGTGGAATTACCTTTCTTAGTAATCGCTATTAGTGAGATTGAGAATTGTTAACCTTGAGAGAGTGGGACTTGGGAAAAAGGAATTTGATATGGCTATTGTTTTCAAAGACTTCAAGCAAGATGTACTCTGCATGTACGCCATTCCTCAATCTTCGGTTGATGGAATCAAGGAATGGCTGAACTCCATGGATATAAAGTATTATGAAAGCATAATGAACTTGAACTGGTGGCCAATTTTGAAAACTATTACTAATGATCCAAATAAATTTATTGAAGATAGTGGTTGGGAATTTTTGAATATGGAAGCTAGTGATTCTGATTTTGATAGTTTAGAAGAGTCAAATCAAGGATACGAACACTCTGATGTAGAAGAGGAATCAGAATCATATGAGGAAGGTTCAGAAGATGAATCTCTTGTGGAGTCAGAGGAGGATGAAGAAGAAGAAGAGGAGGAAGAGGAGGAAGGTAAAACATGGGATGAATTAGAAGCCGAAGCTAGAAATGCAAATAAGGAAAAAGGAGACAAGTCTAACAGTGAAGAGGAAAGGTGGCAACAAAAGGTAAAAGCTACAGGGAAGTCTTAGGCACCTATTATTAGAGATTCAAGAGGAATTCTTGCCAAGAGGCATAAATTCAGATAAATTGAGTTCATCCACATCCTTCTACTATTTATTCATCCACATAAATGGTCATCTTGTAATCATAAGATTTGAGCTCTATTTACTTATCTTACACATCAATAAACAACTCAACACAAGAGATGCAAATTGACATATTAACAAAACAATATGCAACTAAGTTATTGAAACTCAAATATTGATACCTCGTTCTCCATCCAGATTACAAAATCGTTCCACTTTTTGTTTTGTAACATATTCTTTTCAAATTGCTTTGGATAGCAGCCATATTTCTCCTCTTATCAAAACATGGCACATGGACTAGTTAAACTAATTAATATGCAATTTTTTACTTTTTCCAAGGAAATAAAAAAATATATCATTTAACATATTAAATATACTTACAAATGTACATATCAAGGCCTGTAAACCTTTCTGGCCACTGTGATTCATGGCACGAAGTTTCTCAAGCCTAGCCTTGGAGGCCTTGTCCTGAAACATATAGTAATTCAATTTAACTATGCACAAAAAAAATTTAAATATCGTTTAATAAATTTGATATAATCTTATAAGAAAATTCAAATACTTGCGTACTCTCTTCACTAGAATTCCTCCATGCATCAGACTTCTATGGCGGCACACGAGTCTTCCTTCTATTCTTGGCGGTGTTGCAGTGACTTCCGCAAGTCTTCTACCAATGGCGTGTGATAGTGTGGTAACCACCATTGTCTCACGGCTCCTTCATCAATTCAGTGCAGTAGAGTGGTTTTTATCGTGGTCCCGAAAGTTGCTTCTTCCTTCTCGGTAGTAGTGCGGTGAAAACTTCTATGGCAGAATTTTTATTCACAGAGGAGGCCATGGAGATAGGACGTGGGCGATGTAGAAATACTAAATCACTGAGGGTGATCCCACAAAGCTGGTTTACAATTTCTGAGAGGAACTGATTTTTCTTGAAATCACATATTTTTAGAAAATATAATGATTTAAGCCTTTAAAAGTTCCATTTTAAGGATTCCAATTGAAGAGCGTTTGATCAAACCACCTTAGATCAAAACCCCTTAGATAGAACCTCGCTAGTTTTAAACCATACCTATAAATGAGTCTCCTTTACAACTATCAAAATGCTGATAAAAAATCACTTTTGATTTACCTTTTGGGAGATCAAATGAATTCATTTAAAATTTATTTCAAATGATTATGGTAGTCTTCGAAATGAGCTATCCCATGAATATAATTTTGATATGTTTTAGTTTTATTATGTATGTGTTTTTTTAGTTTTATTAAACATACGTTTTTCACCGAAAATCAAGCTCTCCGTTTTGCACATGTGGAAAAATAGAAAATTATCAAAATAAATTTTTAAAAAATATTTTTCGTACTGGATATTGATGTCCTTGATCCATTTAAAAAAAAAAACTGAATTTCGATACATACAAAAAAGGTTATGTTGTATACAGTCCGCCTACGTCTTAATTGCAATTGGTTTGACTTCGAAACTCTATTAAGGAAAAAATATTGAATGAAAAACTATGAGACCAAATGAAAGTGCTAGATATCATAGTTACAAATCTAAATTCGAAAAAAATAGAATTTAATCCTTCATACAAAAAAGTTATGTTGTATACGATGATGTCACTTTTTAAAAATGTTGTTTTCTAAGAAAAACCAGTTTTCGTGGGAGATGGAAAAAGAAGTGCAATCTTATTCCAAAAAATTTCAAAAAATAATTTTTAGAATCTAAAGAGAAAATGTGATGAGACTCTAGTTTGCATCTCTCATCATCTTCAAATTCCTCATGGTTTAGCCGCTATAGGTGCCCAAATGTGAAGATTTAGTTAAAAATAATAATTTCAGTGTCCAGTTTGGCCAAAAATTGTAAACCACTATTGTGGGATCACGGAGAGGAAAGTGGGTGGACATTGTAGCAAACAATAATGTTAATGACCAAGACTTCTAAATTTTCAGAATTATTTGCAATCCATGTTTAAAAAAGGATGATTCTTATGGCCTAAACTTTGAAATGCTTAAGTAATATTATGTTGTACTTGGACAATTGAAAACCTGTTTTATTCTCCTAGCATGCTTTTTTATTTTCCATTATAATTCTAGACCAAACAACATTTGTGAGGATGGCCTTTTACAACAATCTTAATTTGTATGAAGTTCACGAACCTGTTGTCAAGCAGTAAATTCCTTTCGTAGACAGGAAATGTAAAGGCTTCATTTAAGAAAAGATAAGTAGTCTCTTTTTTAGGGTAATCCACATGCAAAAAGTAAAAAGAACATAAAAAACCAATTATATAGTAGAAAATCAAATTCAATCAGTTATGTCTTATTTCACTTGCACACTTATCTGAAAGACATAGGGTATTCACCATACATTTCCCTTGACAAAGAAAACATGTGCTTTCATTTATTTTTACTGTATATCTCAGAAGTGAAATTGTTGTTACATAATGATGCACTGAGAAAATAATATATACAAAAAATGCAAAGAAAATGTTTGAAATTTAACATGCAACCTACTATTTTTTTAATTTATCGGTGATAATATTTGATTTTATTAATAATAATGCAGAATTTACATCAACTTCAAAAATTAAGTCCATCTACCAGCTTCTAAAATATGCCTGTTTAACAAGCATGGTTCCCAACAAACCAAAAAAAACTACTAAATCTGTATGTAAACAACCCTATCTACTATTACCCATACCCCATACTTTTTACATTTTCAAATAAAAAATAGGGCTTAACCCCAAAAAATGTACGACAAAAACTAAGATATAAACTGTATTTTAACCAAAATTTAGTTCAGTTTACATGGAAGTACCCAACGTGCTACCCAGTTGCATTGGGAATATTTCCTTGATTGGATTCATCTTCTTCCTTGGGCACAAACCTTTCTTCTCTCGCAGCTCCTCTCTGGCGACATCTTTGAGTCCCTCAATGACTGTCTCAACCTCCATTATTTTTACACAAAGTTTCAAGGATTTCCATCCTAGCTCTACTCCTACTCTCCACATAGCTTTGGTGATTCCTTATGGCCACCTAATGAAGGGATGGTTTATCTCTGCTACTTCAGGGCCCACATGATCTTCCATGCCTTCGCTCACATCAAAGCCTTCTACTGGTATAGCCCATTCTAGGATAATTTTCATATTTACTAAGAAATCCTTGTGTACAAACGCCTTGATTACTTTCCTCACTTCCTCCACCCACTCTCCTAAGACCAGCCCCCATACATGATCAGTGAGTAAATATCCATATTAGTACAATATCTATGCTTCAAATCTTCAAAGCCATTACCTAGGATTTTTCGCACAGATTGTACCACCTTCACACCGTTGGAGAGGAACAATCCTCTCAACCTCTTCATAGTTGCTTTTCCAACAAAAGGGTCCAATTTTCTCCTCGAATGTAGAGTGAAATTGCACTCCATTTCTTCTCTGGTACACTAACTTCCAAACTGCCTCACACCATAGACCTATTACATTCCTTGCCACCGCAAATCAAGAAGCATCAAACGAAATGCCTTGTGTGTCTTTAAAACACATCCTATTGTTATCCCTCACCATTAATGTCGAACATACGTCCAGCGCCACCAATAATACCTTCATCAATGCTTCAAGTCCTTCGAGAATTTAAAACACATTCCTCTACTTGCTAGTGTTAACTCCTTCCTGCATTAATTACAACGAACAAATTCCTCCATAGGAATTACACTAAAATATTCTATTCTTATTTCCTTCACCTCTGCAAAAGATAGAGCCCATTTCAATAGGGTATCTGCTTCCATGTTCCTAGTTCTCCTAACATGACTAACCTTAAAGTCCTCAAAAAAAGCTAATTCTTCAATAATTTTCCTAATCACACCCTGCAAATGCCAAGCATCAATTCCTCCTTTTATTATTGCTTGGATTACTTGGATGAATTGTTGGCAGAAAAAATTAGGATTACTTGGATGCTTCTTCCATTCATTTTGTATCAACATATGTTCGTGAAGACACAAAATTTAATAGCTCAATCAAGTAGAGCTTTTGTGATTTTTCAAATGAAGAGTAAGGTACATTTTTATTTCTACTACATTACATTCATGTGATAACCAAAATCAAAAGATTACATTACTAGATTGCACTTATGAAGATGCATATAATATAGGAAAAATTGCACAATCCTTTCAAAAATGTAGTCTTTATTGATAATGTAAATGTATGTTGTTCCACAAAAAATGTGGAACTGACTATTTGAATGCATATAATTGAAAAACTATACATTTATAGATATAAAAGAGAAAAATGCACATAAAGAGAAAGGGGACCTGTCATTGCCTCAATGACGAATCCCAATTGCTTTGTTCTACATCATCTTCAGTCTTCCCACTTGTCTAAGCCTCCAAGTTGATGTCTTCCTTGTTGCTCCTCGGTTCCCTGCATTTGAGTGAGAAGAGTGTTGTTAGAGAAATGAAGGATCACCAGTCAAAATATGTGCATACATCTATAAACATATAATTTGATCATGTGCATTCAAATAACTTGCATACCATAGATGTCCAGAAAAACAAGAAAGTTATCAAACATATCTATCATATGCTCGGTTTTATCTAACATGTTTTCTCATTGTGCAGGTATAGATAAAATTAGGTTGTTTTTTTATTTGGTTATAGCATGTGAGGTGAAATTTGGCTCCCACAAGGGTTGAGCCTAGCCTGCTGGCCTATTGTTTCATTTGAGAAGGATAATCACAAGTAAACCATCCATGAAGCATTAAAGATAAATATTTGCAAAGATAGTGGAGTATGTTGATAAGGGGTAATCTCCTTATTGATAAATATTTATCCTTATTAATAACAACATTCCACTATCAACATAGCCATGATTCTGACAAAACTGATCATCAAGGATTCCAAGATAGTTTTCATTAACAGTCTGGTTAAAAGTAAGCAGTCCCAAGCATCATAACGGTCACAAGAATTGAACATGAGGGGCAGCCATGTAGATTAAAAGCTTACACGATAGTCATCACTTGCAAAGACAGAGACAACATGTTTCCACATAAAAAATTAAATCGAATGCATGAAAGGTACAATGATGAAGTCCATAATAGTGATTTTTTCTTAAGAGGGATTGAAGGACAACATTTTGTATCAAGGAGGACAAGGTAACCTCAAACTCTGTTGTACCTGAGTATGGCAGTACCTGAGGTTTTGGTGTTTCTAGATGGAACCTATAGCATAAAAGTGTAGTCTCCATCTGAAGAAACCATCTTCAGAGCTCTTCCCTGAAATGAGGGTTGAAAACATTAGAAGAAAAGAAATACCATAATTCTAAAGTAACAATTTGTATCAAGACAAATGTCAAAAATTATAATTAAAAAGACAAATCCTTACAATTGTACCTCAAATTGGACCAAACAGCAACAACAAATGTGCCCTGATAAATCTTGCAGATTTAAACAACTTGAAAAGACCACTTTGGAGACATCAAAGCAATAAATAAGCATGAAAATTGACATAACAATTGAACATTGAAGATGGATTACGAGTTATAATGTGTTTGCTCCATTATATTGCTCAAACTATAAACATACATAACATGAGTTATTTTGATATGAATAAGTGGATGAGATGGTCTAGTATCTATTCTAATGGATTGAAATGATGATGATATGATGATCAAAATCGGACCTTGGTTTCCCTATTTGTATGGGAAGCAGCAAGCTTCAAGTCCATTCAGAAAAGTTACATCATTTCTTAACTAAAGCATAATTAACATAACATAGAAACTTAAAAAGATAGGCACATTCTAATTGTTGCCAAACATTAAATAATGCTTGTGTTTGTTGATAGGTAGAATATTTTGATGAAACACATACTAATACCCAAGATCCAAGATCCAATTGGGTTATTAATATTTGGAAGGGATGATCCAAACCATCCTTTAAACCATACCAGGGTGAAAAGAGCAAGATTAAAGAGAACACCTAGAAGTGTTTCACACCAGCTCAAAGTACAATCCAACCTGGTTATGACACTAATAGCAATCCAGATTTTCCCGAACCATCCATACCCAAATGTTGCATCACAATCTATTCTTCCTACACAAAAAAATACATGTTAACCCCTTCTAAATAAAACTCAAAATACCATGAAACAATGAGTCCCCTATATTAGTAAGTAGGCAGTCTATAGGGCATAGTTTGATTTTAAAAAAGGATGCTCATGAAAGGAATCTTCAAGTGACAGTGAGTGAGTTGTTTGAGATTATAGTTGATGGTACAATATCCAATCTTAAAGGCAGTTAGAAAAGCACTAAATGTGCAAGAAAATCAAATTGTAGACAACAAACAATTCACAATGTTATCTTGCATAATGCCTTAAGTTTGAAGACAAAAATCTAATTGTATCTTGATGAAAGTAGTGATCTTAATGTTCAATCATTGGCAACCATGATTTTAAAACATGGTATTGTGCTTATGGAGGAAGCATTTTAAGCAAGGCGGTGAGTGGTGGTTTGGAACAATGGCAGGTATGAAGGACTTGCTTTATATGCATACTATGTAGTCTAGCTTAAGACAACGTTATTAGAAGATATTGAAGGTGGATTAGGGAACTCAAGGGTTACCATGATAAAGATTGAGATCTATAAAAAAAGCCACTATCATGAAGATATTAAAGATGTCAAATGAAAAACCCTAGCAACTGGAGCAATGAACACAGTGTGAAAGAGGACAGTGTTCTAGGGAAAATTTAGGATATCTCCACATTATCTAATCATAGGAAAATAAATCATTTATTTATTTTTTAAAATTAAAATAAATTATTATAAACCCTATATAGGACACATCGATACTTCAAAAGCATCTGATTTATTTTTTAAAATTAAAAGAATTCATTCTAAACCCTATATAGGATACATTGATACTTTAAAAGCATCTGAAGGAATTTGAGATTATGCAAACATATGTCAATTAAATACCTAGATTACAAACAGTAGCATGAACATTGTAACCCTTGTTGATCAGAGCTAGAATTGATAAACAACAATGAATCCTATGTCTCCTATCACGCACATCTCCTTACCATTCTCTGTCATTCTTTACTGAAACACTTCTCCATTTTGGTGGGCTACGCCTGAAAATAAGGTTTCAACAAAGGTTTTATTGTATGTTTATTAACATGAAAACTCCATTCTGGTGGGCTATGCTTGAAAATAAGATTTCGACGAAATTTTTAGGGTATGTTTATTAGAGTTTTAGAGTATTTTGGTGGGCTATATTATTGATTCCTTAAATGATTTATTCAAATGGATTGTGACTAACGTGATTTTCTGCCATGATTACCATACTACCATCGTCTCTTATTATACCCTTTGTGATATGGCGGTGTTTTTCCCTTCCCTTCTATTGTTTACCACACTACCACCTTGCTCAAGGTTTCTTGCTGTGGGGTTGCGGTGTATACCGCTCTACCACATATGTTGCTCACCTTCCCAATGGTATAGCGGTGTATGCTTTTGATCATTACCTGAAGAGTGTCGATGAGATAATCTTCTTTGTCTTACCGATATCTCAATATCTCATCGACATTAGATCTTATGTTCCTTTGAAGTTGGTTTTCGATGTCGATGAGACAAGTTAATATCTCTTACCGATATGCCACTATCTCATCGATATTTTCCTTTGGCATTATTTATTTATAGATCGATGTGACTCTACCATGTTGGGGAGACTCATGATTATCATTGCGGTATGGCAATGTTTTGCCCTTCTCTTCATCTTTTTACCGCACTACCGCCTTGCTCAAGGCTTCTTGTTGTGGGGTTGCGGTGTATACCCCTCTACCACATATCTTGCTCACCCTCCCGAAAGTCTAGCGATGTATGCTTTTGATCATTACTTGAAGAGTTTCGATGAGACAATCTTATTTGTTTTACCGATATCTCAATGTCTCATCGACATTACTTCATTGTATCCAAGAGTTGTGTTTTTTCGATCACTTGTAGATATACCTTGTCGATGTGTCGTAAGTGATTCTCTCCTTGATATTCCCGTATCTTGTTTACATTTCACTATTTTACATCGTCGATGAGACATATAAATAAGTCTCTTCGACATAGGGGTGTCTAAATTGGCGCTAAACCCAAAGCTAAACTCAAAGCTAAAGTTGGGAGTTAAAAGTGGCACTAACGGCAGTTCCACACTCAAACCCAATATCAGCGCTAAAGGCAATGTTATTTCTAGCGTAAATTAGCACCTAAATTAGTACCGACTAGTCCTAATTGGTGCAAATAAATACCAAAAATAGCGCCATCCCGATAAATAGCGTTGACGTTTTCAAAAAATTGGCAAAAATACATTAAAACATTGGGTGGAAGCAAAAAATGGAGCAAAAATGGAGCAAATCATAGGGATTTGTTGTAGTGTTCATAGGGCTTTCCTAGTCAACAATGTTGGGGAAATGGGAGCTGTGAAGATACAAAATGTACTTATTCTGATTGAAAACTAGAGTCATGCAAAAGATGAAGGGTAGTAAATCTACTCCCATATTTTGCATGCAACCTCCATGCACTGGGATAGCACTTATCTCTATTAGAGATCCTCATCCTAGTTCAAAACCTACCTCAGAATTAAGGTGAACCAGATCAACTTCTTTCCAATTCCACCCATTTTGAACTTGAAGGAGATTGGTCTTTTACTCTGTAACTAGACAACTGGAGGCAAGAGAATTTCGAGTATCCCCAATAATACCACATCATCTTCTTCCTGAATCCTTATTAACCCTATAAAATGAAAACACTTATGACAATTTAGAACATTGCACTCAATAGTAAAGCCTTTAGCCTTCAACGAATGATTTCAATTGTGCTCACTATCCCTATTTATGGGCCACCAGTGCCACTAACAACCTGATCCCTATTTACTTGTGAGTTGTTTCATGTGTGAGGTTGGGTATAATGATAATCATGATTCAAAAACCAAAAAACCAACTTAATCAATATGTGTAACTTAAGCCTTACATTTACAATTAAAATGTTCAATTTGATTGACATTTGGCTACATGCAATTTGTACCTCAACCTGACAAACTGTCAAAATCACCACTCAAACAATATGAAATCATTATAAATCTTGTTTCACTTGATCATTGGATTAATGGCATCATCATCTATAGTACATCATATAGTTTTCAATATAAAGTTATCTAATCAATCGCTTCGGATGTACATATGGCATTAATCTATGTCATCACCCACAGTACCACAACCACACTTTCTTCAAAAAGATTGAGAATTTCAATTAAATTAAATGGAGAGTACTTCTAGGCATTGAAAAGAGAGAATTAAATGGCTTGTTTGCAGTTTTACCTTAATCATTATCAATGTCCACTAATAAGTCACAATAAATTTCACTCACTTATGATTATAACTATATGTTGATAATTACTATTAGTTTTAAAAGCCACATTTTTATATTGAACAAAGCAAAAAGGATTTACAAGAATGGAGCCACAAAAATTATTTTATTTTAATTAGCTAAAGACTAAAGTACTTAGTACATACTACAAGAACTGTGACAAAAATCCACTAATCATGAAAAAAAAAGTCACAAAATACATAGTACAAGAATTGTTACACTGTACAGTAAAATATAGACACGTGACAAGTCACACAATTCATTACTAATTTTTTTTTGTAACAATAACTAAGGCCATCAACCCACAATTGGGTGTTTGAGTAGAAGGTGAGTCGAATTTAACAAAGTAACAGCAGAGAAGAAAAGTGAATCACCCAAAACCTTCCTCCAAAACTCTAGACTCATTAATGATTCATTTTTCATATCACATAGCAGAGCACATCTCATATTAACCAAGGTAAGAGCCTGTGTTGTAGAAGAATGCATTTCCACTTTCTAAAAGATTCCACCAACAGGCACTAACCCACTTTCAAAATTGTAATGCTCCAGTACCAACTCCAATGAAGAAATAGAGTAAATGAAAGGTTGAAAATAATGTATTGCCAGCGTCTTCACAAAATCTTTATTGATCAAAATTTCCATGCAATTGGAGAAGAAATTCGAAGCTACCTTAGAATATAGAGCACGGGGGAGGTTTTGAATCCATTCCCTACCCATAATTATTCTTATAGAATCCTCAACTTGCACACAAGGAATTGTAAAAACCATACCCAACTTTCATCTATCGTATGCATCGTCACTTCTTTTCTCCCAAAAACATTTGGGTAGTATGACACGCCATGAAGACTCCATAATATCACAGTTAAATTGAGAATAGAGAATAAAGAAATCAAAGATAAATATATTATAAATGATATGAAGAACATCAAGTTGGTGAAGTATATATAGAAGTTAGAATGAGGACAATGACATCAAATACTCACACTTAACATTTAATTCACCACTTGATCATTCATGTGACAATATTTATTTTTTTTAAATGTGACAATATTATTCCAAGTTACCCACAAGCTCCACCATCTTCATGAACGCTGAGAAAATCCACGTGTCAACCTCCCCGCTTCCCTGTTGGGTTTAACTCATGTGCAACTTTCAACAATGGGGAGGCATGGAGCAGCCCAGATTAAATCTGGCACTTCACATCTGTGTGCTCTTTACCTTAAGACCATTCACCTGTGCATAATCCTCAGACCAAATGGACGACCCGGATTAAGATGTCTTGCTTACCTTTAAAACATGTGCTTAAAAGGCTCCTTTAGTAGTGCGGGCTTTAACACTACTCAACCTTATGTCAAAATATTTCCTTAATATTTCACACCATTTCATAGTTCCTTTGACGGTTCTGATTGTTCCATGTGGCACTTCCCTGCCTCCCTATTGAGGGACGAGAGATGTAGGTGGGTCCCCCATGGACTGGTAGGGAGCGGCCAAGATTAAATTTGTCACTTCACATTTTTGTGCTCTTTACCTTAAGACCATTCACCTATGTATAACCCTTAGACCAGATGGATGACCTAGATTAAGATGTCTTGCTTACCTTTAAAACACATGCTTAAAAGGAACCTTTAGTAGTGCAGGCTTTAACACTAGCTCCTTAATATTTCGCACCTTGCTATAGTTCCTTCGACGGTTTTGATCGTTCATTTCTCAAACCCATTGTTCGCCTAGGTCGAGGGGTCGGTCACCATGATGACTCCAAAGGCTTAAGTCATAATTTAAGTGACCTTCAACTTTCGGTACCCAGTCAATGATAAAATATTATTTTGGTTGTCATGACTTTAAGTGATTTAATAATTAATAAAATGTCAACCATTGATTTTTGTAAATCTAACAGTTCTAGTGTTATTCTAGAGGTTTCAATTCGCGAGTCTAGTGCTTTAGAGATTTGCTTCCAAAATGCAACTATAATCGTCCATCGAATAGTTATGGGTTATATTAATTTGCACTGACATCTGTCTTTAGACATAATAAATATGTTGACACTTGTCCCCATTCTGGACACTTTATGAAGGAATTTGAATGTGTGGAAAATTTGTCCCGGAATAGAACAATATGTAATTGTAGCATTTGATATTTTCGCCAACCACGCTATGATTTTTTATTGGCATACCAGTTTATTTCGCCACTGAATTTTTTTTATTAGTTTTAGATTATGTTTAATTCACCAAAAAAAATTTATTCATTTGAAAATAGGTTTAATTCGCTAATGATTTTTTTTTGGGGGTTTGAAAAAATTTAATCGCCAACAAAAATATTTTTTTGTTTTGAAAACAAGTTTAATTCACCAATGGAAATATTTTATTGGTTTGAAAAAAGGTTTTAATTTCCAATGAAAATATTTTATTTTTAAAAAAAATCTAGTTCACTAGAATTTTCTACAAAATTCTAGCAATCACAAAAGATTTTCCAATTGAGATTAATTTTTTTCCCAAAAAATGAAAAAATATATCAATAAAATTAATATTTTTTATTGGGAAGTATATAAGATTCATCGGGATTTTATACCTTCATCAAGGATGGGGGTTCTAAAGTTATCCTTGTTTGCTAGGGTCGCTTAGATGAAACTATGTGAATTAACCTTATATTTATACATGTCTTAAGATTAAATCCCAAAATTCAAATATCACAAGCTGACATCAGATCTAGGATTTCAAATCATTACAAAAACATATTCAAAGGGGGGGTCCTAGGGTTAAGTGAGGATCCATTGGCTATGTGGCGAATGGGTCCTAGCATACTTAACTAGGACACACTTCAGGGGTTGTGAAATTTTATGTAAAATTAGGGTACTAGGACCTAGTGAGGACCCATTCGCCAGGTGGAGAATGGGTCCTAGGTCACTAGCCTAGGACACACACCTTGTAAAATTAAGTGTTGTGTAATATCATTTATGAATGTTGGGGTTTATCCCTCAAAATTTGTAATTAATTAGGCTTGGATTTGAATTAAAGGGGCCAATTAAGGAAAATTAAACCTCAATTAATTAATAGATACCTAGATTAATGTGAAAGTGTAAAGATACACTTTACAACAACCTAAATAAGGTGCCATTAAGTCCATTTAATTTAGAAGGGCCCTAAACTTAATGTGAATGTGTAAAACACATTACAACAGTAAATCAAGGCAATATTAGGTTCATTTTAATATTAATTATTCCCAAAAGTGTGAAAAAGGGATAATTTTTTCTACACTACAAGACCACATAGAAACATCACATAATATTTTAGAATATTCCAACACCAACAAAATATTTAAACACACTAACACAAACACATAGAACTGGGAATATTATCATCCCATGCAACCAGTCAAATTTCCATTGAGACACAACACATGAACCAAGATTGAAAAAATATTGAACACCAAACCTTCCAAGGGAAGATAGATACAAGCATAATTAAAATATTCCCAAGTCCGCAATACAAGAAACTTTAGCATGGATAAATACATAGAAATTCCATTTCTCCCAGACAACCCTCTTCACAATCCAACACACTATCAAACACATCTTCCACTATTGCATGATCCAAAACTTGAAACTCTAGATATAATACCTTCAAAGACTATTGATCATCATATCCAAACTACATAGACACATATTCAATCATGAAGAAATGTGGATCACAATAGTGAACACATCCCCGACACCTTGTACACTCTTTATACATTTTTTTTCAAAAGAACTTGGAAACCAAGTGATCCTATTGCATTTGTAACACCTACTCAACACTGCAAACACCTTCTCATCAACAACACACTATAGGTTGACATAAATGACAACATAGTACAAAAATCTCCCCCTTTTTTTATTGATGGCAACACCTACTAAAAAACCATCAACAACAAAAGAAACTCTGCATCACCAACACTCAAGCAACTCTCTCCCTTACATGGACATTTCTTACATTTCAAACTTCTTTTTGTCTACTACTCTCTCCCCCTTTCTCTATGTTTTTGAATTCTCTCCCCCTTTGATATCAATGGAAAAGGGCAACACCTATATACTTCACTTCTCTCTCACACAGACTCATAGGAACAAGATGTGCTCCCCTGACTATAGCAACCAAAGATACCACTACGTACTCCCCATGAGAGGTAGCCCTCGTTAGTCTAGGACAAAGAATTCATCTTCAATTGCACCCTTAGATAGATGCACCAACTTATGCATCTAGTTGAAAGGAGGGGAAATAACCCCTAGCTTTTTTTTTGAGATACTCAAATGTATCTTTTGGAAGAAGCTTTGTGAAAATGTCTACTATTTGATCCTTTGTAGGTACATACTCCAACTTTACTTCATTCTCAACAATTTTCTCTCTTAGAAAGTGATACCAGATAGAGATATGCTTTATTCTTGAATGTGTTACCAAGGTTTTTGAAATGTTGATAGTACTTGTATTATCAAACAAGATAGGAATGGGTTCGTCATATGATACTTTAATATCTTTCAATGTTTTCTTCATCCACAACACTTGTGTGCAAAAAGATGATGTTGCAATATATTCTACCTCTACAGTAGATAATGACATTGAATCCTGCTTCTTGATCAACCAAGAAATTAGTCTATTTCCAATGAAGAAATCACCTCTGGACTTGTACTTCTTTTTTCATCCACACAACCTTCCCAAACTGCATCTATATAAGCACTCAAAGAGAATTCAATATCCTTAGAATACCATAGACTATAGTCTAGAGTGCTCTTCAAATATCTAAATAGCCTTTTGACTATTGCCACGTGTAATTCTCTAGGATCTTCTTGAAATCTTTCTACAATAAATATTGCATGCATGATATCCAATCTAGTTGTAGTTTGTTGCAAGTATGAAGGTGTTGTCATTAATGTCAACAATCCTTTGTTGTCATTTATGATAGTAATGCAATGGTTGAGAAGATATTTTTGCTTAGATTAGTTGCATTATGTTAGCATCAGCTAAGATTTCTGATTTTAACCTCTAGTGTTGCTTTGATAAGCTTCTATTTATGGTTCAGATATCGAGGATACTGAGAAAATTGATCAAATAAGGAAAAAGGGTGTTGCAGAGGTGTTTTGGTTTTGCTTCACATTTCTTTTGGGTTGAAGATCTACTTTTGTGGTTTGGATATGTTGGTTAGAGATATTCATAGTTTCTATATCCATAATTTTTTCTTTTGGATCGATGATCAGAAGAAGTTATGTTCACCAATGTGTGAACTGGTTTTATAATGTTGTGTACAAAGGTGTCTGGGAGAAATGTATTTTCTCTGCATTTCTTCACAATTGTTTTTTCAGGAATTTCCATTTTGAAGGTGAGTTGATGGTGTTCTTCTCTTTCCCGTGTCAAGAGGATTCATGGTTTGGTGTATCGAAAGTAGATCTTTTGAGTTATAGAGTATTGCAGTGTCTAGCAGTGTTGTCTGGATAAATAATATTTTTATAATAGCCAGGCAAGATTTTTTGTGAAGGATTTTGTTAGTTTCTAGGATATTCTTGGATCATGTTCAGGTGAAGTTTTTTGTCCAATTTTTTTGGATTGATCAAAGGAAGCGTGTAATTCAAAGTTCAATGTGTTTTCACGAGTAACGACCAACCTGGTGTTTACACTACATTTGAAGATGTTCAAGTGTTAATGAAGGCATAGGGTGGCATGTGAGAGTTAATTTGGGTCCTAGATAAGTTTTGTTTTGGTCCACTTTTGTTAGTGCCAACCTAATTTGAAATTGCTAAGTGTAAAGCGTGTATAGCCAACCTTGGAGAAGGTTTTCAAGGTTGAGGAAAATATAAGTATGAGTTGAGATGTTGAGGGTTGATAAGATAGAAAGGATAGATGTGTGTGATGCAAGTGATGTGAATTTCTAAAGAATAGAGTGTGAGTTTGAGCAAAGCAGTGCAAACTTCAAAGTGATGGACTTTTGAATGCAATGAGTTGAAGGTGTCTACAATCATTCAAACAAGACTACAAAGGTGTTGGAGCTATTGTGGTGGATTCTCTAGTGCATTGAAAATTTTTTCCCTATGTAACATTTATCTTCTATCTTCTTTTCCTTTTTGTGACAGTGAGCCTTGGTTGTGAGCCTTTTTGGATAGTGCATCCTATCCTGGCAGTGAGCCTTTGTACTAGTTTTTCAATTACTTATATTATGAGATAATCCTCACCATGGTTTTTCCCTCATTGGGTTTTCCACATAAATTTGGTGTTCACTTGTGTATGGTGTTGGTTGTTTTAGTTTATGTTATCTACTTTTCATGATTAAACATTATAACACATTAAGAGTTTAATGAATACATGTGGATATGATTACTATCAAGGGTTATGATGTTTTAATTGGTTACAACTGATTCACCCTCCCTCTTAGTTGTCATGTTCATTTAACATAGTTATATATAGTAATCCACCAATCATGGATCTATACTTGGTCAGATTCATCTTACGAGATTCATCATTTTTGCTCAATTTATAAATAGTAACAATGGGAGTACATACTAGTTTAGAGTCCTCCATTCCAAACGTCTTTAACATTTCCTTAAAATATTTTGATTTTGTAATGAATATACCTTTTCTGATTGACTAATTTATAGCCCAAGGAATAAATTCATCTTCCCAAACATGACATTTTAAACTCATTTTTCATCTCCTCTATAAAAAATTTACACATTTCCTCTAAAGATTATGTCATCGACATACACAACCACAATCAGGATTTGATATCTCTTAAATTTGAAGTAAAGATTGTTATCTGCAATACCCTTTTTGAATCCCTGCTACAATAAGTACCTATCTAATATTGCATACCAATCTCTAGGGGCCTATTTGAGTCCATACAATGCCTTTTTCAACCTACAGACCATATTAGGATCTTCTGATAACTAAAATCCTTTTGGTTGTTCAATGTATACCTCCTCTTCTAGCTCACCATTCAAAAATGTAGACTTTACATCCATCTAATATACCTTGAAGTCTTTGTGTGCCATAAAATCCAAAAACATCCTAATAGCCTCCATTCTTGCTACAGGAGCAAAATTTTCTTCAAAATTTATTCCTTCCACTTGTGAGCAGCCTTTATGCACAAGCCTAGCCTTGATTCTAACAACTCCATTCTCATTCAACTTTTTATTGAAAACCCATTTGGTTCCTATCACATTCTTGTTTGTTGGTCTTGGGACCAGTTCCCATGTTTGATTCTTCTCAATCTACCTCACCTCTTCTTAATTAGGTGAAAAGGATATGTCTTAGGTTAATTAGGACTAGGCGATGGTATGTAGGCCTAGGTGATGAAATTGGTTGATTATGGATTAGGTGATAGTTTTAGTGATGATTAATGGAGCTAAGGAATATTTTAGGTGTCTATAGGTAGTCCATCTCACGACCCACAAAAGTTTGAATTACATGTTGGATTCTTTCCATCCTTGTAAATAGCTCTCTTTCCCATAGTGAATCACCTTTAAAGAATTAATATTTTTCTTTAAAACTTTAATAAGACTACGATGCTTCAACAAGACTTTCAGAGCCTTTTGCATTCTATTTTTCAAGCTTACAAGCTTCTTGTTTATGATTCTCAATTTCCCTCACTATCCCTTTTCTTTCCTATCATTAGGTGAAGGTCCCTACTATGACAAAGAAGGATATAGATATTGTTGGATCCTTGAGGAAACAAGCCTACACTAATTCCAAGAAGATTTCTATTTCATACGTTCTTTGATTTTATTGTAGACAAATAGCAATTAATTACTTCTAGTTCTTGAGGAAGTAAATTTACTATTTATTCTTGTTTAGTTTAGAATTTCCTTCTTTACTAGATTAGATCTTAGATTAAATTTTCCTATTGATAAAATATCTTCGATTAATTGCATTTAGTTTTATTAGATTAGATTATCCTAGAACTTTGAAACACAAAAAACAAAATGTAGAAAATTACATCTTAGGAAACATGATAAATTTAGATTTATTTTAAAATTTCATAAAACACAACAAGGGCTCGTATCACAAGAATTTTTTAAATGAAGGTCAAGTCATAAATCATCTTCATTAGGAAATTATATAGGACATCAAAATCATAAAATAAATTGGAAATACCAACTTGAACTTATTGTAAGAGTTAATCTCTCAACTTCATCTAATTAATCATGAAAACATAGTCAACCATCAACACCATACACAAGCAAACCATAACAACAACACTACTACCACTCATGTTTTCATGTTTTTTTCTTCTTTCTAAATGTAACAGCTTGTCAATTCTTGCCTTGCTTGATTGAACCTTACCACAAGAGCAAGAGTGATTAGGTAAGTGTCTCTTGGCAAGAGTGTAGTTAAATGTCTTATCTAGAGTTTGACTCATTTGCATTGCACTTGGGTCAATCTAATCATCGCAATAAGATGCTTATGAGAGATAAATATATTTCTTATTTTTATTCTAGTTCACTACATACTTTTTAAATTGCAACAACTCTTACACACCTTACACACCTTACAAATTGTCAAATTTATATTTAGCAACTTCTATGACAGTAAATGAGAATTACAAATTATTAATTTACAAACTACAAAATAACATATAATACCACTCCAATTGAGAATTACCCCAAATATTTGAATGCATTATAAAATATTATAATTAGCCAATAGGATATTATAGGTGGGAAATCCCGCCATATTAACCTGTTGTCTGATAGCGAGAAAGACTATTCTGGTGGGACTATCGATGTCACATCGAATGTTTCAATGAAGTAAAATATGATCAACGTGCTTGGAAATTTACCAATGACCCAAGAAAAGGGGAGGTAGAAGACATTTATGGTTTATTTTACTTTGTCCCACGAGAGGGGACAACATGAATTTAAGAAGAATGGGCTTGAATAAAGGGAGGATGGTCATAGGGAATGGCATCCTAGTTCTGTGAGCTATTCAATGACAGGCTATGTGGAAAATGAGGGGTGTGTAGACAATTTTAAATCTTCATGACCCCCATAACTGCACATTCAAGTTTGGTTTTAGAAGGCAGAAAATGAGAATGTGAGGGAAAGGGAAGACCTGCATAGGAAGAGAAGAAGGCAGGACGTGAGTAGTAGAGGGACACGAGGAAAAGGAAGGCACCAAAATCGTGCAAGAGAGAATACGGAGAAGAAGAAAAGTGAAGAATGGGTCAATGGTGTTTTTTATCCACAAAACACTTGTAGAAAAGGGGAGTAGAGAGAAGTCACGTATAGGCTAGATGAAACCCCTGAAGAAAATGTGGTTACATAGAGTGAAAAAACATTCAAGATATGCACAAAATGGATCTATTGAAAAGGCTTTAGAAACTTTTAAGAAGATGCAATAGGTGTAATAAATTTTTGGAGGAATAGAGTAGAGGAATGTGGGGAGTTGTGAAATTTATGGGAGGTAATTTTAAGACAAGAATATAGAGATGTCAATGGAGGACTTGCGTAGGAGAGGGGGGGGAATTTTGTAGAGAAGAAAGAGAGGAATTTTCTAGAAAATGCAATTGGAAGGGGTAGCACAAAATTCCACAAGACTTGCCAACATCTCATGCCTATGCCAAAATGAGGGTGTTGGAAGAGGGTATGGATATCCATCACAACATAAAGGAGAAGGAAGTTTTGTTAATTGCTACAATTGTAGTCAGCTGAGAGACATGTATCCAAGATATGAAATCATAAACAAGGTACGTGATATGGCCAACCTAATCATGCTCAACACCAAGGCCATGATCTAGCTAAGGCATGGATGATAAGTGTTTATCAATATTCCTTGAAGAAATGAGGTTTCAGGGGTAAAGATAGCATAATGGGTACAAAGTGGAATACTGAAAAGATACTAGAAACTAAGAAATACAAGAAAAAATATCAAGACCTTTGTTAGAAACCTCTACATAAGTGCATGAATCATCAAAAATAAAGGAGGTCGCATGGGGTTGGGTGAAGCCACAATAGTGGTTTACAATTTGGTGGAGGAAGGAAAACTAACAAAAAATGAGCCTATGGCAAAAAAATTGGTTTTCTGCGTTCAAACAAACCTATAGGTTCAAGCGAAGCCATTATGGGTTCGAGTGAACCCACTTAAATGCTTTCCCCCCATTTCCCACCCAAAAAACCAAAGGAAATGCAAATTAAAAGGTGGTTCGGTAGAACCAAGGTTCCACCAAACCCCCCTTATCCCTCATTCTCCCCCTCAGACACAAAAAACGTCTAAATTTTTGCACTTCGAAACTTGAGTTGAATATGAAAATGGTGGAGAATTCACAAACCCAACTAGAATCAGGTAGTCCTCAAAACGAGCTATCCAACGAATATAATTTTGATATGTTTCGGTTTTATTATGTATTTGTTTTTTTAGTTTTATTAAATATAGGTTTTTCATCGAAAATGAAGGTCTTTGTTCGGCACATGTGGAAAAATAGCAGATTATCAAAAAAAAAATTAAAAAATATGAGTGCACCAGATATTGAAGTCTTTGGTCCAACAAAAAAAAATTGAATTTCGATATATACAAAAAAAGTTACGCATTATACGGTTGCGCTATGTCTGAATTGTAATTAGTTTGACTTCGAAACTTGATTAAAGAAAAAATATTCAATCAAAAACTATCTAACCAAGTGGAAGCACTAGATATCGGAGTTAAAAATCTAAATTCAAAAGAATTAGAATTTTATCCTTCATGGAAAAGAAGTTATGCATTATACAGTGTGCGTCACTTTTTAAAAATGTTGGAAAAAGAAATGCAATATGATTCCAAAAAATTTGAAAAAAAAAAATTTAGAATCTACAAACAAAATGTGACGAGACTCTAGTTTGCATCATCTTCAAATTCCTCGCGGTTTAGCCACTATAGGTGCCCGAATGTGAAAATTTAGTTAAAAATAATAATTTTAGTGTCTAGTTTGGCCAAAAATTGTAAACCACTATTGTGGGATCACCCGGTTATTCATAGCATGGAAGGGAGTAAGCTTATACTCTATTTCAAACTACCCTCAAATGATTTCAAAGAAGTTTGTGGTAGAAAATCCAGTCAAGATGAGGATGCAAGGAGAGTTCAATGATTTCAGGCGGAATATCTTCCACATCATTTCAAGAGCTAAGTATATCCCTTCATAATTACTCTCCTAAAATACTATTGAATTTGAGTTATTCTCTCTACTTTTCATTGAAGTTCTACTATGTCATATTTTATTGTCTCATTAAGTCGATGGCTAACAAAGTGAGTCAACCAAGTTATGGAAGATATGTTGTGAATGTACGTCATGGACCCGCCAACTAAGTGGGAAGAATACTTGCCATTGGTGGAATTTTCTTATAATAACACCTTCCAAGCTTCCATCTAAATGGCACCTTTTGAGGCACTTTATGGCATGAAGTGTAGAACACCAATTAGATGGGATGGATTGGACAATAGAGTCCATATAGGGCTCTCTTTGTTTGGCCATTTTCCATGAAGTATTCCAAGTTCTTGGTTGACCTGACGTTGTATGTTGTCCCTATGCAGCTTTCACTTCCTTGAGTGCATTCATGAGAGGGCACTAGTATGGGTGTCCTGACAGAAGTATGGACATCCATCAAAGCCTACAAACAAAGGGAATATGTGAGACAAAAAGAAGGCATCTATTATAATTATGCTACAAAATAGGTACACGAAGTGTGGAGAATGAAGAGGCACAAGTTACATGGTCTCATAGAACGCAAAGATTGCATAATGAAAATCCTTAGAAACGGGGAAGTAAAAGCAACTGGCAGATGAAAATCCAAATTTCATAGATGTTTCCCACATCTACCTTGCTTCTACTAGAATGGGGGCTTTGGAATAGGGAGTAGATGCCCATCAAAGCATAAGGGATAGAGGATTCCAGTGAGATGAGTAGCTAGAGTGCCCTTTTTAGGAGGGCAATGCAGGTTTTAAGTGAGTCACTACTCTGCAGCCAAGGGAGGATCTCTGAAGAAACCATGGCCCCATCTCCTCTGAAGGAAGGAAACAATAATGTTATGTACAACTGTGTGGTGATGGGCGATGACATTTTTGTCGTACGCTTTCATATTTTCATGCATGCCCAACAGGGAAACTATAACTACAAACATGTGTTGATTTTGTGATGGGGGTACCCTCTATAACATTTGGTGTTGTTGGATCTCTCATGGCCAATCAACTAGTATTTCATTTTAAAAGGTTGCAAAAATCTTGTCTTGAGCTCAACAATCTTTTCCTCAACCCCTTTCATTGCATGTGCACCCATAATATTCTGGGTTACACTACAATCCATTTGAAACTCGACCTCAACTCGGCTCCATGATACTGTTTGGTTTTGGCGATGGGGGTGGTGTGGGAGGGGAGGCGTCACGTAGGACATTGCATTCCTAGGTGGCGTACCTGAAAAAATACCTATGTGGGCATGACATGGACAATTTTGGAGCGGCTACCAGTGTTGCTCACATTCCTGAGGATAAAGCCCTATTTTGAATCTCAGTTCAGCCTTAGAAATTGGATTTTGACCTTGATTCCATTATAGTAATTCAAATTGTATTGCAAATGGAAGGAGGACCTATAAAGGTTGATGCCCAAAAATTTAGAACATGTCTTCGCTTGGTCCACTTCTCATGGTTGATGTTGTGTTTCTTATTGGAGCAATTCTCATGGTTGTTGCACCCATACCTGTAGTTCTCATTCTTGGTAGAGTATCTGTCGGTTTGGGTATAGGCATGGCATCATTTACTTCACCACTTTACATTTCAGAGGCCTCCCCCTCCAAAGTGAGACGAGCCTTAGTGTGTACTAATTTCTTTCTCATCATTGGAGTTCAGTTTTTATCATATATCATCAATTTGGGACTCAGTAAGGTAATTTAACCTTTCAAATCTCAAATCTATTTCATATTTCTGTTAGAGAGAAATTATTTCAGAAATATGAGACTTACTTAGTATATGGATATCTTAGCAGCCATAGATTGTAATGAATATGTACATGTTTTTTTCTAAACCAAAACCAAAACTATTGCCAAAGTTTTGACTATATTTTTACAAAGTTGTAGGGAATTTCTATGATTGATGTTTAGAGGATATAAGTATTTTCAATGAGTACAATATTTCAAAAAAATCTTTTTTTCTGAATTCATAAGATCACATCATCATGTATTCAAACTCATGTGAGTGGGGAATGGAAAGAGGACTCTTTTGATCATAAAAATGTATGGATGTTATAGGCAACTGGTACTTGGAGATGGATGCTTGGAGTTGTCTTCTCGCAGTTTTGTAGTTTATCTTGATGGTGTATTTATCGAAATCTCCTCGTTGGTTATATAGAAAGGTATGTAGTGTAGATCATGAGCATAATGGTTGGCTCTTTAGAATATTCATTTTTTTGTTTGGTGATTTATATGCCTATAGATAGCTAGAAGTGAAGCTATTGGCATCACAAACAGTTTCTCTAAGCCTTCAAGAAATCACATCTCTTTTAACCGATATATGCATTGTTAAAATTGGAACTTTTTTGTTGGATACAGAAAAGAGAAGAAGAGGAAATTGTCATCTTGAAGAGGATATATACCCCCCTGAAGAAGTTGATGCTGAAATTCAAGAGCTAAAAGAAACTGTAGAACAAGAAATTTGGTTACAAGGAGATTCTCATAGCTTTAATTATGGTCAGTTGTGGAGGGTGAAACAAGTGAGATATGCACTTATTGCAGGTTGTGGACTTCAAGTAAGCAGTGTCCATTAACCAAAATCATTTGTTAGCCCTTCCCCTCCTGTTTCTAGACTGACATAATATGTTATGCTTAAACTAACTTCTTTGACAAAATCTTTATTGGATAGATCTTTCAACAATTTGTGGGTATCAACACTATCATCTATTAGTAGCAAACTTCAAGAAAATCCTGCACTTATGAGGGTTAAATAGCACAAAAATGACTAAAAATATCTTCCTCCCTAAGATGAGCTCTTCCTATACTCGATCACCTCAATGATAAGAGCTTTGTATCCTTCATGCTTTATGCATTTTAGCAGAAAGGCCACCATTTTGTAGGGCCCAGTTATAGTATGTACTTTGTAAAACTGTGGTTTTATGAAGTGTTGGATCTTTTTCCTCAATCTATTAAATAAAAAGTGAAGATGTATTTATATTTTTCCTCAAGAGATTGGTTATGTTTCACGTGTCATCAAATAGTTTTTGTATTATAAAAATATTTTCCCGCAACATGCAGTTTTCCATTATGTTGCATTCGGTTACAAGGTATATCATTAACTAGCAACAACTGTACTTAATCCAATCGACCTTTCAAGTTACAGGTCTTCTTTCATTGTAAAAAAAATATTATGTTGTGAAACCATTTAGCATAGCATACCAATTTAAATAAAGTTCCGTTTGCTCATTTTCAAATCTTCTCGCACCCCATCATCAATTGACTTTTGCTATAGATAGTTAGTCTTAAGAAAATAAATTTACATTTTCTTGTGATTTTTACCCCTGCCCTGCAATATATTGCCAAAGTATATCCTGCTATCAGCGTAACCATTACACCTCGTTGAGGTGCAAGCGCTAGTTAAGATATCTCAATAAAGAAGTAAGTGGTGATATTTAAAAGCATCATAGAGCCTATAATGGAGAGCTTTGAAAATAGCCACCAAGTTGGAAGAGGGGTAATCACTTATGTGGATAAGCATGAAGCATTAATGATGGAATAGTATTTTATTACTCATACTTGTGTTTCAACGTTGAAGGAGGAATGGCCAATCAATGCTTTCGATTCTTTCCATCAAGTTTGAATCTTAACTACCCATTGCGGTCAAACAAATTTATAATAAATAATATTAAGGAAACTTCCTAATTCAGTATACAACTTATGCTTGGAAAGTTTAGGTGGTTAGATAAATGATCCTAGTTCAATGTAATGGTCATTTAATTTTCTTGCTCGAAAAATTAGAAGGCACGAGGACCAAGATTCCCTCTTCTTATCCATATCTCCCTAGTGCTTATTGTTTTGGTTAAATTTTTGTTGGTATTCAAAAGACGTTTTAAGTGATTTATTTTTTTAAGATTATATTTTTTAAATATTAAATGGTTTAAGAAAATTTAAATATAAATGAAACAAAAATTTATTATTGATTATTTTATTTGAGTGGTGGATATGTATAAGTAATGAAATTTTTTGTTGGAAAGAGATTATAAATCTTATATAAATATTTTGTAATTGACTATTATTTTTTAAGAGAGGTTGTATATGTAATTATAAGAGTTTTTAATATAGGTGGAAGTTATAGTATGTATATAATCAATTGAATTTATTAAATAATATATGTGATATTTTTTGAGGTCTTGTTAAATGTATTCAATATTGTAAAAAAAATTAGTATTTTAATTCTCATGATGCATTCAATACTTTTGACTTTATCAAAATATGAGAAAAAATCTAATAAATTTATCTTTCATTATTACTCTAATAACCTTAGAAATATGACGATTTCTTTCCAATCAAATTTTCAAAAGAATGAAAGTAGGCCCTATATCCCAAGAAACTAATAGAACAAAGGTCAAGGTAGAAGGTCGACCCAAAGTAGACCAAAATTTAGAAATAGAAGAAGCATGAACAAATATTGATTCCAAATATGCCACAATTGCCTCCACAAGTTTGCGAAAAAATAACACTAAAAGAAAAGGTGAGACACACTCTCATCACTAACTCCACATAGAACACATTTGGAAGAACCTTCAAAACCATTTTTTTGTATGTTGTCCCAAGTGAGACATTTATTATGATTAAGAAGCCATAAAAAAATTACACTTCAGCCAACAATGAAAATTTCATATTTTTTGCCACCAAGGAAAAACCCCATACCTATTTCTCTCATATTGTAAGAGTTCATAACTGTTTGATACAAAATAAGATCCCTTTGGATCATACCCCTAGGAAAGGGCATCAAACTCTTCTAAAGAGAGAGCAGCTTGATCATTTAAATTACTAGAAAATCCAAAAAAATCAGAATTCTCTTCTAAAGAACAATAAGTTCAATCTACCAAAATAGAAGAGAGAGCATCTTGATCATTTAGATTACCCTTGTAGGCCAACAACCCAAATCCTTCGAAAAATATATAAGGTTCTCCCCAACAATCAAGAAGACTTGAAATTAACAACTTTAGACCATCCAGCTTCCAAAATTTCTTACTCAAATCAAGCAGATGAGGAAAAAAATAAAGAATTGGAGGATAAAGGTCCCAAGAGTCTGTCCAAATAAGAGCATTACATCTAGAACTGACAATCCAAAAAGACATTTCTTAACCAAATATGCTTCTTTTTTTATAATATTCCAAATAAAATAATCCCTTTCCAACCTAACTTATGCATGAAACCTCATTAGCAACAACATCACCTAAATATTTATGATGAAGAAGTTTAGCCTATGGTTGATTTTGGTGCTGACACCATCTCCAAAAAAGTATTACTGTCAAAGCTTGGCTATTAAACTTTGAAAGTCTAAGACCAAGACCAAAAATTTTCTTAGGTCTACAAACATGATCCCGACTAATTAAAATCCACTTAGGAGATTCTAAATTCCTGCCCAAAGAAATTTTTGAGATAAAGAATCAAATTCCTTTGAGAAAGATTTGGGAGCAGATAGCATAAAAAATGTATTGAGAGGAAGAGCCTATAGTGTTGATTGAAAGAAGGTAAGATGACTAGAAAAAGATTATCATTTGAAATTTTATTGATTGACCTTCATTTTGAACCTATCAATTATTTACTTCAAATTGAGGCAATTACAAAGACCAACTAAAAGTGGAATGACAAGATAGTTCATAGGAATTTGTCCTATATTAAACCTAAGAATAGAAGCAATTCTTTGTTGAAAGTCAAGAGGATTATTGAAAAAATAATTATTAGACTTATCATCATTAATATATTGACTCAAAGCAAGTAAATATATATCCAAATCTATTCTAAAATTGGTGTCCTTAGAAATAGTAGCAACACCCATTAATGTAGTATCATCTAAAAATTGAAGATGAGAAATAGAAGCAATATCTAAAGCTACTTGCAAGCCTTCAATACTCCCATTAACTCTTATCTACATCAAGAATCTACCAAGGTATTTTTCATAATAATGAAGAGACAAGGAGAAAGAGGATTACCTTGTCTCAATCCTTGTGAAGCAGGAAAAAAAGAACATGGGGTTCCATTAATTAAAATTGAAAAGGATTAAAAAATCACACAACTCATAACCCAAGCAATCCATTATGAACAACATACAATTCTTGATAAAATATTTAAAAGAAAATACCATTAGACCTCATATACCTTGGACATATCTAGCTTGATAAACATAGCCTTTTCCTTAAAAAGCCCATTTAATGGATAGCTTTTTAAGTTTTAACTATCGCATATAGAATTTGGCACCCTTTACAAAGCCTTATTTCTAAGTTGATATAAAAAAATATAAAATATTCTTGAGATGATTAGCCACCAACTTGGAAGTTATCTTGTAAGTAACATTACAAAGAGCTATCAAGTGGAAATAATCAAAAGAAGTAGCCCAAATTTCTTGGGAATCAAAGCTAAAAAAGTAGATTTGAGAGCCCAAAGCATCTAATTTTGATTTTGAGATTCACAAACCACATCTAATAGATCGTTTTTTTAAATCTCCCAAAATTCTTGAAAAAAATCAATTGAGAAATCATCAAGACTATGAGCCTTACCTTTATTCATTTGAAATACAATCCTTTCTAATTTCTCAAGAGTTATGGGTGTCATTAACTAATGATTCATTTTAGAAGTAACCAATGAGGGGATAAAATCTAGAATAACTCTTTCCTCCTACCCTGAAACTTGACCATTTTATTTAAAAAATGTGATGAAATGAGAAGTATATTCATCATTAATTTCTTGAAATGGAGATAATTGAATACCTTGAGAAGAGACAATAGAGTAAATAGCATTGTTATGTTTCTTGTCTTTAACTAAATTATGAAAAAAAAGATGTTTTGATCACCCTCCTCGAGCCAAGTGATCCTAGACTCCTACTTCCAAAAAATCTCCTCTCACAATTCCCATTGATGAAGTTCCTTAGAAAGAAAATTCCTCTTGTAATCTTTCTATAGTCATACCAAGTTATTTTATTTGGAAAGTAATATCATTCAAATTTTCTTGCACTTGTCATTTTTGCCAAAGATATTACTAAATCAAATGTATTCCATTGTTTGAGCTTTAATGTAAAAAATCGAATCCTTTTAAAGAAGGAATGAATTGCAGTACCAAAGGAAGGCATGCCTCACAACCACCATATTACCATAATTTCTCTAATTGACTAGTGATGAGGCCATATTAATTAAAACTTAAATAGTGATTTCTTAGGAACTAAATAAAGAGATAAAAGTTTAATTGGCCAATGATTAGAGTCGTTCCACTACATAAATTTAGAAGTAGTTATCAAATTATCCGCAATCCAATTAGATCAGACTAGAAACCTATCAAGATGTTTCGAGATGGAAGCTACCCCACATATTCTATTATTCCAAGTATGACTGCTTCTACTTAGTTTAGCATCCACAAGAATAGGAAAATAAATATTTTCATGAAACAAAATTGAAGATGAATCTAATATATTCAAGCCCCCAATTTTTTCATCAATAGAAAGAATAGAAATAAATTCATCAACCAAAATATAAGGAATACAAGGAACTATAGAATGGGTAAAACCAAATATGTGACCACAAAACAACCTTTCCAAAAAAATTGTTGGAGCATAAATATTGGAGAATAAAATATAATTACTATATTAAAAAAAAGTACCAACCATGGACAAATATTTCTTATGTGATAGCCAATAGGAAGGTGTAATTTGATGAGGGTCCCAAAAATAAGCTAAACCACCAACAAAACCATGTGCACCAATATATTGGCATTCAGTACCTTTCCAAACTAAAACAGACAAATCCAACATTTCCTCCACCAAAAGTTTGGTTTCTTGAAGGAATATAATACCAAGTTGATGAATTTAGATGAGATCTTGAACAAAATTTTCATGAGGGGAGTTTCCCAAACTCCTAGCATTCCAAAAAATAACAATCATTTTTGAAGGAGAGAAAAAAGTGAATCTAATGTATGAAGAACTCCAAATTCAATTAATGATTCTTTTGTCAACTTTCCTTTTTCCTATACAATTTTCTTCTTTTTATTATTCTTTTGTTGTGAATCCAATGGGTAGGAGTTTTATTTTTAGAGCTACCCCCATTTGTGATGCTAATATAATAAGTAGAAATAGGAAAAAGACAATCAATATGTTCATAAACCTCATTAAAATTTTGAATAGGAACTATAACATTCAAATAAAAACCAACTAAAGTATTAGATGGTTTCCAACTTAGACACTTCTTGAAATAACACCTGCTCAACAAATTGGATTTTGGACCTCTAGTGGTGAGGGTTGGGAGATATCAAGAACAACCAAATCTTGGTTAGGTAAAAAAAATTCACCCAAAGAAGAATTGGGATCTTCAAAAATATCTAGAATATCAAATCTATTACTTGATTTCCCTTTGGAAAAATCATGTTTCTGATTCATAATAGTCCTTCCTTTATTATGAGATTGTACAAGAATAAACTTATTAGAGTCAATCCTATCATAAATAATTGGGGCTTTCCCTTTCTCATTTGCATATTTTGGACCTTAGAAATGCCTCTCTAAGAAGGAAGAGCCCCATAGATCCATTTTAGTTAATTCCTTTGAAGATGTCCATAATCATGACAAAGACAATAGCAAAATAGAAGAGCCTTAGAATCCACCTTTTGGATCCAACTCATATATCCCAACCTAATCTCCAATGAATCTAGAAAAAGGGATTATTGAGATCAATATCTACATAAATGTGGGTACAAGTAGATACATTTCTCTCAAATGTCTAATAAGAAAGTCTGAGAGGCTTTCAAAGAATTGTTGCAATGGA
Organism: Sequoiadendron giganteum; assembly: GCA_007115665.2. Classification (NCBI taxonomy): domain Eukaryota; kingdom Viridiplantae; phylum Streptophyta; class Pinopsida; order Cupressales; family Cupressaceae; genus Sequoiadendron; species Sequoiadendron giganteum. The sequence continues at coordinate 587,152,977 of CM021100.1, forward strand.
ATGAAGAATATCATATCTCCAAAATTCTATAGGTAGTCAACAAAGATGAACCCAAACTAGAAGTCAAAATGGAAGCTCCTCCAAAGGATCAAATCCAATGTGCCAAGGTTTAACAAACAAACTTGATTGTGAAAATATTGTCCTCCTTCACAAGCCTTGTTTCTATCTACCATTCTTGTGAAGACATCAAAGAAAAAACCATTAGCTACTAAGATAACCTTCATATCTCCCTCTAGAGTCCAATGTCCATGATCATTTTTTCCTCTTTTGTAAACACCCATTTAAAAGGGAGAAAGTCTCCATTATTTGATCATCTTTGGTCTCATACATATCTTGCATGAGAAAATTTACCAAATTAGCATGCCCAAAAGTTGAATCTTCATCAATTCAAACAATATTTGTAAATGAAAATGATAAAGGCCTATCGTGAACCCCACTAGAACTAGCCATAAATGATCAAAGCATGCATGAAACGGTAAAAATCAATGAAAGAATATTCAAAAAGCAATGAAGAATTCAAATCCATCCCATGCAACAACATGCAAAGCCAAAATTCAGAGCCAAACCAAGAATCTAGATAATGATTTTTTTATCAACCACTAGACCTTATATGTTTTGGTCTCATTATTTAAAATTCTTACAAAAAATATTTAAAACCCTTCCAAAATTTATTATAGAATATATTTGCATTACCTTTACATCATTCCCTTCGACTCTAGAGGCTAGAAACTTAACCATACTATAATTTCTATTTTATATAACACAAAAGGCATAGAAATAATTAGTCAACGAAATTTCATTTGATGTGACTCATGTGCCACTTATGCATTGACAAGGACTTTTCCTTTTTCTTTTTATTTAAGTTATTTTTTTGTTGTTATAATTTCATTTTTATTACAAATTACTTAATCTAATAAAAAAGTAGTGATGACTCAACCCAACCCAAATTGACACAATTTATAATAAAATAAAAATTCAAATGTTTTAAATACCAATCTATGAAAAGGTTGTCTTATTTATGAAGTTTTAATATGTGATTTTTTTTATTGAAATAAGAATCATTACAAAATGTAGCTGAAAAATTATCTATAATAGGCATCATACACAACAAAAAGACCACAAGGCATAGCCAAATAAAAAGCAAGCCATCCTCCAAAAGAAGTCAACCATATCATAGATCATACAATTTTAAATAGAAGTTGCACAAAAATGGCACACTAGGGTTTAAGAAAAACCATCTCTAAACTCCTTTCTTGAAGGTTGTTTTTCTTTATTACAGAAAATTTCCATGTCAATCACATGTATTTTTTGAGGATATGTTAATTAGTGTGTGGGTCCCATCCGCCTACACCTACCCCAACATGCTCTCTACACAACCACCGCCTACTTGTTAAAAATATATGTAAAACAATTGCTTCAAAATTAAGTAATTGTGTCAAGTAGTTTTTGCTTTATTGACAAAGTCCAATACTTTTTAAGATAAATTTATTAAGGATCAGATTTTGCTTCACAAGAAATCACATCAATTTTCTTAGGATGCACCTCAATGTCCCTCCAATATACAATCACTCTTAACAAGTGATCACGATCGATAGCCAATAATATATATTTTATTTAATCATACCTTGTATCATTGTAGGCATTCAAATATTGTGCTCAAGTCTTAACATGATTTAGTCATCTCTTTAATTTTGTTTAGTCTTCTAATATCGTATGTATAAGATTGTAGAATATTAATATTATGATTTTTTATAATTATTTATATTTATTCAAATTAAAAGTCGTTATTATATAGAAAATGTATTTCATAGTGTTGTAAAAATGACTTATGTTGATCTTGAGAATTAATCTCATGGATTTGATTGTAATTTAAAAATTTATCCATAAAAGACAACAATTTATTATCACTAGTCAAATCTACACTCATATCAATATTAGAAGATGAAAGTCATCCTTAAGATATGCTTTGTTAAGATCTCTAAAATCAATGCAAATACGAAAACAACCATTAAATTTTGCAACATGTACTATGTTAGAGATCTAAGATGAATAATTAATTTCTCTTATAAATTCAACATTTGACATATTTTTAATTCTTCTTTAATCATTAAAACAATTTTAGGATGCATTTTCTTAATCTTATTTTTTTAACATTTTTAACATTAGAATTTAAGACAATATTATGTTTCAAAATATTAGGATCAATGTCAAGCATCTCTTGATATGACTATACAAAGATATCTCCAAATTATTTAAGTAGCATGCTCCTCTTAGACTATTAATGGCCTAAATAATCACCTACCTTGAAGATTTTTTTTATCATTTTGGTTCATCTCTATGTCATATCAAACTATGCGTGTGTTATTATCTTCAATAAAAGGTTGTGTGGGAAAAGTAGCAAGAGGATCCCTACGCAGAGAGGGAATGTCTTCCCTAGAATATGAATGGACTTCAAATATGTGGGGGAAAACTCAATCATGATGATATTTGAGGAAAATCCTCAAATATCCCTTGGTATTCAACCAACACTTCATCATTCAAAAAAGTGTTGAATGGAGGGTATTCATCCACAGAATAATTAAGGGCCAAACTGAGATTAGCTCTAGATAAATCAATGTCACTATAATAGCACATGAATAGCCTATTCCCTTAATACCATTCTTTCCAAGTATTTTACTAGTTTTTCTAATGCGTGTTTGAGTTAAGCTTAACCCTTTTCTAAGGTAACCATTTGTTTATAAATTATTTATAAATTATATATCCTTTCCATTATGACTAGCCAACTTGGATGAAGATAAACACTTTTCATAGTGTTCGCTAGTTCTAGATCCATAAGAAGCATCACCTTCACTAAAATGAGTATATATATGAGAATTAAATTTTTATGTAGTATGTAAATCATCAATGGGTAAAGAAAACACTTGGTTTTCATTCTTTTATTTTTCTTTTCAAGGGATTTTTGTTTCAAAGTCTAATGGACCCCAATAATCTTTGAGATGAATGTCATATGTAGAAGGATTGGGTGTATTATTAGGTGTAATTATTTATGTAAGTCACCACTATTTTATCTTCAATTACAAGACAAAATTTGTATGAATTATCATAAGTTTACATCACACCTATTGTGGTGAATGAATTTTGTTTTACAAATAAGCATATATGAGATAGCACTCATTGTATGAATCCATGGATACCTCAAAAGAATGTTGTACACTAAGGTTCCAATCATCAAATAAAAATAGTCTTAAGCCTAATGATCCCTAAAGTGATAGGTAAATTATCATAACCAATAGATTTTCATATTACATTATCAAATCCTTTAATGGTTACCTTATATTTTTGGGGATTAGAATAACTAAATTGTAACACATCTAGAAAATATTTACTATATTTATTAAATACGGATATATTATCCACAAGTGCATGTTTAACTCTAATAGCTCCATATGTTACCATAATGTATAATGGTTGATACTTGTGAATCACATGTAGATATGGTAACTCATAAAGTGAAAAAGATATCAAGGCATTATCTTGAAGGACTTGTTGTAATAATGAAGGTAGGACCTTAGGAGAAAGAGTAGACAAAATAATTGTTTTATAAGATGCCTTTTAAGATGTTCTTATGATATTTTGAGGAGCATGCCAGTTCCTAAAGAGGCATGGTGGTGGAGGTATTACGAGAGTAATCATGTATAACATACCCAATGTTTGCATGCCTAAGTGTATAATAAGTTGATGGTATAAGTAAAGCATGAAATGTAGAAATAAAACTAGGTTTGGTATGACATGTAAAGCATAAAGAGCGTGAACCATATTAAATGTAGAAAGGGTATCATAAATTTTAACTATGTCATGATATGTATCTTCATCAGATGATTTGACATCTATAGTAATATAATATGTGACTATACCATGTGTATCCTTCGCAACAGATGTAGTATGAAGTGGATTATGTGAAGGAAAAGTGCTCAAATGTAAAAGACAAAATTTTAGAGTCAAGCACACTAGTGTTACTCATATGATAATCATGGAGTAGAGTAAGAGAATCTAACAAAGAAGGGCAAATGATGATCAAATTCCTAAATCAATAAAATAAACATATGTGATGATACAATGTCATGAGTGTATCAAGGATAAAAGGATCACATGTCAAAAAGGGTACAAATATGTCAAAATTAGTGATGAAATAATAAACAAAATCCAACGATAGAGGTTTGTGAGAATCCATGATGTAAAGATAGAATTATATCTGTGTAAATAAGGTAGGGTTAACAAGACTATGGAATGAAAGTGTAGAACTCTAACAAGAATAATCAAAAGATATGAAAAGGAAGTATGTATAATATATTTGATCATGAGGCCAACTTGAGAATCTCTAATAATCAAATTAAAAATCTTGATCAAAATTTAAGTATCTTTCAAGAACTTATGTCAAAAAAATATTTCTACTCAAGTAGGCTTGTACTCAAAGCCCTCTATATTTTAATTGTACATTACCCAAAATAATATATTTTCCTATACAATAGCCCTTTTGAATCATAACAATTCACATTTTAATGATGGGTAACTACATGGATCTATGACACAATTTTGGTGCCAAATTGCAAAAAAAACTCATAACAAGCCATATTGTGCTCACCAAATTTGGAGAGTGCCAAATTTGACACTCGACAAATGGGTTGTTTCATTACACTAGTGCAAAATTTGGCGCTCACCAAATATCATTCATGACTTTTGGAATGCATTTTTCAAAACTCTATCATTTTCTCTTTCTTTGCCAAGGAGACTATATATATGAAATAAACATTTAAGTATAAGTTTACATTTACATATGGACATTGAATTTCTTATACTTTAAGTTATATTTCATGTGTATAGGCAGGATGTTTGAGAGTGGTTTCGGATCTCTAGGAGTTATAATGCAAATTCTAGTTTTTGGAATATCTTAAAAATTTCAAACTTAGTCAAATTTCAGTAATCAGCATGTCAAATTTTAGTAATCAGAAGGTCAAATTTTAGTAGTCAGCAAGTTGTATCATCTTTCTCTCTCACTCTCTCCTTCTCTCTACTCTCTATCTCTCCACTCCCTCTCTTCCCTCTCTCTCTCTCTCACCCCTTTATCTCCTCCCTACATCTACCTCCCTCCCTCCCCCTCTACTTCTCTCTATCTCTTCTCTCTTTACATCTCCTTCCCTCTCTACTTATCTTTATCTCCCCTCTCTCTCTCTTTACCTACCTCTCCCTCCATCACTTTGTATCTCACCTATGTCTCCCTCCCTACCTCTTTCCCTCTCTACTCTCTATCTCTCCTCTCCCTCCCTCTACCTACAACTCACTCTCACTCTTTAGCCCTCTCTATCCCTCTCTTCCCCCTCTTTCTCTCTAACTCTCTCCTCTCTATCTCATAATTCTCTCTCCCTCCCTCTCACTCTCTCCTCTCTATCTCACCACTCTCTTTATCTCTCTCTCACACACACAAAAACCTATATCTCCCTCCCTAACACTCCCTCCTTCCCTCTCTACTTCTCTCTATCTCTCCTATCCCTCCCTCTCAACCTCACCCTCCCTCCCATTCTTTTTGTCTATCCTCCCAATCTCTCTCACTATTTTCCCTCTCTCCCTGCCCCCTCTTTCTCTCTCAATTTCCCCTTTTCTTGATCTCACCATTCTCTCTCTCACTCACACACACACCTCTATCTCCCTCCCTACCTCTCCCTCCCTCCCTCCCTCCTCTCTCTACTCTATATCTCTCCTCTCTCTTATCCTCTCTATACCTACCTCTCCCTCCATCACTCTCTCTCCATCCCTCTCTATCTCACCTATGTCTCCTTCCCTACCTCTTTCTATCTCTACTCTATATCTCTCCTCTCCCTTCCTCTACCTATCTCTCTTTGTCTCTTTTTCTCTCCATCTCTCTATCTCACCATTATCCCTATCCCTACCTCTCACTCCCTCCTCTCTAAATCACCATTCTCTCTCTCTCCCACTTTCCCTCCTTACCTTTCACTCACTCCTCTCTAAATCACCATTCTCTCTTTATCCCACTTTCCCTCCTTCCCTCTCTCTATCTCACCTATCCCTTTCTACCTCCCCCTCCCTCCAACCTCATCTCTCTCTCTCTTTATCTCTCTTTATCATTCTCTCATTACCACTCAACTCTCTATCTCACCACTCTCTCTCCATCCCACTCTCCCTCCTTCCCTCTCTCTCCTATCCCTCCCTCTCTCCTTCCCTCTCTACCTACCTCTCCCTCCACTATCTACCACTCTCTCTACCTCACTCTCTCCCTCCCCCTCTTTCTCTCTTACTCTCTCCTTCCCTCTCTACTCTCTATCTCCCCCCTTCCATCTCTACTCTCTTTCTCTCTCTCCCCCTTCCTCTCTCCCTCTTCCTCTCACTCTCTCTCCCTCTCACAAAAACTAACCTCTATCTCCTCCTTTCCTCTCCCTCCATCCCTCCACTCTCTACTTCTCTCTATCTATCATCTCTCTCTACATCTCCTTCCCTCTCTATTAATCTTATCTCCCCTCTCCCTCTCTTTACCCACCTCTCCCTCCATCACTCTATATCTCAACTGTGTCTCCTCCCTACCTCTTTCCCTCTCTACTATTTATCTCTTATCTCCCTCTCCCTCTCTCCTCTCTCTCTCTCACACACACACACATAAAAAATAACCTCTATCTCCTCCCTACTTGTCCCTCCCTATCCCTCTCTACTTCTCTCTATCTCTCCTCTCTCTACGTCTCCCTCCCTCTCCACCTACATTTATCTCCCCTCTCCCTTTGTTTACGTACCTCTCCCTTTATCACTTTGTATCTCACCTATGCTTCCCTACCTACCTAGGGTTGAGGGATTAAATTTTGAGGGTTGAGAATAGATGGTTGAGTGTTTAATGTATAAGGTAGAGAGTAGAGGGTAGAGGGTAGAGGGTTTAAAGGTTGAGGGTTGAGGGTCCAATGTATAGTGTAGAGGGTATAGGGGTTTAGGGATTAGGATTTAAGGGTTGAGTGTTGAGGGTAGAGGGTAGAGGGTTCAAGGTTTAAGGTTTAAGGGTTTAGGGTTGAGGGATTAGGGTAGATATTTTACTTGAGTTTAAGGGTTTAAGGGTTAAGGGTTGAGGGTTGAGGGTAGAGGGTATTGGGATGAAGGTAGTGGATAGAGGGTTTAAGGATTAAGGATTTAGGGTTGAGTGTTTAAGGTTTCAAGGGTTGAGGGTATAGGGTTGAGGGATTAGGGTAGAGAGGGAGGGATGGATGGAGGGAGAAGTGAGATAAAGAGAAGAGGAGGGAGGGATAGAGATAGATGAGGGTTGAGGATCCAATGTATAGGGTAGAGGGTTAAGGGTAGAGGGGAGAGAGATAGAGGGAGTGAGTGAGTGAGAGAGAGATACTTGAGAGAGGGAGAGGGGGTAGGAGGGAGAAACATGAGAGAGAAGGAGGGAGTGGGAGAGAGATAGAGGGAGGTAGGGTAAAGGGTATAGGGTAGAGGGTTTAACGGTTTAGGGTTTAAGGGTTAAGGGTTAAGGGTTTAGGATTTACAATCAAGGGTAGAGGGGAGAGAGATAGAGGGAGTGAGAGAGAGAGAGAGAAACCTAAGAAA